>OX359292.1:11544124-12204124 GCA_947179395.2 Pulicaria dysenterica
ATCTTGTAAAATCTACAAAAATCTCAAGAAATGGGGTGTATCGTACCACACTTAGTTAACGTCACATCAGTTTTTTCCTTCACATAGGTGTTACTTTATAATACAATCACACTGCAATTCACAAGAACTACTAAGAGTAAACGGTATGGTTACCTGTCATCACGCTCACCACACCGTCATGTCAGTTTTTTTCTTCTATCACTCGACCCATCTCTCAGTCTTGTAGTGATCACTCCTCATCACTTGTCTTATTTTTATTTAAGGTAACGAATGTAAATGGTCAATTTTCGACAAAAAGACAGGAAAAAATGCGAACACTCTTGATTGTTAAAAGATAATTTTACCTGACCAAAACTCGAATTGGAAAAAAAACTATTCAATGTGACAATAGGTTCTATAAAACTCAAAGGCAACATCATCTTGCCTACAAATCTGTTACCACTGTATTATTTCTACCTCTGCTTCATGTGACAATTGAGTTTAAAAACAAAACTTGAAACTAAACTTACAGATATATGAGCCACATCCTTACTTATCTCTACACCTAAAACTCGTTTCTACGAAATCAATATTTACAAAATACAATCTTTCTCCCTCTTTAAGTCGAGCACTTTGGTCAATGATCGGGTTATGCACAGCTTCACCATGGACCCGACTGTGTCCTTCTCAAATAGCGCCTTTTGGCTCCAGGCTGCGTGTTCATCATCTCCATAACCTGCTATTACTCAGTTGGTTTACTGTATTTATTAATTTTTTTTTTAAAAAAACAAGGACAAACTGCAATTTATTTCTGTCCAACTACCAGATATTTAGGGGATATTTGTTTGTTTGATTACCGCCTCTAAATGAAAATTGTGCTGAATGAAACAGAAGAACACTGCTGAATCATTCTACCTTAAAGTACATTCTGAATCATTAAACAATTATATCTTAAAATATAATACATCACTATTAAGGTTAAAATGGTCATTTGTATAATTCATATTGTTCATTCAGAACCTTTTATCAAACAGCATGTCACATTCAGATGCAAATTCATTTAGAACCTTTGAATTATTCAGACCGTAGAATCAGTCAGTGCTTAATCATTCTGTATTAACAAACAGCCCCTTACTCAGTTTAACACCCGAACGAGGCTAGAGGGCTGAGGATTATGAAATTGTCAGTAATTCAGTAAGGGGTGAGTTCAGTTACCTGATTTTGCTGCATTTCCATCATCTCTGCCTGCAGAATATACACTTTGTCAATTCAAAGATTTCAGTATAATATCTCCATCCCAAAAATACTAACCCATTTATGCTTGTTTCATTAAACTCATGATCATACTTTTCAACATTAGAAATTCTTCTGAATATATTGATTTTTACCTTTCTTTTCAGTTCTTGATTCTGCTCTTTCAGTTTTGAGACTTCTGCTTCCAGTTCCATAGTGTAAGCCTAGAAACAAATAATCAGAAATCAGATTCTTGGTTTTTCATCACAACAATAAGAACAAGAATATTAGCTAAAAAACCATTAAAAATTAAAAACACTAACCTGCTTACGAGCCCGTGATCTGGCAGCTGATTCTCGGTTCTTAATCATCCGTCTTTGCCTTCGTTCAACAACTTTTTCAACCGCGTTAGTCTTCCTTCCCCTCACAACTCCACTAAACTCATAAGGAGAAGGTGAAACAGAAGATGTGTCTCCATTATTCTTCCCAATTCCATCTGATGAAACTGCTGGAGACCCTACAGCAACTGTAACACCCACAGGTGCCCCTAATCCAACCATCCCCCCTTGCAGCATAGCATTTGACACCATATTATTATACCCATTATTACTATGATTCTTATTATTATTATTATTATTATTATTGTTCATTGGTGGACTACCCAATGGCTTGCTGCTTGGTATACCCATGGGAGCAGCTCCATAAGAAAGATTAGTTTGCTTTTGAAACAGCTGCTGATTGGGTAGCTGATTCTGTGTAGATCTAACCCCATTCACATTCAATGGTAGATTAGATGACTGAAATGCAATTTGATTGCTGTTATTGTTACTTGCAGACTGTTGAAATCCAAAACCATTGAAACCAGGAGTGTTTTGGGAGCTTGTTAGATTTGAAAACAACCCGTTTTCATTCGGTTTATTTGCTAATTGGGCTTCTTCCCTTACAACTCCAGCTTTAACCAAGAACTCCTCAAGAGTCATTTCTCCTAAAGTCTGCTGTCTTTGTGGTAAGTTTGGTTGTCCAAAACTGTTAAACTCTTTTGATATGTCTTTCCAGACTTCATCTACTGTCTTTTGGCTTAATGTTCTTGGCAGAGTTAAGGACCCTTGTCGTTGTATGTTTACCCCGCCATCACCACCGCCGCCGCCGCCGCCGCCACCTCCTTGGACACCGGTGGCAGGGTTGGTAGCCGTGGTTTGGATTTCTTCAGCATTCCAAATGCTTTTCAGTAGCTCATCCATGTTCATTGACCCAAAATCTTTACCAATGCTACTCATAGTGTTTTGTAGCTCATCAAAAGTCAATGAATATATTGACCCTTGTCTTGCTAAATTGAAGCTGCCCGGCGGTCTCCCACCCCCGCCGCCGCCGCCGCCGCCGCCAACCTCCCCCGCCTGGTTTCCAAAGTTCTTCAAGTTCATAATTCCTTCTTAAATTCTAGCAACGTTTTGAATCTAGAATTTGTCTTAAGCTAATCAAACCTCACTGTTCAAAACAAACAAAAAACAAAAACAATCCCAGATCACTGAATTAGATCAAACTGAATTCCTGATTCAACCTCGCACCTTAATAATCACAGTCTCGAATTATGAATTTTATATCTTTTTACGACTAAATAGCTTGGAATTTTTTTTAAACAAAAACCCTAATATTGGATTACCGTTGCAACTCGATTCTTCATCAAAAAACACATAATAGATAAGCTTAATTACACCAAATTTTGAAGTTAAATCACTCTAAGATTGGGAATTCGATACAAAAACGAACGATCGAAAACCACGACCAGATTACAACTAAAAAAAGGAAATTAAAAAGTAAAAGAATGAATCAAACTTACATGAAGAAGGGTATAGTAGTTGATAAACGAAGAGCAAGAAACAAAAAGAAGAAATGTACGGAAATTGAGGAGGATTGGCGTGCCAAATCGGGAGTGGTGAGTGATGAAAGGTCCGTGATTCAGTGAAGTTTTGTGCTAATAAAGAATCTTGGTGCGGTTTAGCAGCTTTGTTAATGGAGCCGACAAGTGGCCCGTGTGTTTTCCTTTCTAATTACAGAAGCTATTGGATCAACTTTACCTTCTTTCTTTATAAAATATTCAACTTCTTTTTAAAAAAATATTAATATTTTAATAATGAATTTTTTAATGGTTAGAAAAGTATATGTTATGAAATATTTAAATCTAGTTTAGTAATATTAGTTGATATTTTATGGTATAATCCTCCTAGGAAGAGGGATTAGTTCATGGAGGTTAGGGAATAATTTACTCTTTGATTCTACTTTTGAACCATTGTAAGGCTAGGCTTAGCACCCTTGGGTTCCGCCTTGGGCTCACCTCCTTATCTTAGGGTTGCAAGACAAACACCCCTACGGGGCTTCGGGTTCACACCCTATAGGGTCACCCGAACCGAGCTTCTCTCCTGACATTGCAGTAACTTTTTTTTTTGTGAGTGAGTAGGGAGATAAAAAATATTTTGAGTTGATTTGGGTTGAAAGTTGGGTGCTACTAGTGTTTTACGTTGAGTTTGGGTTGGGGTGGCACATCATTTTTAATGATATATTAGTTAAAGCAATGCCATGATAGTAGAGTAAGATCATAAGCATCCATTTATCTACTTCCTCTTATCATATCAGTGTCACATCATTTTTTCTTTCTATTCCCCTTTATTCCACTAACTCTAGCATCCATTCCGATCAACCATTCTTTAAAAAAAAGATAAATGTATAGAGATAGAGAGAAGAAGAGAGAGAAAAGAGAGAATTAAGTGTGAGCTTCAGAATGAAGCTCGTTAGGGTGACAATATGAACTCGGGTCATGTTCCATCTAGGGGAATGGACGCGCCCGGTCTAAAGAGAGTGCAAACTTGTTAATATGAAGTTTCTAAACACGTCTTCAAAACAAAAAATAGACAATTTTTAAGAATAATTTTTTTCGTCCATCATGAAGCATATATGGTTCGATAGTTTCGAGTTCTTTTAACCGGTTGAACCTTGTTACTACCTTCATGAAGAATGTTCTGCTTTCCGGTTTGTAAGTTACTGAATTTGATACATCTTCGAGACATCCCTATATTTTTGCAAAGTTGTGGAGGTAGAACTTTGAAATCCCTTCCAGGGAAGGGCAAAAGTTGAATCTAATTAGACGAAGCTAAGGAATCTAACTAAGTCTACTGAAGCTTTATTGTCATTTTAAATGTATTGGTAGCTCAATTGTCACTCATATGGAATTTTTGAAATGCTTAAATAGACTAATTTGGGCTTTGAGTTTGACCCGCAGGTATGTGGATTAAAGACTTTGAACTTTTTTACTTGGTGACGTCAAAAAGGGATTTGAAGACTATTCTGATTGCTCAAGCTAACCACAAATTTTGCATGTTGAACATAGGTCATGTTGTATAGACTTTGTTGGGCTTTGTTGTTTCTAAAGAAAACTATTTTTTGATCAAAATCTCAGACTATATTGAAATTTTGTTGATGTAGGTATTATTTTCCAAACTTATTTTAGGCAGCTGATTATCATTATTTTGTAAATATTTTTTCTATTCATTAACGAAGTTAGATAATACAACTGAATTAGAATGCACAAAATTTAGACTTTATCAACAAAAGGAGATACGATGAGCTTATAGCTCAGGTTTTGAATAACTTAGGTACTAACCTATGCATCACTTAATATGCCATAATTTCTAGAACTAGACACACTTGACTATCGCTGAAAGCGGCAATAATTTTAATGTTCGTATGAGGTTTTTTTTTTCAATTACTATATTTTGTTGATTAAATCTTTGCAGATCTTTTAGATGTAATTGCTCAAATACTAAAAGTATAAAGTTTATTTTTTAAGTCTAATTAGATGAAATGCTTACCAAATAAAACCTAAGATAGAAGCCTGTACTTATGCGGGATTATAACCTAGTTAACCCTATGATTGAATTGCAATAGTTGGATTCTCTCTTTCTACAACTAGGAATGACAATACTTATCAGTCAATTTTTACTCTCGGTCGAGCCTATATCAGATAATATGTACGGTCTATTTCTTAGGGTCTTTATTTTTAAATTGATCCAGATTATAAACAATGTTCATTTAGAAAATTTTGTTACATCATTAGCATAAGAAATGGGAGAATGTGTTTTACCACTTCATATACTTTAATTTCCTTAAACATAATCTAAATATCAAGTTGTTACAAGTGATTATAGAATATGGTTAAAGACATGGGTCACTAATATGAAACTAGTAAAGAATTAGGTCCCATTCGATTTATAGAATTCAAAAGAATAGAATGGAATTGAAACCAATTTCGTGTTGTATTGTCTTTAGTAAACTTATTTTTGAATAAGATCTCATTTGTTAGTATGTTTACATTCTCTTAAGTAATCGAAAATCTATTCTATAGGTGAGTTGAATGGAATTAATTAAAATTAATTATATATATTCGAATTTTACAAAACAAACGTGACACAAGCGTATTTTGATTATATTGGATGTGCAACCTATTATTTGTGAAATTTTCAGTTTTTTCATAATATTTTTGTTCAGCTTTTAAATAATTACAAAAAGTTTACAAAATTGACTACTTGAACCCAAATTTAAAGAAAGAGTGTGACACTCCAACTTATGCATGCTTGACTTTATGTATGGGTAGGAGAATTTATGAAATCATTAGATCTTTGTTATCATCATTGAAAAAACTAATATTATAATTATTCAACTGGTTGTTATATTTCAAATATAAATATTAGACTTGTACATATAATATTGTTATTTATTTTGCTAGGTGTTTAACACAACTCTTAAAAGACCTACAAAGTTTTCTTTCAAGGTAATATTCAATTATTCATATAGTTTATAATTAATTTTCATATATTTAATTTACATATCAAAGAAACCCCTTTTGAGTAAACACTTAATTTGAACAAACATTATTATGTTTATATATAAAGATAATAAATGTATTTGCAATAAATGGTATTTATCTAAGTTGTAAAGTTGAAATATTGCAAAATATTATAAATAATTAAAGTGATAATGTTGACATTATTATGTGTGGGGACTAACCAAGGTAGAGGTGGACCACCAACAAGAAGGTAGGAAGCTGATGGAAGAAGAAACCTACCACTATTTGTCAACTGGAACAATCCTAGCCGTACACGTGTTTATGCTCTTAATGGCCACTTTGTCCTGTAGTCAGATAGACCGTTAAGAAAAAGATAAACTGTTCTGATCGTTTTTTCCCTTTTATAAACATTTGTAACTCAAATGAATATGTTTTTTTAGATATACCATAAAATGTGTAAAAATAAAATGAACTTTTGTTAGATTGTTATTGTATATAACTAATTTATTTTGTATTTAAAAATATAGTTACTTTCGATTTTTAGTTCATTGTATGTAATTAGAAATGTTTTTTTCTTTAATTTTGATTTTTTAATCAAAATATTTATATATTCTTGATGTTCATCAAATCTGATTTTGGTGTTCTTTAAGAACGCATATGGTGTATGGTAATTATAACTTTTTGAGCGAGAGCAACATGTTGGGGTATAAAAATAGATTTGTACATATGCTTTTTTATACTTATTGTAATTAATAAATGAGAGGTGTTGTATATAAAAATAATTTATCATAAATAATAATCATGACTTTTATGACCTTCTGACTCCACCATCTACTTTTGTTGAATATGAGTTTTAACAACATCAATTTGTCATATATAACAAAAATGTCAATGAGGTTTAGCCCATTTGGTAAGTTGTCCCCCCCCCCCCCTTCCTCGCAAGAGGTTGGGGGATCAAATCCTGCTGCTTGCAGTGGGTTTGGGGTTTTTTCCTTAAGGGTTTTCTTCATGGAGTGAAGGTGTGATGCTCGAACCTTGGTTAAAGCCAAATAACAAGGGGTGGTTGAAAACCCGCCACCAAGCAATTCGAACTCACACTGAAGAGACGGAGAAGTGTCCCCATTAATTTGCCTGTCAAAAAAATACAACAAAAATACTTGTTTGGACTATAATATTCTTAAACATATGACAATAAAAATTAGGTTTGTAGGAGTACAAAATTAGTAATTGTTATGTATGAATAATTAGTGTTGTGTAAAAATCGCATCCCTAAATTTTCGATCCACATATTTAAGGAATTTATGGTCTAAACAAATGTTTTTGTTTGTGTAAGAAAAATTAGCAAGCAGAAACCATCTTCCCTTGAGATTTCATATATTTAAAGCAAATTATAAATTTCGGATCCTATGATTTGTACATTTAGATTTAGTTTTTTAATTTTTAAAATTACACTAATAGTCACTAGGGTTCAAGTTTTGTAACAGTTTGATCATTTGACCTATAAAGATAACATATGAAGTGTTAACTTTTTAAAATAACTAATTTACATTTTTCTGTTGGATTATGTGCATAGATAATTAATTGGTACATTGGACATGTCCAATGTTATAAGAGACTAAAAGGTCACACGTCTGCACACCCAATTAGAACAGTTTGGAATCACCAATATTTGTGTGGAAATAATTAATCAGTTGAATTAATTATTTGAGAGAAATAAATAATAAATAGTTATTTATTATTTAAAGGGAAATTATATATTAAATTTTAATATTTAACGAACCAGTTAATTAATAGTTAATTAATTAACTAGTAAGGTTCAGGGGGTCAAAGTGCAGAGAATGAAAGTTCAATTAAAGACATAGGCTTTAATTGAATGAGCTTGGGCTTAAATAAGGTTTAAGGTATTTAAACCTAGAAAAAACTCATTATCCATAAGAGAATTAATTCTGCAAAAGAAAAGAACCCTAGCCTCCTCTCTCTCTCCCTGCGTCGAACTCAACCATGTTGGAACACGGTATGGAGCACGACGCAGCGGAAACAACAAAACACAAGTTTAAAAACAAACAAAACGGGGTCCATACATGTTCCAAAGTGAGATCTTTCTACAAAACCAAATTGCAACTAAGAAAAGAACAAGAAGGGCAAGGAGTACCTCACTACCTTTCTGAAATCCGACTGAAAATACACAAAACGGGATGAATTCGAGAACCCAAGTGTGTCCTCCTCTATTGCATGATCCACACCAAGTTGGTTCAACCCCCGTATGCTAGTATACCCTTGAATGGACGTCCATTATGACTCCTCTCTTCTGGAACAGCCCACGAGCTTCTCCTCTTGCACCCAAAATCACTCACAACACTCAAGAACTTAGTGTGTATTTTTGTGTGTGTAACATGTAGGTACCAAGAGAGAATGTTAGATATATATATATATATATATATATATATATATATATATATATATATATATATATATATATCGTAGCATGTTCATCTAATGTTCCAGACCCAAAAACTCGGTTTTGGTCGGATACAAAGAGATAATCCCATTGGACCAAAGAATGGTCCAATCAAATAAAAGGAATTCATGCAGACAGGTCTTCACGGCCTCTCACGGCCCGTGAAGCGGTCGTGAAGGCAAAATGCGCCACGACTGGCCATAGTCCTTCACGGCCCGTGCCGCGTCGAGTGACTCGTGAGGGCGTCATCCTCTACGACCCCTTCACGACCTCATACGAGCCGTGAAGACCAAAGGTATCACGGCCCGTGTGAGTCGTTGAGCCAAACGTGAGGGCAGTGGGCTTCACGACCCGTGGAGCACCCCTCACGGCCGTGAAGCCCCAAAATCAAACAATTTGATTTTTGGACCTTCTCTCTTTATCAGTAAGCTGTCGGGATCAATCATTTGCGTGTGACCCAATAGGCTCGCACTTCATGAGCAGTAACACCATTGTACCTGTGTTAGTGGGGCATACTCCAACAAACCAAACACCCAAAGGTGTTTCGGTTCTTTCTTCTGCATCGACGACAACAAGAGGCAAAAAGCCTCTCGGCTTTTTGGTGTTATACGCACACACACACACGCACACTTTCGCGTGTTGTTCCGGTTATTTCTATCGCGGTCTAGCAGCAGTTCGTTGGTGGTGCAGTAGCTATGGACTAACTTTAGCAATCCCAAGATCAAGAGGTAAATTTTTTCTTTTGTTCTTGTTTGTTCATATGAAACTCATTAGATCATTAGTAAGATCCTAACCCTTTTAGGGTTTAGGGGGTTGTATTCAATTTAGTTCCGCTTTAGGATTGAACCAGTAGAATCAAACCCAGGGTTAGACCAGTTTGTGTCTGAGGGTGGTTTGGTCAGGTCAAAACCCTTCATTTTTTCACCTAAAACTTTCACTCTTTATGTTTTCAAACACTTGGTAATAGTGGTTCTTTAGATAAATTTTCCAGTTTTTATTGCTTATAAATAATTAATTTTGATATTAATATTTTTGAATCTTATTATTTTCATTGTAATAAAGAAAGTACTTAATTGTTTAAATTATATTTTTGTTTTATTTTTTTCTAAATTAAATTCTTGGATTTTTGTATCTATTACAAATGTATACTTATATTATAAAGTAGTACTGTTGAGTTTGGACATTTGGGATAGAGTTGATTTCACAAACATGTGATAACTCAACTCAAGTATATGTTGTTTTGCCTTTTGGATATTCCCTTTTTAATAATTTGCAGGTTGCTGCATTTTCAAGAAACAACTTACATGTTAAACTTAATCTATAAGTATTAATTTAGTTACCTAAAATGGAATAAATATTTACATACATTCAAATTCCAAAAAATAGATGTAATTAACAAAAGACAAAACATAATTGGAATAATTTAACCACCATATTTTCAATTAAACCTCACTTATCATTGAAATGAAAAAAAAATTGTTCGGGAGACTAGTTTGTTATACACAATAAAAAGTTTATGTTTAAAAACTATAATAATCTTCGGCACATAATTGAGAAAAATAGTTAGTAGCTTCGTAGGATTATGAAGTCGTGATTGTATTATTTGACAAAATAGGATTATATACAAATTATTTCCTTTTAAGATTTCATTAAGTATCTAATAGCTTACCAAAATATAATTAAATGGAATTTAGAAAACATAATTACATAATTATGAATTAATAGAAGATTAGTTGAGTAGGAAGCATGTGATGGAATATAGTTTCACCCAAACTAGAAATCTCCATAGATTTTTTATTGCCAAAATTGATATTGGGACTATCATTATATTCGTTTCTTATTCTAACATTTCACCTAGGGTTAATATAAACAAATTAAGTTAAAACAAAAGATTTATATATTTTTTTAATTCAAAAATTTTTAATATTTGAATAAGGTCTACTTGACCAGTTGGTCTCTCTAGTTATCATTACAAGAAAATTAGGTATCAGAAACATATTTCTTATAGATTAAATTTCGTGAGAAATTAACGGATTTGAGTCAGACTACAAATTTTCAATGGATTTCTCACGGATTCCGTGAGAAATTCTTGGGAAATCCGAAAGAAATAGTTTTCCCACGAAGCATTCATCCACAGTTGATTCCGTTTTTTATCCGAGTGAAACACTCTTTTCCCACAGTTTTTTCATGGATTCCTACACAAAAGGCGGTGTTGTCTTGTAGTGTATAATGTAGTTACGTGCTTACATACCCGCTCTTATAGAAATAGATTATAAATATTTTAAAGGGTTTAGTTTCTGAAAATGTATTAAAGTTGTCACGTTTTGCTACTGTGTGTGTCAACTTTAAAAATTACCATTTAAAGTTTTTAAAGTTAAGCTGATGTACTAAATGTTAGTTTTGCAAACATGAATACATTAAATAATCTTTACTACTCTATAAAGCATTTAACTCTTTTTTTAAGACAATTTTTTAAGTTAAGTAGTACAAGTAATATAGTGATATATGCGTTTTTATACATGTTTTACATGTTAGAATACCCCGTATTTAGCCCAAATACAAGGTGAATACTTCTAATATGGATCTAATATGCTTAACATTCACCATGCAGGTTACAAAGAGCTTTAAACAAGATAAATGGGCAAAACAAGGAAATAATTGAAGAAAATAGAAGAATAGTGAAAAAATGATCACTACGGCCGTAGGAAGCCATCTTCTAGAATCCATCATTGCCTGCCAGATCTTGTGTGTCCCGGACAAATGGTTTAACGTTGTGTGTGTAGAAAATCCAGTCATGATTTCCTACGGCCGTAGTAGCTTTTTCCTACGGCCGTAGGAAGCCCACTTACAGCAGATTAAATTCAGAATTCTGCCATTTTGCAAGGAGTTACCATTTTCACCTCCACTCCGGAAAAACACTTCCATATACCCTCTCTAAATATCCTAACACTCCAGGGGACTTCTCTTGGTGATTCTAAGGAGGAGAGCTTGGATCTTGAAGGCTTGTAACAACATTTGGAGCTTGGATTCATTAGTTATATCATAGCTAGCTTGGGTATACTCTTTCCATTTATTATATCAATCATGTACCCATGTGTTCCAGATGTTGTAATGTTACTATTATTGTATATGGATAACTAAACTCATTTCACTTGGGCCAAGATGATTCTTGGCTAAGTTATGGCAATATATTTGACTTTTATGATGACTTGATTCATATATGCATGTTTGATCTTGAATACAAATGTGTTTTTATCAACTTAGTATGTTTAATCTTACCATGTTCATGTGTGATAATATGTTTAGGATAACTCCTTCATGTTTAAGCATGTGGATATTCAAGAATGATGGTTGATTTTACTAATTCCATGTTGAGTTTGTTATTAGAAATGATACATCTTGCATGGTTGTCTTTAGATATCATTATTGGAATATGTTTTGAATCCTTGTAAGTTCATCAATTATTGGTCATTTTACTCATATGTTGGTTTTATGCATGCCTTGTGATTGTAGATGAAAATCTTGTCATTTGGTGTATTCATTGGTCTAACATGCTACAAATAATTAAAGGGTTCACAAAGATGTTTGTTGGTATGTTTAGATGGTGAAATGAACTCACATGTATGCCTTTGTTATGCTTGTCTTAGTGTTCAATGTGCATACCACATGATTCATGTTATAGAAGTGTTGGCTATACTAGAAATGGTAGGTTTAACATGTTCATATCTTTAGTAATCATGTGGCTAATCATTAAAACCCCTTAATTGTGTGGTTTGAGTTTAGAGGAGTTTGTGACCCATTGTACCAGTTTACATGTGTTTATGATCTGAGATTAAAGTCTAGATTGTAATTTGTTGTTGAATGCCTTTATGTTAGATTTGACTGTTCTGTCGTATTGGTTCCTACGGCCGCAGTGAGAAATCCATACGGCCGTAGGACCTGTACAATTTACTACGGCCGTAGTAATAAATCCGTACGGCCGTAGTAAGGTATTTTCACAACAGTTTGCTGTTTTTGCTTGTTTTAACTTATTTAACCACTTTAACACCTTTTTGGGTTCTGAGGATTACTGGATATGTCATTTGAAAAGATGTATGTCTTTGAAGTCTGATTTGAACGTGATCTGGTGGATCTGTAGTTAAATCCTTATATGTCGTTGCTTGCCTGATTATGTTTAATTGCTAAGTCTGAGTCTTGATAACTCGAGTGATGATTTATGTATGATAATGTAGTCTTGTGAGTATTAGAACAACATGCTTTGTACTTAAACTCTTCAAGTCTTCATATTATGTTTTGTATTGTGTCATTGTCATGACTAGTCTCGATGATTCGAAAGCCTGAGTGAATCTGTTATCCTGTCTGTTTGCCTTCAGTGTTAATCTGTTTTAGTTGCTGTATTTCCTGTTTAATTTAGTTAATTTGGTTACTTGCTTTAATTAATCCTGCTGATCATACAACAATGAGACTTAAGTATTGGTAGCTTCCTGTCCTGGTGGAACGACATCCGGTCTTACCGAGTCTATACTACTATTGACCAGGTTATACTTGCCTGAGTCGTGTGTAGTATCTGCTTAGTAACATCGTTTTTATAAATTTAAAACGAGGTTGTGTCCCAAGATTTTATAAATAAAAAACCAGCAGTTTTGTTAGCACACCATATAACATGCTTTACAATAACTTTGAGCAACAATCTTAACACTTTTAAAATAGTACAACTGTCATTAAATTCAGTTAATTTTTTTGTAATTAACTTTTTGACAGTTTTAAAACATTCATTATGTATTTAAATTCTGACAGTTTTATGTAATTAAAGTATTTAAAGTGTTTAAGATCATTGCTGAAACATATTGTAAATAATACTATTTGAGTTGTACTATTTTATGTAATCGGTTTCAGTTTTCAAACCGAATTTGAAAACGGTTTTGGCTTTTTCGGTTATGGAGCGGTTCGGATTACGGTTAAAACGGTTTATATCCGAATTTTGAACACCCCTATGTCGACAAATGAAACTATTTTACCCCGCCACATCGCACGGGTAAAATACTAGTAGTTTTTAAAGTTAGATATATACAATTAACAAAGATGACAATTTAGATATATTTTCGTAAACCTGTTTTAGAATAAAACTCAAAATGCAAAGATAATAATGATAAGTTTGAAAGATAGAAAAAGATAGATGGATATGATAGTTGCTAACTATTTTTAAAGAATATTATCATATAAATTAATCTAATGAAGATATTGTCAGCATGGACTTAAAATATTATTACTCAAACTAGAAACTTCTGTAGATTCTTTATTTCCGTAATTAGTCTTCGGACTTTCATCAGTTTGAATTCTTTGATTATAATCTTTTGATTATTTTAATGTTAATTACTCATGCTTTTATAAATAAGAAATATAAGATTAGAGTTGAGATATATTTATATAAAACTATTAAGTATCGATTAAGCATTTAAATATCTATATCAAAACATCAATGGGAAAATCAACTAAAGAGTTACCAATGTATAAGTATGATATCTACGCTTGAAAGTGCAAATATAATTTTCTAACAGTAGAACACACTCTAAACCTAATCTTAAACTAGGCCTTTTTGTCAACATTGAGACAAGAAACAAATGATCATACGAAACACCTGTCAAACTATCGTTAGGATACAATCCCTTTGGTACGAACATACTTTGTATACTGCAAAGGCTATAAAACACAAATTAACAAATGTTCGATCAAGAATGTTTTTTTCTTCTTCTTTTTTTGTTCTTTAAGCTTTTTAGTATCATCTTGAAAGAAAACTAGTTTATAAACCACTACCGAGATATGATTAACGGGTAAAGTTTTCTAAAGACAGTAAACTTATTTACATCCACAAAATTCGTATGTTTCACTTGATTACTTTTAGTTTTTCTTTCAATACATCAAATAGCATGTACCATTTCACTATGAGCTTTTCTTTGTTGTTTGTGACATGAAATTGGACTAATTGTGTCTTATTTTTTTCACCAAAATTAGACAAATACTATAAAATATAAATAAATATGTAGTTGAATTTTAAATACTTGAAGTTGTTAACTAATTTATTACTGTATCTAGTGAGTCATGTAGTATGAAAAGGTAGCAACCAATGAGCATGTCTCTGTCACATGGCTCTCACATTCATATCCACAACTCCCCACATGCCTCCCATTGTGTTCATGTTTTGTGCTTTGCCCTAATAATTCACCCACTTTTATTATATTATAATTATTATATATAATAATAATAATAATAATTTACTAAAACTTGGTGTATATATCCAAAGTTGCCATATGGCACCAACAAGAGAGCTTTAGATGGCACAAAATCATTGGTTATGGCATAGCTAAATGACTATATACACTTACCACAACTAATTATGAGATATCTACTTAATGACTACACATCAGTCATATCTTGAAAAAAACTATATATTTTTATATACACATATATACAGGTGTCTTAAGAAAAACTACATTAAAAGATAAACTAACCCGTAATCCATTAACTATGTGAGATAAACTATTTTACTATTTTTTATTATTGGTATAATAATCACCGTAGTTAATAAACAAATTTCACTTATATGTAATAAATTATATTAAGAGGGTCTATCTTTTAACTTTCCGCATAGGATATTAAAAGTTTATAGACCAATTATAACTATAGATAGATACTTTAGAAATTTCGATTTTTTTAAACTAGATTAAAAAAGATAAGCCATCTCATAAGAAATTTACCAACCGGTCTCAAAATTAACATGATACAAAATGTAACTATAAAGAAACATACATGTGTTCACTGACAACTTATTCATAGAGAATAACTAAATATAATAATAAATAATTAAAATATTAACTTCTTCAACTCCTTGCATCTCAAAGGGCCATTACTCGAATACCATTTTTAAATCATCACAACTAAACTAATAACATTTTTCTAGGACCTCCAAGTTTTAGTGAGATAATATAGAAGTTATTTACAATCAAGACTTGTTAATTAGAGATTCACAGGTAACTCAGACTCCAAAACTTGTCACACTTTATGTGCATAAATCAAAGTATGTATTGCTTATTAAGATCATTATAAAAATTAGTTATGACTTGCATAAATGGCCACTCTTGGTCTAGTTTTTCAATGCCAAATTCATACCAACTTCCTTGCAGAAATTTCCATTTGTCACAAAAAGACATATTCAACTCATAAATGCAGGAATTTTTCTTTTTATAGATTCTCAAAATATCACAATATCCACTTTTAATTTTAAAATGTATAGCTTCATAAAAATGACATTTACTACTACCAAAAAGAAAAAGTGTCAACTTGTAATGATTTAAATTAATAGTTATAGATAACCATCTGACCCATAAAAGTTAAGATCAACTTAAAACAACTAATCAAAACTAATGATATGCTACAAATACAAGATTGTATGGTTTAGAAAAAGGAGATTCAAGTAAGAACAATGGAAAGCACAAGCATACCTTAACTTCAAAACTCAAAGCACCAGTGTCGGCTCTAGCTCGATCAAGTCTTTTTATTTTTATTAAGCTAGAACTCGATAACTTAATTGATATTTTCAGCTTTTGTTCATTTGACCCAATAATAGGTATTAAAAAATTAATAAATATATTAGTGAATCAAATCTTACAATTTAAACTCCTTGACATAAGCTTTCGCGGTCTGAGTTCAGAATCGAAGGTCATGATATACTTGATTCAAAGGCCTTGTGATAAGTTTGTGTGTCGGATGGTTGGCCTCATGTTCAAATCTTACAACTTCAACCATTTGTGGCTACCCTAAAGAACGGTCCAAGTTCATTATCGAAGGTTGTAATTTACTTGATTCATACCTTGTGGGAGGTTTGTGAGTCTAGAGTTTACAGGTCAGGGTTTCCCTAATTACAAAAAAGGTATTATTAACATCTACAAAACACCATTCCCATGTTTCTACTTCCTAAGAGGATGTTTATGATTGCTAATTTGGACTCATTATCTACTAACTACATTTTGAACTAAACATACACCATAAATAGAAAAACAGTTTTTGGCCCATCTAAGATAGAGAGACATGGCTCATTAACAATGTAACCAATATATTTGACCATTAGTTTTAAAAGAATATAAAAAACAAACAGTGCCAGCAAAGTTGGTTCTTTATTTGAAGCACCAGGCTTGTATCACTTTATGCACAACTCAGTTTATCTCAAAACTAAAATGTCATGGAAACACTTGAAGATCAAAGTGACATAAGTATGCTAAAAGTAAACATTAGATTTTTTAGTTCTTGGGATCGGGTCAGACCTTGGATGCAAGGTTTGCTTCAGGGTCGGCTTTAACTTTTTGAGACTCGAACTTATCAATAGCTACTTGAAGCTCATCTGAACCACCAACAGCTCTCATGGTGTAAAAGTACACCCCAAATACGAACCCAGTCAAGCCTCCAGCAACAACCAAATTCTTGGTCTTGGGTGCCAGGCTCCCAAATCCAGCCATTCGAATTTCTCGGGTTATATTGTAACCTACATAAGAGCCACCAGAACCAGAAAATGAACAATCTGTTTATACAACCGAAAGCACCTCACTGAATCGAATTATAACTTATAAGTATATAAGAAAACCTTCATACAACTATCATTCTATCAAATGTTATATGATGTCGGACCCACTTGTAGAGTGTGACCAGAAATGTAGATTTCAAGCACATATGGCAATCTCGACCTGTTTACACATAGACGGGTCGATTTGGCCTGTGTTTTATCTTTAGCAGGTCATATAGGTTGAGGTTAAGGGAAATAGGTCGGTTGGGCAGAACATAATCCATTATGTACACATGTAAAAATACATAAAACCTCATCAATTATTTTCTTAAGAAAAAAAAAAGAAAACAGATTATTATTGTTAATATTGTAATATTATAAGTTTTTGTACTCGTATGTAACACATTATGTTTTGTTTTCTCCCTTAATAGAAGTAAACAGAACCATACTCGAATGAAAACTCAATCTAGAATTCTTTGCCTCTATTGAGTCAAGAAGTGAAAGGAGCATGTGAGAGAGAAGCTGACTACATTCTGCACTCAACTCTAATACAAAAGGCGCTTACACTTTCTAAGATATTATAAAGCTAAAGTAGAATGTCAGCTGCCAAATTGAAAAAGTACAAACTTGCCCTTCACTCTGAACTTGGATTCAAGTCACCTATTTAACTGGTGTGCATGGTTCAAGTCACCTATAACTGATTTTTCGGTTAATCATATTTTGTAACCATTCGGTTATGCTTGACCGCTTATTTGGTTACTGGTTATGAAAAAATGAAAAATGATTAATCGGTTAAACATTTGCTTATTTTGGCCTTCAATTTTGGCTCAAATTTTGATGCCATTTTATCTTAAAATGTCTATTTTATCCCAACAATACTCCAATTTACACTTTGGTAAAGCCCACCATCATATATGATATATCTATGTGAATGAATTCGTTTGGTGCAAGAAAAGATAAAAACTTCATTACTAGGAGCGTAAAAAAATCCACTACATAAAAATTAAAAAACCAATAATCTATTTATTTACCAAGGAGCCAAGTGATATATACACAGATTACCTGACAGAAGGTTATGATGATTTGGCATTTGAAATTTTAGAAAATAAAAGATATACTATTACATATGATATATAAAATATTAAATTTTATAAATTGGAATGGTTCGGTTATAACGGTCAACTGAACACTTAAGAACTACTAAATTCAGTTATGAGATATAACCATAACCTCTTCTTCAGTTTTAGTTGAGTTATTTCGGATATGGTTTGTTAATTCAGTAATTCTAGTTCACCCCTAATTTAACACACTAACTATTTAAAATGTTCAAAAATATGCAAGCAGTGTTGTAAAAATTGGCCTACCTGACCAAGTTCTCACTTTGGAAAAATCGGTTCTTGACCAAGGCAAATTGAGGAAAATGGGTCAGGGTCAAACTTGGTCCTACTCGGCCTAGATGGGAAGCATGAAGCCAAGATTGGTCAATGATTTTAAATGTGTAAAAAAAAAGCTTAACTTGCTTCAATTAAAAGCAAATTTGATGAAAAATCTTGTTTATGTTCAATTCTATGCAAATTTGATGGGAAAAAAAGGGTATGGAACTATGGAGGTACTATCAGTGAATGATGAGGCTCAAGATTGCATCATTGAGGATATGGAATTACTACATCATGGCTCCAGCATGAGCCCTCTACTGAAAACTCGAGAGCATTTTTTTTTTTTTTTGTTATGTGAGTGTATTAAGTTTGAGGGTAAGTGTGATGGTTTGATAAAGTAAGGACCAAGTGTGATAGCCTTGTGATAGAGAAAAAAAGGATGTGGCACGGTGTGATGGAGATGGTCATAGCCTGATGGAGTACGCCCCCCTTAAGTATCTAATCATGCAAAGAAAACCTAAATTTGTTAAACAAATTCTTTAAAGACGTTTTCATTAATCGAGAAAAAAAAAAGAATTATCTGTGTAAATATAAAAAGTTCATAGATATTTTATAATAAAAATAAAAAGAAATATAAAAAAGGATTGCCTTTATGGCAACAGAAATTGGTTTTATTCCAACTCAAAGAGAAGTCTGTGTCCTTATTCTTCTTTCACTGAATCGCTGTGCGCCCTCTCCCATCATGTAATCTGACTCTCTTTTCCTTTCACCAATAGTCACACGGTTTAGGGTTCTTCCTATGTTGATTTATATAAATGCAATTGCAACTTGCAAGCATCTCAAATCTCAATCTCACGCACAACATAGTTACATAGGATCTTTGAAATTTATCTCAAATAGCTCTAATATGTTCCATTTTCTTCGGGTATCATGAATTGAAGATTTAAATATTGAATTTTGTCAGTTCTGATGATGATTTAGAGATATGTGGCAACATTCAGTTAAGTCTTAACTTCTATTCTTTTCTGTCTATTCCAAAATTGTTTACGTATGAGTTCTGGAACAGACTCTACTTCATGAGGTATTAGTTAAGCATGTCCATTTTACTTCATTAAAGGAGGAATCAGGACTCCACAGCATCCCCCAATCATATGAATTCATAGCGGCCTTCTAAATTATATGAGAACTGATTAATAAGTTAATTAATTTTAACAAAGTTGGTTGGATTATCGTACCATTTAGCTTAAGAATTAGGTTATTAGTTTAGAGAATTAAATCATGGAACAAGCTCACATCACATATGCTGATCTTACAATTTTAAAGACTGAATATGGAGGAGAGTTCTTCAAGAGTAGTGTTGGAAGCTCCAGAATCTCAAGCACAAAACGATCCGCGTAGTTACAAAAAGTAGGCTTAAATCTCATTTCTTATTCCTTAATCAAAAAATAAAAGCCTAGCTGATACACACATTACTAATTAGATAAACCACCCACCAAGTATTGCTCTCATGAAACTAACTTGCTTTTACGAACATATGGTGAAGTGTATCTTAGAACTATTAGAACTTAGCTTGCATTTATATCTGATTAAGAAGAACAAGTTTGTATCAAATTCACAAAAAACAATCCTAATTATGTAACTAATAACTAGCACAATATAAAACATGAATTTAGGTTTATAACATCATATTATGCCCTAATTTCTTCCAATTGAAAATAATACTTCATCAAACAATAACTTCAAGTTTTCAACCAATCTCAAATTCTTAACCAAGCAATCAATCTAAAATATACTCCTTATAATTACAACAAAATTAGGTTTTAGGGTTAGAAATTTGTTTACCTCAAGATTTAGAATTTCTGAGCCGTGAGACTGAGTAGACAGTGCTGAGGGTGAGACGCAGATTTAGAATTCGTGAGGTGTTCTTGTTCCTGAAGTGAATCGCTGCTTATGATTTCCTACGTTGCTAATTGCTTGGACTAACGGAGCCTGCTAACAAAAAGTGGGCTTTCACTTTTAATTAAATTTTTTTTTTTTTTAGTAAACAAACTCCTAATTAACTTATAGAGTATTAAATTTGGGGAAATCATCGCAGTTAACAGCACCTATGTTAGGTGTTGTTACACTCACAATATCACTTAAATTATTAAACAATTAAATGATAAAAATACGCTTCATTTATGTATGTTGTGAGTGTAACAGCACCTATGTTAAGTGATGTTGACCGCATGGATGATTTCCCCTAAATTTAATTAATAATAAATTTGCGATAAAAAAGAAATATCGTATAAACATATCTTATCCTGAATTTTAACTAAGAAAATTAGATTTCTTCCGGATAAAAAAAAATATACATTGGTCAGTAGCATCTTTATTAGAAGTAAATTGAAACCCTATGCAAACAAGTCATATTCTTCTAAAACTTAAGAGGATCTTAATTTAAGAAAACAATATCAAAGACAGTAATACTGATTGTTGATTTTCCTTAGCTGCCTCAAAATACCTTCTAACATAAATGAAAATTAGGAACGTCTCCGCTTATATAGTACATTTCCTGTGAATTCATATCCAGTTATTGCAAAATCTTTGGTATCATTGCAAATTCTTACAGATCCAAACACATTTGTTTTTTTTATTCAATCAGATTTTTAAAATACAACTATTAAGTATTATCTACCTAATGTAATCTAACAAGTAAATGTTACCTGCGCTTTGCGGCGGGGTAAAAATAGTATCTCGTTTAGTGTAAAATTATATTGTTACTTTAATTTATAATGAAATTCGTCTAAACGCCTCTATAAAAAATAATTTAAAAAGCTTCGATATTTTTTCCTTGACTTCAGTCACTAATATTAATATAAATAACTATTGAATTAAACTAAAGTGTTTTAAATGTAAACAATAAAATATAGCAATAATAATAGATTTTGATAATAAAAGTTGAAAATATATGTCTATTTACTACTACTATTGCAACTACTACTTATAATAATAATAATAATAATAATAATAATAATAATAATATCATTTTTACACTAAAAGACAAAATTCACAAAAAACAAAAAATTTTCCTCCATTTTGTATATATTGTATAATTCTTCATTTCTTTGCATCACATAATTTTGTTTGGCTCATCTAGCCCTAAACCAAACTTAAGGATATATTGTTATTAGGTCAAAACAAAATATCAAATAAGGAAATTGATGTAATAGTAGCTAACTGTGAATTCTATTACTAGTCTATACATCCATTCATAACAAAAGAAAAGAGTTAAAACTAAGGAAATTGATGTTATTATACTTATTAAAACAACATATCAAATAAGGAAATTGATGTTATTAGTCTTTTGATTTTCTCTCTTTGTAATATTTACATATACTTATTATGTTCTTGTTCATTTCAAGAATAACTTGGGACACTTTTGTTTTTGTGCCCTTATATTTAATTCTACACTTGCTTCTTTAAATCTTTATACACAATGAAGGAATGCATTCTTTACACTACATCCTTGAAGAAATGGATGATAGATCAGGACCATTCAATTAAATTTTTGATGCATCTCATATATAAAAATAATGGATGATGATTCGTACACATCAAAATTATCCATACACAACAACTCTATGCTTCATCAACTTGTATTATGCGCAGTTTACAACTTGTACCTGTTATGTATGATCAAAATTTGTTGTTTACAAATCAACGTTAAAAAACAATAGCCTTGTCTAAATTATTGGTTTAAAAGTTGTTTACGGTTACAAAAATCTTTGGAACACAAAATTCCTTATGCTTCCCTTTCTTTCTCAACAAAATAAAACTCAGAAACTCAGTATCGAAATTTACAGCATAACGGTTTCATAAACACACTAGACACAGGGATCATACGATGCTATAACTATAACTTTGATTAATCTATTACATCATATCTACAATATAACATATTACCTTTTATGTATCATGTGTTGATAAACCTAATCGCGGTAAAAACCGGATGCTGTCCGCCCTTTTAACCACCAAAGAAGCAGTAAAACCACAACATATTCCGAATGCCCGAAATGCAAATAAATCATATATGATACAACAAAAGCTCGTTTGACCCGCTTCTTGTTAAGCAGAAGTCATGAGTTCTTGTGCAAAATCGGCTTCTTCTTTCCCAAAAGCATGAACGAAAACTTTGGCATAAATGACCTCTTTTTCTTCTTTAACAAACCCTTGATATCAGGAGATGTATCACCTGAGTTACTGTTACCTTCTGGCCCGCCACCCTTTGTATTCGGTTTAGTGTTACCGATTGCAGGGCTACTTGATGGTGAATCATGGTTAGACAATTTTCGGCTCAAACCATGAAACAACCCACCTTTTTGTGATTGAGTTTGACCGTCTTCACCCTTTTGTTTCTTGAGCTCTTCTTCTATATTCATCTTTGTTTCTTTAGCGATTTCTGCCTTCTGCAATGCAACATTCAAAGCCTCTTTTCGTGCAGCTATTTCAGAGTTGAGTTGTGTAAGTTTGTTCAAACTTTGCATTTCTGAGTCCTTGGCTTCATCTATTTGAGCTGTGGCTTCAGCTACTCGTTTACTAGCCGCTTCTTCTGCCTTGTGGGCCCGTTTGGTTAACTCATAATATTCCTCTAATGAGATTGTGACACCACCTTTTGGGTCATCGTGTTTTTGACCACGAGCTGACTCGCTCTCCTGTAGTGCACTAATGGCTCCAAGCGCTAACCTTTCTTGAGCTCGTGCAGACTCGATTTCTTTTTGAGTGGCTGCGAGTCGGATTGATATTGAACTCACTCCATTCTTGGCTTGCTCAGCTGATTCTTTAGCTCTTGCTAACACTAAACGAGCTCCTTCAGCTAACTGTTTAGCATTTTCTGTTTCTTCACTAACTTTTTGTAACTGTTTTGGGAGTTCCATGAGCTTTTCTCGGGCTTCTTTTTCTTGTTTCCGGATATTATCGAGTTCTACTCGTGTTCGTTTTAACTCAGATTCAAGATTCACGACTGCTTCTGCTCCTAACCCTTTTTGCTTCCTGATGCCCGTTAAGACTTGTTTTTCACTCTCGAGCTTCGCGGTTAGTGACTTTTCAGCTGTTTTTAAACACATAATCTCTTCGGTTGTTCTTTCTATATTATGGTTGACTTCATCAAGATTCTTTTTTGCAATAGCAACACCCGATTGTATATCTTTACGGGTGAATTTTTCATCAGCTTCTGATTCTTCGGGCATCTTTCCTTGCATGTAGACGGCTAACTCATCTTTCAATTTCTGAAGTATCCCTGAAGCAGTTTCTAGTTTTGACTTTAGGTCTTTGGCCAAGATGATTTCTTGTTTGACCTTTTCTAATTCCTCTTCCGTTTTTTTCAACTCTCGGTCCCAGTTTAGAATCTCTTGATCTAGTTCTTGAACTTCTTGAATTCGGTGTTCTTCTGCTTCTAAATGGGAAGCATGTGTAGATTCAATTGATTCTTTTGTTGTTATAAGTTGGATAGTCAAATCTTCGACTTCTCTCTCGATATCTTTAGCTTTTGACACTGCTTCTTCAGCTTTCTGTAGAGCGGAATCTCGTTCTGATATTAAAATATCATAATCTTTTTGGGTGTCTTCGAGGTCATTTTTTGCAGCTATTAGTTCTGAAGCTGCAGCTTGATGTCGAGCTTTAGCAACCTCGAGCTGTGTTTTGGCAGCTACACTTGATTCATCTGCAATCCCTTGTTCCATTTCTTGGACTCGTAATTGGGCAAGCTCTGAATCTTGTTTTGCTTGGCGTTCTTCTGTTTGTGCTCTCTCTAGGTTTAATTTTAATTCTTCTATTAGCCTCTTGGTGCTGTCAAGATCCCTTAGTGCTTGCTCTTTTTCTTGTTCGGCTAACTCAGACTTTTGTTTGAACACAGGAATCTCTTCCTGTGCTTTCTCGAGTTCTTGTTCTATAAACTTGCGTCTCTGCATGATAAAAGAGTGATTCTTTGTTAGAATTATGATCCAACTTGAGTGAAAAGGTAGCTTGAAAAAAGCATGATTAGAATATTTGATTATCATATATGTGTTGGAACATGGCTGGGTTGAGTACGGGTCAAAACAAGTTTGGGTTGAAGCAAGTCATGTTTCAGTAATGGTCACACCAGGTTGGGTTAACCTATACACATTTTTGTCCAAATTGTAGATCATTTATACATAATTACATTAATTTTTATAATAGTTTAATCATTTCAATAAGATGATTTAGGAGGTTTGTATTCATTAAAATTAGACTTAAGACGACTTTCAATCCGTTCGACTAATATGACCTGTTTTGAGATAAAATGCAAGACATGCTGACTCTTTTATAAGTAACTAAGTCACAAATGCCACCTGTAATCATGCACATAATAGGATACAATGTTTTCTAATTAGGTAGACACACTGACATACTCTTATACTACAAATTATTTGGTACCCTTATATATATAAACTTAAGGGTTTTTAAGAGTCTTGATTAACAATCATATATCTTTACTAAACTATGACATAGAGTAACATGAAGTATATTTAAAAGTGAAATGAAGTATTGGAATCTACCTCATTTGTCTGAGCTCTATGAGCTTTCCAGTCAACAATCACACCGAACTTGGAAACGGCTTCTTTAACGGATTCAAAGGGTGCAGCTGTATCGATATGAACTTTTGATTCGGGTTTTTCTGGCTCTTTATTTGAACCATCTTTTTTTACTTTTGGTGAAGCCTCGATATTTTCAACCTTTTTACGTCCTGAAGACGAGTCTGGGCTTAGGAATGTATCCTCACCACCATGATCAGGTGAGGATTGGTCACCTTCTGGTGGTACGCTTACGGGTTCTGGCCGAGAAGTTGTACGTGAAAGTTTTTCCCCAACTTTCTCTTCATCCATTCCAGAAAGATCAGAGAAGCAGAGTCAGCTGGGTATCTGAAAATGAGATAAATCAGATATATTCACATTTTAGCTCCACCCAAATGACACGATTTCACTGCATATTAAACATATTTTGGATGGATTAATATCTATATGCTGTATAAAAAAAGTCGTTTTTATTCAGATAACAAAACAAGATTTTCCAATAGGCGAATGGAATTCAAAAGGTAATAACTTGTTTCTTGGGTAGATCTTGATCAACAGTCAGAATAGCAAATATGTAAATATTATAAAGGACGAAGCTAACTTAGAATAGCTTTTAGCAGGAAAACAAGTTCAAGCCTGGTAAGAGTTGGAGTTGGCAGCTTGGTGAGCTAACAAGTTTATATGAGCTGCTTATTGTTTGATTAACTGTAATTTTCCTGAAAACAATCTAACTGCAACTTTAGTTAAGGGGTCTAATTTTGATTTTATACATACAATACAAGCACAATGTTCATATACAAGCCATAGGAACCGAGCAGAGGCTCAAGCTTTTGATAAATTGATCTTTGAGCTTGACGAGCCACAAGCTACGTCCTGATGTCCAAGCCTATAAACAAGACCCAAGCTTCAAGCCTACCAAGCTTTGGTTAGGCTCAAGTATGATATATGAAGAAATTCATGCCATGGAGTAAAAGGGGAAGTGTTTAAAATTCATGCATTAACTATTACCTCTTTCTCTAATCACCATTTTCTAGATGAACATCATTACATGTCTAAAATAATTAGTGCTAACATTTTGCAGACCAAGTCTGAACTCAGCAGGATCTGGTTCTATGGCTTGATCAATGTTATGTTGTCTTGTGTTTCTCTTAACTAACAAATCTATCAACATTAGCTAAGATAAATTAAATCCATTACTCTACACGATACACATTGTCACTTGCAAGTTTTTTGATCTATATGACTTTGATTGATTGACCTCAATGGCATATAGCATGGAAAAAGAGCTTCAACTCTCTAGAACACACTGCATCTCAATTAAAAGAGCAGCTATGTGTGACATTAAAATATTACACAAGCACAACCATCTGCATACCTAATATACAGCATTTTAGAGCCACAAATGGAACCCATCTTTCCCACTCCTTGCATGTATAATGTCTTATCTAAGCTAATATACTGAAACTTCCCATACTTTCTTTGATGAATTAACTTCAGATGAGCTTATGAACAACTGTACAGTTATTTCCATTGTGTTCAAATCATAAGAACAATCTCATTGCATATACAAAGGATAAACCACATACAACGACTTTTCTCACTAATCTTCTTAAAATCAAGGACCCTGGGCACACTAGGGCCACTCTTAATGAACCTGCTTCCTAAAACCATCTGCAAGAGGCTACAGCTAAATGCCAGATGTTCCACTGGATCATAATCTATATACCCATTGACTAGATTTCTAATTCCCCAATTTTATATGAACAGAACAATTTCTGTACCACCATCCCAAGTTTTCATATCAGAATTAGGTCAAAGAAAGAATTGAATAAGAATCTCCAAAAGGACAAGTCATATAAGCATCTCCATACCTTTGCAAACAAATTAATGAACACAAATTAGGTTAACTGAGCCAAAACTCCATTATAATCCCTAAAAGAAACCTAGAATGTAATAATTTATTAATTCGAGGCTTCAAATTTCCCTCATCCACATCTAACAACAAAATTACAGAGATAATTCAATAAAACCCCACAGTTGGAAGATTAAACCTAAAATTTGATTAACTAAACCTAGAATCACAGAAAATTGTATAGAGGCATACCAGCAAATTACCGGAGTCAAATCCAGAAGCTTATTTCAAAATCCCTCTGGATTATGGCCCCCGAAAATCAGAATAAATCCAACAAATCAACAATTATAGCTCCAAATCCACTGTAAAACAAAATCGGAATCAAATTCATGCTTATATCATGTAATTAGAAACTAAAACGTAAAAAAAACAAGTAAAAATTACTTTTTCGGTGACGAAAATTCCAACTTTGAATGAAGATTCAAAGGATATCCATTTCGAAAAGACGAACAGGATTGAATAAAATCGTGTAATTTTGTCAACCACAATGTAATCTGAGAGGCAGAGCTCTTTTTTAATATTTTCATAGTTATTTGTGATTATTTAGGGGGAGAGAGAGAGAGGTTTGCAGCTGCCATTGTTTCTGATCTAAATATAGATTTTGATTCACCCCCATCTCACCCATGCAGAACCTGCACGCGCCTTGTTTAGCGCGTCAATGGTATTATTGATACGGATGTGTAACTTAATCTTATCAATGGAGGGCAAGAAAGGTTGGTATAATGAATTTACACAATTGCCCCTGCCTCCTGAACACTAGCATGTTGGGGAGACAGTAGGGGTGGCAATTCTCGACACGACACGAACTCGATACGAAAATAAACGGGTTTAGGTTTTTCGTAAACGGGTTCGGGTCAATTTCGGGATGACCGCGAACCCGTATAATTAAACGGGTCGTGTTCGGGTTGGTACACGGTTTCGCGGGTTGACCCGCCAACCCGTTTATTTTTTGAATTTTTAAAAAATTCAAAATTTTTTACACATTTTAGCCATAATGATTCTTAGATTCCTCATGCTCAAAATGTTTAATTAATAATGTTACAGAAAAATCTCAAATTTGATTATAATTTTTTGCTTCTTTTTTGCATCATAGATTCACATTCTTTGCTTCTTTCATGTGTAGATTACATCATAGATTTATATTTTATTAAAGATTTATTTAGTTGCATTATAGATTTATATGAACTTGAAGTTGAACTACATTTGGTATTTTAAATTTGTGTTAAAAAAGATAAAAATTATAAAAAGCTAGCAAGTGACCTGCGAACCTGAAAATGACCCGCGAACCCGAAAATGACCCGCGAACCCGTGAACCCGTATAAATAAATGGGTCGTGTCGTGTCGTGTCGTGTTTAGTGTTAATCGTGTTCGTGTCGAATAACCTGACCCGTATAATTAAACGGGTCGTGTTCGTGTCAACCCTTCCTGACCCGCCAACCCGTGACCCACGAACCCAAACCCGACACAATTGTCACCCCTAGGAGACACAAGGTATACCCGGTGGTGGTATAAGAAAATAATTCATTTTATCTTCGTAGTGTAATTTTGATTTTTCAAAAATGATGTTTTTATTTGGTAGTGTAAATTTTGATTTTTTAAGACAGTGCTACCATCAATTTTTAAGGGTGCTACCATTCATTTAAATTTTGTGTCTACTACTCGTATGTGTTTCATGGTTAAATACTTGGATTCATTTTTTTTAATTTAATTTTGATCGATTTAAAGATAAATATAAGAATACGATAAACGATATTTAGTAACTTCATAACAATTTATTGGATTTGCATTTTAAATCATATGAAATCTTGTTTGTGGTTTGTAAATATGTATGTCATTTTAAATTATTGGATTATTTAAACAACACAAGAAATCTTGTTGAGGATTCTAAAAACGTAAGGTTACACCATATGGTTTTAAAAATCCTCAAACACTACATTGGTAGTTGTTATCATTCTATCCTCACGGGCGGACTCAAGTGTAAGTTGGCGGCGGCACGAGACGCCATTCAAACTTATCTGCGTACTGTAAATTTTGATTTTTTTAGACGGTGCTACTATTTCATAGTGTAAATTTTGATTTTTTTAGTCAGTGCTACCACTCATTCCACCCATTACAAATGGTGTCACCACCCATTTGAAATTCTTGGTCCGCCCCTGTCTACCCTTATTTACAATTAAAACCTAAACATAACCCATTACCCTAATTGATCCACTTATATCATTTAGTTCTTGAAGAAGCTACCCAAATTGTTGTCCTAGTTTAATCAATAATTTCCTTTGGCCCAAATCGTTGCTCTTGTTCAATTGCTTATTGTCTGCAGCACCCGAGTTTGGAAGAAGCCACTCAAACACTGCAAGTCTGCAACCCATGTCTTTCTCGGCTACAATACATGTCGAACATTGTCTCTCTTCCGCCTACAACATATTGTCGACAAAGTGTTTTCGTTAGCAACATTGGTTTGATGAAATATTACCATTTCAAGGTTAGGGTTTGTTTCATTTGTTTGTGCGAGACCCCTATCAATTCTCGATTGTTATTAAAGTCCATTTGTTTCATTTCTTTGTTTAATAGTTAATTTGTTAATTTATTTAATCTAGACAAACAAGAATGTCTGCATGAGAGCGAAGCATGAGTCTTCATTCACTGAGGTGACTGTCGGGAATCTTATAGGTTATAGCATTGCGTTTTTTCCAAATAACCCAAAGAAAGGAGTAAATGACGCTGAGAAAGGCCTTTTTCTTGTCTCCCTTAAATTGCAGCTTTGATGCCTCCAATAGTTCATGCATGTTGGGCTTGTTTGCACCTTTCAGGCCCACGACAGAATCCAGCCCCACCATCTCCATACTCCATTAGTACTTTTGAGGCATGACAACACATGAAGAAGAGGTGCTCCTCACTTTCCTCTTCTGCTTTGCATAATGGACAGGAAATAGAAATAAACTGTACCCCTCTTTTCTATAAATTATTAGCAGTAGGCAAACGACAGTGAAATATTCTCCAGGCTAGGTCATTAATTTTCAATGGAACCCACTGATCCAATGAAAAGGAACAATGCGAGGAGATTTCAGATAAAAGGAGTCGAAGGCCTTACAAAGAGATGATACCGAAAAGTATCCCGAGGATTCCAGCTCCCATCGCCATAAGTTCTGACTATCTCCTATATTCCCTTTATGCTCGAACCAGATTAGAGGAATGTTGACCGAGTCGTAGTCTTTGTGTATTTTAATGATATTCCTCCATACCCCCGAAGTAGCTCCAATGGGATTGTTTTTTTCCATCCCACCGAAAGGTCCATGGATAGATTGTACAACTCTTTTCCATAGTGATCCATTTTCAGTTCTAAATCTCCATTGCCATTTAGCGAGCAGAGCTAAGTTAAGTGGCTTTAAGCTACCGACTCTAGGACCACCTTTATTTTTTCCAGAGAGCACCAAATCCCAACCGTCCATGCAATTTTCCGCTCTTCGTTTCTGCTGCCCCAGAAGAAGTTGTGGCGCAGACTCTCTAGTTTACTGATCACCTTGTGTGGTACTTTGTATATAGAAAAGAAGTAAGAACCGAGGCTCCCCAACACAGATTTAATTAGTGTCAGTCTACCTCCATACAAAAGAGAAGGGGTTTTCCAAGCTGAGAGTTTACACCTGAAAAGATCTCCTTTATTCATTGAGGCCCCAACCGGTATCCCAAGGTATTTAAATTGTAGGGAGCCCGTTTTGCAATGAAATAAAGTAGCCATATGTTCCAAGTCTTCGCTCGTGACACCAATCCCCATAAGTGAGCTTTTTTCGATATTGATTTTAAGGCATGATGAAAGGAAGTAGCAACGATCTGATCAGGTTGCATAAATTCATGTAGGACCATTTACCTACGAAAAGTACATCGTCCGCGTATTGCATGTTCAAGATCAACAGTCCATTATTTGGCAACTGAGCACCATGATACACCCCAGCCGACACGCCACTTTGATCGCTACATTTAGCGCTTTTGCCGCCATGATAAAAAGATAGGGGGCAAGGGGATCCCCCATGTCGAACACCCGTTCCATCTTGAATTCCTTGGTGGGGGAATCATTGATCAATACCGAAACCATGGATGAAGAGAGACACCCTTGTATCCAAAGGCATCATTTTTTTTACCAAAATTCATTTATAACATGGTTTCTTCCAAAAAGTCTCATCTGCTTGAATCAAGCACCTTGTTGAAATCAACTTTGAAGAGGAATGTCTTCTTCTTCATTTTCTGAACCCAAGAAATCATCTCGTTTATTATGAATGGCCCCGTCTAGAATACTCATGTTTCCAAGAACGTTGTTTGCTCCGGACCAATGATGGTGCTTAATACTGTTTCAAGCCTATTAGCAATCATTTTAGCAATGATTTTGTGGAAACAGTTGAGGAAGCTAATGGGTCTGAAGTCATTGAATGAGATAGACGAATTGGACTTAGGAATGAGCGCAATGAAAGACGAGTTGCAACCCGGATCAAGGCAGCGCTTTCTTCGAAGTATTTAACAGCATCGAAAAGATCACCTTTAATGGTTTCCCAAATTTTTTTTACAAAGCCACACGTATATCCGTCCGGACCAGGTGCTTTGTCCGACCCACAACTCCATATTGCCTCTTTAACCTCCTCGATTGTGAAAGGTTTTTCTATTGAACGGCTCTATAGATTAGATAACGACGCAAATTTAGAGCTCAAAAAAGAAGGGCGTGGAAATTGTGCAGCTTGGAACTTTTTAGAAAAGAATCTGACAGCCTCAATTTTGATTGATGAGGGGTCGTTGATCCAGCACCCGATGATAGATATTCCATGTATAAAGTTGTTCCTACAAGTGGAGTTGAGGAGACCATGAAAGAATCTTGAATTCTCGTCCCCATCCACAGTCCACTTGAGCCTTTCCTTTTGTTTTATGTTAAGAAGCTTGGTTTGTTCGATATCCATAATACGAATCAAACACTCTTGCCTTACGATTCAGATGTAGATAGAGCAGAAGTTTCAGCTTTTTCACTCCAATTTTTCGAATTCACTTTTGAGGGCTTTTAACTGATCGCCCACTTTAGAATTGTAACCTGGTATTTATTCCTTAATTTTAGCTTTAATCAGCTTAAGTTTGTTAAAGAAAGTCAGCATAGGAGACTGATTACGCTTGGAACTTACACGGCCCCACCTACAGAGTATACCACTGGATCATACAACCAGGAGTTTGAAAATTTTAAAATATGTCGCACCAAAATCCATTGAATCTCCTTGTAGAAGAATAGGATAGTGGTCTGAATATAGTATGGGAAGTACAACAGCCGAAGGATTATGCCATATATTAAGAAAGTTAGGAGAAACCAGTAATCTGTCTAGTTTACTCATTTTACCCCCATCTTTACTAACCCATGTGAATTTCCTACCACCGGTTTTAATTTCAGTTAGGCCAGCATTGTGAATAAAGTCGTTGAAAATTTTAGCACAATAAGACGAAAAAACTGACCCAGCCTTTCATCTGATAGCCTAACTTCATCGAAATCACTGAATATTTTCCATTTAATATTGATATTACCCCCAATTATAGAAGAGACTTTCATCCATAATTTTTTTTGTCACTATATTTTTGTGGGGCATACAAGTTAATGAACCCACACTTCAATCCCAACCCAATTACCCCAGCATGTTAAATAATTAGTGTCCTTACTGCCCCCAATTTTCGAAAAGAAGGTGGAGTCCCACACTGAGATGATGACACCAGACCTCCCAACTACGTTAACAAAATGGTAATCGAAAGCAACATTCCCCCATAAAGTAGAAATTAAGGAACCATCAGGTTCAAAAGAGAAAGGTACTTGTATACACAAAAAAATTAAATTTATTAGCACCACATAAGCCCCTGATCCAGTTTTTTTTTTTAGATTAGAAGCAATACCCCTAGCATTAATGGAAAAAAGCTTCATTTAGAACCGAGAACATCACCTGGCTTCGAGATGATGTTGCGAATGGCATGTTCGCAACCTTCCATCCGGAATCCCACCATAGAACAAATCTCCATCGTGTATCTGACTTCACTAGAGACTCCAGCGTTGTCTGAAAACGAGGGGTCTGCTGCGCTTTGGGTATCTTCCACGAACATATTCCAGTCCAGATGACTTAGAATCTCTACTGATTTATGGAGATCGGTCGACATGGAGCGTGAAGTATTTGTGGATGAAGAGACAAGAGAGACACCACTTCTGTTCTTCGATAGATGTTTGAGTAGAGACAAGGATTTGAGGGCAAATGGGGGTTTGGATATGTGTTAGGATGTTTGAGACCTCGTACGTGACTTGGGGGGCCCACCGAGGTTATCTGGCACATCTTCCATTGACTTTATTGGGCTTTGCCTCTCATGGGCCACATGATTCTTTTAAACAAAATGGGCCTCCATTTGAAAAGGTAATGATTCATTTTCTGTTGACCTTGAGAAAGAGACTTGCACATGTAAGTTATGGAAACTTTATGGGCTTCTTTGCGTACATGGAATAGCTGCAATCTAGGAATCCAGAAGATTATGTGTCCCATTGGTTTAGAAAAGCTAACTTTTTAGCAGCGTACAAATCTTCAATTCAACGAATGCATAATAACAAGATGTAGCCAAGTTCATCATTCATTAAGCCATTACCTCCAAAGGAAAGAAGAATGTTAGGTCGACCAACTTTAAAGAGAAAAAGACATCCTTCAAAAAATGAAAATAATGTAACAAAAGTAAAGGTACAAAGACATATAACTTGCAAAAAGTGTAAAGGTAAGGGTCACAACCAAAAGAGTTGCAAAAATGATAAAGTAGCTACACCTCCTAAAACAAGCAAGCCAAGAGGAAGGCCCAAACTCAATATTGGTATACCTGCAAGTATGCCTACTAATGGTGGTAAAGGTAGAAAAGGTGGGAGAGGTGGCGGTGTTGATAAAGTTAGAAAATCATGTATGGTAGGTGTGTCTTATCAAGTTGGAGAAGCTATGATACATGTAAGTTTTTTATTTCTTACTTTTCCCCTAAAACCAATTCAATTTTCTATATAGTTTAGTTACATATAATGTCTTTTTATAGAGCTTAAACGGTGATGTGAGACTTGCATGTCCAGCACGGGCAGTACCAAGATTAGGATAACGTGTTGGTGGAAACTTTTATGGTGCTACATCAGATGTTGATGATAGTTCTAAAGTTAATTAACCAAAATCTAGATGTTATTGCTCAAGTTTTTTGGTGTCTTTTGATGTAATTATGGTTGTGCAGATGTCTTATTCCTGCAAATAACTATACTTTTGAACTTTTTTTTTTGGTAATATGATTCCTAGCTGTGGTTATTTATTTGTTAATGTATTGGATATTTTTTTTACTTGGGTTATTATAACAGGTAAAAAAAAAGTTTAAGGTTTATACCAACACGTAAATAAAGTTTAAGGTTTAAATCACTTAAAAATAAAGATTAAGGTTTAAACCAAAAAGTAAAGCAAAGTTTAAGTTTTTTTCCATTATTAGAGTTACAAGCTTTTCCTTCACCTTGAAGTCGGCAGACCAAGTTTTTAAGGTTACGAACCAATTTCTCCAGATATCCTGTGCATCTAAAAGGAAAGATGTAGCTTCTGCTTTGTCTTCAAATTCCAGCATCACCCAGAGGCCTCCCAGGTATGTGATTGAGATTTGGTCACATCCTTCAGCGTCATGTGATTGAGATTTGGTCACATCCTTCAGCGTCCTTGAAATGCATTATGTTCAACAGAATTTCGAAGGACTCTACCCTTCCCACCAAATTGAAATCCATCTAGTTTCTTGATATCTCTGATGTGGCTAGTTATAGCTTCTCCATATTTGTTGCCACCTTATGATATATATCTATCGAATGCTTCCGCGTAGGTCACCTTTCGAGATTGTTTCTCCATGTGATAGGATTGAGGGCGCATCACATGTTTCCTACCATGAGATTCGACGCTTTGTTTGGATCCTTCGTATTTGAAAATGTTTGCAGTAATCCTTCTTCCGTCGAGGATGGTGTTTCTCAGTCCTTGGAGTAACATGGTAACGTTTGACGTGTTCAAGAACCTTGCAAACCCGAATCTTTTCCCTTGTCTGTTCCTCTTCCATGCTATGTATACATCGACCACCTTGCCAATACCTATAAACTTCTTCCATAAGTCAGCCTCCATTGTGTTTTCTGGCAAGTTAGCGATGTAGAGATTTGTGGCCTTCCCTGCAAAAACGCTCCGGTCTGTCTTACTCCGGTCTTCCTTCTTTCGGTGCTCTCCCATATTCCCTTTTCAGGGTGTTAATTAGAGATGGGTGAGATATACCACATAATTTGTGATTAGGGTTTCAATGCAAACAATGAGTTATACTGTTATAAAAGCTATTGAAGTCTTGAAAATAAATGATTTTTTTTATCCGACAACCTCTTTTGAGAAGATTGAGATACAAAAAAAAGAGGTTTTTGTTTCTTAAAAAACAAATAACACTTTAGTATCATTATCAATTTTATATTAATATATAATTAATAACTAGAGCATAGGGAGTGGTAGACTTCTCACTCCTTTTCTCTACGTCAGTGACACATTTATCACTCCTCATTTATTTTTGTAAATCAATATCACGTCATTTCTTCTCCCATTCAATTCTCTCTTTTTACTTCAAACTAAAATAATACCCCGACTATCTTTTATATTCTTTTCAACTTTTAACTCTATCTTATTTATTTAATATTTTATTATGTACGTGTGAGAGACATAAATTGATAAATTTTGAGAGAAAGAAAGGGTATGTTCTATAGATCAGTTGTGTTCAATATATTTCATAAAAAAACAGTCCTAAAATTTAATATCCAATCACATGTGATTGAGTAAACAATCACATGTGATTGTAACATCATCACATGTGAATTACGAAAATATCACTCCATCTAAATTTTTAAAATTCAATCTGGACCATTGATGGGGCTAATCCAAATGTTAGAATTAGTCCTTCAGAACTATACATTAAGTATCGACTATTTCTATATCAAATTTTGACCTCCTTTAATCTTTTTATAGTTAGATAACTTTTTTTAATAGCTAAGCACACTTACATACTAACTCTTAAACTAAACCCTTTTATTTAGCCATGATCATAAATTTAATTAGTATCCTTACTTACAATACATTGATACAAGCCTTTTGGCTGTATTTAAATAACTTTGTCTTATATTAAATAATAATTTTCCTTTATTTTATTATATATGCGCATAACTGAAAGTAACATAAATTATAGTTACGCGTCTATGCATTTTCCATATTTTTTTTTTTATCAATGACAGCAAATATAAACAAATCAAAACGATGTAAACTTAAATATTATTCCTGCGCGTATCAGATCTTCTCTTTCTTTAATTTAAACATCTATATATAAATGAGCTCATATATGCCTACTTAGCTTCATCATAAACTAACAAAGATGAACTATAGAAGCCATGACATCGGCAGAAACGGTGTGAATGAGTTGACAATGATGGAATTCAAGATATGGTTGATGACATTTGATAAAAATAAAGATGGTCGGATTAGCAGAGATGAACTCCGACAAGCCATTCGTGTGATGACAGGAGGTCGATTCACCACCTTCAAGGGGTGGTGTGGGGTGAGGTCCGCCGATGCTAACCACAATGGTTATATCGATTATGACGAGATCGAAAGGCTGGCGAAATTTGCAGATAAAACATTGGGTTTGAAAATTGTTGATTGCTAGCTAGCTAGCTAGTTACCAACCAACATACAAGATCTTGGTGTGTTTTTTGTTTTTGTGGATATTTTGTCATATGAATAATGTGCACAACATTTGGTTGGTGGTGTATGATTTGATCATTTGTGTGAGGTTTGTATTCATAAATCCAGTGAGAAACACTATTTAATTACATATATAGTGTCCAATTATATTTCTTGTATTCTATTAGATGATGCTTTTGGTGATGCTATATATAATATTTGTGAAGTTGCTATGACAATAGAAGTATAATTAAACAAATAGTAATTTGGTGAATTAGATTAAGAGTAAATTACATATTTTGTTTGTACGTTATAAATTTCATTATGGTCTATGACTTATATGAAATGACAAAAATACTCTTTTCTTTATAATCTATTTTTTTTCTTTTAACCTTTTTTCACCACAACCACTAACTACCATAAACCACCATCAACCACCACCCATCACCATAAACCACAGTTTGCTGCCACTCAGAAACTAAAAATCCTAAAAATCAACTTAAACACTAACATGCATATATCAGAACACTAATATGTATAGATCAAAACCAAAATCATATTGAAACCCTAAAATCCTAAATTTAAGAACCAAGAACCCTAAAATCACTAATATTGAAGGCTGGTGAAATTAGGGTTTAAGGAGGGCATCAAAGAGTCGGGCGATGAGATTGAATACCAGAACAAGAAGATCCAACACTTACAGACGATGGTGTGCGGCGAACACTCCAAGGACCGAGGAGGGTAGCGATGACAACGATGGTGGTGGCCATGTTGCAACCACAACGACAGTGGTGGGTGGAGAACATTCCAGGGGTTGAGGAGCTGATGATGACTACAACTGTGGTTGCGATGCAGGTGGTGGTGATGCGACAATGATGATGGTAGTGTCACCGCATGCAGGGGTGAGGAGATTGTAGTGCCACAGACATGGTGGTGGCGGTCATCTTCTCCACTGGTGGTCTTTTGTGGTGGCTAGGTGAAATGCGGCGATTGTAGGGGTGAGGAGATCGACGTAGGAGTTAAGGGAGAGAGAAGAGTTTAGGGTAGGTTTGAGGAAACTAGGTAATGAGAATGCATATTTAAATTTCTATAGTTTAGAAAGAATATATGTTAAAAGAAAATGTATAAATCATAAAGAAAAAGGTATTTTTGTCATTTCAGAAGAGTCGGAGACCATCAGTGTTACAAAATTTAAACAATAGGGACGATTTGCGTAATTAATGAAGCACATAAATAAATGGTGAAATTTATAACATACCACACCAACAAAATATGTAACTTACTTTAAAATTAAATTTAATGTTATTATTTTTTTTTTGTTTTCTTGACCCAATTATTAAAGTATTTGTTTATTTTATTTGGTGACTACGTATTATGGATTATATATATGGGGATAAGGTAGTGGAAGAGAAAAGAGAATACATAGTGCATGCTTATGCAAGGATTATATAATGATGATGTGAGATTTTATTCTCTAAGTTCTTACTTCTAGTACTATCTAGCTAGTCTTGTACTTATTTTTTTATATTGGGGAAATATAGACAAGAAGAAACATTATTGAATCAACTAGTGAGTGGAAAAGTGTTTGAATAAAAGTTGTAAATATTATTCATCTATATTAATATAATGTTGAATGACAAAAATGAATAGACCTAAATTTACAATTCATCTTAAATGCTAGGACACTTGTTAGTCATTTGTGTCTCAATGGTGGCTTCTTAATCGGTTTTTATCACTAGTGAAAAAGTTTTGGATTATGTAAAGAGTGCGTTGACTCCTAAAATTGTTAGAGTTTCACTCAAGATTTATTTCGTGAAAGAGCAATGTCAATCTAGAATATGAAGAAAATTGGAAATTTTTTCTAAAAATCGATAAATGTAATTTAACGTATCTATTATTTTTAGTTATATCATGTTGCCTTTCACATGCAAACTTTCGACATATTAAGTTTTTATATTTTATTGGATATATTATATCAGTATATCACATTAATAAGTTTATAGCATATTATATAGGGTTTAGTTTATAAATATGTATATAAATTGACATGTTTTGCTATTGTATGTATCGAATTTTTAAACTTACCATTTAATGTACTTAACTTACCAAACTTACCATTTTATATATCTAACCTAGTATAGCAGGTAAGATGATGACTTGGCACCGGTTTAAATGATGTGGTAGTGACATGGTAGTGAGTTTGCATCTGATGTGTTTTTCCATCTTAAAATATAATAATAATAATAATAACTAATAATAATAATAATAATAATAATAATAATAATAATAATAATAATAATAATAATAATAATAATAAGGGTTAAAACCATAAAATAACGGTCTACTTTCCCCATTTTACAATTGTGGCACGTCATGTTTTTTTTTACACATTTGGCCAGTCAACTCATTAAAAACGTGTCAATGTGCCAAAAAACGACCTACAACTTTTTCAGCCGGTTTCTCATCGTTTTCGCTAATTTTTTGATCGTTTGCGCTAATTCTTTTTGCATAACCTTGTAAATAATCATTTTACCTTTCAAAAGACACCAAATTCATGAATTTTCATCAAGTGTAGGCCAAGAATATACTAATTAAAGTCGGTTATGGCCATCTTAGTGTTTTTTAAAAAATTGATTCACTTTAAACTCGTTTTTGGCCATTTATTTTGTCCTACTTTAAAGGTAACTTGATTACCTTTCCATAGGATCAAAAATCATAAATTTTCTTGATGTATTAAGGATAATTTCGAGATTAAAGTGTTGGAATGTTGTTTGAATTTAGTTCAAAAACATAGCAGGAAAAAAAACTCATTTTTCGCTCTATTCTTACTCGTTTTACATAAATTTTTTTACAAATTATTATAGATAATCTTTTTACCTTTCAAAGGACACCAAATTCATGAATTTTCATCAACTATAGGCCAAGAAATTGTTAAATGAAGTCGGGTATTACCCCTTAAGCACCCTTATGGTATTTTTGATGAATTGACATATTTTAAACTTGTTTTTATTCGTTTTTTTGTACTACTTGATAGACAACGCGATTACATTTCCATAGACTCAAGAATTATTATATTTCATTAAGTATAAATGGAAAATTTCGGGTTTAAAGTTTCGATTTTAAGATGAAGAAGAAAAGGGGGAAAGGTGACCTGCTATAGCAGGTCAAAATAAACAAAATGGGCACATTAACAGGTTTTTTATAAGTTAGCTGGCCAAAAGTGTAAAAAAAAACATGACGTACCACAATGGTAAAATGGGGAAAGTAGACCGTTATTTTATGGCTTTAACCCTAATAATAATATAAAACGCTTTTCAAAAAAATATATATAAAACAAGAAAAAAAGTATTTGGGTCTTCATCTTCCTTGGGATGATGTAGGTTTCATCGACTCTTTGGGTCTAGAAGTTTCATCGATACAACAGGGATGATGAAGGTTTCATCAACTATGAAGGTCGGTCTCCCCTGCTCCATTTGCGATCTCACATTGAATTCTATGACCCTGGGGATTGCTTCATCTTCATCTTCAGAAGTTTTGTTCTTGGTTTGATTTTAGTTCAGAAGTTTAGGGATCTTATTCTTATTCTGGGATTACATGCAAGTTGATGTGTCATTGTTCATTCAAGAGATCAGATTGCATTTGGCTCTGATTTCAGTGATTCAGGAGACCATATGGATTTGGGTCCCAATTTAGGGTTCTTAATCGAGTACGGTTCTTGGGGTTCTATATGAGCGATTCTTGCTTAGGAATCTTGGATTTCGTTTTCAGATGGACACGATTCATGAGTTTCTTAATCGATGGAGTTTCTAGATCGGCGATTTAGGGTTCTTAAACACCATCCGAGTAAGAGAAAAAGTATAAACAAATAACAAATCACGATAGAAAACAAAAATTACAAATAAAGAAGGTACTTAAAGTGATATGTTATTATGCCATTTTCAAAATAATTCCCAAAATAAAATAGTATCACAAATCGGATAATATAAATTCAATGTATTAATTTAATCAAATTGGTCTACGTGTTTATATAATAACCACAAAAAAGTGTTACTATTAAATGATTTGAATACATTTTTTGTTAAAATATTTTAGTCTTAACTAATTAAATCAGCTAAAAATGAAAATCTTGAACAATATGTAAGAGTTAAGGTTATTGATGTATAAACAACTAATTCAAAATATATTTGAGAAAATAAAAAGATATACTTGGAATAAAAAATTCTAAAAGTAGGATGATTACATCATAATCTTATTTTAGTTTAATATGGATTATAGAATATTGTTATGATTATTATTATTCTAATAATAATAATTATTATTATGTTTAAAGGATTAATTTTATTTGTAATACATGAGTTGACTCGATGTTGAGGGAAAATGCAGGAACATAAACTTGGTATCATGATACGAAGAAACATAAATGTGTTTCTTGTATAAGTCAATCATTATCGTTACAACTACGAAGCCTTGGAAGCCATGGAAAGGTCTAGTTTTTCACAAGACGTGACTTAAGGGGACAATGTTGTATACAAAATTATACAGATAAAAATAAAAATGCACATAATGTTGGTAATTTGTATTACCAATATTATTCAAGTGTAATGAGATAAACTTGTTAACCAATTGAATCTGGATAAATATCGAACAAGTAAGGGTGGTGCGGAGTGCACACTTGTTTGAATTTATTTTGATTCAAAGTACAATATAATTTAGGGGCGAAACCTCTAAACGACGGAGGTTCGGAGGTAGCGCCCCTGGTAGCAGGGTCCAAGGGGTGGCAACCCCTGGCAAGGTCCAAGGGGCAAAACCCCTGGCTAGGGTCGAGGTGGTTTTTGACCCACCCGGGTTTGACCCGTTTTAGGGTAGTTTCGTAACTGCTGATTGCAGTTTTTCGCAGGAGATTGGTCATCTTCATTTTTTGTACAGAATATCATGACATACGAATTCCAATTCTCTGTTCGAATCTATACCGAGTTTATAAAATATTGAGATTTCGATTGTACCATCAATATATTCAATCTGAAAGTGTTTCATCACGACTCTCGGTAATCCAAGTAATCGAAATTCCAAATTTCTAACACATAATTATAGGTTTATCTTTTTCTTTGTTTGTGATATATTCGGTCATTCTTATAATTGTATAATTATATATATTCGGCTCATATAGTTGGTTACCTTAAACACTTCTCAAAAAACATAATTTATAACAAATAAATACGCGTCACATTAAAACTTATCACATACCAAATCTTATGCCTAAACCTTGAATCATGTCGTCGCAACATGCTACAAAACCATGACCAAACCATGACGAATATTTTAGAACAATAGACGTTATAAAAGACCAAAAGATGACTGATTGTGATCGGATGGCACGTGAAGTAAATGTAATTATAAATAGAAAGCATCTCCTACTTCTAGAAATTGTGAAAACAAACAGTGCTGTTTTGATATATTAATTTTTATATTTTAGCAGCTTTTTAAAAAACAATGACTAGTGCAAAACAGTTCATATGTTTATCGATGTAATCATATATTCTTTTCCTCTGACAACTAACAATTAAGTCAACAATCGACAGGAAGATGAATGAATTGGGTCCAGTTGTCGTTTAAAAAAGTGTCAAGATGCCAACAGAACATATGCCGCAGCTACAAGAAGGTGGAGTACTAATGTTAAATTATATTAAAAACTTATGTTTAATATTAAAAACAAGGTTATATTTCTCGCGCTTTGCGGCGGGTATTTAGACTTCTTTAAATTTAATTCATTGTTTATTTAAATTATGTAAACAACATGAAGAAGAAGAATCTAAAATGCCTTATAACTTTAACCCTCAACTTTTATAACTAATGTTAATAAAAATAATAAAAAAGTTAGAGTCTGAGTTATTTTTTATGTGGCAAACAAAATATATGTTTCACATATTAAGATAATTTTTTTTATTGTTTATTACACTTTTAAGTATTTAGGTAAAATGTTTGTTTTTTTTTTCTTCATTCTCAATAACCTTATGGTCTTGAAAGTAAAAATAGTAGTATGTAAAAAAAATAAAAAAGATAAAGATTTTAGAGTTTTAAAGATGATTAAGGGTGTCGAAAATAATTGTTACCCTAATAACACTATGTGTTTAATCGAATTTTTGTTCGGGCTTTGTGTAGATGAATTCGGTTATCCGATCAGCCCATAATTAAAATCGATTTCTCTATTCAAGTTTCTGATATACCTGGTTCAATAAAAAAGTAATTATTACAAATGATGTTGTTATTTTTATACCCCTTCTAGAAACATACCATACAACTCAATTTATTTCAAATTTATTAAGTTTAAATTCTTTTCTAATTAACTATGTTTTGTTTGCTTAAATTGAAGAACATTTATTTTAAAAAGGAAATTGTCACTAGACTTATGGACGGTTCTAACATGTGTGTGCAAAGTATGATATTAATGGTTTTAATATACGTGTGTGCAAAGTACAGTGACAAAGAAAAGAAGGCGAAAAATTAAAAAAGTGAACTTGCAACAAAGGAAAATAAAATAAAACAATAAAATTAGAGGATGCTTAGGATCGAACACATGACTTCATAGTCCAAAATATCATAGGACATCTAGCATTCCGTCAACTTAGAGTTTGCTATGCAGGTAGAGCAACATCTTATATATTATATAGATAAGTTACGCAGGCTAGCATAACCCTTTTGTGAACAGTAACCTGACGTATGTTTAGAAGATGAGAATTGTATATATTATATAATATGGGTATACCGTATACATAGTGTTGTACCTTTTATGTCTTTTATTGTTATATTATCCGCACTTCTAGCGTGTTCTTGTTAAGATTTCAAGTTCAATCCTTACAAGTGGTGGTTTGATCCTTACAAGCAGTATCAGAGCCAGGTTCTCTTGGCTCGCGTATTGTTGATTGAAGATCTCGGGCAAAAGCATGTTGTGTGGTTTTGCTGCATGAGGGCTCTTCTGATGCAAAGGGCTACGTAGCGGTGTTAGAAGGAGAAGATAAACCTCCAAGGGATATGGGGGAAATTGTAAAAAGAGATGTTATGAAATAGCAGGTTGTGAGGTCTTGTTGTGGTTGACTGATAAGATGTTGTACAGTGAGGTGGATCAAACAATGGATGTTGGTCTATGGCAAAAGTTGGGTGACAAGCTTTATCTAAGGCAACGTTCATTCCTCTGGATGTCAAAAGGTTTGTATGTACTATTCTTAGAGAAGGAAATTGAATGGGGTTTGAGACTTTGTGGTTCGTATGAGGAGGGATTCCCATTGGGGAGGTTGGCAGGAAAGAGATGGTTCTTTGATGATATCGGTTGACAGTTGTAGAGAATTCAAGTCAAGAGAGAAAATCATATAATGAGTCGCCACTATGTTTGCCATTATCAACAATTGTTTATGGCCCAAGCATTCTTGCTTTGACAAGTGCAATATTCATATCTTCAAGATATTTCATGGCATTGCCTTCAACTGTCACTATGACTATGTTGCTCTAATACGGGACTACATTTTATATTCTATTCAAGATTGAAATCAGACGGAGTCTACAAACACATCAATCACCCGCTTGTTGTTGCTAAACAAATGAAATATCTGCATAATCTGGTTACGGGATTTGATCGTGCAAGAGTTGTTGCATGAAGAATCCCCGAGGAACTTCTTGCTTATGCCATTCAACAAAACCAAGCCGTTATTACATATCGTGCTAATAATCATGAGCCTCAACAAGCCCTGGGAGTTCAACAACGGGCAATCCAAGCACAGGTTGCCTCACAATAGGAAGTTGAACCTGTTGTAATTGTCCTGCTCTTGTTGAACAATCAGTTGTACCACCACCACTATTTAATGAACCCTTAGAACAAGCTCCTATTAGTCAACCTGCCCAAGGAGCCCACCTAGTATGTGAGGGCTTGAGTGAGAGGAAGCACAAAGTGATGCCCGTAGTGGTGAGCATGAGGGAGATAATAGTAGTAGTGTGTTTGGTAGTTTTTCTACTCACAATAGTAGTGATGACAGTGATAATGTTTTTCAACCGCTAATATGCGCTAGACTATCTCATTTTGATCATGTCCATAAGATTGCACCCAAGGTAGTTTCCCAACCCCCTTCTAATCGGACACCCCCTCCACATGCTAGACTTATGAGTTAAGTCATCAGCAAACCATTACCGGTCTGGTAACGCATGCACAAACCCTACTCATCCACTGAGCGGCTTGTTAATGTTTCATCTTCACATGGAGAAATAGCAAATACTCTATTGTCACCCCATTTGGAGGTTGGTGGTATTGAAACAAGTGCATAACCTCCTCAGACTCTTCGAGTCTTGATATACTTAATAAGTTTATCATTGTTAGGATCTGTTGACTATGTCTATCTTAGTGATGTGGTTGGAGCCTTTGTAGTTACACCTGCAATAGGTGTTAACGAAGATCGGAGGAAAATCCTATCGGTGCTAACATTATGCTAACACCGCGTGTGGGTTGCACTAGTGAGATCGGAGGAAAATCCTATCGGTGCTAACATTATGCTAACACCGCGTGTGGGTTGCACTAGTGAAACCACTTCATCTGTGATGACAACAGGATGCCTACGTGGCCCCGGTGTTACTTCATTACACCCTGAAGGGATTAAATGTACTATGCGAACCGAAGGCAAGAAACTAGTTACTGTTGCTTCACCACATCCGAAATCCCCTCCCCCAAGAACGCGTTATAAACTTCCCCCTCCCTGCCATTTACCTAACCCGTAGACTTTTTGGATGAACCCATCTTGTCAGATATTCTCCATGTCACCCAAGCCTTCACCTAACCACACCCACATCCGAAGAGAAAATTGATTCTCACAGCTAGAGTTAACAGTCTTGTTAACATGGTTAACACAGTTGTTCTAAAAGGCTCGCCATGACGTCGTCAAGGCGTGAGGCATGAGTGTTAGGCATATGTGAATACCGGTGTTAAGCACATCACTAAGACTGCCAAGGCGCCATCGGGCGCCTTTTAGAATACCATGGCGCGTAAAGGTGCACCTTTTAGAACACCATGGCGCGTATTGGCGTGCCTTGGCGTGAGTGTTATGCTACAAACTCGCCGTTTGACGTGTAAAGGTGCTCTTTGGCGCTACAAATGACACCACATCACAAAGACTGCCTGACAGCTTGTTCCCTACTTCACCTCCACAAATGATCAATTTGACAGCCTACCATATGTGAATACCCAGCTGATCTTCATATCTGACTCCGAAGAAGATGAACCTAAAATTATAAATCTATGATAAGTTGGAAAAAGGAGGAACATAGAGGTAAATGAGAGAAACCGACTCCTGAAGCCTTGAGCCTCCCGTCTTTGAGCAACCCGTACGTTCTCATCAATCGACTCCAACTCCTGATCCAGCTCTTTCTAAGAAGATATCAGACTGCTGGTCAGTCGAGAGCATCACACAAGAAGGTTGTTAGATTTTTCATTACAACTCAATACAAGCAACCATACTTTGGAGGATATGAAAATTTTCATGTGGCAAGACATAGTGAAGGAAGTAACTAAAGACAAATTGCTTTGTATCACTAATCCTGAACTTCAATTTCACAAGGAATATATCTTTCCGATAAAGAATCGTCACCGTTCCCAAACCGAAATATCCCCAAACCAGATTAATCACATGACTGACATATACATGAAGAGGTTCATTACATTGTGGTATCCGGAAATCACAGATTGAATACAAGATTACAACTTGTATACCAACTCGGTATTCGACCTCCGGTTCTTCTAGACATTGAAGTTATGTACAAATAACTCATATTCAATGTGTATAAAGAGATTTTGCTACCTGTTGTGCTATAACTGCCATCAAAAGGCAGATTTGTAGAGTTGTGGTAGCCGATTGCACCTACGACTCAGATGGCATGTCAAGCAAGGAGGAGGAAAGTGAACATGTTAGCGCCAAACAAAGTCTATCCAAATCTTGAAAAACTCTCCTTACACTATCGTTTGCGAAAAGGATGGTGGAATGGTATACTACAACATTCATAAAGAAAAACGTTTCCTCAAATTTAGAGAGATTAAAAAGTACAGTGACAACAGTTTCAACATTTTGTGTATCTATCTTATAATAAGCTAGTTTAGACTATTTATGATATATAGTGAAAGGTCAAGGGCCTCCTTTGTATTCACCCATTCTTGTGAGTAAGTATTATCATTTTTTTTAAGGAGTTTTCCCGGTTAGGGCTCCTCCCGGGGCTCCGATCCTTTTTGACTCAGATGTACGCGGTGTAACCGGTTTTACCCATGGCCGTTTCCGAAGCATCCCCATGGCCATCCCTAATTGAAACCTAGTGGGACTTGAACCCTTGACCTCCCCTATGGGGAGTAAGTGCCTTACCCACTAGGCCATTAGGAGATGGTTTAGTAAGTATTATCATTTCTCTTTGTATAAATAGGATTCAAGTGTCAAACTTGAACCCTAAGCTTTCCAATATATTCAGATCATTAAAAGTAAATGAGTGTAAACAAGTGTGTCGTGTATGTTCCTCATGTGTTCTTAAAGTTCTTCATCTTCTACACCATTCTTACCACCATATTATGTGTATTAGTCAACTTCAATATTTGATACTTGCGTATTTGAAACCATCAAGAAGTTTTAAGAAAAGGATCACAGGGTTATTTAGGGTATACCTAAAGGATCAACCATGTTTTTTACTCTTGTTATTATTATGTGAAGGTAGAAAAGGACTATTTTTTAGAATAAACAAATAATTGTAAAGTGAAACATATTTGGTTGCTGGCAATTCTATTTGTAAACTGTATTCACATACCTGTTTGTTGAGTGTTAATTACATTCTTTTCGTTACTCTGTGATTCTATACAACACATTCGGGCAGGATATTGAACATACATCGTTCCATCTTAACCATATGGTACCGATAACCTAGTGCACTGGGCTGCAGGTGAGGCAGAAGTTTGCAGAAGTTCCACTAGTCATAATCCCCCTGCAAACATATATATGATTAGAAATTATGTTGTATGATATGATTTAGAGGTGGTAAAACGGTTGAGTCTGGAGGATTGGGTCCAGATAAACTCGTATTTTAATGTGTGGGTTGGTTTGGGCTAGCCAACTCTTTTGTCTGTTCTTGGATTTGTTAATAAATAAAAATATAAAGTACGGTTACATAAATTTGATTATGGTAACATTTAATCAAATAATTTAGAGAGTTAATAGCATGAATGGTCCTTTAACTATCCTCATATTCAAAGTTTGGTCCTATGAACTTATAAAATGGCAAAATTGGTCATTTGTCTAACATCTAAATACACATTAAGGGGACCTATTTACCCATTTGACCCATATGCCCCGTTCCATTTTTAGCTAGTTTTTTATACACCCGCTTGGCATGTTATAAAAAAACAACCTGAATTGACCTGTTTCCGTATTAATCAGATGAGATCTCCACCTTTAACTTGATGGTTAGTTCTGATGTTGTGTGAATTTCAAAAAGAATAGAACCTTAAGCCGTGTCATGACTGTCATCCTCCTTGTTCTCGGATTTTGGTGGGAAAATGCCATTGACAATAGAATGAAGAGAACTATATGATTTTGCATCATTACAATGGTTTACAACAACCTCTCCCTATCAAAAAAATCATAGTCACATTTAGCACTAATCATATTTACAAACTGAAAACCTTATTAGCATCAAGTGATTAAGGTTAGTAGTACCTTAGGATTGATGATGAAGATTTTGCCCTTTGATATTCCCACCTTGAGGTAGCTAAACTCATCGGTGTCTCTATTTCCGAAACCCGCGTAGAATGGGTTCCGATCAGCTGGAAAACATGCTCTGATATCCTGGAAATTTAGAAAACCGTGTGAGAGTTACAACTTACAAGCCTTTCTTGGGGTATAGGCTAGAGGTAACAATTCAACTTATTTACTTACTAATGGGTAAATTTGGGTTGTGTTTTATCTTAATGATCGAAATAAAAGGTTAGCTAAAACCGAAGGGGTCAAACAGGTAAAAGAATTGCCATTGTCTATATTCAACTGCCACTCCCTCCTATATTGCTTATTCAAAGATTAAGATTATTATTGTAAATAATAATATTATTCATGTGATCATAATTAACATAGTTATTATATATAAAATGGAGACAAAAATCAGGAAGTCGCCTAACCCAACCCATACTGAAAACTTGCACACTTAACCCAAATCTTGTTTTGACCCGTTATTAAACCAGCCTATCTTTCCATCTCTAGAAAAACAGTAACTAATGAAGAAGAACCAACCTCCAAGCAAGCAATTTTGAATTCATGAGGAGCTCTTCGAATTACTGCAAAAAACCAGAGTAAACTATTATAAACACGTTGCAAAAAACCTATATGATGAAAAAGAGAGTCTATTTCTTGATTTTGAAAAGTCAAACCTTGTAATTCAAATTTGTTGGACTAATTGTCAAAATGTATTTTAGCATAAGTTTTTATTATTATATTTTGTAAATAAATGTGACATTTGTATAAATTAGACCACCACCGCAAGTAACCGGCCGACGGCCAACTGCCGCCGTCCACCGCCGTCACTTGACGGAGAACTGCTTGTAACCGCCTCGTCGGAGGCTTATAAATGTAAGACGAGATGTACATTTCTAGATGCGGTGTGTGTGGTTCCCGGTACCCTTTGTGGTGTCGGATTTGTACCAAACTTAACTGTAGATTTCATTATAATAAAATATGAGAATTGTGAGTTTCATTGTGTGATTCATGTTGATTCGTGTTTATGGGACCAAGAATTGGTATCAGAGCCGAGGTATACACCACGGTTCTCATCATTTACCGGTGACCGGAAACCCGCCGGAAAATCCAAGATACCGTTAGGCGGTTGTAGTTAGAATCGTTAGTAGGTTATTTGGCGGGAGTAAACTGCCATTAACATGTATATATACTACTGATGATTCACAGATTAATGTATCGATTTCAGTACAAGTTTCTTTATCATTTTGCCTTTAATATTTGTATATGCAATACCGCATACAAACCTGTGATATTGTTGAGCGATCGATAATGACACCACCATGTAAAAATCAAACAAAATTCATAATCGACCTAGATTTTTTAGTTTTCAACTCCAACATATTTATATTCCAACCCCTTCTTAATTTCTGATATAACAAAATGTGGTTATCGACATTTTCCGCACAAACAAAATAACTTACTTCAAGATTTGAAGTGAAAGAACTCATTCGACACATAATTGTCATATTTTGAGAGATGCTAAAGAGTTTACCTTCACGAAACAGTGATGGAAAAAGTCCATCAGGGGATATAACAACAGGTCCTTCTGGTAAAGTCTTGTCATCCTGCAATGTGATTTAGTAAATGAGCAAAGAGAAGAAGGAAATTAAATGAATAACTATCTCTTCACTTTACCTGCTTAAGGTTGATTAAGAACTGTCGAGTAATATCAGCTTGAGAAATTGACCGAGCACTAAGAAAAAGAATTTCATATCCGTTCTCCTATGCCACGAAATTAAAAAGCAAATGAAACCATGATCTTTCATAAGTAGAAGTGGCAAAGTGTGCAAATAAATTTTGGAGGTTCTATATAAACAATAGATGTGTAAAATATGATTCCAAAAGTTATAATATTTCAATAACTAAATGGAGGTTTTATGTATATATACACCTTCGTCGAATTACAACCCATTTGACTCTTTCTTTTTAGCTAATTTCTTTCAGTTTACATGTTAGAGAAAAAACATAAAACCAGAATCAACCAATTAATTTGTATATAGGTTTAAATTGTTAAATCTACACAAGTCAATTGCTCGCTATATCCCAAAAAGATTGTATATTTTTAGCAAATGCATAGTTTAGTATAAGTGATTGACTATTAGTCGAATATCACAAATACCCTCATAAAATCAAAGCAAGGGCAATCTTGTGGATCAATGTTAATGTCAATAGATATTTTCTAATGATTAATGGACATATATATAGGAGTAAAGAAGCTACATTTGCAAAGTCATATATATGTGCATACCTACATGATCTAGATGTGTATAAAATTTTAAGAGGAACATGATCTCTGCAACAAACCTTAATAGCCGAAAATAGATGTGTTACGCCAATATGTGACCAGTCTTTTCCAACCAAAGGCATAAATTGTCCTAAAACATCAGATCTGTAAAACAAGATGAAAAAGATAGAAACTAAGGACACGTTTAGATAATGCTTAGATAAAGAGACTTTGCTTTTGATTATTTGGCGGTCAAATAAAATTACATAGCATCCCACTTTTACTCCAATCGCATAAGAGGTATTTCCAATAGTTTTGATCATTTTATCTATTAATTTCTGAAATCAGAAGTTCCCAACACTCGAACATCTTTTAAGCTTGTTATTACAACTTCAAACTACAGAAGTGCATCCAAACATATCTCCTACAACCTGTTTTATTACAGTTGATTATCTATATCTAATTATATAATTATTATATAATAAAATATCATCTTACTTGGTAATTGTTCCATCAACATCTGAGATCACAATTTGCGTATCCCATTTCCACAAAAAAATTCTGGCATCAACCTGAATAGTATCTGCATATGAGCAACATAACACAGCACAAACCATACGTTGCAATGCACCCAATGACAAAAAACGATTACAAACCCGCTGATGCCCGAGGACTGCTGTTGAAAACGTGAAGGTTACTGTATTTTTCCCCTCCGTAAGATTCAAAGACTCTAGCTGTTTTGGTGTTGGAGTAAGCTCTTTATGAATCTTGTTAGACTTTGCTAAATGATCTTTTTCTCCATCCGTTTCTGACCCACCATCAGGATCAGAATCTTTTTTACACAATTGTTCTTTTTGAGAATTCTTTTTATTTTTTGATCTTGTAAAGGGCCAAAGGCTCCAGCTTTTACCAGTGTCACCAGCAATGTGTGATTCGCCTGAAATAGGTGATCCAAGAGACATCAGCATTGTCTCTAGCAGTAGAAACCAGGTGATTTAGGCAGATTTGGGAAGCGTCAAATATGATGTTTAACCTCCAACCTTCACCTCTATAATTCACACTCTATCTTTATTTATGGTGGGACCATCCACTCTAAACAAAATTCCAACTCCAACCATACACTCTATTCATCCCTCCAAAACTAGTGAGACCCATATTCCACTAATAATAAATATTATTTTTAAATACAATAACTATAATTTATATATATTAATATTACAATAGTAAATAATTAATAAATCATATATTTAATAAATATTTTAATCAATACTTTAAATAAAAGATAACAATTCAATTGATTTATTTTACATTAGAAGAGAAAATACATTAATTTAAATGACGTGAATTAAAAACATAACAATTATAAATATATCTTTTATTCACTTATTGTTAATTCCAATATATTATTTTTATATCAAAATAAAATTTCTTATATACTAATTTTTAAAAGTATATATAAACCTTTTAATTAATACAAATTATTAATAGGTATTATACATATAATGTTATAAAAGTTAAAGAAAAAGTAAATAATTTATGTGGGGTCCATTGATAGAGGGGCTTATCTTCTCACTTCAAATATAGAGGGAGTTTTTGTTCCCTCCATATATAGAGAGAGTTATAGAGATTGATTGGAGTAGTTTTTCTCTTCAAAATGGAGGGACAGAGGTTGGTTGGAGATGCTCTAAGGTGTGGGTGTAAAAGGGTTGGGTTGGTAAAGGAACAGATTTGATGGCTGCCCTTTCTTTGTCCATTTTGTTTTCTGAATATAAAATAGTATGATAATTTCTTTTGACCTGTTCGCTTTTTAGCTATTTTTCTACATTTGACCTGTTTGACTTGTTAGCAAAACATAACCCAAATTGACACGTTTTCGATAAATGGGTTGATATTGTTACCTCTAACTTCACAGATATAGCACAAACTTTACTTCCATATGATCACATTCACAAACTAGTATTGTCTTTCAAGATAAAGACCTTGAGGTTTAAAAATTGGTTCAAGTGACATTAGAAAATCTAACGGTACATCATTATTATTACTATTAATATTTGTTTATTGACCACAAGGTTGACTGAAATAATTCTATTACCATTCTTTGACTTCATATCTGTTGACTGAGAACCAGGCAGTTGTTTATCGCCTTCTTTTATAATCCATGAAGTATCTTTTCTGAGCATGTCCCACTTAGATAATCTTTGTCTGGAATGAAGAGGATAATACAAAGAATCATCGAGTTTATTTGGATCAAATCCATCAAAATGAGAGAAAATATTTGGAAGAGACTTGGAACGTAGTCCATTTTGCTCTTCCTTAAGTTTATGACTCTTAACCATATCAATGTCACTTGGAAATTTTTTGATTTTACCCTTCACCCCTTCCATTTCACCTTCAACTATATCATGATCAAATGTACAAGGGGATGGATCCGACCCATGATTTGGATCCATGGGCCCATGGTTGACCCGTGGGTTTCTTTTATCAAGGTCACTCAAGAACTGTTCTTCCACGTATCTTTCTGGTTCTTCTTTAGTCAAAAGAGAACCTTCTTGAAGCTGACCATTTGACTTCACTTGAATTTTGAGTTCATCTGCACACCTTGTAGACTTGTCATCTTGAATTTCTTTAGACACATTTTCTTGTCTAATACATGTGACTTCTGTGTAACTTCCATCGACAACTTTTGAAGGTTCTTCAGCTTTTGGCGATCCGATATTTAAGCTCTCTTCTTTTGAAACACTGTTTTCCATTGGACCCCCATATTTTTCATAAATTTCTACAATTCCATCACTATCAACATTTGCTATGGTGACTTTATCAGTCTCTTTAGCAACTTCAGACTTGGTTTCGTTATCTTTTGGTTTATGTACAAAGTGCTCTTCATGCAAAACCAAACTAGACTCTAGTTTTCCACTAGTAATTTCCCCATCATCTTTATTATGTTCCTCAAGATGTCTACGGCTAGTAGAAAGGCTGGTAGACCATCTCATTTCCAAAAGATCAGCTGCAATCTCAGCAGACTTCCTACTAACCTTTGAATTATCATCTTCATTTGACAGGCTATCATCATTTATAGTTTTTCTATCAAGAACAAACCCTAAAGTCCTAGAAAAAGATTTACCATTATTGGCATCAATAAGGGAATTACACTTACCAAAGTTATAATCCATATTTTTCGACTCGGAATCCTCGCCTTCCCTTAGAAAATAAGCCTCCCCTTTAGGATTTAAATACATATGAAAGTCGGCTTCAACCCCATTAACATTTATGTCAACAACTCTCTCTTTTGCCTTTAAAACTCCTTGAAATTTCCCAAATCTAACATACCAAGGAGATGATTTCAAACTACCATCTTGTTGTTGAACCACAACGATATCTACAGCCCCACCAAACGGGTGAAACGGGCCAGAAACCGTGGAAACCCCCCGAGTGATATAGCTGCTTAGCCTGCCTACAGCATACATCTTTCTCCAAAGTAGGAGGTTTTGAGGTTGAGGTTCACACACCAAGATCACATCACCAGTTTCAGGAGATTCAATAAACACCCAAATCTTGTTGCTCAACCAGTTGGGTATAACAATTCTTAACCATATGAATTTGGCAACTGGTCAGGTGGTAGTGGATTATATCAAAATTCAAAACACCCCACTGATTGGCCCACACAAATGTGAAGGTATTTCTATGAAACAACTAAAAACCTCAAACGAATAATAACAACGACTATATACGAGCAACTTACGATCTAGAATTCCTATATTTAGATACATGCAGACAACCCATTCGACGAAAAACCTCAATGGGTAAAATTAATCTAACGTAAAGCAATATCAAGAATGCAGTTTATAGATATGGAAATTGTGTATTCTTTAGCATAAGATAGAAATTTATAATTAAACGATCACCGATTGATGAAACAATCCCTGAAATTGACACCTCCACCTCCCCTGTTTTTCCCGATTCTCCTTAGGATAGAAAGTGGAATAAGGAGAAAACGCAAATGGGCGGCCAAGATTCTGACCTGGAGAGAAGAAAAACAGAGAGATTGAAGGAAGCACCGTTGTTTTGCGAATTGGCTTCTTATTGGATTCTTTTTGCTTCTTGAAATGTCGATGGATTGTATGATGGAGAACATATGTAGTTTGATGGAGGTTCGGGTTATGTGTAGAGGGGGGAGAAAAGGGGAGGGGGGAAGGGGACATAATTGTCATATCCTTATATTCTTCTTCTTAACCGGCTCAAAAGCAAAAAAATCCGAAAATTCAACGTAATAGTAACAAATTATTTCACTCGATAGTAATTAATTTACAAATTTAATTAGCTTACAAAGAAAAAATTAAAAAAAAAGTTATAAAATAACTAAAAAGACATATTTAAGATAAGAAAATATTGATTCTAAGTTTATAAAAAATGATATAATGATAAATGGATAAAGATAAGGCCATTTTTGTTACGATGGAATAAGAGTAGGAATGGAAACATTCATTCCACTCATTTACTAAGGTCTCGTTTGTTCACCATAATACAAATGAATGTCAATTATTTCAATTTCATCAGTGTTAGTTATAAAATGACATTTCTCAAACTAAAGGAATATTTATAAATCAAAGAATTTAATTCCTTTTCAAATAATGTTACCAAACGTAATATACAACGCAATTTGATTTCAATTCTATTACATTTCATTACATTTCTTCACATTACGGTGAAACAAACTGAACCTAAAAGTATGTTTGTTTACGAAGAGAGAAAAGAAACAAGTATTACAAAAGTAATGGCATTCCTCCTATTTCATTCCTCCCTTCAAACCCCTTTTTTGTTCATTTCATGTGTAAATGAGATAGAAAATGACCAATATACCCCAATATTTTTTAATGATAATTTTGCAGTTTTGATATTTATCAATTTTTCAAGACGTGTAAAGTGTATCTAGAATAATAACTATGAAATTATTTAAATTTAAGTTATATCTATTTTTTAATACAGGAGCATTTTGGTCATTCATTCCGAGAAAACAACCAAACATGTGGATGGAATAGTAATGAACTATTCAGTTCATTTTAAATCTTTGAGTCAAATGCTGAGGAAACTAAATGGATCAAAGAAGTACCCAAAAAAGTGTCGATATTCGTTTGGAGGGTAAAACAAGGAAGAATCCCGGTGAAATCAGTGATAGACGCGATGGGGATCGATCTTCACTCGCTATTATGTCCTAGATGTGAGTAAGTAGTGGAAAATGTAAATCATGCTTTGGTCTCATGTGTGGAGGTTAGAAAAATCTGGCAGGAAGTTTTAAAATGGTGATGCGGAGATTTTACGCTAACAACAGTAGAGGAGTTGTTAAATTTCGATAATGCAAACTGGATTTCGGGGAGAGTTCATGATAAATGGCGTGATGCAATTTGGGCATTCTTGTATTTGATATGGAGGAACCGTTATAAGGTAGTGTTTGAAAATGGGAAAAAGGTAACGTTGACAGCATTTGTGGAGTTTCACCAACAAGTATATACTTGAATGTTACACAGATCGAAGAAGTATTTGGCTCAACGGCGGATTGGATTAATTCCCAATGGTGGGCATAAAGAAGTAGTCTATAGCCCAATATCAACAAATGTGTAGGAGTAGAGGTGCACAAAAAATTCGAATATCCGATTTTGTGCAAAAACTATTCGAACCGGTTTTTAAACCAGAGCGGATTTAACCGGTTTTATCCGATCCGATCCGGTTTTAATCCGATCCGAAACCGGTTAAACCGGTTACACTTTTGTTCGAGAAAAACCGGTTTTAATCCGTACGAAACCGGTTAGACCTCTGTCCGAGAAATCCGGTTACAATCCGAAAATCCGGTAAAAAAAACCGAAAAAATCCGGTCCGGATTTTATCCGATCCGGATAGGATTAAAATCCGAAGATGTGCACCTCTATGTAGGAGTAGTATCGGTTTGCTTGCTTGTGTAGTGACGATGAAATATGTATGGTCTAACGATGTTTGTATCTTGCAAACTTAGTTAGCCTTGAACTTTGTATTTGGTTTTTTCTTGGTGGTAATGGTATGTTTGCTTTTCAAAAAAATATATTCCCTTGTCTATTCCATTTCTTTGTCATTCCTTTCCGTACAACCAAACATATTCTAAGCTTCTAGGAGAGAAAATAAGGGGGTGTTTGTTTTAGCTTATTTTATGGGTTTTTTAGTTTATTAGCTTATGTTTTGAACTTGTGGAGGATTTGGTGTTTGGCTTAGATTTTCAGCTTAATCTTATGATCCTATCTTTAATAAAAATAAGCCATTTTTTAAAAGCCAAGTGAAGACCACTTTTTTTATCCACATGGGTTTATTTTTGTACATTTACATATATACCTACATCCTTCTTCCTTTTCCTAACACCTTTTCTTCCTCAAATGTAAAATATATCTTTTTAGTCATTTTACAATAATAAAATAAAACAAACATTTTTTAAAAAGTAGTTTATTAACTTATAAGTTATAAGCTAATTCAAACACGTTTTTTACTAATAAACTCAAAAGCTAAAAAACTTTTTAGCTAAAAAACTCTTAAACTAATAAGCTTAAGCTCAAAAAAAAAAAAAGTTTACCCAACATCCCCTAAATTGATTCAAGTTAACTTATCAGAAGTAATTTATTTAAGCTAAAGATAAGCCCATAAACTTAAGTTTATAAGTGAAGGGTTTTTGATCTGACTAAACCACCCAATGACAAAAACTGGTCAAACCTGAGTTTGATTCTACTGGTTCAATCCTAAAAGCGGAACTGGATTGAACACAACCCTCTAAACCCCAAAAAGGGTTAGGATCTTTAAAACTAATGATCAATATAGCTTCTAATGAACAAACAATCCATAGATAAGGTTACAAGAAAATATACCTGATCAAACTTGGGATTGCTAAAGACAGTCCACCACTACTGCGCCTCCTAACGAACTGGCTGCTAGACCGCTACTGGAATCACCAGGGCCGGCCCAAGCCCTGTGCGGCCCGTGCGCAGGCCCAGGGCATCAGTTGGGCTAGGGCCTAGGGGCATCCTCTGAGACTCTGAGTAGTCCAATGTATAGAGATCTAGGTTCATTTGTTAAAAAAAAGTTCACGTATAATTGGTCTTGGGGAGTTGGCCGGTTGGTTGGGAGAAGAGGAACGGGGAACAGAAGACTAAGAGGCGGCGATAATAATGGACTAATGGGCTGCAATGGTAGACTAAGAGGCGGCATTCGTATGGCTTTGATTGCGTCGACCAAATCCATTCATCCACATCCATTTTCAATCTGTTTTGCGTGATTGTGTCGCCCTCTCTAGTTGCCGTCAGCTTCAATCTCCGGCGACCGCCGACGCCTCAGTCCGGCCACGCCCGTCGCTCGTCGGGTGTTGCCCCTTTGGCCTTTGCTACTCGCCAGTCGCCCCTTTGCTCCAAAGGTTTGTATTTCTTTTTTACTTTTGAGGTTTATTTTCTGTTTTTTGATTCTGTAACATCGAGTAAATCATCAATCTAGTTACAATACTTCATCGCCTAAACTATCGCCAGGCTCCTCAATCCTTCCATGTAAGTTTAATTTTGCTTGACTGATTGTTTCCTGTTTCTATTGATTGATTGTTGTTCGCCAGTTTCCATGTAACTTTAATTTTGCTTGACAAAGGCTTAGGCATTGTCATTTAATTCTGGCCAATTTATTCCCGGTACACAAATTGTATGTTTCTCTTTAATGTGGATTATTCTCCCATTGCTTCAAGCGAATCATTATAATGATTCTTTCAATCTTTTACATGCTTAATGAGATAGTGTTACTATGTTGGTTTTTTATTCTGTAAAGAATTTATTTAGAGTTTTGATTTCATAGTATTTTAGTACTAATTTCATGAGAGTTCTGTTTTTTACACTTATTTATATTGGTTTATTAGTTTTATGTAGAATATGATGAAGAGGGGCTGAACCGAGATGGAAAATTAAGCTAATTTTACCAAATGGTTCTAGTGGTGGAATCAGTTTAATTAATTAGTCTCCATTAATCTATTTGCTACTAATTGCTTATTAGTTAGTTAACATATAGTCTATGTTTTCTAATTGTTTAGTTAATCTGTTTAGTAATTACTTATTAGTTACTAGTTTACGTTTAGTAATTGCTAATAGTTGTCTAGTTGTCTAATATTTTAATCATATTTAAAGAAGCATTTTCATGATTTGTTTCCTTAATTGTTTAATATTTTATATAATTTTAGAAATCAGTTTTTAATGTGTTGATGAATCAGATGTGTTTTGTTTGTTGATATGTTGTAGTCTTATAGAATTAATCAAACTACATCTACCTAAAAGAGTCGAAGTTCAATCATACAACCTATGACAATGATTGGTAAAATTGCTACAAAGAATGCACGTAGTCGTAGTTTTAGGTAGTTTGAAACTTTTTAAGTAAAATTATATATATATATATATATATATATATATATATATATATATATATATATATATATATATATAGGGGAGGGTTCATGCGAGAACCGTTGTTAGCGCGATAACCGCGAGATCCAATCTCGGCCGTTCCATGGATATGGGAAGTTTCATGGATGGAGAGTGTGGAGGGATAAAGTGTGGCAGGGTGCATGTGAGGAATTCATGGGTGGGCAATGGCATTGATCATTGAAAGAGGGGGAATTGGACGACTCAGATTGGTTCTCGCGGTTCTCGCACTAAGAATGGTTCTCGCATAAACTTTTATATATATATATATATATATATATATATATATATATATATATATATATATATATATATATATATATATATATATATATATGTGTGTGTGTGTGTGTGTATGTGTGTGTGTGTGTTACATTTGTTTATACATATATGTTACATATCTTGTTTGCGCATAGTAAATTTCGTATATAGGGGCATTAGTAGTTCACTTTGCACAGGGCATCAAAACACTTTGGACCGGCCCTGGGAATATCCAATCCTCAAAGCTTCAATCTTGATTGTGTGTGTGATCTTCGTAAACCACCAAAACCGAAACACACCTTATGTTCTCGGTTTGTGTTCGACGAGAAAAGAGAGAGCCGAGAAAGGAGAGAGTGTCGACAAGAGAGAGTGTCGACGAGAGAGAGAGGCGAGATCGAGAGAGAGAGATGTGTGGTGGCTAGGTTTAATCTTTTTGTTAAGTTATTCTAATCCTTAAGGCTTAAGGATATATATAGACTTTAAAAGGACCCAATCCCGTTTAATTAAAAGCCCACTGGTTTTAATTAAACTTCCATCTCTTGCACTTTAACCTCCTGGACTTTAATAGTTAATTAATTAACTGGTCCGTTAAATATTAAAACTTAATATTTAATTTCTCCTTAAATAACAAATAACTATTTATTATTTATTTCCTATTAATAATTAATACAAACTGATTAATTATTTATTTCTCTCTTTTCAATAATTAATTTTACTGATTAATTATTTACTTTTCTCTTTAATAATTAATCCAACCTGATTAATTATTTCCACACAGATTTATGGTAAAATCCAACTGTTTTGATTTGGGTGTGTAGCAGTGTGACCCTTTAGTCTCTTATAACATTGGATACAATGTGCCCATTAATTATCTCTGCACATAATCTAACAGACTCCCACTTGTGCAAGATAAGTAATAGTTACTGCACATTGTTAGCCTAAGGAGGTCCCTAGCCAGACACTTAGGGTAACCAGGTTATAAGAACTCTTATACCCCAAAGTAACTTGTGATAAAACTTCATAAGGAACCTGCTTAGAAGTAACATGTTATAAACTAACTGTTTATAAACTAAACTATCATAAACTCCCTGTTCATGAATGGGTACGTTATATATATATATATATATATATATATATATATATATATAGATATATATATATATATATATATATATATATATATATATATATATATATATATGTTTGTCCCTTGCAGCGCGATATTTCAATTTTGAGCATAATCATGGAGAAAGTCAACTCAGAGACTCAAGAACTTGGTTCATGACATACTTGATTTCAAAACTGAGTGATAAACGACAAAGAACAGATCAGTTCGTTTGGGCACGGCCGTGCACTTACCAGTTTCTCTAATCTGTCAAGGGGTCCGGAAATATCTCTCCTAAAAGGAGGTACAATTGCCATCTTGCATATTTGCATCTGGAAATACGGCTCCCACTGAATCTAGACACGCTCCATATGATCACCCTGTTACGGCGTGGCGTTAAAACGCGCTAAGAAGACAACAATTACCGTATCCCAAACCAAAAACCTCAGGCTTAAGGATAACCTATGTGATAAATACTTTTGACATGAATCCACGAAGTATTATTCACAGTAGGTCAATCCAATATTCGTAACCCTAACTAATATCCGTCAATTTTGGTCCACAAAATCCTTTTGCAGCTATATTCGATATACTTTCGAATCTACCTCAAAATTACGATGACTTTATAGCCCTATCATAGTTCCCACCACGATAAGTAGTCACGGATAATGTTTTGAATAAACCTAGTTTATTCCTGGATGAACCAAAACATACAAAATTTGTAAAAAATAATGAAACTAATTTCTACACCCTTCCATATTCCGCCCTGGAATAAAGATGCATAATTTCTACCATTTCATTGACTCGATTCACGGTGTATATCTGAATTACTTATTATTTTTGCATTGTAACTTATCACAGATTACAAGAAAAAATTAATATGGTTATAAACCTAAAACCTCAAGACTAGTACCTTGAAGTACTCCTTGGTTTTGCTAGAAATCGTTCTTGCAACCTAGGAACAATTCTAGACTTACTTATTTTAAAAATTCCTTAAACTTGGAGAACTGGAAATAACTCCAAAGTTTCTGAGTTTATAAAATAATACCCTTGTAATTAAACCTTTAATTACATTCGTAGATGTATATGTCCTTTTGAAATGATAAATCTCTTTTACGCCTACTTGTAAAAGACTTGAAACTAGATTCCCAGTGTATACCAACACTTATCTAATTTCATTACTTAATGATATTAAAGAACATCCTATTTTATCATTTCAAACGTTAACCAAACAACAATATTAAATTATTCTGACTCACGGAACCTTTAAAATGTATATAATTTCATTTAAGTCGTAGCTTGACTTAAAATCCTGCAATGACACCTTTATTGAGTACCTCTCAATAAGTCACATGTTCCTCGGATTAGTCCTTTTTCAAGAATCTACTATTTTAGATAACTTCTAAAATAATCCGATAATTATATACTTTAAAAGTTTATTCTTGTATTTATCATACTAGTTTAAACAACATTTATAACTTTGATAAATACACTAGTCAGGTGCTCCCACTATCTTTTATGAAAAAGTGCATTACCTTAAAACATCCTTTTAGACTTAGTCAATCCTTTGACTAGTATGCCTAAAACTTGTGTTCTAAACACATGTTTTAAAACTTAGTTTTTGTAAAAACTTTAATTGTTTTATGAAACCAAAAACTTGGATCTCCCGTATATCCATCTTTCCAATTACGGAAAGTGGTTTCATTAAACTTACCATGATTAGAAGTATAAAACACTTGTAAAGGTGTTTTAAATTTCTTTTCTTAAAACATTTAGTATAAAACACCCTTGATCATAATAACTATCATAATCACTTTTATATTTTCTTAAATATTTTATTCAAACTATTATTTCCCCATGTTCAAGACTTTGAACATTCACTTTTTATAAAATCCTTAAATACTTGTAAATTAGAAAAACTATCTAATTTCATAAACAAAGCTTGTTTATTTAAGTATTTATATATAGTGGAACTAGCATTTATGTAACTACAACAATTTTCTGCATAAGATCACTATGAATCACCAATTAAGTCAAGACTTGACTTATTGGTATTCTTTAGTCATAACTGGACTAACCTGATTCATAAAAAAATACTTGCACGGATATGAACTAAATAATTAAATTTCCATAAAGTCATAATTTCAAACATAAGTTTCCAAAAACAAACAAGATAAACATGTTCAGATAAACTTAAAAAGAGTTTAATAAACTAGGAAATATAATTATTAAAATATCCGTAAGCTGCACGTGGGATCTCTTCATGCTGGGCCGCATCACTTTCCATCTCCTCCTGCAATAAACGATTGCAAGATATTAGAATACTCGTAAAAACTTTTACAAGTGGAAAGTGATAAAGAAACTATTTACACGATACCTGAGGGGCCAGCCTTGCCACCTGCCTCGTGACCCTTCGGACAATCTATTTTCCAATGTCCGACCTCACCGCACCTGAAGCACTGATTCTCGGTTCTTGCTTTGTTCGGTTTCGGCTTTTTACCCTTGTTGTCGTTATTAGCCCTGGGTGCATTCTGGCTGGGCTGGGCCTTGCCCTTTCCCTTTCCGTTGAGCCCCTTCCTCTTCTTTTGTCCGCCATGTCCCACCATGAGAATGTCCTTAGACTTAGTCCCGATACTCTGCTCCGCTGTCTTGAGCATGGAGTGCAACTCAGCCACGGATTTCTCCATGTTGTTCATGTTGTAGTTGACTATAAAAGGCTTATAGTCGTCTGACAACGAGTTGAGTATCGTATCCGTTGCTAGCTGCAACGGTACTGGGTGCCCAAGTCTCTCCAGGTGGTCCATGTAACCCTTCATTTTCATGACGTGGTTACTGACCGAGGTCCCCTTAGCCATCTTGCACGAGTTAAATGCTCTAGTGGCATCATAACGTTCTGTGCGGGCTTGCTCCTGGAACATATCCCTCAGCTGGCGGATCATGTCATAAGCAGGAGTCTCCATCATGCTAGACTGCAACTCTGGACTCATAGTTGCAAGCATGAGGCAGTTGACATCTAGGGCGTCATTGGAGCGCTTCTAAAAAGCCTCCCTGATTTCTGCCCTAGCATTGTTGGCAGGGGAATTTCCTAGAGGTTGTTCTAGGACATGCCACTTTCTCTCGTGCCTTAGCACGATCCGGAGATTTCTCTCCCACGTGAGAAAGTTTGGCCCGGTGAGCTTATCTTTCTCTAGGATAGAGCGAAGAGAGAGGTTGTTAGTGCTAGTAACGTTGGTTGCCATCTACAAATTAAAAACTCGGTTTAATTAGTAATTGCAGATAAACTTTTCTAATCATATATCATCAAACCCATAAATAATATATATTAGACCTAGGACCCATATTTCACATACTTGAAGCAAGGTTTGGGCACTTCCCGCCAAGTCATGTTATTTTTGGTAGGTAACACCCTGTACCAATCGTACCTAACTGATACGACTCCTAGAACCTCGTAGAGCATTTAGACCCAGTCTAGTATATTTAACTCTACTCTAGTGCTTTTTGGGCCGGGACTCCCGATTATCAACAAAATAGATCGCACCTACTAAGACAGCATGAATTCTGGCCGGGACTCTCGATTATCGCAGAATTTTTCATGCCCCTTCCCGCAATGGTTTGAACCCGGATGTCCAAGGTTTGGGCACTTCCGACACCCGAGTACCGTTTAACAGCAAGGGTGTACCATTAGGTGGGTAGCACACTGATCTAAGATTTTCTTGGGTTTTACTATTAAGTTTAAAAACTTAATTTTCCAGTTTTTGAAAAAACATTTTAAAACTAACTGTTTTAAAAATTCGATTTACATGTGTACCTAAACTAGGTACACAAGACGGCTTTTATAAGTTCCAAACTTATAACTTTGACAAAACTTTAAATTTATAAAAATTTAGTTAATACGACTACCAAACTGAAGTCATATTTTAGTTTGTTATAAAAACGTGGTTTTTCACTGTTTAATAACAACGTGTTATTAAACCCCTTTTTATTTAGCATCATATAAATGTCACATATATATATATATATATATATATATATATATATATATATATATATGAATAAGCCGTAAATAAAAAACACAACCACGCAGGTAATAATAAGCATATGAAACTCATAGTTTTGCCAACTAATCCTAAGGTCAAACCTAAGGATAAAGTGACTTGGATTCGCCTTCTTGATGTGTTGCTCCCACTAGCCTTGACACCTCCCCGAAGTATCCGTGCTTCGTGTGAAAATACCATTTTCTTGATCACCTTCTTGGAGTCCATTTCGGTTGAGGGATTAAACTACTACTAATCTATTACAAATACAAAATTGAATGGGGTTGTAAGTGGCACGCAGGCCTCCCCGAACCAGTACAATATTACAAATAAGAAGTGATTGTAATTGGCACGCAGGCCTTCCCAAAAAAAAATAAGAAATGGAAAAGCAAGTCCTAAGTCGGTAAAACTATAGCTATATGTATCACAACCACACAATTATATATAAGCACTATATATAAAAACAACCACGCAGTTATAATATATAAACAATAAACTGTGTTGTTAAGCACATAACCTGATTTGTTTAATCATTCTCATTTACCCTTTGATTATTACCTATTAACCAAAAATGAGAATCATGATCTTCTAATTAAATTTATTTGACCAAAATAGTTTTTCAATAAATCTTTAAAAAACTTGATCTCATTCAAAACTTGAATGAAATCCTTATGTCGGGTTTTCTTATTAGTTTTCCAAAAACTTAAAACCGACAACTTTTGGTCAATTAAATATTATCTTATTTGTTTCTCCATTTTATTATATAAACTTTACCCTTTTAGAATTTATTCAAAACGACTAAACTAGTCATAATAAATAAAAATCTAAAAATATATATTTTAACTAAACTAATTAAAACATATAATACTAGTTTATATAATACCTTATTAATTTTTAACACTTAAAATTAATATCCCCTTTTGTTTTAACCGAGAAACTATTTGGGCCAAAAATTCCTGGGCTGAGAGCCCTACCTGGGCCGTGACCTCCTTTAGGCCGAAGCCTAATGGGCCGAGACCCCCTTTGGCCGAAAACTTTCTGGGCCGAACTACATCCTAGGGCCGATAGCCCCTGGGCCGCAGGCCTTACTGGGCCGTAGACCACTTGGGCCGAAGCCCCTGGCCCGTAGCGGCGCTACCTGGGCCGAGTCCACCCTGCCGCCGCCGCCGATCACGGTGATGGTGGTTTCCGTTTTCCCGATTAATACATAAATTAAAATATTTTAAATCCTTTTTAACCTATTAAAACTAACTGTTTTAATATCCTGATTAAAACTTGGATTTAATTTCAAAAACCAAAAAATATCAATTATTAATATTAACTAAAACTAGTTTTATTAACAATTGATTATCCTAAGACTAAACATTAACCTTTTTAAACAAAAGTTCAAAAATTACTGGTTAAGATAAAGTTTTAGATAAAAAGTTTATCTTTTTTAACCGTTTAAACACAAACCTGGTTTAAACTAACTGGTTAAAATCAAACCTTTTATAAACTGGATAAAAACAGAAACCTTGTTTTTATCCCCTTATGGTTTTCGAAATTTATGTGGAGAATAACAAGATGAAGAAGATCATTTAAACCTAAACAAACCAACTAACTAGATTATCTAGGTTTGATTAACTAAACAAACTGTTTAATTTATCTTAATCCAAACTTGTCCTTATCCAAAAATCATAATCCTTTTAACCATTTAAACTAACTGTTTAACCTTTCTGATTAATAGGATTAAACCTTTTAAAACTGGATAACAAAAACAAAAAACATTTTTGTTGCCCTTGGTGATTTTCGAAAAAGTCTAGAGCAAGTAGGAAATCAAGAATCAAACCTTAATCCTAGAAACAGATAAAACTAGAAACTAAAAGATCATAGAGCCGAGGCTCTAATACCACTGAAGGGTTTTTGATCTGACCAAACCACCCAATGACACAAACTGGTCAAACCTGAGTTTGATTCTACTGGTTCAATCCTAAAAGCGGAATTGGATTGAACACAACCCTCTAAACCCCAAAAAGGGTTAGGATCTTTAAAACTAATGATCAATATAGCTTCTAATGAACAAACAATCCACATATAAGGTTACAAGAAAATATACCTGATCAAACTTGGGATTGCTAAAGACAGTCCACCACTACTGCACCTCCTAACGAACTGGCTGCTAGACCGCTCATGGAATCACCAATCCTCAAAGCTTCAAGCTTGATTGTGTGTGTGATCTTCGTAAACCATCAAAACCGAAACACACCTTGTGTTCTCGGTTTGTGTTCAACGAGAAAAGAGAGAGCTGAGAGAGGAGAGAGTGTCGACAAGAGAGAGTGTCGACGAGAGAGAGGCGAGATCAAGAGAGAGGCGAGATCGAGAGAGAGAGAGATGTGTGGTGGCTAGGTTTAATCTTTTTGTTAAGTTATTCTAATCCTTAAGGCTTAAGGATATATATAGACTTTAAAAGGACCCAAGCCCGTTTAATTAAAAGACCACTGGTTTTAATTAAACTTCCATCTCTTGCACTTTAACCCCCTGGACTTTACTAGTTAATTAATTAACTATTAATTAACTGGTCCGTTAAATATTAAAACTTAATATTTAATTTCTCCTTAAATAACAAATAACTATTTATTATTTATTTCCTATTAGTAATTAATACAAACTGATTAATTATTTACTTTTCTCTTTTATAATTAATCCAACCTGATTAATTATTTCCACACAGATTTATGGTAAAATCCAACTGTTCTGATTTGGGTGTGTAGCAGTGTGAACCTTTAGTCTCTTATAACATTGGATACAATGTGCCCATTAATTATCTCTGCACATAATCTAACAATAAGCTAAGCCAAACACAAACAACTTAATAAGTTTAAAAAATAAGTTAATAAGCCCAAAAAATAAGCTAAAACAAACACCCCCTTAGTTATTATATTATAAAATTTTCTTATATCTATTATACTAAACCCCCGAACCAATAGTGTTCTATTCGATTTTTATTCCCATTTAATTGTTAAAAAAATGTTTAAACAATATTCACTTCCATAAATTACATAGATGTACTTCATCAAATACTTGTAAATTAATGTAAAGTTTCAAAGAATTATCAAAAGTAATACTAGAGAATTGAGAATCCATATTCAAAAGAGAATTAGGGATTTTAAAACTCGTATTTCCCCGGCATAAGTAGAAAAAAAAACCAAACTAGAAAAGAAGAAAAAAAAAACCAAATAACAGCTAAGGTAATGGAAATAATGATATAGAATCAAACATATATCATACTAGCATCAATGCAATATCAATGACCATTCTATTTTCTCAACATAAGTTTTCCATTCCCTTCGTCACAAGTACCTAGAGATGACTCGGTGTTAAAACTAGTCCAAACTCAAAAAAAACCAAAATCCAAAAATGTCAAAAGTTAGGATCGTAAACCAAGTGTAATATAGGTTCCAATTTTCCGGTTCAATATATTTTCAAATTTCGGCTAGGTTCCGAGTAAAACCCGAACTCAACAAAACAGAAAATAAAAATATATGTATAAAAACCCAAAACCGACCCAAAATTTAAAATCCAAAAGCTCAAAAGTTGGAATCGTAAACCAACTGTAATACACTAATAGGTTTCGGTTTCGGTTTCGGTTTCGGTTTTTCGGTTCAATATGTTTTCAAATTTCAGTCATATTCAGAGTAAAAATCGAACTCAACAAAACCGAAAATAAAAGTATATGTATAAAAACCGAAAAAGCGACCCAAGTCCGACCCGACACATCTTTTTGCTAGTTCCTACTGTTACCACTTCCAAAATAATCAATCCCAAACCACCTGTGGATGTCAGAGGCATAAGCGGATGGCCTAAAATGAGCAAACATCAGAAGTCAATCCGCCGGCGACAACCCTCCGGCCTCCTGCCCTCCTCTGACCAAGTCCGACCCGACACTACTACCATCCTGACCAGTGACACCCTGTGACCTCTGACTCCATTCTTGTAAACTGTAAGTCATTACCTTTGTTTGTAATTTTGTAATCCCTAAACGTAAACGAATTACGAAATCACGTAGGTAATAGCTATTTTGGGATGTTTAATTGCTATTGTTGATTCTGTAATGTAATTAGTAACTTGCTAATTTGTGTTTTTGAACTTAGACAGTAGTAATGAATTTCTAATTATATCACTTTTGCTGGTTTTTATTCAGTTTTTTTTTCTTTCTAAACATGGTCGCAATTTAGTGCTTCTTGAATTCGAATGTTGTCTTTCATTTAACCTAATTATCCCATCCATACACACCATGCAGGAAGGAATGAAACATGAGAATTACCAAGATTTGACTGTGAAATAAATAAAAAATTACATTTTCTCAAATTAGCAGAGTTGATGAGACCATCACAGATTTGTAGATAACAAACATTAATGCACATCACACTTGCAACTATGATGATATGAATGTTACAGATTACAAATGCTAAGTGTTGTATCAGAATGGGGTTCTTTTTTCTGTGTGGGCAAGTTATCATCATCAATTGTGACTGAAGTTGTTGAATTTTAAGCATTGAACACCTGAAATTATAGTGTTGCCAACACGGTTTTGACAGTTTCGGTGCAGTGAGGGAGGATTTTTATTTTTGCTACAGGCAGATGATATATGTACGTGGTTTATTATTGAACACCCCAATTCAACCTTTCCCACGTAAATCAGCAGCCAATTTCCCCAAGGTATCATATAGTTTCAGGTTATTATAGAGTTTGTCCCCAATGGATTTGCGATTTATAATAATATTGATGACAGTGCTGTTCTTATTGCAGTATTTTTGTGGGAAGTTGAGTGGATTGAGATTAGATGCTGCTTTAAGTACTTGTGCGAGTTTAGTAGTTGTCGAGGAAGAAGATGAAGGAAGCCCAAAAAGCTATGAGAAGAAGGGACTTAGTTATTCTAACCAAATTTCTGCTAATCATCAGACGTACTGTTGGCTCTTAGAAGGATATCTGCATTCTGGATCTCTCATAGATGCTAAGAAGCTTCATGGGAGGATTTTGAAATCAGGTTTTGATAGGGAAAACATAATTTGTAGCAGGCTGGCTGATGTTTATGTTGCTCATGGTGATTTAAGTTATGCATGTCAGGTACTCGATGAAATGCCTAACAGAGATGTATCTTTTTGGAATAACTTAATCTTTGGTTTGATTGGAAAGAAGTTAACAACTATGGGGCTGGGCGTGTTTTCAAGAATGTTGGCAGAAAACGTTGACCCTGATGAAGTAACATTTGCAAATGTCTTACGAGCCTGTAGTGGAGGTAATCTTGATCTTCATAATCTAAAACAGATTCACACCAAGATCATTCGCTATGGTTTTGGAACAAATTATGTTGTATGTAATCCATTGATTGATTTGTATGCAAAGAAGGGGTATATAAATACTGCAAAACATGTTTTTCAAGGCCTGAGTATGAGAGATAATGTTACTTGGGTTGCTATGATCTCTGGATTATCTCAAAACAGACACGAAGAAGAAAGCATTTTGTTATTTACAGAAATGCATAGCTCGGGCGTTTTGCCCACTCCTTATGTTTTCTCGAGTGTCATAAGCTCTTGTACAAAGATTGCATTTTTTGAGCTCGGGGAGCAGTTGCATGCCCTTATTCATAGATGGGGATTTTCATCTGAAACATTTGTGTGCAATGCTCTTCTCACATTGTATTCACGATGTGGTGATTTTTTATCTGCAGAACAAATATTCGGTCAAATGAAACGTCGGGATGGAGTATCATACAACACGCTCATATCGGGTCTTGCTCAAAAGGGACTAAGTGAAAAGGCGTTACAGTTATATGAAGAAATGCAGCTTGATACCCTGAAACCGGATTCTGTCACAGTTGCTAGCCTCTTAAGTGCTTGTGCATTAACTGGGGATTTCATTAAGGGAAGACAATTACATTCTTATGCAATAAAGGCGGGAATGTGTGCAGATATAATCATAGAAGGTTCTTTACTTGATCTGTATGTAAAATGCTCTGATGTCAAAACCTCTCATGAGTTCTTTCTTACTACTGAGAAACAAAATGTGGTTTTATGGAATGTGATGTTAGTGGCTTATGGACAGTTAGGGGATCTTTATGAATCATTTCGAATCTTCTGCCAAATGCAGAGAGAGGGGTTGAGGCCTAATCAGTACACGTATCCGAGTATACTCAGAACATGTACTTTACTGGGTGCGTTAGATCTCGGGGAGCAGATCCATTCTCAAGTCGTGAAAACAGGTTTTCAGTTGAATGTGTATGTCTGCAGTGTGCTTATCGACATGTACTCCAAGCATGGAGATTTGTACACCGCACGGAAGATTCTTGCAAGACTTGAGGAGAAAGATGTTGTTTCTTGGACAGCTATGATAGCGGGATACACTCAGAATGATTTGTTTGATGAAGCTCTTAAAACTTTTTATGAGATGCTTCTTGAAGGAATCCAGTCAGATAACATTGGGTTTTCAAGTGCAATAAGCGCGTGTACGGGAATTCAAGCAATCAATCAGGGTCGACAAATTCATGGTCATTCGGTTGTTTGTGGGTATTCTTCTGATCTTTCAATTGCTAATGCACTTGTTAGTCTTTATGCTAGATGTGGTTCAATGGAAGAAGCATACTTGGCATTTGATAAGATTATTTACAAAGATAATGTTTCATGGAATGGATTGGTATCAGGATTTGCTCAGAGTGGAAATTATGAGGAATCACTGAAAGTATTCTCTCGAATGGATGAAAATGGAGTTGAAGCAAATATGTTTACATACGGGTCTGTGGTCAGTGCTGCTGCAAACACAACAAACATAACACAAGGCAAACAAATCCATGGAAGAATGATCAAAACCGGCTACAATTTGGAACCTGAGGCTTCAAATGTTCTCATAACATTATATTCAAAGTGTGGGACCCTTGATGATGCAAAAAGAGAGTTTCTTGAAATGCCTGATAAAAACGAGGTTTCGTGGAATGCGATGATTACTGGATATTCTCAACACGGGTGTGGAGATGAAGCCATAGAACTCTTTGAGGAAATGAAGACGTTTGGGTACACACCAAACTATGTTACATTTGTGGGTGTTTTGACGGCTTGTAGCCATGTTAGGTTAGTTGATAAAGGGCTTGAATACTTCAATTCCATGAGCCAAGATTATGGTCTAACCCCGCAAGCTGAACACTATGCGTGTGTTGTAGACATTCTTGGACGGTCCGGGCTTTTGACCCGTGCACTTGAATTTATCGAGTCTATGACAGTTAAACCAAACTCAATGGTGTGGAGGACACTCTTGAGTGCTTGTACAGTTCATAAAAACAAAGAAATTGGAGAAATTGCTGCAAAACATCTCCTTGAATTAGAACCAGAAGATTCAGCCACTTATGTCTTGTTATCAAATATGTATGCGGTTTCTGGTAAATGGGTCGACAGAAACCAAACAAGAAAGTTGATGAAAGATAGAGGCGTGAAGAAAGTACCGGGTCGAAGCTGGATTGAGGTAAAAAACACGGTTCATGCATTCTATGTTGGTGATCATCTCCATCCACTAGCTGATGAGATATATGAATATTTGGAGGTTATTAATAAACGAGCTGCTGATATTGGATATGTACAGGATAGATACAGTCTTTTGAATGATTTGGAGCAAGAGCAGAAGGACCCCTCTACATGCATTCACAGTGAGAAGTTAGCCATTACATTTGGGCTTCTAACCTTGTCAAATACGATTCCTCTGCGTGTTATGAAGAATCTTCGCGTATGCAATGATTGCCATAATTGGATAAAGTTTGTATCAAAGGTATGTAATCGGTCTATTATAGTCAGAGACTCGTATCGGTTCCATCATTTTGGAGCAGGTGTCTGTTCGTGCAAAGATCATTGGTGATTTACATATATGTAATCGGTCTATGATCACATGCACTAGAACCATAGGTTTGAATCAGGGGATCCATTGATGATTGTGATACCAAATGCTTTAGTTACCCCTTGGATGTTTTCAACTGTCAATCGCGGTACTATTGGTTGAAGTTCCTATAGGGGAACATAGCTTGATTTGGTTCATCAAGCTGCATCATACTTCTAAAAGCTTTCCAGAAAGATATCAACTCCAGATGTTTTCTAAAAGCTTTGCAACCTACTTCTAAACTGGTGATTTCTGGAGAGCCAATGGTTAACTCTGGTTAAGATGTACCTTATTATACCTTAAAACCTCAAGGTAAATGAAGTTCAGTTTGGATACAATTAATCAGGTTCTTCATTCTTTCTATTTCTCTGTTTATTATCTTAAACTTGATTTGAGTTTTTTATATGATATAGATGGCCCTATCTTTCTTTGCTTGCAGAACTTCCTCAATGACAAGTCAAAGAGCATGGCAAGGCATTTGTTATTGGGTGAGTTTATGAAGAAAGACCAATAAACTCTTATATGCTTGCTGTCTATTTATTGAATTTAGGGCCACGTACCAAATAAACCAGCACCATATTAGACGGTCCATTCGACAGAGTATTAATATTCTAACCCGATGAACAGCATTTCTATTTCTTTAACTAATTTCAAACCTTTGGTTAGTTTCTTCTCACGGGGCTTTCTATCATAAATAAGCACGACATGTCAATTTATAGTCGATGCATCGAGTTATAGCATAGATAGCCTCTACTCTTATGTGTGACAAGTTGTATAAATTAGAAGAAATAAACTTTTATTCCCTTAAATAAATTGTTTAAGTTTCTTGACTGGTCATGTTTTTTTCTATTGTTGTTTTTTTGGCCAGGGGTACAAACCGACTAATAGGGATTGTCATTCATAGCTATACGAAGAGGGAATCCAACTATCAAAATTAATCATAGGGTTGAGAATGTAAGTATAGTGCTACAAAGGATGAATATCAATTGGGCTAAATGCATGGCTTCAACTCCTAATTCTACTTGGAAAGCGCTTTGTTTCGGCCTATAAAATCTAAGTTACGTATAAGTTGGTCTTAAAGAAGGCCTTTGAAGCTTTTGCTCATGGAGCTATTTTCTTTATTAGGGATTACAATCCAGAACAGAATGAGGATAATGTATTGGCAAGAATGTTTAGAATTCACAAAGAGGGTCTTAGAATTCAAACTAGATATTAGATGAAAGTGGCATGGCAACCTCATAAAATAAGAAAGTTTTGGAGTGCATAAATCCCTTTACAGAAAGGGGCTACCATCACCATATATACCCGAGCATTTTGAAAATTCTGGGAGTCGTCAATCTTCTAATATAAATAAAAGACTAACTACTATCAATTTGATTAAAAGATCTTAATCTTTTATTTAATTAAAATTAAATCCTCTTCATTTGTTTTATCAAAATTGAAAGTCTAATTTTGACTTTTAGTAGTCAAAATTAAAAACTCAATTTTTAAATTTCATTCTAATAGGAGATAAGATAGTTAGTCAAAGATATTATTTAAATTTTAAATAACGTTAATATATTTGTGTAGACAATATTATAATTAATATGTTATACAAAAAATTTAGGAGTAATATCATATGACTAATTAGCTATATAAATCAAACCGTTTGAGATTATATAAATAATTTGTTCACTTCTAATTTAATTCTGAAAAATTATGAATATTAAGTTATATAAATAATTTAGGAATAAATATTCAAATTCTTTATCATCATCTATGATTATTATATGATAGAAATATTATTTTTTTTTTCATAATTTGTGTCTCATATTGTGATTTTTCTTTCGTCGGTAAAAATAATTATATATTTAAATAAACGAATATAAAATAATAATTTCATGATTACCCGTGTGTTTACACGGGCATTTAAACTAGTTGCTAATAAACAAATAACAAAGTAAAATGCTATTGTTTTTAAACATGTGTTAACATCATTTAACACAAAATATTAAGTGTAACATTAAATTCTTCTACTAAGTTTTTAGTAGCAAAAGGATATACATGAATTTTTTGATTTTTAAAAGTCGTCCAATTTTTGTTTTGAAGACGTGTTTAGAAACTTCAGATTAACAATTTCGCACTCTCTTCACTCCACTCATCATGGCATTGCTCTAATTAATATATCATTCCAAAAAATATAAGTTGGAGAACATTCAAAATTTTGCAAATTTAGTTTTACTTGATATTGAACTTTAACACATATATACTCCATACACATCTTAGTATCGTTAGACTAAAGACTTAAAATAAAAAAGAATTAAATGAGAGGTTTTATATCCTACTAATAAATATTTTTACTAATCATCATACTCATTAAATCAAGACATGTGTCAAAATTAATAAATGCTTAGAAAGCCATTTACAATCGACTTCCTGTACGACCCAGTCTAAATGGTAAGGGCATTGATATCCCATCAATACTTTCTCCTTGTTACGGGAACGACATAGTACCAGTTAACCATATTCTTTTCAACTATGAGAGATTGAAAGCAGTTGGATCGTAGTTCAGAATTGGTGGAACCTGGGTTTCAGTGGAAGGGATCTTAAAATCATCGTCGATACTCTCAAAGACTCAACAAAGTCCGTGGGAAGCATTAATGAGGGTTACGGGCTATATGATATTGATATTGTCATATTTAAATATATGTTTTAAGCGATATTTGTTTTATTTTAGTTTGTTATTGCTCTTAAATAAGTCAAAAGGTACTTAATATCTTTAGTTGTTTGTTTTCAGGTTAAAAATGCGGGTTATGAAAAGTTTTGAACAGAATACCGAAGAAAATGAAAAAAGTTGACTGCTCCGACACACCTCCACTGTTTTGATCACATCTCACTTGAACTCGGATTGAGGTGATTTAAAAGGCCACGAAAACTAAACTCAGAAGGCTACAATCCCAATTTTATATCCAAATCGTGAAAATGCAAGATTGAGACGCAGCACGTAATACATCGCGACGGGAAGAGATTAGGCCGGAATTCAAATTCAAAAGAATCAGGATTACGCGAGGAGTCTACACTACGCGACGCATCCAAGCACCTGACGCAACTCGTCCATCAGATTTACCCTTATCTATATAAACAAACTTCCATATCGATTGGGGGCAGATCTATTCGACTTTTACCCTCATTACAACTTAAAGAAAATTAGCACTTCTTTCAGATTTGAGAAACAATGCCACATCCTAAAACCTAATTAAAGGTATCAATGTGCATATTGACAAGTGTAAATTCATACCACATCTTGATTCTTATGCAAATGTACTCTTTATACCCATCAAAAGTCATTACTTGTATTGGTGAAATTGAATTTGAGTTCTGCGTTTTCTTTAGAGTTTGTCATAGTAACTAATTGCATTTTAAGAATATGATTACAAGCCAAAAATACATAAGATTTTAAGTTTCAAAAGAATTTGACTACTAGCCAAAAAAAGAAACATAAGATTTAAAATTCAATATTGTGCAGAGGCTGCGCGAACGCAAGTCTCCACTGCCACAAATTATGATGTAGACTCGACCACTTGGGCCGATCTTAGGGTAGCACCCCTCCAAAGTGCAATGGAGGTCACTAACCTAGGCCATGGGTCTTCTTGATCACCCATTGACCCCATCCAGGTAAGTGAGTAACCCTGTTTCATCATTCCCTATTTATTCACCTTTCCATTTCGTTCTCTTTTCTTCTTTAACCGATGTGGGACGAACTTGTAAATGCTAAGTTTCATTATTTAAATGAATTTTATATATCCTTATAAAAAGGCTGCAGGCCTGCAGCCCCCTACCTTCTTTTCTAAACCATCTGTGATTATTTGTATTTATAAATCTGATGTACAAGTGCTTATATACTGCTTCTCCATATGCAGTTCAGAGGGCCCTCTATCCATTGGTACACCACTACTCTATGCTTTCCATCATTTAATCTCAGCAATCCACAAAAGTGTTCCATATCAGATGCATTGTTGTATAAAATCAGTATTTGTTGTGAGTGGTTACATTGCTCTTATTAATAACCATAAATATAGCTTTAAAACTAGATTAAATATAAAAGCTATTTGTAAAACTTCAAGAAAAGGACTAAAGAGGCCTGTGTAATTGTGTTAAAATTAAGTTTTTTTAACCAGACTCGTTTTGATGCGTTACCAACCCCCGAATTCGTTAAGGATTAGGTGCTGTGTGAATTAAGAAAAAAAATGTTATATGTTGTATGGGTTGAGAATGAAATTTGGTGCTTATTGTGATCAGAGTAAGGCACAAATATACTTCTAACACATTTCAGAAATCTACTGTACTGTCTGTTATTGTTTCTAGTAACTCAGATTGTTCATGAAAGTGGATGACTGAATCCACTGTGGTTTTAGCCAAATTTTGTTTGGTTAAACACTAGGATTTAGCATACAAACTCAATCTGAGATTAGATATGAATTTAGACTAGAGAATTATGCAGGGGCTGCGCGAACGCAAGCCCCCACTGCCACAAATTATGATGTAGGCTCGACCACTTGAGCCGACCTTAGGGTAGCACCCCTCCAAAGTGCAATGGAGGTCACTAACCTAGGCCATGGGACTTCTTGATCACCCATTGACCCCATCCAGGTAAGTATGTTGCTCTATTTCATCTTTTCTTATTTATGCAAACTCCCTTCTCTTTATATGTCATCTCTCTACCAATGTGGGATGACTCTTTCTGATATTGAATGCATTTTATATACAAGGTTTGAGTTTATATGCTACATATTAATATCGAGCATAACTTTCGCTAAATCATATGCGATCCACGAAAAAGATATATGGCGGTCATAGCGATCGAACTTTGACAAAATGTTCCACTTACATAGTTACATGTTCTGCTTATCTTCAACTTTAGCTGCATGTTTCACAAATTCATGAATAGTTTAAATCAAGTCACCAAGGAATATTCATCCCTGAAAAAAAAAGTCACCAAGAAAACTAGAAAAAGATTCAAACTTGTGAACCCATGCTATGTACATCAAAAATTAGCTAAAGATATTGCTGAAATTGATTGCAATTTTATGAGTGAAACCTTAGATCACTTGTAGTGGGATGACGACAAGCTCGTCTTCACCATTTCCAATTCGTTTTTGGGCTCGTTATGGCTACGGTTTATTCGTTGTAGGGCTCGTCATTGTGAGGCTCGTCACCATGGTTCGTTATAACAAAAAAGGACTAGAAAATGTTGGCGAGACGGCTGAGTTATGGTTTTAGCTTTTTAGGCATGTTTGGATATTTAGAGACTAAGTTCTAACAAACAAACTCAAATTGAAATTTAGACTATAATATTGTGTAGGGGCTGCGCGAACGCAAGCCCCCACTACCACAAATTATGATGTAGGCTCGACCACTTGAGCCGACCTTAGGGTAGCACCCCTCCGAAGTGCAATGGAGGTCACTAACCTAGGCCATGGGTATTCTTGATCGCCCATTGACCCCATCCAGGTAAGTGAGTGACCCAATTCCATCTTTCGCTTTTTATGCAAACTTTATTCTTTTTATATGTCATCTCTCTACCAATGTGGGATGGCTTTATAAATGCCCATACTAATCTCATTCCTCTTAGCCTCTACTCTTTTTTTTTCTTTTCTCTTGTTTCTAGTCATGTTGTCCAATATTAAATGAATTTTATTTACAATGTTTTTTATTGCTATGTCATATATAATCCACAACAAAGACAGATGAGAGTTAAACTACTTGAGATGCAGGTACACTACTTGATGTTTCACAAATTCGTTGGTTTGAGTCTAGAACAAGATTCAAACTTGTGTACATAAGTTAACAAAAGATATTGCCGAGATTGATATTGCATCTTGATGAATGAAACCTTACAATATCTTAGGTTCCAACACAAATGTATCTCTCGATTGACAGTGAATATTGGTTTTTCCTTTGAATATTGATTGTCTCGATTGGTTATGAATATTGGTTATAAATATTGGTTAAATTTGTATGTTTCTCTCTGGATATTGACGGTCTTGATTGGTTATGAATACTGGTTAAATCTGAATCGTTAAGAAACTGTTAGAAAAATTGAAGTGTTAAATCTTATTATCATGTTACTATTAAAAAGTTTGTCTTGAAATAACGGGAAATGTGAAGTGTTAAGAAACTGTTTGTTAGAAAAATTGTCTTTAATAAGGGGAACCTGTGAAGTATTAAGAAACTATTTGTCATGCTACCATTAGAAAAATCGTCTTCAAATAATTGGAAATGCGAAGTGTTAAGAAACTATTTGTTAGAAAAATTGTCTTCAAATTGTCATGTATTGGTGTTGGTGTTGTTAAAATGACCATCAACAGACTAGACTTACCAAGAACTGAAATATATGAAATTGGATTGTTGATTGTTGTCTATAACTTGAAATTGATTTCATGTTTATTAATTTTGATGACTACCATTCTTGTAGATGGCAAGATCGCCGTTGAGACAAAGAGTAGTTGTCATAGGTGCATTTTATGCCATGTATGCTATGATACGTTGATGGATGATGTGTACTTATCGTTTACGTCATCTGATTGAATCAAGAACGTTATGTGCAAAATATTTAATGAGTTACCATAGTATGCATAATAACATGATGAGGATGGTTTATCAAAGTGATGTAACGAGTGTTGCTAACATAAGAATGAATATACATGCATTTTCAACACTTTGTGACATGCTAGAAAGTAGAGGGGGACTAAAAGACAATAAAATAGCAGTTGCTATGTTTTTATATACCCTGGCTCATAATACAAAAATAGAATACTAGTCAATAGATTTCATTGGTTTGGGGAAACTGCAAGTCGGTATTTCAAGTTAATAAGAAATAATATATGTCGATTACACAAAGAATTCTACAAGTTACCAACGTCGGTGTCAGACTATGAAACCAATGAGAGATTGAAATTGTTTAAGTTTAGTCAAACACATAATTTATAATTAAATATATTATTTGCTAATTGAATTTATTAAGTAATGTTTCCTTTTTATGAAGGGTTGTCTTGGAGCATTAGGTGGAACATATGTTAAATATAAGGTCTTGCTTATGATCGAAAACCTTATCGAACACGAAAGGGGGAGATTTGTACCAATGTACTCTGAGTATGTACAAGAGATCTTTTATTTACGCATTTATTAGCGGAATGGGAGGGTTCCGTATATGATAGTAGAGTTTTACAAGAAACAATTAATAGACCTGATGGTCTTAAAATAACTCAAGGTATGTGATAGAAAATCTTCGAAGAATATACGTAGAATTCAATATCTTAATTAACATAAAGTTTATGGTTAATTGTAGGAACATAATACCATTGCGATGCTGGTTATACAAATGGCAAAAGATTCTTAACTCCTTATCGATGTCAACATTATCATCTTAATGATTGGTCTCGTCCGCTTTTAGGAGTTATTTAATATGAGACTTTCATCGGCAATGAATGTTATAAAAAGATGTTTCAGATTAATTAAAGTTAGATGGGTTATTTTACATGATAACTTATATCATCCCATAGAGATCATGTCACGTATCATCATTGTTTGTTGTTTGTTACACAATTTCATACGAACAACAATGTGCGAAGACCCTATTGATAATGAAGTCCCAACAAATTACACACAACCTCGAAACTATTGTGACAATGTTATTTCTACGGTTGAGATGTCACAAGAATGGACTGATCGTAGAGACCTTCTTGCTAATGAAATGTTTAATAATTGGAATGCGAGTCGTACCAATAATTAATAATTATGTACTCTTTATTTGCCTTAATTATGTACTTGTTACCTGTAAAAAATTTGTATTTGATATTTGTAGAACCAAACATTTTTATTATTATGTTACTTCATACTTTATTTAATTTTATTGATTATTTGTAGCACCATATATTTGTATGTAGGCAATTAGGCATGACAGAATCAAATGTAGCGAGAGGAGTTACAAGAAGCAAGCATAATTGGACAAATGATGAAGATGCAAAGTTAAATTAATGCAATAATGGATCTACATTAATTTAGGTTTATTCTAAATTTATTTCTAATTGCTTTGTAGTCTCATAAAGATACCGCAAAATTTCGAGGCAAGCCAATTCTGTTCTATAACAAACTGTGTACCATCTTTGGTAAGGATCGGGTAACATGTAGTAAGGCAATTGATGTTGGAGAGAGTGATGATGTCATTTCAGAGACAAAAAAAGTTCCCCAATTGATGTTGATGACTATGATTTCCTTGAAGAGACCGTTCAAGATAAACAACAAACATAAAAGATGCAAAAACATACATGGGGATTAAATATATCAGGAGTTATGCAAAGATATGAAAGAAGTCTTGGTTAGATTTAGAGAAATTATAGGAGAACATCTCAATAAAGAAGGTTTGGAGACTCGTGAAATCTATGAGAAGGTAAGTGATGAGTTAAAAGCTTTACCAAGTAATACTATGAGCTAATGTTTTTAAAGCATCTCATTTGATTGGAAAGGATGTGTTTAAAAGGGTCATTTCTTTGGTTGACACAAGAAAAGAAAATTGACGGTCATTTCTTTAGTTGAAATAATGTTGTTGATTACACGATGATTGAAGTACTTGAAGTAATTTTTATTGTTTCACTATGATAGAAGTGTTTTTTGTGTAATCTATGAGAAGGTAAGTGATGAGTTAAAAGCTTTACCAAGTAATACTATGAGCTAATGTTTTTAAAGCATCTCATTTGATTGGAAAGGATGTGTTTAAAAGGATCATTTCTTTGGTTGACACAAGAAAAGAAAATTGACGGTCATTTCTTTAGTTGAAATAATGTTGTTGATTACACGATGATTGAAGTACTTTTTATTGTTTCACTATGGTAGAAGTGTTTTTTGTGTAATTATAATTAAAATGTTGCGAAAGAATTTTTCTTTTCTTGATTAATGCATTATAATTATGAATTCTTGTACAAGTTTTTTTGGGTTTGCATGGAAATAATATGGATGCAAATGACAAATTTAGTATAACTTTATTATGAAATTTCTATACTACCAAACAAGAGAAATGATTTTCTATTACATTTCTTTGGTAAAATCTCTAGGCCACCAAATAGAAGAGTCAATTACTCAAATCTCATTTTCTAAACTAATTCCCTTTATCTAACAATTTCATTCTTTACAATCATTTTTCTACAATTTCATTCCATTTACCAAACGCACCCTAAGAGTAATCGGAGTGGACAAGGTTTTGGCGTGTGTGGTGCTTGATGGCGCCGTGGTAAAGGAATTTTCCACTCCATAATGAAGTGGTTGAAGGCTGTGCGTGAATATCTCCACAATTAATTTCTACGTGGTAGGTAAATAAGTGGGCCCAACTCATTCCAGTTTGCATCATGGATTTTTTTCTTTTTTTTCAATTCTTAATTTTTGATTGGTAATAGATGGTAGGTGGGTTCTATAATTTGGTGTGATTGAGAGTGGTAGAAAAGTGACCACTACGGGATTAAGTGGTAGGTTAAGTGGTGAAAAAAATAAGCTGATGCGGCGGTGTGATAAGGGGTGATCATACCGTATACTCTAATAATTGAGATCGTTCACTTGGCGCTTTCAAGCTTGTTGTATTAAGAGAGTCTTCTGAACAGAAGTTATCAAGAAAACATACAACTTTCTCTCTTAAATATGAAACTAATTTTATATTTGGTATACACACCCTTTAAAAATATATTAAAAGTCAATTTAAATTTATTACACATATTTGAAGTTATCAGGTATCGTTACAACTAATTATTTTTAATTTCAACTATCCTAAATCAGTAGAACATCCACAAACAAGAAAATAAGATCAAAGGTACTGCATAGTAATGCATGTACCATACCAGATCCCAAACACATATCTTTTACCTTCACACCATGTATGAAGTAAAGAGCATCGCAGAACAACACATATTGTTACCTCCTACTAGGCATTCTATGGTTGCTGTAAAAATGTTTCTTCGCTAGAACATTAATTATCAAGAAAAATACTTCATTTTCAATAAGAAATACATTCAGTCTAGATCGAACAAGAGGAGCATAAAACATATCTCAATGTCATGAAACAAAAACCGACCCAAAAAAAGGTTCAAAACAAACTTTAAACTTAATATCCACCCTTAAGATCGTTGACAACGTCATAAGGAATGGGAGTTACCGTCTCTAGGGTGGTGCCTTCGACCATAAACCCTGGTTTGGGTCCGAGTGGTTGCCTCTTGGTACTGATCACCTCACCCCTAGCCTTAGCCTCGGCCTTTAGTTGGTCGTTTTTCTTGACCCTTTGCTTGAACTCTTCGGTGCACCTGGACGGCATCACATGCTCAATGCGGACGTGAATCCTCTTCTTGATGATTCTGTTACCAACCTGTATTATTACATGTGTGAATAGATTCTGTCATTTGGTACATTGTTATGTTATAAAGTATCATCTTTGGCTATAATGAAATCACAAACAAGCTAATTGTAATGTTTCTTTCAGTCAACTATCCAAACTACTTGATTTCCTGCTTAGTGCTTACCCCTTTGCTTTAGAACCCTAAACCAGTTGGAAATATTATTAATTTCCTTGTTTTGACTGCATAAATCATGAAAAAAACCAGCCCCAACAAGATTTCCTCTCCAAAATTACAATTTTTTATATTGTGAGAAGCACTACTAGATCACAAACATGCATTCTTCAATAAACAATCACCAAAACCCTAACTCAGTCTTCAAAAAGCAACCAATTTGAAGCTGAAATAAGAATATCAGCTCTAAATCACCAAAACTAAACAAAGAGTAGATCGAAAACCCTAAAATTAAATCACTTGATTTAATATGTAATGTAGTTACATCAAACAATCAATATGTAATGTAGGTTTCCTATATCAATTACTGCATCAATTTGCAAATTGAGGGAGAGATGTTGACCTGTTTGTTTATCTCGACGCCAATGGCGCGCTTGGTGATGTTCCAGACCTGACCGGTGCGGCCATGGTAGAACTTGTGAGGCATACCTTTATGAATGGCGCCGTTTACCTTGATATCAACGTAATCTCCGATGTGATAGGTTCTGAGGTAAGTGGATAGATGGATGGTACCCTTCTTCCTGAATCCTCTTGCGAATAAATCCCTGGTTCTCGATCGTAATCCATGTCCGGCAGGCATGTTTCCTTCTCTCGATCGATCTCAGAATGCGCTCGAAGTCTGACTGTGAGACGAGATGAGATGTTTAGTTACTTGCTAGGGTTTTTCATTTGGGCTTCATGGGCTTTGAACTATTGGGCCGTGATGAAAATGTTTATGCAATTAAACTTTACATATATTTTTAATTTCTTGTAATTTTTTTTAAGATAGGTGAACAAATGGGACTAGTCCGACCGGTCCGACAAAGACCTCCAAGACCGGACCGGTCCTGAACCGGTCCAGGACCGTCACGCCACTCCTCAGTCTGGACCGGACCGGACCGGACCGGATGACCGTCAAGGACCGGTCCGAAACGGTCCGAGAGTCGGTCCGGACCGAGCCGGTCCAAGAGTCCAAACCGGAAATTCCTTACTACCTCTTCCTTTTTTCTTTACACAAAGCTTCTTTTTACATATCTCTCAACTTTTTAAGTTGTTAAAAAAATTCGAAAAGGAAACCAAAAACCGGAAATTATAACCGAACTTAAAATTCAAAACCGAACCGAAAGATATCTGAATGAAAACCGGACGGGTCCGGACCGAAGTCGGGCCGGTCCAAAAAAAGACCGGACCGCTCAAAAACCGGATGGTCTTACGCGAGGACCGGACCGGACCAGCAGTGGTCTAAGACCGGTCCATGACCGATTTTGTGCATCTCTAGATAATACTGTACTTACCGTCTGTTCTCGAGTTTAAGAAGTAGAGGGAAAATTTAAGGAAAGAGAATGTTTTCCTTCCAAATTTCCTAAATTGTGATAGAAAAAAACTAACATAACGATGTAAGTACACTCAATGTTGCATCTTGAGATTTTCAATTATAAGTTTTTAAAAGCAATTGATTCCTCACATAAATTGTCACTATGAAGATTAGTGAATAAGTTTGTATAAAGGATTTTATTTTATTTGATTTTTGTCCTTTCAATAGACAATTAGTGAAGAAAACACTTTATGGTTAAACGCAATGAAGAAAAATGTTATTGAAGTCAAGAAGTTTATTAAAAAATAACTCATCAACATCTACATGGACCACTATACCTATTTGTGTGTTACATGACATATCTCTTACTTTAAACTCTTAATTTATATTTGAAGTTCATATATATTGTATTGTTTATTGCATCAGCCATATACCAATACTTCTCTTAAAAAAATTCTACTCAATACCTTTCAAGATTTTTCATAAATGATTTAATTTTCAAATTAAAAGGTTAAACTATTTTAAGGGCTTAAAAACTGTGTAAGTGTTAAAGAAACTATGAGAACTTTTTAACAAAGTATTTAATGGTTACATAGCCTTTAATTTGGTTATTATTTACATTTTTAACAAGTTTAGTATGTGTATCTGTGTGATGATAGTTAGAGGTCGTGTGATGATAGTTAGAACGTCTCTCTTGACATCCTCATTCATCTCCTTCGGAAGTTTATCTTCTCCTTCTAACGTCACTGCGCAACCCTGCTGAACCAGAAGAGCCTTCATCTTTACCTTCCACAACGTGAAATCGTTTGAGCCATTGAATTTCTCCAAATCAAACTTCAAAGATGACATCTTCACAATCAACAAATACGCGAGCCCGGTGAACAGAACCGTGGCTCTGATACCACTTGTTAGGATCGAGACACCTAAAACCGGCGTTAGAATAATGCGGAAACACAGAAAATAAACAAACACGAGATTTAACGTGGTTCGGTCCAAACACGACCTACGTCCACGGGCAGGAACAGAGACTTCTTATATTTCGATGTACATATGACTTGACCCTTAACCTTGATATTTATAGGCAACAAACTAGAAATCAAATTCTAATCTAATTCTACTACTCGGCCGTACCTAACATGAGATAAACACCTCATTTAAATTTACGTACAATGAGATAACAATTAATGTTATCTAATAATAGCCAAGATAAACAATAATCCAATTTTGAATTTCAAATGCTATCCCACGACTTGATCCAATCCTCCACGTGTACACCTAAATCCATACAAATTACTTCCATGTAATCAAAATAATCCATGCAATGCATATATAATTTCAACACCATGCAAAGACCATCCATGCATACGTCACGTACAAAGCCCCAAGTCGTGTGTCACGGCAGTCTCCCGAAATTCAAACCCGTCTATCTCGTCGTGTACGCCGATCATTCATTCTAGTTTCAAATATCCCGCTAATCAAGTCACACCCAACAACATATGGATTGGAAAACCTGAATAAGAGACTATACAAATGATCTTATAAATTGCAACTTGCAACAACTTCATCATGAGTATTTAAATATAATTATTTGGATTTAAAAGATTAAAATCTAGTCAAAATTATATTATTGGGTTAGATACAAAAGAATAGAACATTAATTTTAAGAAAAAAATGATAATAATTTAAGCTTTTTTATGTTTCAGAGTTTGAATAAAAAAGTAACTAAGAGAATGAAAAATATCAATTTTTATTTTGTGTTATCGTGTTGAAGAGAAAGGGAGAACATGAACAATTTTAGACAACACCCTTAATTTGAAATTACTAGTAATGATTAGAGGTAATTTACACAATGATAAGGATCATTAATGTTTTTCTTTTCACCCGATCTTCCCACTTTTTTTTAACAACTAGAAAACACACTCTCTAACGGTTTAACCTAGTCTTCGATTTCCACTTTTTTTCATAACGAAACTCGAACCTATAAATATATATTATGGAAAACACCTTTCATCACCTTCTAAGATCTTCCAATCTTCCCACTTAGGAAAGTTGAAAATTAAACAAATTTTCTTTGAAAATAATTCCATTTCACTTCTTAAAAAGGCTCGGGTTTTTTTATATTTTTTATATATTTTTTAAATGCTTTCTTTTTTCTTCGAATAAAGCTCGGAAACATAATGTAAAACTCGTTATTACGATATCAAATAGAGATTTAAGTTATTGTAGCACAACCAAACATGTTCATGCTATTTACAAGGCATATTCTTATTATCTATTATTGCCTTGATTTATAACAATTTAAAGCATAAGATGATGATAATGGTGTTATTGGATCAATCTGGATCAGATGACGACGCTCAGGGGCGGATCCACATAGGACCCCTCGGGTGGCGGTGAACCCACTATTTAAAAAAAATCAATTATATATGTAAAATGTTTAAAAATTTTATATGAGAATCAACTAAATTTTGAATATGAACCCACAAATCCATTGGCGTGAGGTTGTGAACCCACAAATCCAGTGACAAATTTATGTTACAATGAAAAAATAGTTGACAGATGAAATGCGGGAAAGACTCAAGCTCAGTAGTGAACCCCCTATAAAAATTCCGGATCCGCGCTGATGGTGGTGTTGGATCAATTCGAAACAGACAAAGGGATAGTCTACTCACGATGTTTATTTGAGTTACACCTAGTATCATAAACTCTCTTCATTTTAGTTGACTCTTATTTTCTAAAGAAAAATAAAATAAAAAAGAATATACTTTTATTTTAAATTATCTCATTATTTAAAAGTTAAAAAATTTAGATAAAATAAAAGTCAAGCCTTTCTAATATATTTCCTTTGCTTGGCTAACACCCTGATGCCCGTAGTGCTGTGTGAAAGTGCAGGTCTGCAATGGGGACTAGAGAGGTGTACGAAGAGAAGCTACGAACGGGGAATCTCTACCACGAGCCCACCATTAAACCTGGTCTCGGTACTCCTCGATGCCCTCGTTGTCTCTCTCTATTGGATTCAGATACGGTGCGTTGCGTTCTTTGATCTTCTTAAACACATCCATTCCTTACGAATTCAATTCCATGATCTGTTTTCTTTGTAACGGTTGAATTTGAGCTGATTGATTGTTCATACACATGTTCTGGTTGATGCAGGACAAAGGAGAGTGGACCATCACGCCAGTGTTACATGACGCCACCGCTGTGGTAATTCCCCTATTTCGATCCAGTTTCTTCGAAGTTTTATGCAACTGATGGTAGCTTTGATCACTAAATATCTTGTGATGCACACAGGAAGGTGTAGATGTGTGTACAAGTGAGTAGATTGAAGACAATGTGAGTTAGTTTTAAGTAGTTTATAGGTTATCTAGTACGAAATCAAACTCGTGAGTAGTTTATAGTAGATACCCAATTTATAGACATTACTGTTAGCTCTCAAGATGCTGTGGGTTGTACCCGCATCTCTTAGAAATCATGGTTTTCTGATTATATTTCGAGTTTTGTGTAGGGCTTACGGAGAAGTCAGAAATATAGATTATACAGTCTGTGATTTTCTTTCCCACATTGGTCCTATGCCAGCTCCTTACAAGTCATAGATAGTGGGTTACTAATTTCAATCTGTTTTTTTTGCTATGGATATTAATCTGCTAGTTTGCGCTTAGGTGCTACTCTTATGACACAATGTCCCTTAAAGCATATATCATACAATCAAGGTCATGACTGCTGAAATGTTCGTCAATTATAGAATAGCTCAGCATAAAGACGTGAAGATGGTAATTTTTACACAGCCATTGGATCATCAAGAAGTTATAACTTAAAAATTGCCCTATACTAAATACTAATAGAAGTTTTGAAGTTACTAATACCATTATATTTAATAGTTCTCAGGAAGTTAATGTCTAGGAAGCAGTGGCAATTACCCCTTTGAATCTTCATGTGAAGTGCTTTTGGGCTATGGGGTTGATTGTCTCCCCTAGTGGTTGATTTCAAGTGTAGAATACCGGATCCTGATATGTAAAGCAAAATTTTAATCTTTATATAAAAGGGAGATATGGAAATTTCAAGCCATAAAACCAGAAATCAAGTGAAAAGATCTATGGTAGAACATGTAAGTTATGTATTCTAGACTCTAGAGAGGAATGAGGTGAAGCAAGGCAATAAATTTTCCATGTCCGATGATTTAGACTAACACAGACACAAAGAAAAAAAATAAAAGCAGTAGCATGGTAATTCTTTAAGCTTAAATGTATGTTTTCTCTATATAATGTACACGCCATGAAGTAATTTCTTTATTCAATCCATACCCTTTTAAACCTGTACATATATACTAATCATATAGAAAAGCAGTCTATTTGTCCTCTAATATTTTAGAAGCGTTCGACTGCCGTACATATGTCCCACACACCTGTTAACATAGGTTTAAATAGTGCTTGTATAATTGGATTTAAATTTTTGTTCCTCTTTCAACCGATTGGTGCTGGAGGATTGCCACAAATTTATCATAGTTGCTGGGTTCTGAATGAGTTATAAAGAGCACTTAAATTTACCAGAAAGGGCTATATTCTTTGACCTTTTCTTTGTTCAATCATCATCCACTTGAATGCGACCATATATTTATATGTTCTTAGTTACATTGCAGTTACCAGTTTTAGTTAAAATTAAAATTGTGAGCTACATGTCTGCTTACTGTATTATTCAACTAAAACAAATTAGCCATTACAATATCATAGAGCAATTATATCTCCATTTCACACACCTTTTTGCCATGACTTTTATAAACTATAAACAAGTTGCTGTCATAGTGTCAATAACAGTCAATGTCTCACCAGATTTGCCAAGTTGTATGCACTTTTATGTAACCGACTGATTTCAATTGTCTTCTTAATTCATTAGGCTGGCTGTGGTTTAGGTGGAATGCTTAGTGCCTTTTATGGTCTGAATACAGGTATGTTTATGCATTGAACCCTCGGTGTGTGTGCTCGATTTTTTTTCCCTTTTGTGTTTTTTTGGTGATGGTGGTGGTGGTGGTTGGGGGGGGGGGGGGGGGGGGGGGGGGATAGGAGAGGTAGTTAGTCAGTCTACATAGCCCATAACATGAATTCATTCCAGGAATGCCGTATCTTCAGAAACATGTCAAAGGACCAAAATGGCTTCCATTCATAATAGGGGTACTCCTCTTACTGCTATCTGCTATTACTGTTTTCTTTCCCTTTTCTTTATGGAAGTCACTTATGTTCAACATTATCTTATCACTCGGAGATCTCCCTTCTTTTTGACAGATTCCTCCATTGCTAATGTTTTCTGCTTCCAGTGCTGCATTGGGAGGTATGCAACAAGTTTTTAACTAATATGTCCATGATTTAACTAGTATGATACTATTTTCCTTTTTGTGCCTTTTCCATTATATCTACAAGCCTATAGTTTATGGGTCAAAAAAGATAGCACTTGTGATGCTAGTGTATGATAAATGCCAATGAAGATGGACAAGATTTAGACTTAGACTATGACTGTATAAACTAGGCCGGCAATGGCTGTTGAGGAAATATGATAATTATTAGGTTAATACTATACTGATCTTTTTCCTTCATTCTTGTTACCTTAGATATAAAAAGTAGTTTCATTGATTACATTGTTATCACCCTTTTTATGATAATTAACTAATTAATATTAGTACTTCAAGATGTTATATATAGGTTGTAAGTCCCTAGAATAATGGTTAATGACTGATAAAAAGATTCAAAGTTTTCTCGTCGACTGTCAGAAGCAGTTTTAAGCAATGTTTTAAGACCTTGGTCGACCCGGCCGGTCGAACCGGTTGGTGTACATCGATCTGGTTTGACCCGATTTTCAAAAAAAAAATTAAGAAAAAAAAGACTTTAACCCCAATAGACATTTTATATATACTAAGTGATCGTGAGCTTGATGCGTACAATACTCCAATGTCTTAAAATATTAAATTTTACATGTTCCGTACGTAGCTTAATTTTTACTTGACCCATTTGAGATTCAAAATAACCCAAATATGACTACTATTTTGTTTCGATGTTTGCGTGTATATATATATTTAAAATCGCAGGATACGGGCTTCCAAACTTCACTCAACTCAGTGTGACATCATATTATGCTGCATCAAGTGCCTCGCATTACGGTATTTCATTGATTACAAGATACATTGAAGACACTTATATGACCCGGTCACAGCAACAAAGGCTTCAATAATTATCTCCTTCCCGGTAAACAACTCAGATTCCCAATTCCAGATTCTTCTGCTATGTGATGGAAACCTGGTCTATTTTGGCCTTTATTATGCAGATATCTAGTCCTTTTGTTTCTAGTCTTTATGGTTCTTATAAATAGGATACATATACATATGATCTTCGTTTTGAACGAGAATTGGAGGCTTATAATTCTTATTTCTTAACAAGTCAAATAATGGAATTGATATACATGAAGGTGTCGATTGTATTAAAACAAACATAACTCAGTGAATCGAATACATTTGCTGTATGGAGGGTAGGGCTGTAAGCCTGTAAACGAACCTGAACGTTCGTGAAATTGTTCGGCGGGAAGTTCGTTTATGTTCCTTTGTTTAATAAACGAACGAACATGAACAAGATTTTTCGTTTGTTTAATTAAACGAACGAACACGAACAGAGCTCTTGTTCGTTCATTTATGTTCGTGAACGTTCGGTTATCCGTTTGTTTATGGTCTTTTTTGTTTGGATCTTTTGAGATAGGCATGTTCAGAACTGATTCAAACTTAGTTAACTTTCACTCTGTTTAATTTTTTAGGTAGCGATACATTCGGAACTGACTAAAAATGATCACCTCTTAATTTATCGATATTATTACTTGTAACAACTGTTTTGCTTATTATCTGATTTGAATCTGTGATTACAGAAGAAGACAATCTACGAGTCTGTTATTACGTAGTCAAATGCTAACCATGTTTCAATTTGTTTGACTAAATTTAGTCAAACTCTTTTTAACTATAGTAACCATCTATATTCCAAGTTGCTAGTCAAAGCCAAACCGTGCAACTATTTTTATTAGTTGATTGGAGCAAATAGAGATAATTCATCTTGAAATAACAAATAGTAGATACTATTTGTTGGTCAAAACCAATCTTTTTACCACTCTTGAAACAACTTTTCTTGTGTTTAAATAATAAAATCCCACATATATTGGTAAAAGAAACTTATATCTAGTTTTTTATGAGCAAGCCCCATACTTCTATTGTACTATTACACACTAACCCCATATTTAATAATACAATTCTACCTTATATACTTGAGCTCTAAATCTTCTCATTAAATGCATAGATCTTGTACTCAATGTGTTTTTCAATATCTTTGTCGATCAAGTATAGAGTTATCATCCATTACTTGACAAAACTTAGAGTGTTGGTACATTATGTCAAGGATATCTAAGGCTATAATAAACAACAAATGTTCAGCCTTCATTATATAACTTTTACAAAATAAATATAGTTTTCGCAACATAACACTTTGATAAGTTCTATCAGTGTTACAAAATTAAGCCTCAGTTGTGCTTTCTCAACCAAGTAGTGCTAATCCGGAATCTTCACTTACTATTCAAACTGATTAAAATTTTGGTGAAAGATCTAGGCAAATCTTTCCATAAATGGAAAAAATCTAATGGAAAGAATCAGGACGAGATAACACAAAAGGTTCGTAATTCAAAAGGTTAAATTGAGTTGTGCTGGCCGTCAAGGCTCACAGTCGAACTAGAGGCTGAAACCATCAGTCTAGTTGGAGCATTTTGTCCTCTTATGTCTTGTCCTATAAAAAACATACTTGGGCTCATTTAAACACAACATTTTGCATATAAAATTCTCTCTATTTCTACACATACTCGTGATCATTCCAATACATATTCTAAGAATGATTCAAAGAATGATTCATGAGTTGTTAACAAAGATCAATTTATTCAAAAACAACTCAAGAGCAATGGAAGAACGGGAAAAATAGAGCTTTATTATAAACGAGTTGGTTTTAAACCCGCACGTTGCTGCGGGTTTTAGGGGGCAATTAAAAATATAAAACTTAGCATTTAAACACTAAATGTAAAATATAAGCAAAAAAACATAAACATATAAGATTGTTATACATCATTTTGTTCATATTTACATCAATTCGGTATATTATATTTAATTCAATTATCTTGCTAAATATAAGATGATTTGAAAGGAAATAATTTCTCTATATTTTCTTTTTTTTCTTCTAACTCAAGAAAACAACTTAATTATTATTTTTCTTTTCCTTTTTTTCCTTCACTTTCTTTCGATCCACTTTTATATCTTAAAAAACTCGAGAATAAAGTGTTAAAAAAAGACAAAGTTTTATTTAGGTAATTAATTTAATTAAATTTTCTAACTTATAAGAAACTAATTTAGTGCATTTATTTGTATTATATACTTGATTTCATATAAGTTAATTGTTATAAAAGTATAAAATCATATAGATATAAACAATAAAAAATCTAAAACTTAATTTAAACCTTCACAAATACACACTTGATTTGCACACTTGTGTGTTATAGACCACCAGCCAAACTGAAAACAAACATAAGCTGGGCAGGCTTGAAAAAAGGAAGAAAAATGCAAAAAGCAAGGTTTGAACTTTGGACCTATGGCCTAGGATTCAAGCACCTAACCAACCCGCCAAATGAAAAACCATTAAACTTGGTAGCTATTAGGGATGGCAAAAAAAACCGAAACTGACGGGGAAAACCGAAAACCGACATAAACAGGGCGGGGAAAACCGAAAACCGGTTATTTAAACGGGGATGGAGACGGGGACGGGTTTGATGACCCCCCCCCCCCCCCCGATTAACCGATAACGGCCCCGATTACAAGTTAATACTGATTATTTAGATATTAATATGCATAAAATTATTTTAAATAGAAAATATACAAATTTTTATACATTTTCATACAAACTATTTTTAATGGTTGTCTTTATTTGAATTGTTTGGTTTTGATATTTTTGATGCATTTAGTTTCTTTATTACTTTATTTTTGGTTCATCTCAACTTTGGTTAAACATAACTAATCATGTTCTCGTACGAACATAAGATTTGAAAGTTGACCTACAAGTAGTCAAATCTTAACTTAAAATAAAGTTTTATTCTTATATTTATAAAAAAACATAATAGGTTATGTTTGATCACAGAAGATCACGATCCAAAGTTTCTTATATCAAAAAAGCCAATTTGCAACGAGATAAAGTGAGGGACTAAACTTGAATATACCATCATGATTCAGGGCCTATTCTGTAGTAAAAAGTAATTTGGATTAAATAACAAATATCCCCAAATCCAAACTAGGGCTTTTTGTCGAATATACCACCATCACTCTCACTCACTCTCACTCTCACCATCGCCTTTATCACTGAAAATGCTGCAGTTGCTCTCTCGTTGCCTGGTACTCTCTCTCTCTCTCTGTCTCTCTCTCTGTCTCTCTCTCTCACACACGCACACACACCTCTCTACAGATGATGCATGATGACATGGGTTCATGTCCAGTTGGACTTGATTTGAATTCGTTTTACACTTTTCACTCAGACTACAGTGTTTGATGAATCAATTTTGGAACTTTGGATCTTTGAGATTCCATGAATGTAGTTCAAAACTATACATTTTTTATATAAATGAACTCTATATCTTGACTCCGCAGGAAAGGGGTACCTCGTAGTTCTCAATTGGGTTCCCGAGGTTACGATTGGAAGTGTTGATTGAAACTAGGTACGATCTGGATAACTTATCTTTTTTATTTTCATTAAATTTGAATTCTTGTGTTTTTGATTCTTCAAGTTTATAGAATGTTGGTTTGTGTGTGAAGTTAAAGCTGATATTAATATTATTATATATTAGTATTCTATATCAAGTTTTGGAATATCATGCTAGCTAGAATATTCTCATGAAAATTGCAATGGTTGGTAAAATCATATGCCAATTAGTTGTACGTTTAAGCTTTAAGTAGTAAAAGTTAGGGATAATTGCACCAAAATGTAACTTCCTTTTCACATTTTTATCATTGTATACAAGAACTCTTGTGATTTTCCATTGTATGTAGCATACATTTTAACGTAATTTGCTTAACTATGTTACATTTTAAATGATGAATGAATCTTGTACACAAATGAAATGTAGTTTAAAGATGGAAATGTCACTCACTATAGCTTATAACTTTGTTGCAAAGGAAGCATTGTATTATCATAAGACATAAGAAATTGATATTGCTGTTGTTTACTTGGAATAAACGTAGTACTCTTCTTTTTTTTATAGGTATAGTTTCTTATTTCCCTATCGTCTTAAATATTTAAAGTCATGGTACTTCAAGGAATCAAAAGTGATTTGCACAAAAAGAGTTACGTCTGCTCATCCTTTAATGCACCTCTTATGACTCACAAGCTAATATATATTCTGAGCTTAACTTAGAGATTTTAGTTTTATTAGAACAAAGATAATGGTCCAGATTTGGATGTTGGATATCAACCGAATTGGCGAGTTACTTTTTAAGTTAAGAATTTTCAATTACTATTTTGGTTGTGAGCATAAATGCGACTTTAAATTATATAGACATCAATGTTATGTAGTTAAAAATCCACAAGACTATGTAACTTGAGTCCAAAATAATCTAAGTTCAAATGGTCTATTTTTTTGGACAGAGGTAATACAGAGTTTCTTATGTTGCATTCAATTATGAAATCCAAAGGTTCTTGTAAACTATATAAACTTTATCTTGGTTGTCCATATGTCTTTAACTTATGCTATTATTGTCAAGAAATTAGAAAACCAATTCCTAGACTCATTTATATATTTGACTCAGATTGCTGTACATTGACCAAGAAGATTTGTGACCAACAACCGACGACAACATATTCTTCCACGTTCATACTAAATATGGCAGAATACGAGAGCAGCCATCATAACTACACCATACCAAAGGAAACCGCCCTGCAAGCATTAAACACCATAATCCAGCTACATTTCGAGAAAACCCTAGAGAAAAAACGAGCCGTGGACCAACAAAAGAAGGAGCTATGGAAGCTTTTTCAATTCTTTTTCCTGTTCTTGGCCCTTGTATTTGCCGCCCAGGTTCAATCCCCACGGCTCCAGTGCCGCCACTGCTGGGTACCCATCGGTCTACTCTCCCTTGCTCACCTCATCTTCTATGTGTCAGTGGCTCAGACCCTTCGGTGCATCAATGGGTTCAAGTACCAGAGGAGATGCCACAAGCTAACACTTGGGTTAGCCACCGAGCGGCTCAGGCAGATCAGGATGAGAATGAGTAGTAGTGTGGTTTCTGGAGGTGGTGAAGATGTTGTGAGGGATGATTATGAGATTCATTATCAAGAACCACCAGACACTTATTTTGGCAAGTTTAAAAGGAATTGGGCTTTGCATTTTGGGTTCTTGATCTTGATTTATATGTTTATGGTGTCTTCCTCTGTAGTGCTTTTATGTTTCTGAGAATTGTATTAAATCAATTCTGGTTTGAGCTTTATTTTAATCAATCTTGTCATTATATACTGATTTCTTTTCTGTTACCCATTTTTGGTATTTATTTCTCAAAATTACTGGCCTAATTGCTTAAAAAAGCAAGCAGCTTTTGTCTACTTTCTGTTTCTAGTAACCTTATTTTGTCTTCATTAAAATAACCAAAAAAAAAAAAAAAACGATATTAAGTTCCCCAAAAGTTGTAATTAGTTGATTTTATTAACAAGTCAGCAAAATTCTTGCATATGCTTTTGGAACCTTGGCATTTTAAATAATTAAAAAGTTAGATCAAACGTATGTAACATATTATTGGAAAAATAGTGAAGTATGATAGGGAGTATGTGACAATTTCTTCAATTACGATCTCATCATACGAAGTAGACTACATGGATGAGTTTAGATGTTATACGAGAGTTAAAAAGGTTAAAAAGCTTATGAATGGACATGAGATTATCAATTAATCAACTCCAATTCCAGTTCTGGCTAGTTTCGGTGAACACACCTTCATCAATAAGAATGAGGGTTGCAAACGAATCATTAGGCGAAGAATTTTGTTTATTAAATAAATAAGTGAACAAAATCAAAAACAAAATAAAAATTGTTTAGTTAGTTGAAAGAACTAGGAACAATGATCTCGTTGGTATATTTAAGTTCGTAAATGTTTGTTTGTTAACATCCGTTTGTGAAACGAAGTAACCTCTAAGGTAGGAGGATAAACCAAGACTCCGAGAGAAAGACCTTTCATAGAAATGTTTGGATAAACAGAATTAGATAGAGTGTGGTAAAGTGTTTAGAACGTAAACGGTCATAGGACAATTTTATTTGTTGGAGTGTAGATATAACTATTCTAATCTAATCTAATGCTTTAATAAAATTCCCTAACATAATATCAATTTTATTTTTACCGTTTCTTGTTAAATTGGTTAATTAACTTTTAAAAAAATAACCATGAAACTCTTATTCTTTTTTTTGTTTATCTTGTTGATAACATAATCATCATCATTGTTATCATCATTATCATCGTCATCGTCATCATCATCATCGTTGTCATCATTGTTGTCGTATCATTATGGTTATGGTTATGGTTATGGTTATGTTTATAATTATCCTTACTGTTATCGTTATCGTTATCCACTTATCCTTATGCTCCCACCCACACCACCACCAGTTTTTTTCTCTCTACCAGGAACCTCCTTTCTTTCTCTCGTTCCCGCTCTCAAATCTATTGCCGCCTCACCTCCACCTTGCCGGAGAAGACCACCGCCGCCACCACCGCATGAACACCAAATAATTAGTCTAACACTTATAATAACTTTACCAAAGGCAACTAATCTATAAGGATGTTCAATATATCAACAAGTTTGAATATTACTCTCTCAAAATGATATTCTATATATTCCAGACATGAGTGAATCCATAATCTTTAACTAAGTTAGTCTTGCAATCGTAGAGAAGAGGGAGATTTAGCTTTAGGTAACAAGTCATGTCAAAGTACAAGGCGTGAGAGAAAAAGAAACATAAAGTAAAAAGTACATTTTACTTTAGTGTATTTTTAAAACCTAAACAATATACTTAGATAGATACGGTACTATTCATTACCATGCATAAATTTTCTAATTAAATGCTAGAATCTTGTATTTAATGCTTCTTTATTAACATGGTTAAATCAGAGATAGAGTTGTCAGTTATACGCAATTGAACCAAGATCTTATCTTCTTAAATTCAAAAACTTTTTCATTAGATTTTAATTTATCCACTGGACCTTACTTGGTAGAGTTTAGTGTACTGGAATGTTTGTTTTCAAAAGATCATAGGCTTTAGTGAACCACACATGTTCATCATTGGCTTCATAATCCTTTTTTTAGATAACTTAGTTTACGAAAACAACTTACTTTAGATTTGAATACTTTGAATAGCAATTCAAGAAATGTGATCATTTTAAACAATTTTGTTACCAGGTGGCTTCGCTTAGTTGTTCTGACCGGATCCTAAAACATCATTAGGTGTCTATTTCCTTTACTTAGTTGACCATTAGGTTGTAGCTCTGACTTTAAGATTACAAGTCTGATCTTAACAACACATGTTATAATAATTTCTAGTTTTGATAACAGTTTTGCGATTATCAAATCCTAAGATTCAATTGGTTTGAAATGGTTATCTTCCCAACACTCTCTCATTCTCTATCTCTCTCTCTCTCTTATGTATAAATTATAAAATAGAATAAATAGTGATGGATTGTGAAGGGTAAAGCTAAGGTTGTAGGAGAGAGAAGGGGATGATGTGACGCTGACGTGACTAGAATGTTGGAAATGTAAGGTAATGTCATACAGATGACCTAAGAGAGAGGATTAAAAGAGATCTTATTTGGTTGGTAATCATAAAAAAATGAAAAATGACTAAAATGCTTAAATATTGTAACAATTAAACTTAACAAAGCTAGTCTAAAGGAATAAAATGTAACGAAATATAAAATACATTAATCGTCAGTGTAATTTTAAAAATTGAAGAGCAAAACCTAAAATTTGACCCAAAGCAAGGACAAAATTTGTTCTCAATGTAATAAGTTTCTTGATAGTTTTTATCTTTTAATACCATTCAATAACTTTTACCGACAATATATATTTTTCGATTCAATAAGCTTTTCAGACATTTCAATATTAAAAAAACGGAATTCTTTCAAGAAACAATCTCTTTACCTATAGGTAAAGTCATGATTGTATACATAAATCTCACACACTCCATAAGTGAAATTGGGTAGTTATATTGTTGTCCATGTTTGTTTGTGTGTATTCATAATGTGTTTGTTTATGCTATTTAATGTTAGATTCTTATTATAGTATCTTCATATATGTGCTTGAATCTTTTATGTTCATTTAGAACTTAAACAAACGGAAACCATCAAATCAATCTTCGAAACAAACGAAGTTGAACAGAAAAACTCGTTCGTTTATCTTCTGTGTATTTATACAAACATGTTCATCAATAAAACTCTTATGCTTATAAAAAGAATCAAGAAAACTACACATCAAACAACACTAGCGATTGTTTTTTCAAAATTTTATAGTACATTGAGATCGACCCTTCAAACATGCATCACTGCTCTTACTTTCCTTTTAACAAATACAATGCTCAAGAAACTCCATATGATTAAATAGATAGATGAGAGATCAACATATATGCTTTTGTTTATATCTCATTCTAGACATAATTTCCAGAAAAAACAGAAATAACAGACCAAGATCATAGAATAATAGCTAAATCAGGTCATCCAATATCATCACACAACACAACATAAATGGACAAGAGAAAGTTTGTGGTTTGAAGAAGACAGTTTCAGGAAGGACAGTGCTGCTGCTGATATACTAGCAGGCTGCAGTAGAAAGTTCTCGTCTTTTTGTTCGTATAATTAACAACACAAAGTAAAGAGGGATCGCAGCTGAGATCTGTGCTTTCCTGTAAATGCAAACCATGAGTTGACAAAAGGTTAAGATCCTCTCATGTTTGTGTCAAACAATGCTCATCATGTTCTCTCACAAACATGAGAACGTGTCCCTCAATATAAGTCAAGTATGGGTCCCTTTGTAGGGTCCACTCTCATGTTTGTGAGAGAACATGATAGATCACGTTTGACCAAACATGAGAAGATCTTAACCCGTTGACAAAATAGAGGCATGCACTATAGTATGTATGGAATTGTAAGTTGAAAGGAAAACGCCTATTGCGAAACAGGTTTACGCATGGCAAAGGCTAGTGAAAATATAGAGCATATGTTTTCGCTGTTATACAAGTAAGAATCAAATAAATAATGTTACATGTGTGAGTCTGCTAACATAAGAATCACAATGTTCCTAGTTTCAATAAATTAACTCCCAACAATAATACACTAGCTCACACCCTGAGCTTACTATAATACACTCTAGCTGTTAGATCTACTTAAGAAAAAGAAAAAAAACTAAGTATACAAATGAATAACCTCCGAAAACTTAATCTGAGCCCGGCATATTTTTGGGGATCTTAGTTATATCAACACGGAGTTAGGGAAAGATTTTAACTACATACTATGATTCTAATCCGATTTTTATACGGATGATTTGAGAGTATGATCTTCATAGGCCAGAGAAATTAAACTTTGAAGCTCAAGAAGGAATTTATCTTGAAAGAAACCTTATGATCTTGGCATATATACTCGGCTTCTAAGCAATTGCAAGTGCTTTCGGCTATAAATTTGACCAACTAGCTTTTTTTGCTATTCACTTCCACTGCTGTATCGGCCATCTGTCAATGTTAGAAGCTTGATAAGGGATCCTGAATTCATATGTACAGGTTGCAGAATGAAAGGGCCAGAAGGGTCGGGCAATGGGTCAAAACGGTCATTTTTACAGGTCGAGCCTTGTTGGGCCGACCCACAAACAGCTTTTTCGTTTTTTTTCTTTCTTTTTTTAGAAATGTTTGGCTAGATTAACTATGATTCCAAAAAACACATTATTACAATAACTATCTAACTTTTTTTTAATAAACTGATGAATTTGAACTTTGGACTGACTTTCGACCTGCTTAACTGCATTGACCCTTTTGGTTTTTGGATCCCAACAAAACCCAAATTAAAAGCCTGATGAGATTAAAAGTGTGGTCTGAACTGAATTCTGAAAAGCTTGATAATATTAAAGTGTGTGGTAACGAAAGATCGTACTTCGAGAATGAGTTTTTCCTTCCATGGCTTCTCTTTTCTCTTGGCAGCTTACACAAAGAAAAGGGCCATCCCATGGCCTTGAATGCCTTGTATTAGATGATGATCCCGCATGTATTGAAATACCCTCCCCGGGCTTCATTTCGACTTGACACACAGCACAAGTGAATAATTTGAACATGTTACAAAGCGGGTATTTTGTATCTAACCTGAAACCAGATGGAAATTATCAATTGAAAAGTTTCTAGATATAAGCTTATGGAAGACATTAAAGAAAAAAAAAACACCTTCTATTGCTCCAAAAGGGTAAGTGACATAATGGGCAAGATGGATAGGTTGTGTAACGGTCAAAATGGATAATTTTTGTTGCTGGTTGGCTTGGGTAGTTCCAAAACAATATTTGTCCGATTTCTTTTATATACATCCTTTGTACATAATTTGTCATATATGATTTTATGCAAACAAAAAACATGCTTTCAACATGTACAACCCATTTAACCTATTTCCATTTAAGCCAAACTTTTTATATTTGACCCGTCACAAATTAAACATAACCCGAATTGACCCATTCATAATTAAATCGGTCGAAATTGCTATTTGTAAGTAGAAACCTTATTCAGGTCCTACAAATCCTGTGCTTGAAGTAAAAAGTTGTACACAAATTAAGATCATTTTACCTTTGGGAAAGCATAGCAGATCCTTCTTCCACAAGCTCTTCCACCACATCTGGCTCAAGATAATCTTCACCAATTTGGGATGTTGACTCTGTACTTTTTCTCCTAAACATGGCTTTGACTTTAAATACTCCCTTTGTCATCCTTTTTTGTTGTGGCACAGGAGGATTTATCTTCTCTGCAGGTAGAATATCAATTACCATGCATGTAGTATCATCCCTTAATCCTTTGGGTTGTACAGCTTCCTGTTAATGGAACTAAAAGATTAAAACTAGATGTTCATACGAGGCTAAAAATTAGAAACTAAAAGGATGTTTGGATGCGCGTTTTGGAAGATATGATATCAGTTCCAGAACACAAACCCTAAAGTATTTATGTACGCCCTTACTTTAACAATTTGTCCAGCTGCTGCATCTGGCGGCATTCCACGACTGCACTCTAGAGCCGCTTCTGCAGATAAAGCATCCCAGACACCATCACTTGCTATGATAAGCCTTCCACCAGCAGAGGAAAGCTGCAGGTTACAAGTCATGCATTTGAATTTAAATTGCCAGAACAGGCGTAGATAAGCCATAAGAGGTGGCAAGATGAACGGTTTGAGTTCAGGTTGGGTTTGGTTGGGTTGACCCATATGTAACTAATGTTTTGAGACTATGATTAGTAAAAGATATTAGCAGTACAAAAGTAATCTAAATCCTTAAAAGATTTAGGAGGTTGTATGCATTAGTTAAACAGACCTTGAAAGACTTTCAACCACTTCGACAGCTAAAATTTTGGTCTGATCCCTTTGAGATAAAGTACAAGTGTACAACCACCCAAATCGAACCACTCATATGTATATGGGTCAAAAATGTCACTTCTAGTAGCCATCAATATATATTTAAAGAAACACAAAGAGAACAATTAGGAGGAAAAAAACACATGATTAACTGACCTTCACTTGCTTAACAAAAGGAACAGGGACTATGAACTCCCCAACATCTAGATCTCCAATAGATCGTGAAAGACACAAACCACCAGGCCAACATCTCAAAGGACCAATCTGCCAGCACATATGCAAAATACTATAAACTTACTAAGCATACTAAAAAATCTTACAGGATATCCTAAGAACACCAACATGGAATTAACTAATTAATTATGTAGTTCAATAAAAAAACGTCAAAGACTTGTTACATTTTTAGTCATTCTTAACTCTGTTTTTTTGTTTTTTTTTAAAGCACTCTTTAGCTATGCAATATGATGTGGTTTATTAAACTGATTTTATGGAGTCCTTTTATTTCTGTAATTTTTTTGACAGCTGCTCGTATTAAGTATATATAAATTGCTAAGATTCGAAAACTTAATTTACCCATTAACATTGAGCATATAAGCATCTGCATAAAACGCCAAATCCATGAGTTGTTTTTGACACATATTTTTAATGACTATATAATTATCTTTACATCACGAAGACAAAACGTAAACTCTGACATAAAGACGCACAATATGCAAATCATAACATACCTGCGTGCCACCACCAGTATTCAGTCGCCCGACCTCACCACCACATGCAGTGACGCGCTCCGTCCTGCCAGATTAGAAAAAAATATATAAAAATCATATTGTGCTTAAAGTGCACCGTATTTTTAAAAATATATATAAACCATAAATACATCAAAAAGGTTAATATTTTTCATCCAATGTCCAAGAAAAGGTGGAGCCTTTGTGAGATCTGGAAACTTACTCTTCTTCATTGTCCTCAAATCTGTGATCTGCTGATAGATAATAGAGACTCCCATCTGCAGATTCAAGTACACAGCGGGAATCGCCAACAGATGCTACAGTAACAATGAATCCTTCAATAATTACAAAGGTAACAGTTGTTCCTGACAGTTGACCTGCAATCATGACAGTGAAAGTAACAGATACGTATATTAGAAGACATGTTCACACATAATATGCAACAGCTTGTAAACGTACAAATAAGATTTTTAAAGATTTTTAAAATCCAGGTAAGTAAATATATAAAGATAAAGAGTTCTAGACCTAGGATAAGGTTTCATAAATGATATAATTGCATGCCAAAAACTATTCTTATTATTAGCTTGACTAATAAAGACTTATACTTCCTTAACTAAGAGAAAAATGATTAACATTGTGGATTCCCTTAACAATTAATTAACTACCAGGAACCAATATGTTCCTAATTAGGATTTTCATTACGTATTAGATAGTCAACGATCAACATGATAAACTAAAACCTTACAAGAATGCCTTAACAGTTAGAATTCTACTTGATCAGAGCTTTCTATACCTTTTTCTTGAAAATCTTTATCTGTTTTCACAAACCCGGCCACCAAAGCCCTAGGCAATGCTGCGATCCATTCATCACGGTTAAGGTCTGGAGGAATAGCATTTAAAACATTGTTTAAAAGGTTCTCCTTGGTATATACAGCTGCTGCAGACCCATTATGGCCATCAAGTACCTGCAATAATAGGTTTGCTAACATCACTATACTGATATAAAAATTAAAGATCACTGATAACATATATCCAAATTCAGATGAAATCACCAAACTCAAATTGTAAAATACACCAAAAGTCAAATGCAATAATCAATCTGTCAATTGAAAAGAGGAAACACGTGAGGTGAGATATCATACCCCAAATACAGAATACGTAGTAACACCATCGCCTAAAACGCGTTGGCATTCGCTCTTAATTAACGTGAAATCTTCCCCTTTCTTCGATTGATTGGCTTGACCACTAATAATATCAGGCCTCTCGATCTTCTCGTTCGCCAATTCACGTTTCAACAACACCGACAACGGGACCGTTTGATGATCGCCTTTATTGGACGACATTTCCTCGGTCCCTTTGAAAATCCAGATTTATAGATAATAGATAATCTCTTCTTCAACTCTACTAACTCCTTTTTAAACAATATCCTACAAATCACAGAACAATCAAACATTATGAAAGGATCGCATATTCGCATTACTAGATTAATAAACATCAGATTTCAAATCAACGAACTTGCATTTCATAAAAAACAAATTTCAGTAAATCAAACACGCGGTAGACGTAAATTGATGCAAGAGAACCTGATTAACGAACAATGTAGATAATCAAAGAGAAAAAGAACAGCAAATCATATGAAACAAATTACATACAGAAAAGAGAAACAAACTCCTTGTAGATGACGAAACTCCTTCAATGGCAGGTTTGATCGATTGTTGCCGACAAAATTAAAGCGAAAAATTCGAAAGAAAGAGAAAACCTAGATTCGAAGCAAAAATTCCGCGAGAGAGAGGGAGAGAGAAGAGAAGAAAGGATGCAAATGGATTTGTGTTCGTCTGTTGATTTTATTTATTTATTTATTTTTAATTTAAATTTAAAATGTTGGGTTATTTTCTCTGTTCATCGTCATGTGCGAATGCACCGATTTCGGTTTGAAAAGCCGGCTTCGACATCAGCTGAGCTGTGACTGCGTCGTGAGTTGTCTTTAAGCAAATATTTATAGATATTTTTTCAAAGAGTTAAAAAGTTGTATCATCATTATTATTACTGTCATCGTTAATTGTTATGTCGAAACTACTAACGTATCAGTAATCACGTGCAATAATATTATAACTAACTATTAGTCTATCGCTATATCACGTGACCTACACATAGATATTTATATTAAATCTGGTTGACTGAAAGAAAGAAAATACATAACGAGCACCTTGGCTTGTTACTCTGACAAGCACATGGTTAACGAGCCGGTGACGTCCTTTTGGCAATCGAGTTAGCGAGCAACAAGCTCGTGATGGTGGTGATTTTTGCTCTTAACGAGCTTGTTATCCTCGCGATAGTGGATGCTCTTAGTGTAGTTCACATATTTAGCCAATTAATGTTTTGTTTTTTTTATATTGATATAGTAAATGTTGAAATGTCGGATTTTGTAGAAACTTGTTAAAATGGTGTTTAAGCTAAAGAAGTGTCTGGTGGTTCGATAAAAGTTTAGTTTTCGTAAAAACCTTACTAGAAATAATGATGAGTTGTCAGAATTAATGTATTATTCACTTTAAAGTCAATAAAAATAGTTTTCTCAAAGAAAATTCAATAAAATCTTTGTAACTTGATATGGGGACCAACTCCTATAAGATTTGGGTTCATATCCCATGAGCTTTATCTGATAGGTCTTTTAAAAATCGTGCTCACCTTTACTTCATGTGGATTCATGAATGTTGCCTTTAAAGAGGCTTAAGCCTCGGTTGCAATATGTTCATGAATCACCTTTTTAGACCATACGCATCCATCACACCCTTCACACAGTCACATCAGCGCCACATCAGCATCCCACCATTTTCTCATCTCATCACACAAACCCCTGCATCAATCACATATCCTCACATGGTTTAAAAAAAAGGAAGAGTGTTGCTCACGAGTGTGATGGTTGTCACAAATGTGACTGTGATTTGTTTCACGTAAGAGGGGCGATGGTGTTCACCCATGTGAGCGGCCCTCACACACCCCTTCACGTAATGGATGCACATGGTCTTAGTTAGTAAAGTGTTTTTTTTGTGTATTACTTCATCCTTGATTTGTTTCAAAACATGTTCGTTATTTTCAGATCTATGGTTGTTTCTACAAGTTGTAAATCCGTTCGGTTGTGTTTCCAAGTATACTTTCAAATGTGAATTGTTCAAAGGATTTTTGATATGTGTTTCAAATGATGAACTTTCTAGACGAAGTTTCAGATGTTTACATGTGTTGAAACGGTGAAATTTTCGGATAGATGAATTTTCCAAATTGTTCATACTTCATTTAGTTCTCTTGGATTATGTTCAGTTTCATTTAGATTATTACGTGGTGTTCGATTTAATTAGATTATGAATCTTGATTGTGCAAAAACTTGTTCATATAGTTGTTTGATTCCCATTCCATGGTTGTTTGATTCCGGTTTCATCTTTTCATATCAAGAACACATGAAGATAGTCTTAAGAACACAAAAACATTAAAAAAATTAAAGAATTAACCTGTAACATTTTAAGTAGGTAAACGATTGGTACAAGGACCTAAATTTAAAAGTTGTTTGTATCTTTAGGTACAAAATAAAGTTGCATACAATGACAATTTTTACGAGTTTGTTATTTTTTTCATGCAATTTGTCCTATTTTTCAAAACAGAAGATAGAGTATTTCATTAATATGAATGTCAGTTGGGCATGTTTGTTTTTCTTTCTTAGTAAGTGTTGTGTGGATAAAACATCTTTGTGAATAATGATGTTTGTGTGTGATAAACAATAATGATGTTTGTTTTATGTGTTAAATGAACTGTTTGAATAAGAACATAATAAAATTATTGACTTAATAAGGAAAGTATTATTCTTAATACTTATTCTGTTAAGTCATACTTTATAGATTAAGTAAAAAACAAACAATACAATTATAACTTACCAGAATAAGTTTTTTCCTAATAAATTTATTAAGTCAAAATCAAATATTATCTTAATAGGTAGCAGTTACCTAAATTTTGTTGCAAGTTCATTAAAAATATTTAATTCTCTCTACATAACATATTATATGAAGTTCATATCATCATTATACTTAACTGAAGATCCTACCGATTGCATTCGCAAGAATGTATTGATTGTATTCTATTACTAAAATAAAATCAAACATAACAATCTTTGAAAAAATAATGTGTATCTTTTATTACCAAAGTAAGTAAAACAACCAAAATATGATATTCGTGATACTTTCAGAAGTTGAATTTTTTTTTAGAGATTTTAGTCTCATTTGAAACTTTTATTTTGAAATAAAAAGCTTCAAAATAGAATCTAATTAATTTTATGAGTTTTTAATTTGTAAAATTATGTAAAGACCCTTAGTAAATTGTTTTGTTAATTGCTTTATCATTCATCTTTTTTATTGGGGTTAAGATCCTCTCATGTTTAGTTAAACATGATTAATCATTTTCTCTCACAAACATAAACATTGGCAGATCCAGTATGCCCCCAATATTTTCTAAAATATCATGGTATAACTTGTGAGAGTTAAATATATGCCCCCACCAAAAATAGAATAAAGCCCTCCAATTTAAGGAAAAAAGAAATAGCTTCAAGATAAAAAGAACAAAAGAGTTAAGTTCGCACGTAGAAAAATAGTTTTTTCTCTTTTTTGTTTTGATGTGTTTCTTTTTTATTTTGAGTAAAATGGTTTCTTTAATTGGGAATAGATTCTATTGTGGTAATTTGGTCTATTAAATCAACATTGATGGCGACGTGGTGATTTTGGCTCAAATGTCTTTATATTAATTTTTCATGTTTTTATTTATTTATTTATTTTGTTGAGTTGGGACAAGTATAATATAATAATTATCACAAAAGCAATTGATAAGAGGAAGGAGATAAGTAATGCATCATTATTATTCATAGTATAAATAATTGGTTAATTCTTAAATAATGTATCTATTAGAAGTGCGTATCTTAATTAAAATATTCTAGATACATTGCTATATCAGTGTTCCTCTAACCCCCTCAACGCTCACTACTACAACTCAGTCTCCATTTTAAGGTGAGCTCCTTTGAATCTCTAGAATGGATATAAAATGTTTTTGAACTACCCGACCCGACCCGTATAAAATATAAAAACAGACTAATTTTAATATGTTCTCTAATTAGTGCCCCCATCACCACCATTTCCTGGATCCGCCACTGAACATAAAACATGAGAGTGAACCCTACAAAGAGAACCCATTCTTGACAATAATAAAAGACCCACTTTCATGTTTGTAAGAAAACATAAGAAGTTACGAGAAACCCTTTTTATTGTCATTGTATACTTTCCACTTTCAACTACTAGTATTTTACCAAATACATGTAACAAATAAAAATTTCAGCTTCTAGCTTAAGTTACTGCTTCACAAAATTTCTTAATTTGTCAAAAATTTTAAAGAGGAAATAATATATTATTTTACAATGTTTTATCATTTAAAAATGAATAAATTGAATAAAAATACATTAAACTTTTTCTTAGTTACTATTGTATACAATAATTTTTAATTAAAAAATACACAATCAACTTTCAAAATCCACTCATTTTTATGCAAATTATTGTATATAATATGAATTATGACAAAGTTCATTACATACAATGATAACTAAAAACCGGTTATAGAAAAAAAATTGTTTGCATACAAAGAAATGATATGAAAGTTGATAATAATATTATTAAGTAAAAAAGTTAATGGTATATATAACTAAAAACTAAAGTTTATTGTATTTTTATATAATTCTTTATTTATAAATATATATTATCAACTCTTGAAGTGGAGTAAAGTTGTGAATTGAGGGTTTCTGATTTTCCAAGCTGGATGGGGTTTACTCATTTTCCTCTATCCATCATCCATCCATCTCTTTATTTTTATAAACCAATCTTATAAAGTCTTACAAACAGCCTGTCATCCCAACCCCAATCATACACATTCTCAACCACTACACATATTTATATTTGACCTTCAATTTGTAACCATATTTTTCAAACAAATTTGCCTTTGATTCAGGGTTATCAAATCATCCACACTTGAATAACAAGCTACAAACATTGTACATAATTTATTGCTCAGTGCACAAGTTCAACATAGTGTGATTGAATGTTGAGAAAAAATGAAGTGATACGTATAAGACAGAATTGCGAATGAGTTAAAACTTTATCGAGCTATTTACACATAGCTCGAGTCGAATTCTTATTGAGTTAAGATATATAACAAGCCAACCTCGAGTTTATAAGGGCATACTCGAGTTCTTATCGAGCTTTTAAAACTTTATATGTATATAATAAGGGTTAAAGTTGCTTAACGCAAACAGACTTTTCTCAATGTTCTGATATGGCACATTAACCATTTTTTTTACACATATGACCATTTAACTTTCCAAAACCGTGTCGATATGGCCAAAACGCGACCTGCAACCTGCCAAGTCGGTTTCAGCCCGTTTTTTGCGATTTTTGGTAGTTTTTTGTGATTTTTTTGTAGAATCTTGTAATTTATCATTATACCTTTTAAATGACACCAAATTCATGAATTTTCGTCAAGTATTGAGAGAGAATTTTGAGCTCAAAGTCTCTTTTTTTTTGGTTTTTTTTCCGAAAACAGGGCAGAAAAAAGATCATTTTTTTGCTCGATTCTTGATCGTTTTACATCATTCTTTTTATAGATTGTCGTAGATAATCTTTTTACCTTTCAATGGACACCAAATTCATGAAAAACCATCAAGTGTAGGCCAAGTTATTGCTAATTAAAGTCGGTAAATACCAATTCGACACCCTTACGGTATTTCGATGAATTGACACATTTTAAACTCGTTTTTATTCGTTTTTTTTTGTACTACTTGATAGACAACTCGATTACCTTTCCATAGAGTCAAGAATAATTTATTTTTGTTAAGTGTACAAGGGGAATTTTGGCTTCAAAGTTTGTATTCGAAGTAAAGGAAATTGGGGAAGAAGGTAACCTGCTATTGCAGGTCAAAATCACCAAAATGGTTATAATAACAGGTTTCTTACAAGTTAAATGGCCATATATGTAAAAAAAAGTTAATGTGTCATATCGGAACATGGGGGAAAACGTCTTTGTCTTTAGTGACTTTAACCCATATAATAATATATAAACTAACTTTTCAGAAAACATTATTGACTCATGGTCAAGTTTTGTTATAATTTTTATAAGAATTGAAATTAGTTTTATTATTGAATATACTTTTAAAATCAATTATTATATAACTTTCAAGATCAAAGTCGATCTTCAATCCTTACCAAACCACCCGCGTCTGCATCATGAAGACTCGTTGTGCTATAGGGCTGAGCTCGTGCCCTGTCTAGCTTGACTCGACTCGACTCATTATAACCCTAGTCTAATATAAAAACAACATTGAATGACTCAAAATCTAATTATATAAAAAAACATTTTTTAATATCCTTACAACATTTGGAATGATTCAAACTCTAATTATAATATGCTCATAGTTTATAATATCAATGTTGATAAATTGTCATAATATTAGATCTTCAACGTTCAAAGATTACATTCCTTGATTAATAAACCCCTTAATTCAACTGGATCTTGGTTAATCCTACACTTTACAGAGACTTTTGAGCCAAACAGCACTCAATCGAATAACGCCAAAAATGTGCTGTGTTGAATACAATTCTGCTAATTAATACTGATAACCTAAGCGGAAAAAAGAAAGGAAAAAAAAAGCAAATTAGTACTCGTTATCCAAGTTTCAAATGTCGAAAATAAGACAACATAAACATAATAATCTATTAATCTCTGTTTATGACAGCTAACAAAATATGGTAATTAAATGGGTGATATCATGTCTCTAAAAGGGAAAGAATGGCATGCTCAAGCTTCTAAATTACTTTATATTATTAATTAGCTATTGAATTGTTCTTTTAATTGTAACATAGGCATTTATGAAATTATTTTTAAAAAAAAGGTGAAAAGTGTTAACGGGTCATCCCAACCCGTTTTGACCCAAACATAGGCATTATCTAACCGACTAACCCGCTCATTTCGCCATCTAAACAAAAGAATGAAGAAACATGCATATGTGAATGAATGTTAGTCTACCCAGAACCCAAGAAACATGTTGATGCTTGAAAACAGTGAATCCTAACTGCAAATAATGAGCAAAGAAGTCCCACAAAGTAAAGTATACTTGTGTAACATATTGAAACAACCTGTAAGCATGGCTATCTATGTACCACTCCACATGAATATGCATGTGCAATTATTACATGCAGGTAAAGCTACCATGAAAAGGTCAAAGTCAAAGCTATTGCTTAAGGAAGTAACAAAAACAGGCATTGTATGATTTTTGTTTGCTGAATTCACATATAATATCCAAGATAAGCACGCAGAGTCGCAGAACAGGAGTTAAGGATTACCTAGGCTAATTTGTTCAATTTGTGCATACACCTAAGCATCCGAAGCATCATCATTTTCACCCTTTTCATAACCATTGCACCTTATAATATACACCTGAAAATAAAAGGGAAAGAGTGAATTATATCGGTTGTTTGAGTTAATGATTGATTTCAATAATCTGCAATAATCGGCTTTCGACAGAAAAGGGAAAAATATGCTCTTTAAGATTCTTCATAACTAGGTGATGAACATATTTAGAAAAAAATTCAAGAATTTCATTCTGGTACTAAAAGATAAGTTAAAAGATTTTCTAGTTAAAACGATCAGAACCTTAAAGACTGTGCGTTCGATTAGGTGGAAAACGAGTGCATCTCCATCTACTAATTCATGACTGATGGAAAATCCTCTCCATCCACCACTAAGACCTGCTTTTCGGGCCAAGTAAACAGTTGGGAACTCTTCACCTTCTTCATCAATTAAGGTAACAGTTCCATCATTCTTTGGTAGGTATTTCCTGCAGAAATGACCTGGGAGACCCTGTTTTATTCATACCCATAAATATCAATCATACTAACATCTCACATGCATATGACATCAAAGTAAACTTCTTGTAAAAATGAAAAAGAACGCAAGTGAAAAACTAACCAGCCAAAATCCACCAGTCACATGTGATTGAAGCATGGGCTTGACAAATGAAGGACGATCACCTTCAAGATTAGCTTCGAGTTCTTCAGCTTTGTTTGTAGCATATTCTCTAGCTTCATTTGATGCATACACGCGGTTTGCTAAGTCCCTTCGTGAATAGCTGAACTTTCTTCCACTGCACAGATACAATATAAAAACTGCGCATGTAAACTTTTATCCCAAAAAATAGCGCGCACTCTTTTGATTTCGAAAAGTTACATCACTTTTTACAATTTTGATTTACAGGCATTAATCTAGGTTATGTGCTCTAGAATGTATTTATTCTACTAACTTTTACCAATTTAAATGTAGTAAAAAGAAACTATCAAACATTTATGTAAAGGAAAAACTCAATGGACAACATGTTTGGGATAACCAGAAGTTGCTACTGAATTACTGATTGATTAAGTTTGAAAGAATTTTACCTTCTTGGTAAGTCGACTCGCTCATAAACCACCTACAACAAAATCCCCAAAAAGACTGATGAGTTTTGTGTTCTCATCATTTTCCAAATATATCTACAATGCCAAAAAGGCCTAAAAGTGACTGCACATCAGTGTATCAACAGATCTTTAAAACCATGTGTAGTTAAGAGGAACTAAAGAAACATACAATTTCCTTGTATACAGGGGCAGGCATATTTGCAACTCGGCTTGACCTTCTCACCTCCACCATTTCTGTCCCTATAGCACGAGGTTTTGTACGCTTCATCTGCCATTGTTAATGAAGCATAAGTAACCTAGTTTACCTCATTGTTTATAACAGTATTCCAGTATCATAGATTATACATTGTTCTTCATCTAATCAGGATTATTTCATTACTTCTCTCCTGTGATGATTTTGCAGATACTAACATGAGCCAAACATGTTAGTGTAAATTCCTTGAGATTTTGTGTGCTTCTTCTTTCTAATGTTACAGAGAACAAAGAGATATATTTCTTAACAATTTGGCTCATGATTAACATAGAATTGAATCTGTAGCAACATTTGACACCATTCCTTTTGTGATTGTTTCGTAAAACAAAACCTAAAGCATACAAACTCCTAAAATCACCAGTAATTTCCTTCAATCCATTTTCCCTGGTTGCTACAAACACATAACACTAATCTAATCCGCATCTGTATCTTCATCATTATGACTATTAGCAAAATCGATCCAAACACAAATTTCATTCCGTCATGGAGGAGTTCGTAATTAAAACTTTAAAAGTGCCTGTTGATGTAAATTGAATCTCAGACGATAAACATACAAACACAGAGAGACAGATAGAAATAAAGAGAGAGATGTTAGGGATGAACCGGTGATGGCTTAGGGGAGTGAGCGGTTTTGAGTGCTTGAGTAAGCTGAGGGAGATGAAGCTCTTCCATTCTTTTCTTGTTTTCTTCCAACCTTTGCTTACGCAGATCCTCATAGTTTTGCTTTGAGACCACCATTGTTGATATTCTTGCTTCTTCTTCTTCTTCGTTGAATTCTAGAGAGAGAATTTGATTAGGGTTTGTGAGTTTTTCTCAGAGTCGACCGTTGGAATTCATTCCTGTTTTGAAATGGAACCAGGGCGGTTTTTATATATGGTAGTCTGGTGGGAATGTAATAACTCAACACTTTTTTTATTTATTTAAAAGAGTAATTATACTCATTTTAAACAAGAAAAGTTATATATATTCTTATAAAATCTTGAGTTAATTACAAAGATGGTCCCTGTGGTTTGCGCTAAATTTCACATTCAGTCCTTTAAACTCGAAAATTACACTGATAGTCCTTATGGTTAGCGTTTTGTTTCACTTTTAGTCCTTTAGACTAACTGATGTTAAAGTTGACCGTTAGTCAAAGGGTAAATTGGTCATTTACCTTATTATCCTTGTTACCAACCACAATTTACCTATTAACATTATATCCAAACAACATTTACCCTAATTCTTGTTACCAAACACCAACTTTCACCCTCCTTATATCACCGTTCTCTCTCGTCTCTCCTCTCTCCTCTCTCTATCTCTAATCTTTCATCCTCTTTCTCTCTAATCTTTAAACAAGAACCCAAGTGCATTCTCCAGACTTCTGGCCACCACCACCACCGCCACCTAGTGCCGCCGGCCACCACGCCGCTAAACCACCTTCGCCACTCTCATCTCTCTTCCTCTCCTATAACCCCTACCCCCTCTCTCTCCTATTACCAAACCTAAATCTTTCTTTAAATAAAGATGAATAACCCACCAGTAGAACCACCACCACCGTCTATGGCACCACCGTCGTCCACTGTCGTCACAATCGCCAACCACCGCCTTACTCTCCCTTGAACCCCCCCACTCTCTCACTCTCTCTCTCTTCGGATCTGAACCGCCGTCGCCTCCGCCTCCAGATCTGAACCACCACAGATCTGCACCACTGCCGTCGCCTGGGATCTGAATCACCACAGATCTGCACCGCCGCCGCCACCTCCGATCTGAACCACCACAGATCTGAGAGTTGAGCATCACACTACTACAGCGGCGGAGAACCGGTGTATGGTCGGAACACTACCACAGATCTGAACCACCACAGATCGGCGTGAACCGGTGTATGTAAGCAGCGGTAGCGAACGTAGTGCCGGCAGCGGTGGAGATGTTGATAATTCATCGCATTCTTCTTGTTTCTCTAATCTGATAGTTATTTTATTGTTTGTTTTTCCCAATTGTTGTTATGGTCGGTTAGGGTTTTTGTTTTTCCGAATTTTTTTTTTGTTGTGTTCTTCCCCAATCTGTGATTAGGGTTTATTTGAACACTTTGAATGTTCTTTTAGAGAAACCCAGATCAGATCAGATATAATAATAAATACAAACTAATCCACAATAGATTTGTTTAAATTAAGATTTGTTTAAATTATTTAAATATAAAGAAACCCAGATCAAATTTGTTTTAATTTAAACTAAAGAATAATTATGTAATTTATTTTACTGAATAATAAATTTAATATGGTTAAATGTAATTAGAAAGTAAAATAAGAATAAAGAAAAAGAAAATAGGCAAAAAGGTGTTTGGTTATAAGGATAAGTGGAGCTGTTCTTCTTTAGTAACAAGTATAAAATGGAAAATGACCAGAATACCCTTAGCCTACCCTTTAACTAACGGTCAACTTTAACACCAGTTAGTTTAAAGGACTAAAAGTGAAACAAAACGTTAACCATAAGGATTATCAGTCTAATTTTTGAGTTTAAAGGACTGAATGTGAAATTCAGCACAAACCACAGGGACCATCTTTGTAATTAACTCTAAAATCTTTCTATTTAATCATTTTACTAATTAGATGATAATATATAAATTTATTTGTTTTCTTTCTTCACCTTTTTTTTATTTAAACACTTGTTTTATCTTGTGAGTAAAAGAATAAGTAAAAATTGAAATAAAAAATATAGAATAATAGAACCTCTTTTAAACAAAAATATCAATTAGTGAAATTTACTCTACATTTTGTTCAAGATTTTTTTAGTGAAAAGATAATAAGAAGTTAAAATATTAACTATAGGTAAGAGCATTCTAAGCGAATAACCAACAAATCGTATAAATTCTACTTAAAGTGGACGATATAATTATAAAGATCACCTGAATTTTCATGTTATCATATTGTCACAACAGTATGATACACTGTATTACAATGTCATTACTCATTATGGGGTTTGAAGTGGTCACCATGCTCACTAAGAGATTACACCATCACTTAGTATTTAAAAATGTTGGACCCCCTCCGGAAAATACGTACTATGAGGCCGCACATCCCGGACCTCTTTAGAGACATCCCTACTCCTTTGTGTGATAGGAGTCACGTTAGTTTAAAGAAGTAGGCTTAAATTGTGTATATACAACTGATATCAAAAGGAGAAGACGATTTCATAGTGATGATATGATTATATTGTGCATAGGTTCAGCGTGATCGATGTAGTGGAGAGTAAAAATAAAAGAACAATGTTGATGGTCACCACTTCGCCTCCTTCCGCGCTCAACCCTTACGGTCACACCTCATCACATTGAAATTTGCGACACACTAATTTTTTTTAGTTTAACTTTTATTAAAAAAACGGCTTTACAAATTAAAAAAAGGTTGGATTTAACAAAATAAAAAAGATAACATTAATAAGTCATCACTTGTTGCTTAGTTGATCTTATGTTCTTTTGTGGATGAAGAATTATTAAAGAAAACTAGTTTTATACCTCGTATATAAATATGAGGATGGTATTGGAATTTTAGAAAAATCTCACCTCACTTGTGAGAATATGTGTATTGAATAATATATAGAACAAATTACAACAAACTTCTAAAAATACAGGAAGTGAACAAGGATATAACAATCACATATTAAAGAAAACTATAATCGCATATTAAAAACTAGGATTTCGTAGAATCATTCCAATTACCCCCCCCCCCCCCCCCGCAAGCGAAGAGGGGGGTGGACCAACCCGAAGCTTGGATCGAAAATCTTCAAAAAGTGGACGCGGAAGACTCTTGGTAAAAATATCAGCTAGCTGCAAATGCGTAGAGACGTATCGCGTATGAAGCTTACCGGAGAGAACCAATTCCCGTACGAAATGGTAGTCGATGTCAATATGCTTGGCTCGTTTGTGAGAGATCAGGTTAAAATGGCGCTGCGGTTGTCACATAGAAGAGTGGGGCGTCCGGATGGTAAGGCATGCAACTCCCGAAGAAGATGAGTCACCCAAATTATCTCAGCAGCAGTGTTTGCAAGAGCCCTGTATTCAGATTCATAGCTGGAACGAGACAAAGTAGGTTGTTTCTTTGCACTCCAAGATACCAGATTTCCACCTAAGAAGATGGAGTAACCATAGGTGGAACGTCGTGTTTCAATGCAATGGGCCCAATCGGCGTCGGAATAGCCAAGAATGGTAGGGCATGAAGTATGAGAAAATGATAGACCATAAGACAATGTGCCTTTGACATAACGCATGATCCGTTTAATTGCTTGAAAGTGCGCTTGCATTGGAGCATGAAGAAACTGGCTCACCTAACGCATAAGACAAATCAGGTCGAGTAATAGTGAGATATTGTAGTGCTCCAACAAGAGAGGTGTAGCAGCTGGCTTAGCATCCAAGAGATTAGCTCTAGCTAGAATATCATGGGCATATTTTGACTGACCGAGAAAAATACCAGAATCATGATATGAAACTTCAAGCCCAAGGAAATAGTTAAGTTTATCAAGATCGGTAATAAGGAACTCTTTGTTGAGCCGGGAGATAAAAAAACGGATGAGATTGACATTATTTCCCGTGAGAATGATGTCATCGACATATACCAACAAATAAAGAATGTCATCGATTTTTTTGAAGATAAATAACGAGGTGTCTGCTCGGCTACATGTAAAACCAATGCTAAGAAGAAAGGTACTTAGACGTTGGAACCAAGCGTGAGGCGCTTGTTTGAGACCGTATAAAGCCTTCTTGAGCTGACAAACATGATTAGGAAAGCGCGAGTCCACAAAGCCCGGGGGCTGTTCCATATAAACAGTTTCAAATAAGTCACCATTTACGAATGCATTTTTAACGTCCAATTGATGGAGAGGCCATCGATTGAGAACAGCAAGGGAGAGAATAATGCGAACAGTCGAGGCCTTGACAACGGGGTTGAAGATGGCAGAGTAGTCAATGCCTGGAGCTTGAGTAAACCCCTGAGCTACAAGGCGGGCTTTGTATTTGTCAACTGTACCATCAGCAAGAAACTTGGTACGAAATACCCATTTGGACCCGACAATATTAGAATCATTTGGACGTGGAACAAGATCCCAAGTTGCATTTAAGTGTAGAGCTTTCATCTCATCACACATTGCAGCAAACCATTTAGGATTCTTAGAGGCAGATTTGAAACCTCTAGGTTCTTTGGTGGTGAAAAGAGCATGGTGCAAAGCTGACTTGTCCACATGAGAGAGATCGGAAAAATGACGAGGTTTAAAAACGCCGGCTTTTGACCGAGTGGTCATTGGATGACCTGAAGTGGAACCTTGAGAAAAAACAATAGTTGGCGTAGGTGGGGGGTTGATCAGTTTGCGATGGAAGATCAATGATTGGCTGTGTTGGAGTTACAGCAGGAGAAATTGGCGGTGTTGAGGACGGGTCGGTGCATAAGTCACATGGAGAAAAGTGAGTCGGGTGTGATACTGCGGGCGGCGGCGGCTCGGGTTGAGAGGTAGGCACCGGGTAGTCATCACAATAAGTAGACAAGAGGAGCCTTGCCAAAGGACTTGAAGAATGTTGTCCTTTAAATGGAAAATAATCTTCGTCAAACTGAGCATGACGAGTAGTGTAGACCCGTTTTGTAGATAAATCAAGACACCTATATCCCTTGTATTGTGTATTGTAGCCAAGAAAAACACATAAAGCACTTCGAGGAACGAGTTTGTGAGAAGAATAATCCCGAAGATACGGAAAAACGCAGCACCCAAAAACACGAAAATTTCCATAGTTAGGTGTCGTTGAAAATAATAGCTCACACGATGATTTGTTGTCGAGAAGCGTTGTTGGCAAACGATTTATAATGTAAGCAGCAGAACTAAAAGCATGGACCAGAACATGGGCATTAAACATGATGGCTAAACCAGTTTCAGTTATATGTTGATGCTTACGTTCCGCACGGCCATTTTGCTGCGGAGTATAAGGGCAAGAAAACCGATGATGTGTGCCGTTTTGAGACAAAAGGTGCGTACTTGATGGTTTGTAAATTCAGTTCCACCATCTGATTGAAAAACTTTAATTTTGCATGAGAATTGTGTTTGAACCAAAGCAACAAAGGCAGCAAACACATTTGGAAAATCAGATATAGCCTTCAATGGATAAAACCAAGTGAACCTGGAATAGTCATCAATAAAAATAGTATAATATCGAAAACCATCAAATGACATAACAGGCGAGGGTCCCCATAAATCACAATGAACTAATTCCAACACATGCAATGAGCGTTTTAAATTAAGATCAAAAGATAACCGTTTGCTCTTTGATAATTGACAAGAGGAGCACAATCGAGGATTTGGTAAAACCGAAGTAAGAGACAAACAACCCGACTTATTTAAAACTAAAACTACACGGAGAGTCGCTAATAGAGAAGTAGCCAGAATTTAGTGTCTCGAGTTCAAAGTCTATATCTACGTAGGTAAAATACATATTGACACCGTTAAGTCTACTCAAAAGACAAATGGGTGACTTGAAATCAATATTAGAAATCAAGAATCTCCTTGAGGTTATGGCGTACAAGGCACAATAATACAAGTAAGCAAATTAGTGGATCCTCTAATGTGAAGGGAAGGACCTACCGGAGAAGGAAAAGAAAAAGAAAAGAAGTTGCACTTTTCGCGGGGAAAAAAAGTGTGGAGTAGGGACTACGATGGAGGCGTGGGGCGGATTATCAGAGGTGGGACTGCTAGAGACGACAAAGAAGAGAGTTTTTTCTGATTATTTATTTATCAATGAGTTCTTTTCCATATAAACATGTTACAAATTTATTTTTTGTCTGATGTGAAATATTACTCAACTTTCTCCGCTGGCTAGGACAGCGTCAGCTTTGGATGAGATGTACACGCTTGTTTGAAAACTGTTTTGACCTTTGACCGCTTCATAAAAACAAGAAAACTTTTATCAACGGATCATCTCTTTTCTTTTTTTCTTTTGTTTTTTTTTAACTTTTTAACTTTTTTCAGTTTATAATCTTTCTAACCTTTTTTAGGTGGTGTCGTAATTTCTTGAAATGACATAAATACTCCTCATATATAAATTAAAAATATGCCGATCTTTAGTTGGTTCATAAAATTGATCTGCTTTTTGGGTATTTTCCTTTTCACTTTTTTAGCTTAAGTTCCTGCATCTCATTTTTTTTTTGTTAACTTTGCTTTCCAATTTCTCATTCAACTTGTAGACATCATTTGCATTTTCTTCTTTGAATGAAATACATACTATCTTATTCACCTTGTTGGTAATCTTACTTATTAGTATTTAATAACGCCCAAGTTTTTCAACCAAGGAAGAACCTCTTCTAGACCTTCTGTTAAGCTTCTCGGCTTGTAGTTCAATTCTCTTTTCGCCTTCTCACACGAATAAGCCCATTGGTGGCTTAAAACGTACACAGCCTGTTTCAAATTAGAACAAACATTGTTATTTTGTATGCAAAATAGAGAATGAATGAAGAATGAACCTTCCCCACAATACAAAAAATAGGTCAATGACTCGATGAGGGTTGTATTTCAGGAAATAAAGTTTAAATGTGGTAATTATCTATACTACTATATAAACCATTCAACATTCTCTCTCTTATTTAATTTTAAGAGTTCTTAAAATTCAATCAAGACAAAATCCTAACCTTTTATTCTATCTAAATTAATCTCATCCATATAATCTTTAACCATTTCACTCTCTTGCCTAATTTAATTAAACTTTTTATTTATTTAAAATATACTCTCCCACTAACACACTTTGTCACACAAAAACAATTATCCACACATATCAACATAGTTGAGACTTATTAACTTTTCTCTCCTTATATCATAAATATAAATCTTTTTTTTAATGTCTTTTAGAATTTTTTTTTAAATCAATAAAAAATTGTTGATGTATAAACCTTTTTCATGATATTAAATTACGCGAATAACATATCATTACATTCTGGATCAAAACGACATTTTGTAAAACAGAATTTATTTACCGTTGCAGCATTGCACAGATACGATGCTAGTATATTTAAAAAAAGGAAAAATGATTCATAGTGCTAATTAAACAACCTAATAAACCAACCTAAGGATGATATGAATGGTTAACTCATATTTCAAACATTGAATGGAATAGGTTGATTTATTAGGCATGTGTTTTATTACTTAATCAGCTAAAAAGGGAACTTAGTCATATATGGGATTATGGGGTCAAAAATCATTTAATGTGTATACAATGCTTAAAGCATCCTACATGGTTTTATTCATAAGGAGACTTTTTATTTATTTTTTATATTTTTTTCTACAACAAACTGACATATATCCTAAATCTACACCTTTTGTATCAAATGAGACTTCAACCCTCTAAAGAGGGAAGAACACCTTGTGCCGCTAGGCTAGAGACCCTTTGGTTTATTCATACGGAGTTATTTACTATTTTGGTAATCAGTTTTTTAAATCATATTTGATACATTAGCACTTGGCAGTTATCTGTAAAAAAAATTAAGACATTGGATGGAAAGTGTTGTTGGGTCAGCCCAACCTGCCCGTTTAGCCGTTTGGTATGTTATACAGCCTTCCAAATCTATCTATGATATGTAAAATAAAGCTTGAAAAGGCAAAAATGGAAATACCGGGGGACTAATCAGAGGAATGTTTCCAGTTATTCTAGAGAATAGAACAGATAACCAGCCATAAACCTCGATCAAGAACAAGGGAATGTTAAGCCAAGGTCTTCTTGTGTTGGTGATAGCTGCAGCAATATCAAAAACTTGCATGAAGGATGCATTTTCACCTGTAAGAAGGTATCTTTCACCTGGTTGACCTTTGTCTAAGGCGGAAATGTGGCCATCTACCACATCATCTACATGACTGAAAGAGAACTTGTCGTTTCCATAACCTATGTAGCCAGGCAAACGTCCATTAAATCGTTCAACAATCTGATAAGAACAAATAAAAGTGACCTTAGACTTTTTGTAAGTTAGGAAGAACTAAGAACAGCTCTAAAAAGCATAGAAGCATGTAAGTATTCTAAACATTTACCAAACGGGCCACCACATTGCCAGCAGTGACTTTACCAGGTCCATATATAACCCCAGGATAAACAGCCACTATTGGTACTCCTTCCTTTGCAGCTTCTAGAGCAATCTTATCAGCAACAGCCTTTGATTTCTCATACTCAGTACAGAAAGACTTTGCTGAATGCATCTATTACCAAAATTCAACTATATTTAGCCACAAATTTCAAAAAGTCACCAGATAGACAGGATTCAAGTAATATGGTGTTTAGCAACAAACAAAGTACCACTACAACACTGATGACTGATTGACTGATCATGCATTTGAACTATCATAGCCACAAGTACTTCAAAAGGGAAATGCTGTTGTGTTTTGAAAGAGGAAATACAGAAAAAGAACTGCACCAATGGTAATTAATATTTAAAGAACATCTATATAAATGATTTCTCCAGAAGATAGTAGATTTGAACACAAAAATATCTTATCAGCTTCAAGGCAAATTGTCCCCGCTTCTTAAGTCAAATACATTAAATTCAACACTAGAATTCTGGTTGAAACAAAATTGAATACGTTCCATACTGATTGATCATTTCCCCCTTATTAATTCTACAGGTGACTACAAATCAGAGGAGGAATAGGAAGAAGAAAATTTATAGAAACGTATTAATAAAAAAGTTCTAAGTATTTCAAAACCTAGAAGATCTGTTCTAATTCGAAATGTGATTTCAAACGAAATATGCAGAAGTGAAGTAATTACTTGACTCTCATCTGCAGTGTATCCATCGGTTGATCCCAAGGCGAAAAACGACGACGTATAAATAATCTTCTCTATTGTATCCGTCTCCTTAAACGCTCGAATTACGTTCTTCAGACCTCCAACATTGACCTAAACGACGTAATCAGATCAAGTCGAGACGAACTAAAATTGTGTACTGATGAAAAGTAACTTCAGATATACAGCTGAATTAGCTAGCTTACGGATGTAAATTTGGAAGGATCTGGAAGCCATGGCTCCACTAGAGCAGCTACATGAAAAACCACATGGCAGCCGGAGCAAGCAGCGAGAAGTGACGGATAGTCCGTAACGTCACCGTATACAAGTTGTAGAGCAACGGCATCGGAAGGAGTAGGAAGGGAGGAGAGATCGCTAGTACGACGGACGAACGCTCGAACGGAGTGGCCGTGACGAAGTAGAGCATGGCAGAGTCTTCCACCTAAGTAACCGGAAGCACCAGTGACCAACACTTTCATACTTCACCGGTCACCGTCTCCGGTTATCTATCAAGTAGGGCAAAGTCTTCCACCTAAGTAACAGGAGTCTTCCCCGTCGAGCCGCGAAGTCAAGTACTGAAAATGGAAAATAACTTTAACCGGAAAAAAAACTGAAAATCGATATAAATAGGACGATAACCCGATTATTTTTAAACGTGGACGGGGACGGATTTAATAATCCCGATATCCGGTATCCGATTATAATTTAATATTAATTATATATATGTATAATTTATACACTTTCACGCAATCTAATTTTAATTGTTGTCTTTATTTGAATTGTTTTGTTTTGAAAGTTTGGATGCATTTAGACTCTTTAAGATTAATTTCGGTTCAGATATGTATGTGTTTGATATCTTTGTATAGTATAGTATAATAGTTTTCTAAAAGTCGTGGTCAAATCTTAACAATCGCGTGGTGTAAAATCAATGTTTTACTTTAACGGGTATCTACGCGGTAAAAATTACCCATTTAATCATATCAGGGCCGGTCCAAACATATTTGAGTCCCTGGGCGAAAATAAAAGAGAGGCCCCTAAATTAAAATATATAAAACAAAATAGTTAAAAAAAAAAACTATGCATAATATAAACATTAAACATTGAGCAAGTAGCAAGTAGCAAGTAGCAAGTAGCAATAACCAAAAAACAATTACTAACTATCAATAAGCAATTAACCAAACTAGTACTAATAACTAATAATCTAACAAGTACTAAGCAAAGAGAAGACTAGTGAATAATACACCTGAAACTTGCAATCTCTCTGATTAACGATTACTACTGAACTAATTTGAAAGGTAGATACTAACAATTTTACAAATCAAAGTGAGGTTCATAATATCACAAAGCAGTCAAAATGAGGCCCCCTAAACTAAAATTCAGAACAAATGACAAATGGTAGTAAGTATTCAATCATCAAATAATCAATAAAATGAAAACACTTATTTGTATTCAGGACCTCTATTATTAAAAGGTCAGGCAAATCTTACAAGACCTCTATTATTAAAAAAGAAGAATTTCGTTTATATCCTTAATAACTTTCCTAATTACGTATATGACCTTATAAAATTTAAAATTACACACATATCCTTACAAAACTTATAAACTCACATTTATACTCAAACGCCTAATTCAATAATAATTAATCTATTTAAAATCTAATAAACATTATCTATAATTGATTTCTTAATATTAAAAATGTTATTGATTGTGAGATTACAAGATTACCCTTCATCTAGAGGTGGCAATCGTGTCGTGTTCGGGTTGGCGGGTCGCGGGTTGGCGGGTCAGTGGGTCGTGACCCGAACACGACCCGTATAATTATTCGTGTCAAGATGCGTGACACGACCCGTATAATTTGAAACACGACACGACCCGCGTAACCCGTTTAAATATACGGGTTGGCGGGTTCGCGGGTCATTCACGGGTTGACGGGTCATAAACGGGTTGGCGTGTCATTAATTGGTTGGCGAGTCAGTGGGTCTAGTTTTACTAATTTTGTCCCTTGTTTGTCAAAATATAAAATTTAAATGCAAATTATTTAATAAAGTTCAACTCTACCTAAGAACAAAAGGAGAAAATAGGATTAATACGGCGAATGAACAAAATGAGACAATAAAATTGTTTCTTATTAGGTTTAGAATGACTAAGGAATAAGATAAAAACCCAAAAACTAAATTGGAAACATGAAATATATAAGGATATATAAAAAATAAAAATATCAAATATATTTATACGGGTTGACGGGTCGACCCGCGAACCCGCAAGCCAACCCGAACACGACCCGTTTATTTATACGGGAAAATGACCCGAACCCGTTTATGCTCAACCCAAACCCGTTTATTTGCGTGTCGGGTTCGTGTCGTGTTTCGTGTCGATAATTGCCACCCCGGGCTTCACCTATCTCTAATCTGCGATTGAAGTCATTGAACTGTTCTTACATTCAAACTTACACACAAACTCATAAAAGAAGTCTCGAGTAACATGATACTGCTGCAGAAAACCATGAGTCCATGACGCCGACGACTGCGATGCCGTTTTTAGAAGCAGCGGAACAAGAAGTCCGGCGACAGAATGAAGGGACGTTGGTCGCCTGAAGAGACGCCATTCTCAGCCTGATCGCTAGAGGAATTCCCGACAGATCGTGCAAATCAAGTTTTGAGGTGGTGTAATCAGCTCGATTATGTTGTACTGTTAATTTATATTTTTGCTGTATTTATTGTTATTTAATTTCTTTTTATCATGCTTGATTTCAGATTAGGTTTACAAGAGCAATGCCAATATACCCATTTCATCAAACCTGAATCAGTCATATATAAATATATATATATATGTGGAATCAAGCATCCTTTTTTAATCGAACAGTATCTTAGTGATTTTACAGTTCAATCGAACCATAAACTCGTCCGCATAAACCTGAATCGACTGTATCTCCTTCCAATCAAGCAGCCTTTCTTCAATTGAACGGTTGGGTACTCTATCAACTGCCGCACCAACCCTAACCTGTTTCGGATCGATAGGTAGTCGATCAACTTCCGCTGCAGTTTCGGATATTAAGCCTGTTCAATCGGCGATTAACATAGATTAAACCGCTGCAGTTTTGGATTAGAATCGATGAGTACTCAAAGACTTCTTTTATGGGTTTTTATGTGCCTGAATTTAAAAGCACAGTTTTTTTCGATGGGTAATCTTGTAATCTCACACTCGATAACATTTTTAGTATTAAGAAATCAGTTATTAGATAATGTTTATGAGATTTCAAATAGATTAATTATTATTAAATTAGGTGTTTGGGTATAAATGTAAATTTAGAGGTTTTGCAAGGATATATGTGTAATTTTAAATTTTACAAGAATATATACGTAATTACTTAAGTTTTCAAGGATATAAACGAAATTCTCCCTATTAAAAAAATTATATCATGGTCAAGAAAATTGTTTAATATATAAAAAAGGTTAAAGCATCCTGATTTTACAATGTCATAAGATGAAGCATATGTCAAAAATTGAAATCGAAAGTCGAAAGAGAAGTAAAGACAAACCCAAAACCTTTTACAGATCGTTCAATTAATTTGGTGCTTGATTTTGTTCGATTGAATCTCATCGTGTATACTCCATAAAACTCGTTCGTAATTCCTGATTCTTCGTTCTATTCTATAGTCTGCTGTTGAATGTCGGTAGTCGTTTGCGTCATTTGATTTCCCGAAGTGGTGAGTGGCGACGTGTTTGAGATGTCATTCCCGATGGGTTAATTAATCTCCTTCGCTGCTTCCCTAACTCAGTTTCAGACGGGCCTTAATTATTCACAGATTTTGGTTAAATAACTTAGGTATATACTATGGGGCTGATATTTCCACTACTCATATTTATCCATCCACTACCAAAAAGTTGCTTTGACCTTTATACCCCTCATTTCACATTTTTACTCCCACGATGTAATTGAAGAGAGAGAAAGAGGACTCCATTTTTAGTTCTCAAACCCACCTCCTTCACCCACCACTTCGCCGGTCATCTCCTCCTGTACTCCGTCGTCGTCACTCCTGTTTGGTATCTCACACAACAAGCTAAACACTCGAGTATTGGTACTCACCAATTCTCTTATTATGCATTGCCAAAAATGGCTACTTAAATACAAATCAAAACAACGAAGTACTAAACGTTTAAAACTAACAAACTTCTAGTCTTTAGGAAGACTACTGGAACAAACAAAAGAAACAAAATATCAGCAAAGCAGGGGATTATTCAAACGTGGCCATGACTAGCACATGACCACAACCAATTAAACCCAACAGCTCCATTAATATTCCTCTTGTTCTCATTTGTTTCTGTTTCGTTGATAATGTTCCCTCCTCCTTCTCTACTTTGCCGCTGCCATAACGACCAAGTGGGTTTTTATTTCTTGTAGAGATTGAAATTTACATCCCCTCAAACCTTCTTTTTACATAGGAACAAAATATAAAAAAAAAAAACAAAAGTAGCAAGAGTCAAACTTGCTCAAGAAGTCTGCAAGCTTCAAAATGCCAAACCAGAAGCAATTCAAAGAAAGAAGATAGAGAAAAGAAGATGGTAGAGAAGGCAGAGGTTAATACCCAAACGAGTGTTTTTCTTGGCATCTAGTGCCCGCCGGCAACGATCGAGAGCTAGGAGGTGATCTCCGAGAGGTTAGCTTTGACCATCTCAGATGATGTGTTTAAAAAGAAGGTGAGCAGAGCGGAGAGGCCGAGATGTCGGTGATTGTGTGTGCAGGCGTTGTTGACGGCGGTGGCCGGTGGTCGGCAAAAGAGACGACGATGGTTGGTGCATAAAGGGCTTTGATGATTGGATGAGCGGAGGAGGCGGTGGTTGGTGAACATTGATGGTGGCAGTTGGTTTAGCCGGTGAGTTGCCGGAGCTCTTAGTTAATAAAGAGAAAAATGGACCGGCGAAGTGGTGGGTGAAGGAGGTGGGTCTGAGATAGGGATGGCAACGGGGTCGGGGGTGTCGGGGATCGCTCTTCCCATCCCCATCCCTGTTCCCCGCCCCCAGTCCCCATCCCCGCCCCCATCCCCGCCGGGGAATTGACTTGCACACCCATCCCCATCCCCGTCGGGTTTCGGGGATCCCCGCGGGGAGTCGGGGATCTTCTCCGTCTACAAAATCAATTTTTCTAAATAAATATACATCAAAATTTTCATACAAAACTAGAATTAGAAATCTAACTTAACCCTCCCAACCGGTTATCAAAATGTAATCAATCAAATATTTTAATAGTTTCATTAGATATAATTTTCTTGATAAAAGACATCAAATATTTACTTATTCGTTCTATAATACACATAACAATATAGATGAAATAGATAATTTCTCTAACATATATGTTTATGAAAGATGCTTATAATACTTCCATTGACGATTCTACAAAAACTATATTAGTAATTTCATCATATTAGTTTTTTTCGTTCTCTATGTTTTATAAATCGTATTCAAACAAAAAACAATCTTATTAGTATGCATATTAATGTAAAAAAATGTTAGATACGACACAAATGCATATTTATATGAGAAAGTTTACTCTCTCTCTCTCTCTCTCTCTATATATATATATATATATATAGGAATGGTTATCACATGAACTTTTTCATATATATATATAATATGATCGGGTTCGGGGTCGGGGTCGGGGAACTAAGGTATCCCCATCCCCGCCCCCATCCCCGTTTCTAAGTTCGGGGAATCCCCGTCCCCGTCCCCATCCCCGGTCAACTCGGGGATTCCCCGGTCAAATCGGGGTCGGAGAACGGGTTCCCCATCGGGTACGGGGTTTTTTGCCATCCCTAGTCTGAGAACAAAAAATGGAGTCCTCTTTCTCTCTCTCTCTTCAATTGCATCGTGGGGAGTAAAAAAGTGAAATGAGGGGTATAAAGGTCAAAGTAACTTTATTGTAGTGGATGAATAAATATATGTAGTGGAAATATCAGCTCCCATAATATATGGACACTACCGCAAAATTAGGCCCTGAATCATATGTTCATAATGAGTGAGGATACCCGTTTTTCCACGGTTTTTTCTGGTTACCTGACGGGGATCCCCGTTTACATCTCCACGGTTTTTTTAAGCGGGGACGGATGGTTTTCTTAAATGGGGACATGGACGGTGGACCAATCCCAGCCCCGAACCCATCCCGTTACATTCCTAATAGGGGAGTCATTCCCCCTCCGTTTCCTTTTCCTCCCCTTCTTAAAAAAACAAAGAACACATTAACTTACATGTATCATTTCACTCCCTTTTCTTTCCTATAAAAAACAACTCAAAAATGGAGTGTTAAATATATTTTTTATAATTCAAATATGTTTATCATTAAAATATATAGATGTTGTAAAACATAATTCTTCGGTTCGGTTTAATTTTGAGTAGTTAAACAGGATATACGTTTTGTATATATAATTCTTAGATATTTCACTCGTCTCATCCTATTATATGAACATAAACCTCTTGAATAATAGTTGTAAATCACTAAATCCCATCAACGTGGGTAATTTTGTTTATAGTAAGGTGATAATTTGATTTCGATTAAGTGATTTTGTTGGTGAGTTATAATAATATTGTTTGTGTTTTATTTTATAAAAAATTATCATTTCACATAATAAAATTTTAAAGTCAATGATTTGTTTAGTTTATTAGAAATTAGAGTAATTCAATTGATATTTCTAAGGTTTTTTTATTAATTAAATCGTTTAATAGGAAAATAAAATGACAAAGTTGAGATTTTACTATTATTCGAAAAGTTTATTTGACTGAAACAAGTAACACTAATAATTATTAAAGAACTTGTAATCTAGCGGTATTTGGTGTTTGGTTTAAATTTCGGTGAAAATAATGTAGATTAAGAATATGTTTAGTGGGTATATGTGTTGCCATTTAAAAAAAATAACACTAATAGATTATTCAGTATAAACATCATTAATTAAGACACAATCAAACCGTTTTAAAAACCATCTTTATAGAATTATAGTCATCATGTTACAAACTAATTTTTCTCCAGATCAATAGACAATGTTCCTCTTATTAAGATCTCAATTGTTTTATGTTTTGATGACAATTTTCGTTTCCCATTGTTTTGTTTTATTGTGACTTATTATCTTTTTATATATATATGACCAGTAAATTAAAAAAACTTGTTATTATGTTAATTTTGTATATTTTAACCTACTATAACAGGTTATTTTTTCCCCATCTTCTTCACCTATAAGACTCACGAAATAGAGATTTTGAACTCAAGATTTTCGATAAGTACATAATGAAAAGTAATGATTCATGAGTTTATGGAAAGGTAATCGAGTGGCTAAAATGATACAATAAGAACGTCTAAAAACGAGTTTAAAGTAAGTCAAAATATTAATAAACACTAAGGGTGATGAATGGGTTCAGCTTAGGACATATCTCACTTTAATTAGTGATTTTCTTAAACTATACTTGATGAAAAATTTTGAACTGACGTTTTTTGAAAGGTAAAAAGGTCAAGTACAATCATTTTTAAAAATAAATTACGTAAAACGATAAAAGATGAGTAAAAAAGACCTTTTGCTACTATGTTTTCTAAATACTTGTAGCAAGTGTTGTGAAACTTTGAACTTAAATTTCTTTATAAATACTTAATAAAAACAAGAATGTAAAAAAAAAATCTTAAAATGAGTTGAATTATCAAAAAAAGTAAAAGATTGTTGAATGCTTCGCTGTAGGACATATAGGCGACTTTAATTAGTACTTGAATTAGCGATTTAATTAGGACTTCAATTAGCAATTTATTTTTATCAAGTATTCATAGAAAATTCGTACTATGTGTTCTTTAAAAGGTAAAAGATTACCTATAATAATCTATAGAAAATTAAGTAAAACGATAAAAAATGGAGACAAAAAGTTTTTTTACTATGCGATAAGTTTTGTACGACTTTAAACTTAAAATTCGTAATATGTATCCTTTAAGAGCACAAGGAGTACTATCGGCATACCCCATCGGCATCCTAGTTGGCATTGTGGTACCGAGGGGAACACCACCCCCCTCCCTTTGGTACCGAATTGAAGCATGCTTCTTCGGTGGGAGAATGCCGAGAGTGAGAGGTGAGAGAGAGAGGTGAGAGAAAGAGAGAAAAGAGGAGAGAGGAGAGAGAAAAGAGGAGAGAGGGTATTTTTTTAAATAAAAAATCTTTGAAGCGTTGAAGCATGGGTAGTACGGGGGGTTGAGCATGGCTGATAGGGGTGAGATCGGTTCAAAAACCGGACCGGACCGAAACCCGAAATGTATAAAAAACAAGGACCGAAGACCGGACCGACTAGGCCCGGTCCTGACCGGTCTCGGTCCGGTGCGGTCCGGTTCGTCGGTTTTTTCCGGTCTACCGGGTCCCATGCTCACCCCTAATGGCTGAAGCATAGGTAATGTGGCGCAGACGTGTACTCCCCATGCTCTAAAAGGAAAATGAAATTGTTATTTAATAGGTTTAAATGTTTAATCCAATTAAAGACAATTCATGAATAAGTTGTACGTCAATATAAATGGTAGTCAATTTAGTCATTAAAAGGCCACATGATATGCCCACTTCTTATCATTTGTAATGTCACATGGAAACGTTGTCTGTCCTCTCTTATATGTAAAGTTTTGTTTCACTAATCAAAGTTTGTGATCACCTTACAAACATTTCACTCAGATATGTAGTAATCATCAAGCTCTCTTTTATAAAAAATACAAGTATATATTAACGTAGATTTTTTTAAAGACAAAAAGAATTATTATTATTAAATTTAAGAGTCTAAAAAATTGAGACATGTTAAACAATTTTGCTTATATAATTAAAGACTAAATTGGACCTTAAGATTTAATATTAACAAAAAACTAACTCATTAATACACCACCTATAATCTTTATTCTTTGCTTTATGAACTGTGTGATCCAGACCCATCAGCCATATGCCAACTTTATCTGTTGCTTACTGAACCTTTGCACTTGTCTTTGAGCACAACCGACTAACAATATGCTTGTAATTTAATCCAGTTATGCTTCATCCACCAAACAAAGGCCAATCCCTCATGTAAGTTGTAAAATCCTTACAGATCTCATACCCAAACCTTACTGTGGGTTTTTAATGTGACTTTATCTAAGTCAAGGGGTGAAAGGTGTAAACTTGGTTATAGTTGAGGGTGTTAAAGTAGAACTATACCAATTGACATTTGTATATCAACAAGGTTTTGGTGTCCGCGCGTTACGACGACCGGGCACCTAAAACAATTTATTAAAAGAAATACATAAATGGAGAAACCAATAATTTTTATAATGGTAACTATGAAGGTTAATACATACATTTTTCACATTAAATAATAGTTTTAAGCATTAAGATTAAGAGATAATAAAATATACAATGTCAAATTACTTTCTTATATAGATTAAATTAGATTTTAAAATTGTCAAATTACTTTCTTATATAGATTAAATTATATTTTTAAATATCTAATAAACAAACGATAAGTTCCTCGTTAGTCATTACTCCCTGCTAATTATGAACTTTCAATTAAATTACAATAATTTAATTAATGTAGGATGAAATGCAATAAAAGTTGTTAAAAAGTTAAAACAAAATTTATAAATGAAATCTATATTTGTAAAATTATCAAATATATAACATAAATTTGTAATGTTATCAAATCTATATTTATAACAAATATTTGAAATAAAGAGTTATACGAATATAATAGTGTTTAATTTAGCAATTGTAATTTATGTTAGTACGTTAAAATATTAGAATGGTTTTATGATAACTAAAATATATATTAAACTATAAAAAAATTAAAAGGTATTTATAAAAAAGGAAAATGATATGAATAGACAATACCTATAAGTCCCTAAGGCCTTATCACTCCTAGACCCCTATCCTTATTCATTTTTTACTGTCATACGTAAACATCATTTCTTCATGTCCTTTTGCCAACTACTACCAATACCTTTATATTTTATTTATTATTAGCCCTAAAATTAGAATTGACCAGTATAGAATTTATTTTATATTATTGGACATGAGAAGACTGTGAAGTTGACAATTGAAATCAAAAAACGACTGAAACTATTAAAAATCGACTTACTTAATTCAAGCTATTAACAACGTACAACTGAAATCAATTTTTTACTCGAGTTATTTGTTTGGTTTAAAATTTCCTTAAAATTGCTATAAAAAGGAACATTGTTGTTTTAGTTTTACCATATTTTGTATCTACACATTCCTACGAACTACGAAGTATTATAACATAAATTTATACAAATGAGATTGTCTACGCGTCATAGGTTTAAAAACAAAGCCGATTTAAGATTGTCATTTAATTAGAATATCGATAAAGAATTTTAGCCTATAGGTAATTTATGCTAAAAATACTAAAAACTTATTTATTGGCTTAATATATAACAGATATACATTAAAGAAAACAAACTATAGTTACATTAGTTATTTATGCTACGATTACGTTTATTTAATTTTAGGTAATTTGTAATATTTGAAACCAAAATCATACATTTTTCTCTAAGTAGTAAATATATGATAGTAATGTTACGAAATCAAACTGTTTAAGAATTTGTAAGAAGGAATATCATATTTCTATTTGATTTGGTTTTTTTATTTTTTTATTTTTTGATTTAGAAAAAGAAATTTTAATATGTAATAATGATTGTTATTTTTTCTCCAAGACTTTACTCAACCTCTTATGTGTGACCTGTACTATCACTCTCTCTCATCTCATATCACCTTCTCTCTCTCTCTCACAAACACACTTTTTCTTTTTCTCCCCCATCTCATATCAACATTTTCTGTAGTTGTCACCTCCATTAATCATGTTGAATGTTTAATCTCTTTCTATGCACGCACAGAAATTTGTAGGTTTTGGTGGAACTACATAACATCTTACTCGTGTGTTTGGTTGCAAGGTAGATCTGTAACATATATATATATTCTAGTTTATTCAAATGAAAAAAAATAACTTTTTAAGTTTTAATATGTATGAGTAAGAGGATGCTTTGATAACCATTAAGCACAGTGGCCACCACCGTCCACCATCTTCAGCCACCTCTAACTATTGTTGTCCTTAATATGCAGAGCAACACAAACATATACGAATACATCCAGATTTGTAAAACAAACATACGCATACTAAGCACACACATAGGCAGTACGTGAAACACACACACTTCGACCCACACACCAACACCCATCAATATGTAAACAGAAGCACAATAACGCACACATCGACAAAGACAGAAACACGCACACATAGAAACAGATATACAGGCATGTATGCCTTTGGATCAAAACACAAACACACACTGGGTGAAACATCGCCGCACACGGAAACATACATCAACACACACTTGGACCCAGAACCAAACCCAAAACTAAGAGCATGATGAAAAGGGAACGAAGAAATCAAGAAAAAAAATACATGAAGTACATACAGGCGTCGGAGCTGGGTTTTGCTTCTGTAGGACTTAGCCGGAATCTGGAGGAGCGTTTGAGCCGTTGGAGGGTGTGAGAGATAGAGAGAGGAGCGTGTGAGGGGATAGGGAGAGAAAAAGAAAGCGTGAGAATGTGGTAGAGTGATAGTTGAGGTAAAAAAAGATATTTATAGGTGGGTACTGTGGATGAGCAGTAAGCATTTGCCTTCGTAAATGTTATATATACAATTTGTGATGTACGATTTTACGAGAGTCAATTTTTTGCCATCTTTCTCATTTTCATTTCAAAGGAAATATATACAGAGTTGTGTTCAGTTTGAGTTTCTTGTGTTTTTCTAATTTTCTTTGATCGACTCAAGTGTGTGTTCGTACCATTTTTGTTCATAGACCACAATGTGGTATCAGAGCTACAGAGCTCGAGCTTTCTAGGTGTTGTGTGTATCCATATTTCAACATATAAGCATAACTCATGTATCAACATATGAAAAGAAAGCAATGTGCTTGTTGGACAGCTTGGACACGTCGCGTCCATGAAGGCCGACTCGTCACGTCAGACGAACAAAGGTAGATACAGGTTTGCTCTGCAACATTCAATCCGACCCTTTCACCCTTAAATCTATTTTAAGTGACACATTATCATTTTGCACTTTTTAAGCTTCATACTAATCAATTCAAGATTTAGGTCAATTTGACCTAATATTAACCCATTTGAACCATTTCACCAAATTCACACAATTTCTCTATTTCAATCACTAATTTCAACATATCTTAAAATTCAAGCATTATAGAAACTGATTGTGATCTTCAAAACTCATTTATTTGAGTAATATGAATCCTGACCCATTAACACACTAAACTCTTTGAACATAAGAACACAAAGGGTATAACATTTACATGATTATGATTCTTGATGAAAAGCATGATGAAGAAGACTAAGATTGCACTGAATTTTATTGATGATTCTTGAACTTCATCTTTTACTTCAATTTTTTTTCTCTTAGGTGCAAGAGGATATGTGTATGTGCGTAAGAAGAGACTAGAAGGAAGAATGAGGAAATAAAGAGGGGTGCTGACTATAAGTCTGTTGTCTCCATTTTAGCGGTTCCGCTCTCCTATCCGACTTACAATTTATCTTAAACAATATCCGTAGATCCTAACGAGGATATATTTAAAAACATTATATTGCACCATTTAATGATTAGTAACTTTTATTCATTTCCCTCGACTTTTTATTTAACACCTCGTTTATCCATTTTATAAAATTTGGGGCATCACAAAATGCACAAATAGAAACCCTTTGGAAAGTCAACACTATAGACGCCTGCTAACTATCTCGGAGTCTGTGGCGTACACGTACCTGTATGACGGGATCTGCAGTTCATACACCAAGGATTTCTTTGTGCCTCTTCCTGATTCTGACTACTCTGTCCTTTTCCTTTATTCCCACTCTGACTCCCACTGAATCTGTGAGACGACCCTTTCTCACGATTCATTTTCTCCCGAGCTCTCACATCACCCTCTGCAGCTCTAGCAAGAGTAAAAGCTTGTACCAACGATGTTGCCATTCGGGTATTACCCCGATACTCAGGTAGCAAGGCTTGAACAAAATGATCGATCTGAGAAGGCTCATCAGGTACCCACTGTTTGGCAAACCTTAACTTCTCATTGAATTTAACAATCAATTCATCAACTGACATTTTATCATCTTGAGCTAAATCCAAAAATTCCCGCTTTACTTTTGCCAGATCATAAGTGTTGCAGAACTGTTCACAAAACTTGGCTTGGAACTGATCCCAAGTTATCGAGTTGAGCACCTCTCTAGATAAATGGGCTGTCAGAGAATCCCACCAAGTTGCAGCTTGACCTTTAAGTCTCTTAGTAGCAAACTTGACCCTGTCAGACTTCTCACAGTTGCAGGCATCTAAAGCTTTCACAGTTTCCCTTAACCAATTCAAAGTATCCGTAGGGTTTGAGCTTCCAGAATATTCAGGTGGCTGGCAATCCATAAAATCTTTAAACTGACACTTGTATCCGAAACCTCCCTGAGCTGGATACCACGGCATAAAGAAATTCGGTTGCGGTTGGTACTACTGCTGAGGTTGTGACACTGGTGGAAAGGACATATATGGTACAGTACCAAAAGGTATAGACACTGTGTAAACTGAGCAACTGAATACACAGGTGGTGGTATTGACTGAGTAAATACTGCTGATTCTCTTGGCATATGAATCGTCTGGGTTGGCTGTGAAGATTGAGTTTGATGCTGCTGTTGTTCTAACTCATGTATTCTATCCCTCAAAGTTTGTACTGTATCCTCTAACTGTAACATATAATCATGATGTTCCGATTCACCATTGTGAGAAGTACCTACTCTGTTGTGCTGCTCATTGACTGCATTCGAGGACTGATTGTTCCTTCTAGGGGACGCAGGGGTAGCTGTCTGGTTCACGTTTTCAGCCATAATTATGTTATATACACAACATCTCACCAGTCGTCAGATATAATCCGTTAGTACCAAACACACTAACCACCTCAAAGCTACACTACTAATTACCCACGCTGGGAATACTGGACTGACCAGAGCCTTGGTTCGAGTATTGCACGGCCACCAAATGCAAATCCTCAAACCGGGGCTCTGATACCAAATTGTAACACCGTACTTTTTATATTAACATAATTACGCGTGCGGAAGATAATTTCATATAATTACATTTAAAAGACAAAGTTAACTAAAAACTTTTTCCTTTTTATAATTACAAATTACAACTACGGTGTTAATCACAAAACAGGTTCCATTTAAATTCTTGGACATCAGAGTAGTGGTCCGTCCATATTCCCAGTCATCATAATCCACAAACTCACTTAGGAGTATCCGCAAAACAAACTAGTGGGGAATTAGCACAAAGCTAATTGAGGAAAACTAATATCTAAGCACATACAAGGCAAACAAGCCCAAACACAGCTCAAACACTAAGGAGAACCGGAGGTGTTGCAACACCTACAACCAAGGTCGGCCAAAACCAAGGTTTACCGATAGCCCTGCTACTTGGATAACAGTACAGGCTCCCTTGAGTGCAACAAATGCCCCTCAAGATCAAATACTGTAAATCCCTAAGCATAAGCCCAGCCGCCCAGCTAAAGCTAATCTCCCACCCAAATATGTATACAGTTTATCAAGAGCGCAACAACTATCAGGATGTCATATCCTGCATATCCGAAGATATAAGTCCACTCACCAAAGTCTTCAGACTCAGGCCACTCAGCAATCTATTCTACTGATTCTTGTCACCACCTGAGCAAACAACTATCAGTCAGTATTTGCTTAATAAATACACAATAAGCATAATACTAAAGTTATCATACTTGTACATAAAATCAGCAAGTACACATATCTACATATCACATGTACTAAGAATCTTTAAGTACATAATCTTCAAACACAAGTATACCCGAATTCACAATTACTCTATACATCTTGTAAATCTTGTGAATTACTTCAACTCCTTAGCTTAGGCAATTCATTATCTTCTATCCACACACTTGATACAATGTTCATTTTAGTTCATCAATATCATCAAGGAGTTATCGATTAAATCTTCATTCAGATTCATCATTAAATTCCCAAATTCCGAGCATAGGCATGAATGTAATCCCAATCAAGTTCAAATCCGATAATGTCCAATTCCGATTAAAGGCACAATCCGAGTAAAAGACTAAATCCGATCGAATCCCAATTCCGAGATTAAGTACAATCCGATAAAATATAATCCGAGTAAAGGCATAATTATCAAATCCGAGTGAACAGGCCAATACCGACAAAACTTAATTCCAATTACTTGAATTCCGAGTAAGGGCCAAAATCCGATAAAAAGTGTTAAAGCATATATAGTCGGATTCCGACAAATATCCAAATCCGAGTAAACAAGTTGAGGAAAATCTGTGTTTAGTCGGATTTCATCCAATTCCGACTGTTTCTGTCGGTTTTCACCAATTCCGACAAATTCAAACTCCAATTCCGAGTCATTCAAGATCCCCGATTCCGATTGATTCATCACCCAGAATCCGATTAAATGAAACTTTCCATTTCTTACTTTAATTCTAGCTAAAATCAATCATGCATACATTCATACATTCCAGAAATGATTATAAGCATATTATAAACATATTTAGACATCAAATTCCAACATGCAACAATCTAAGATCATTGAATCATCAATTCCGACTAATTCATAACATGAATTCCGATTACTTCATATTCTTGATTCCTTTAAATTTCTAATCTGTTTTAAGCATGCATTGAAATCTATTCATTCATAAATTATTCTAAACATGTTATGAACTTACTTTAACAATCTATTCTAACATGCAATCACTAAAACTCATAAATTCATATAATCAAACATTCAATCGGAATTTCATCTAATTCTACTAAACCGAATACAATTAACATCTAAGAATTCTGAATTCTAACCTTAAACAATAGCCAAGACAAGATCCAATTTCGACTAATCCAATGCTTGCTAATTAATTTGATGATTTCTTCTTTTTCCTATTCAGCCGAGAGGATCTAGAACACACACACTCTCTTAATTTGTAAATGGCATGCAAATGAGAGTAAGAGGGGTTGAGATGGTGACTAATCATCATCCACGGCCACCTCACAAAACCACTAGCAAAATCTAATTAATTTATTAATTTTTAATCCATTTTAATTAATATTAAAACAATTAACCAAATAATCACAAATAAGTCAATTAAATCACAATAATTAACTTACATCATGTTTTATCAACAATTAATAATAAACTAAACCAACTAATTACCTTAATTATACTAGACCATATTAGGGGGTATTACAATTAGGCCATACAAAAGACTAATAACCCAAATCATCAGATCATCACCCATTATTCCTAATGTGATGCCACAAATGACATACCAAGCATAATCACATCAAAATCTATCAATCTAGTGTAAATCTTGATATATCTAAACTTGTTTAAATATTCATATACTTGAAGATAAGTATTTCACGCATAAAGTCAATCTCTCACTCTGTTGTTGGGTTTATTTATTTTTCCTTAGCTCAAGAGGAGCCCAACAAAATTAAGGGCCATTTGGCTTTTTCCTTTTTACCCAACATTAAGTAACCAAAAAAGGAGAGAAAAGAAAGAAGAAAACTCGGAGGTTTTTGTTCACCCTACCCAGCTGCATTCTTTTGTAGTTTCTGTGAGATTGCACCGTCGGATCGTCACGAAATTTGAACTGTAGCTTCCTCACACTTGAGAAAGATTATGAATGGTGGAGATTGGATTTGGAGGCCCGGAAGTCAGTCTCGTAATTGGGTTGATTGCACAATTTTGGGTGATACTCTTCATATGTTGTTCTTTGTTAGTTTCAATATATCTTTATGTGTAATATTAAGATGATGATGATTGTTGTATGCATCTAGTGTTATCTACAAAAGACTTTGTATACCTATCTTGTTGATAGTGGATTTTAAGCGGCACTTGGTGTCCCGTTGTTTTTACCCGTTTTTGGGTTTTTCACGCTAAAATTGGTGTTCTAGTTGTGTTTTGATTACCTTCATAACTCAGTTTTTAGGACTATTCTAGAGTCACTAAGGTTGTTTTTGGGGCTGACTTTAGTTGACTTATAATTTAGAAGGTTTACCCTATTTGTTTGCTTTCTATATGGTTTCTACGGGTTGATAAGTTTGGTCAAATGAAAGTTTGCTCCTGCGTTTGTTTTATACCATTTTGACCCGTTAACCTTACCCGTCACTAAGACGGAGGCAATAAATCACATAATTCATGACTAAAAAACATGCCTCAAAATGTAATCCTTAATACTCCATTATTTATTCTTTCTCCAACATAAAGACTAACATCATTGCCTCCAAAATAAACATTTAATGTTTTATGCTATGATACCCATGCCTTTAAGAATGTTGCATTATGTTTGCAAATCACCTTGAGTCCTTGACACCTTCTTTTATACAGTTTTATTAACAAGCCTTCAAAAAATGGACAAAAGTAACAGTTTAGTTTAAAAACCAAAAAAAAACTTTTTTTTTTGTTAAAATCCTTAAAAATGTGACAATTTTCACATCCTTTCATATTGTTTTGTTAAAAAAAACTAGCGAATAATACTTTTATTCTCCTTGAAACAATCTAAACTCACTTACAATCGAAACTATATAAGGATCAAATTCGTAATAGGCAGACATAAATTCACACTGCTAACTAGTCACACTGTTTCACACACACAAATGAAACAGAGTTCAAATAAAGTTCAAAGTGACATACATATATATAGTTGAAACGTATATATATGATTCTACATACCGACTGTTAGTATTTAACAAGGCCCAAGTTCTTCAACCATGGAAGAATGTCTTCAAGACCTTCGGTCAAGCTTCTCGGCTTGTAGTTCAATTCTCGTCTTGCCTTGTCACAAGAATAAGCCCATTGATGTCTTAGACAGTACACTTGCTACATCAAATTTGAACAAAACAATTGATTATATCATCATACACCAAAGACGAATCACTTTACCTGATCGAGTTGGCAATTTCAACCCATTTATACGAACAAGGTCAGTTATGACCGTTTTTGTTTTACTTGAAAACAAGCCAAACAGGTAAAATAATGTTTAAGATTTAAGTAGCTATCTAGTAATTAAAATAGGGTCAGGACTCAGGATCCTCTCATATTGTGGTCAAACATGACCAGACCCATCATGTTCTCTCATATAGATCATAGTGAGTCCCTTATTTTAAGTCAATAACTTGCCTCTTTGTCGGGCCCAACTCTCGTGTTTATGAGAGAACATGATGGATCATGAGAGGATCTTAACCCTTAAAAGTAGTGTCATAATTTGGCCAAAATAGAACATTGAAAATGGAAATACCGGGGGGCTGATCAGTGGAAGCTTGCCGGTTATTATACAGAATAGCACGGATAACCAGCCATAAAACTCGATCACGAACAAGGGAATGTTAATCCATGATCTTTTTGTGTTGGTGATAGTTGCAGCAATATCAAAAACTTGCATGAATGATGCATTTTCTCCTGTTAGAAGATATCTTTCCCCTGGCTGGCCTTTCTCCATAGCTGACATTTGACCATCTGCCACATCATCAACATGAATGAAAGAGAAGCGATCGCTTCCATCGCCTATGTAGCCGGGCAAGCGTCCATTAAACCGTTCAATCAACTAATCAGATCGAAATAACAAACAAGTTTAGACTTTTTTTATAAAGTTGAAGTTCATATATATAAATTCCAAGAACACAACATAATAGAAGTGAAAACTATGACACTGCAGGCAAGCAAAGATCTAAAATCTTGATGATCTCAAGTGATCTAGGCAATCTAGCAAAGCACAGAAGCACTTACAAAGAACAGAAGCAAGAAGTTATTAGAATATTACCGTTCTTGCTAACACATTTCCAGCAGTGATTTTACCAGGTCCATACATAACTCCAGGACAAACAACCACTATAGGGACCCCTTCCTTTGCAGCATCTAAAGCAATCTTGTCAGCAATAGTCTTTGATTTCTCGTATTCGGTGCAGAAAAACTTGGTTGAATGCATCTATATGTATCACCAAAGAGCCACAAAACTTTTAGGAGTCGAAAATAGAGGAGAATTTTGCTACAAATGAACATGATCAACATCTTGATTGTTGTCCATTGCCAATACATTCTTCATTTTTCCGGGAAAACGTTTGAATAACTAAGAAAACTGAAGTTAAGATAACATATATAGTTCTAGAGGGAGCTTTTGTTTCTATACCATTACATACAGAGCTAGAAGTGGATTCTGGAGGAAAGGTTGAACGCAGACTAATTATAGCACAAATATTGAGACACATTGCATTCTTTTTACCCAAAATAATAGGCGTTTGTTATAGTATCGCCCTCAGCATGACACACCTTACCTGTCTGTAGCAGCAACTGTTGTTACTGAACCCAATTTTTTAAATAAATGATCTTGTCTTTGTAAATTGAACTCCCCGTCCATCACTATGGGCGCAGTACTAATGACTTAATCATGACGGCCGTTACTACATGCCCTCTTATCCTATTCAATTTCCCAAAAACAAGAAAGAAAACAAGAACTTAAAAGAAGGAAGAGAAATTGGACGGCTCAGATTGGTTCATGGTCTAATTGGTTTTGTTCCACCACAGGCGCGTCTGGGTGCATATGCATATGTGTACATAGATGCACATGTGCACCTAGATGCACATGCCTATCTGTATTTAAACCAACATTGAACACCAATGACAGTCTATAAACACATGTTGCAAATTGGTTCTTTACTTATTTTTATTATAGATTGACAAGAACTAATATAAGATAAATGTAAGCTAGATATTGATAAAGAAACTGAAATAAAAAAATCTTGATTAATCTAGATAATCACATTTCTATTCTAAAACTTCAATTTAAGGAATCATATTATCAACTTATAAAATTTTAACAAAAAGGATCTATGGGGTGTAACTAATTACTATACAACTTAAAAAAATTTAACAAGAATATAAATTATTGTAATTAATAAATAGAGAAAGAAGTACACGAAAAAAAGAAGAAATACAAAAAAAAAAGTTATTTCTATCTATAAAAAAGAAAAAAGATTTAAAAAATTAGAGGTAATACACTTGATGCCACATTGATGCCAATTTGAAATTGACATTAATGCCAATTTGGAAAACGAAACTCTTTATCGGAAGTCAAATTTGAATATTATATAACTCGCAGTTAATGCTAATTGTTGAAATCAAATAATCAATATCGGTATACATAAAAGACTAATATATTTTTTCATTTTAAAATTAGAATAATGATAACAACGGTCTAAAGATTTAGGATAAGAGTATAAAAAGTAATATTAATTTTTAAAATTAATAACCATAACTTATGTTACGGGAAGAGTTATTGTTAGAATTTATATTTAGGTGAGAATCAGAGAAAATTCCTAGCAATCAATTAGATATTGACTATTAGATTTAATGGTTGGGTAATGAATAAAAAGAGACAAATATAGACCATCTGATCAAATCAAATTAATAAATGTTCATGATTAAGTCTCGTATTCTCACATAAATATAGCGGCGGAGGGTTTAAATATAATGATGCAAGAGGCATGCGATCTTAAGCTCCACAAGGGGGTTCAAGTGGGAAACGACGCAATCTTGTGCTCTCACCTTCAATATGCAGATGACTCGATATTTTTTGGAGAATGGAATAAAGGCAATTTTAAAAATCTTATTTCACTTCTAAAATGTTGGGAAATGGCATCCGGATTGAAAATAAATTGGAGGAAAAGTCGGCTATATGGTATTGGGGTCACAAAAAACGAGGTTGAGCTGTTGGCAGTGGATATGGGATGTAGTATTGGTGAGAAAACGTTTATATACCTTGGTCTTACAATAAATAGCAACATGAAAAGGGTGGATCAATGGGGTAAAGTAATCGAAAAATTAAAATCAAGATTAAAGTCTTGGAAGAAAGGTAAGATATCCTTTGGGGTAGATTAACTCTTATTAAATCTGTGTTATCTAATATACCGTTGTACTTTTTCTCCCCTTCGGCGATCCTAAGTGTTCTCGAAAATATAAGGAGAGATTTCTTTTGGGGGATGAAAAAAAAAGAAAAATACCATGGGTTAAATGGGAGGTGGTTACATCAAGTTTTGAGAGAGGCGGGTTGGGGATTGGGGACTTGAGAAGCTTCAATCTGAGTCTATTGGGAAAGTGGTGGGTTCGTTTCAAAAATGGGAATGGGGCACTTTGGGTTCGGGTCATTAAGAGCATATATGGTGGGTCGGGTGGGTGGGATGAAGGTTGGAAGGGAGAAAGAATTCCGGTTCTTACAAAGGTTAGTGAGAAAGGCATAGACGTACCTTCAGTGTTATGCCCAAGATGTCTAACGGAACAAGAAACCGTGGGACATGCACTATGGAAATGTACAAAATTAAAAATGGTTTGGAAAGGTTTCTTCAGATGGTGGGGGCTGAATTTTAGAGTCACAGATTCTATAGAAGAAATTTACAAGGCAGGAGAGGAGCTGAAATCAACTAACAAGATACTGTTGTGGGAAAGTGCAGCGACAACTTTAATGTACAACGTTTGGCGTAACCGTAATGAGGGTAACGCAATTGGGTATGTATCAATGGCTGAAAAGTAAGTTTTCGCATAAAGGTTTTATGGATTGGTCTACGTGGTTATCGTCGCCGGAAAGGTTCGATGAGCAGGTTGGATAATATCTTGGTCTGTGTCAAATTCTGCTCACTGTTTGTGGTCGCATATTGCTTGAGTCAGTAAGTGGTATGTAAACAATTATGTAGTAGGCCCTTTATATGTGTATGTCTGTGGCCCATTAACAGTTTATATGTTCTTTACAACTTGTAGAGAACAATCAATGTATGGTCAAGAGAGTTGATGAAATAATATAAAGAATGTTTGCCTTTAAAAAAAAAAAAATATAGGTTTTTATTTGAACTTTACTACTTATATTACATAATCAACCTTGTATATTTACAAAAACTTTACATTAATCACCTTTTAAATAACATTCAAATACGATTACCATGTTTAAAATATATAATCTTATTTGTTCGATTTTTAGTGGTTATCACGTTCTTTTAAATTAAATAAAAAAGATATTAATTAATTGATTGGTCCGGAATATATCATAACCACAGCGCCAAGAGTTTATAATTTACTTGACTTTCATCCGCAATATAGCCGTCAGTTGATCCCAGAGCGAAAAACGACGACGTATGAATAATCTTATCTATCGTATCAGTCTCCTTGTACGCCCGAAGTACGTTCTTCAACCCTTCCACATTTACCTAATCGATCATTCATTCTTATCACATTATTTCAAAATTAACGATCCGAAAAAATTAAAAAAATTGACGAAAAATTAGCATTCTGTTAATTTCTGAAACTTACAGAGAAAAAATCAGAAGGATCTGGAAGCCATGGTTCCACAATAGCAGCGGCGTGAAAAACTACCTGGCAGCCGGAGCAAGCGGCGAGAACTGACGAATAGTCCGTAACGTCACCGTAAGCAAGTTCTAGATCGGAAGAAGTTGGTAGGGCGGAGAGATCGCTGGTGCGGCGGACGAACGCCCGGACGGAGTGGCCGTGACGGAGTAAGGCGTGGCAGATTCTTCCGCCTAAGAAACCGGAAGCTCCGGTCACTAACACTTTCATACTTGATCACCGTCTGTCAGCGTTGGTCTACGGTTGCTGAAGGTGGCAGAGAGAGGGAGTAGCAGAGTAGTGAAGAAATAGCGTTAAATACATTAATGAGAATGCAACTAGCAAAATCTGATAATGGAGTACGTTAAACAGAGGGGTGGTTGGATACTTGTATGCGACTTTAATACAATGGTAGTACAAAAATAAGTATGATGATTCGCGTGTTTTGTGTACAAAGTATTACATACATGATACATATAAATTCATGATAAGTATGAAATATAAAATATATAAAATGTGTTGAGATTTTATAGTTTACGGTAAATTCATTTCTAAGCCATTTTCAGACATCGACTAGTGTATGTACTATCCGTGTCATGACTTTTATGTAATGTATTAGAGGGGCCAGACATGTATCAGACTGTAATGACTTAGTAACAACGAGATGTCTTCCATTCAATAATCGTACCAAAATATATTTATTAGCGAATAACCATTATGTTTCCGTTTTTTCTTTATTTATCCCGATTACATGTGTGTGTGTGACAAAAAAACAATAAGCTTCATGTAATATAGAAAAGGAGTAAATATGATAAACATAGTGCATGAACAATTAGACATACAAACATAATATATATTACACATATATCAATTTGGTAAAGATATCACGAAACTCGTGTCGTTAATTAGTATGATAAATATTTATACTATGGCAAACTATTTATACTTGAATATTTTTGGGTAGATATATAGGTAGTAGCTTTAATTACTTGGATATTTACATATACTTGGTCTTTTATTTGTAGTCAAATAGAAGGTCATCACATATATGACTCATCTAATTGTTCTTATCCTAAATAAGTGTGTACATCTATTATTATAATTATTATTATATTATGATTCCTTTTAAACAATTGTGTCTATTGCAAGAATTTCTAAATATTATAGATAATCAACAATGGTTTTACATACCTATAGAGAGTAAGGATGTAATGAATTAGAGCTATGTACAAACTACTCAAGCTCGAGTCGTTAAAAACTCGAAAGGAGTCGAGCCTTAATAAGTTCAATTCGTTAAAAACTCGAAACGAACCGAGCTTAACGAGCTCGATCTCGTGTCTGGATGAAAGCTCATTTAGTAAACGAGATTGAGCTCGAGCCTCAAATAGTGGGTTCATTTAAGCCCACGACTCGTGAGCCTAAATGTGCTTTATGTATATAATATAATTTATATTTTTATATGTTAAATACTTAAAATTATATATTAGTTTAATGGAAATTTTCAAAAATATACCAAGCCAATATGATTCAAGCTTAAACAACCGAGCTCAAGCTAAAAAAAAGCCTAAACGACCTCAACTCGATAAGTACCATACTCGGGTTCAGACTCAGTTCATTTACATCCCTAGAGGAGAGGTTTCAGATGCAGGCCGAAGAGGGTCGACCGCGAACTCTATAGTTGCTCAACTTTAAAATTTTGCTCAAAACTCCAATTTAGGTACCTAATCGACACTTACTTATAAAGCCTGGAATCTTGACATACACACATTGTGAAGATGGGTCAACTTATTTGGTTACATATATAATCTACAATCTTCATGACAACCCGATTACTAAAGATGGGTCAACTTTGGCTATGTTTCATTGCAGACAAACGGTATTGATGGGCACACTTTTGGTTAGGGGTGTGCATTGATTGGTTGAGGCGGGTTTAAGCTTAAACCGAATCCAATATGCTAATTTTGGTTTTAGGATTTTCAAATGCAATAGTTTCGGTTTCTATTGGTTTTCGTTTTGTCGGGTTCTAATCATCTCGATTTTAAATTTGAACCCACCTGGTTTTCAACATTAACATATGATTTATGCACTAATATTCATTTTTCCAGCATTATATACAAATTTCAACAACAATATCTAATTTTCAGCATTAAATTCAATGCCTATCAACGTATTTCAGATCTAAATATCATTTTCAACCCAAATATTCAAAATATAAACGTATTTTCTATTATATAATCATAATATAATCTACAAAGAGGTAAAAGACAGATGGATGAAAAATTATTGATTCTATTGTTCATAGATTTTTGTGAAGAAATCCGGATCTGAATATGATAAAAATGCCACGTATGTTGATTATTGTAATTGGAATTCCTAGTGATATTTCTAAGGCAATTAATTTGAAAGACTATTTGAAATAAGTGATCTTAGAAAAATAAAGTTTTGTTTTTGTTATAAATCGAACATCTTAAAGATGAAATCCTTGTGCGCCACTAAAAGAATATATTAAAAGTTGCTTAGATTTTATATGATAAATCACATCATTAAGCACTCAAATGATTATGAGGTCACTTGGCATTGAATGACCCATTTTCGACTTCTAAAAGGTGGCAAAAACATTTTGGTCCAGAAGTACCATATTTAAAGGTCATTCGGGTCATTTATATTTCTCGTTGGTCATAGATGACATTAAATGTTACTTTTCTTTGAACTTATTAGCGAGATGTAGTTCGTGTCCAAAAGGAGATATTATAATGGAATAAAACGAATATTCTGATACCCATAAGGTATGAAAGACACGAGTTTATATTTTACTAACCCATCAAAACAAGTTTGTTAGTTTTGTAAATGCAGGATATATGTCAGATGCTCGTATTGATTGGTGACAAACTAGATGCAACTTCATAATTAGTGACACCCGAAGTTAATGGCGGCATTCTTCAAAGCAAATCATTACAAAAGCTTCATATAATGTTAAAGAGATCTTATTAATCCACGGAGCAAGCAAAATACGTGTTTTCATCAAGGAATGCAATACGATGCATTCAAGAAATTCATTCAAGCATTGCGTAGCTGATTTATCTACCGGCGAATCTCCGACTTCAACATTCGAGAAGATAGTTCATGATTTTGGTCATTGAGCTGCATTGACGTAAAGATTTCAAGTGATGTGATCATCAGGGGGAGAAAGTACGCGTTGCACTCTTTTTCCCTTTGTCATGGTTTTGTCCCACTGGGTTTTCCTGACAAGGTTTTTAATGAGGCAACATCCCCAAGCATATTGAAGTATTTATATACTCTTTTCCCTTCACTAGGCTTTTGTCCCATTGGGTTTTACCTAGTAAGGTTTTAACGAGCCATAATACTTTTAATGGACATCTAAGGGGGAGTGTTATGAATAATAATTATTAGTAGATGTCCTTATCTCCAAATATTAGATAAGATATATTAGAGATATGTATTATCCTAGATAGAATATTTGAATCTTGGATACTTATCATTATCTATTGTACTCCTATAAATAGGAATGAATAAGATTAACCCTTTTCTCTCCATTTTCTCTCTTCTATTCTCTCTATAATTCACAACAACCTTGAATATTTAATTGGCTTTATTGACTTCTATTTAATAACTATAAAATTAAAAAATATATATAATGTATTAAATATTAGTGGGTCGGTTTCTTAATGGGACGGTTTTTGGTTAAAACCAAAATAGAACCGAACCCATCGATTTTTCAAAATTTAAAACTGAACCGTCGGTTTTAAAATAGGTACCGCTTTTATCGGTTTTAATGGATTGGTTTTAGTTTTTTGGTTTCTTTGCCCATCCCTGCTTTTAGCAACCTTTATTGAACTCCTTTCTGTAACCAAAAATAGCACTTGCAGTCATACTGTGAGGGAATTTGTTATATTTTGCTGTAGTAAGCATATCAAGAGAACATAGATTTCAAAGTCCTTGGGCAACTTCATATTTTTGCTTGTGTTATGTTATTGGAAACTTGACAAATGACAACTTCATATTTGGCTCTAACTTGCAAGAGTTTAAGATAACTTTTAAGTTATTTTTATCATCATGTATCTAATTAAAGTTGAAGGTATTATTAATCAATTTCTTTTGACATAAAAAATTAGTCTTTATATTAAAACAAAATATATATAGCAAAATACAAGAAAAATAAGAGAACAAATCAAGTCAATCCTGAAATATCCCAAGGCAGTGGCACAGTCCAGGTTGGTCTCGTAATCACTCTAACCTTGACCAGGCACCGGGCCTTACCTTCCGGGTGCCTGTCCTAAAGTCCATGTTGTCGGTCTAGAGCCGGTCCAGGAACCAGACTCTCTAGGCCTGTACATCTACAAATTATAGCTATCAACTTAAAACCAATAGTCTATAATCAGTATATTTAGTTAGAACTAGGGGTGAGCAACTGGGCATGGAGCCGGACTGGTACCGATTAACCAAGTACCGAATTTTATCCAAAGACGATACCGAATACCGTACTAAGTATCCATATACGGTACAAGTACCGGGTACCTCTTTTACATAGTTGATTCAGTACTAGTCCCGAATACCGATTTAGCAATATTCCTAGTACCGAATACTAAACCGAAAAGTATAACTCTGTACCGGTACTTGTTCTGGTATGGTGCCGGTACGGTTTGGTATTTTCGGTATGTTAGAACCTTTAAAACATTAGACCCGCAAATATAACATGAAACAACATTGTATTATATACTACTTATACAACAAGATACTAGTAAAGAACCAAAGTAATCATCAAAACTTCCTTCTTATTATAAATAGTCTAAGGAATTCGACAGCTTGCATATATGTATGTACATTTCAGATTAAAAACCTCATTATTTAAACCATCTGTCGCCATAAGTAAACACCAAAGTCTTTGAGCAAGTAGATCTAGAGTCTCGATCTTCGTATGCATTTCATAGGATTGAAATGTGACTGTCTCCTTCCTGAAGCGAACGTGTAAGAGGAAGATGATGATGACGAAGACCTCAAATCCCAATCTTCAACATTCTTTGGGACACAAACGTCAAACAGTATCTGACCAAGAATCCCGTGAGCGTTGACTTTTGGTGGGGTGGTTGACCGTGGGATGAGACGTTCTTTAGGTGCGTCGTGAACGGACCCCACATCTCTACCCTCATGATACTCGACAGAGCTGGGCACTACAAAGTGGTCGTTTAAATCAAGAGTGATTCTGTGGGAGCTTTGGTACTGGTTTGAACTGGAAACTGCTTCCCTTAGGTGGTGCAATGGTTCACGGGTCTGATGGTGGGACCCGTTGAGTTGTCGGGTTTTGTGGGAGTAAACGGATATAGCTTTTGTTAGGAGGTCAGTCACAGCAGCCTTGTACTCGTCAGGATGAAGCCGATAATGGCCTGCAAAAGTGATTGTTAGCTTATGTTTACATATTCTATTGTTTATTGTACAAAAATAGATATGAATACCATTTTCTCAAATTCCCTTGTTTTTTAAGTTTTCGTATTTTGTTTGCAAAAAGATTTTAAAATTTATTAAAAACATATGATATAGAAGTAAGATCAAGATGTCAGTTTTTCAAAAGACATGGTTTAAGACTTGAAGAAGATTATTTTCAGCTATATATATATAAACTCACTATAACTTTTATGACTTGGCAAAATATAATATCAAAGCATTTCCACATGTATAATTCTAAGTTACAGAACACTTTTACTAATATAAGAGAATTCGCAAGTACCAAGTAGAATAAAATTTTCTTATTGTTGCATAAAATAACCTATTAATTCATCTGATATGTCATCTTTAAGTAATATTACAACAAACGAGACATAATAGTTATAAATCTCACAGTTTTATGAACCAAATGTTATAAAGTACATATACTAGTTATAACAAATCTACAAAAAAAGTGTCTTGGGTCAAACCAATCAGTTTTCGGGTCCATATGTAAGAATTACATAAATGGAAGGTAAAGCCCATGCAACTAGTTATAAAAAAGAAAGGAAAAGCAGTATATTTCAGGTGATAGCTATAGAAGCATACCTACATGAGGGGAGCTACTCCATTTCACCAATTTTACAGCACCTCCAAGACTCTCTAATCGTTGAGCGAAGTTGTGTATGATTCGGTAAGGGGCAAGATCGTCATTCTCTGAGCAAAATATTAGATATGGTGCTCCAAGACCCTGCAATATTTTGAACATAAGAAATCATTAAAGAAAATGATAAAAAGGAATCAAACTGAAGAACTAGCAACTAATGGGAACTTACTACAGTTGAGTACAAAGTCTGCCAATATTCTGCACGTTGTGACTCAAATTTTGTAAGGAATAAAGCATCAAGGCTAGATGAGATACCATTTGCAATCCATGTTGCTATTGTGGGAGGGCGGGACAGTTTAAGAATGCTCGGGTGAAGAGCAAATTGTGTGCCCAAATCACTTGTAAAATCCACAGGAGTGGAATCAAATATGTGTCCAGAGAGACAGTCTCTAACGAGTCGATATTCATCCTTCACCATAAAACAATAAAAAAGATATCAGATTAGTCATAAAAAAGAGAAAGAACAGGTCAAACCTAAATCGTATGACTTACAAATATTTTTGACCAAATAAAGTAGAGGTGGCAATTTCAACCCATTTACTTATGAATGGGTCGATTTAGGTAGTGTTTTAAGAGCTATATCTCAAACGGGTGAAATCAAATAATAGTTAGAAGGGGAAAGGGATAAATGGTTCAGATGGGTTGAAAGTTTCCCACGTCCTATTTATTCTAACATACAACCTCCTAAATCCTTTTTATTCAAAGATATGCATTATTACTGTAAAAAATTTTATTTGACCCATACTAAAAACCCTGTTTTGACCCCTTACCCAATTCATACATCTTGCCACCTCTAGGATGAAAGTTGTTATAAAAATGACAGTTTGAGTTTTCATATTAAGCAAACGATATAAAGGAAAGGAGAGGAACAAAGATTGAACTCATACCAGATCTCTATGAGATTCACCCTTCGAGTCGATTATCTATAACACAAAAGATGCCAAGTAAATAACAAGTAGGAATGTATGAAACCCTTTGTAAAAGGGTTATAACTGATTTTCCTAACAAAATCTTCTGTGAAATCAGAATGTTTTTTTGTTTTACTGACAATTGCATTTCTAACTGAAGTTTTTATGAGTTATAATAATACTGGATGTAGAAAGCTAGAGTTTTGTGAAAAGATAACTTGTGTGAAACAAGAGTGAAAGTCTCTTAGGTAACTGTATCTGATTTCTTGTAGCTGCTAAGTTGAGAAGATAATAAGAAGCAGAATATGTGTACCCAAACACTAAAAACTGATAATTAGGACTTCAACTCAAAATAATCGGATAATCAGTTACAACAATCGACACACCCCTAGCAAATCCACTACCAAAATAGTCGATACTAGAAGGATATAGCCAAATTGGAGAAAAAAAACAGACATTGCTTTATTTTTTTCTCGAATTGACAACATCTAATAGTACGTAAGTTTCTTTGGTAATTAAACCTTTATAAAGTAACACTATATGTGAGCATTAAAGTTACAAGAACTACCTGCAATGCTTTGTACATGCAAGCTTTAGGACCACCAGAAAAAGAAGCAAAGACAACCGGGCATGGCCCTTTTTTTAGTTCCTTCATTTACCAAAGAACACTAATAAGTATAAGCCAAACTAAATATCTAAATAATGAATATGTCATCATGCAAAATACATAAACAAAAATTCGACCCTGTATAAGAAATTACAGAATTAACCTTAACAAGCTCATTTATTACGTCCAGTGCCAACATAGTTGCCTTATCAGGAAAGAACCTGCAAAAATACATCATGTCAATGGTCAATACAAGGAAGCCAAATACAAATAACAAGAATAAAGTACTTATAAATTGGTCAGTAACAGGGTTCACTAGTTCATTTCAGCTTGTTTTACTTTTAAACCAAATTTGAATCTCCTTTACAGTTTAGACTCATTTAACTTTACCAGAAAATCTTTCACTACAGCTCTGTATTTTCCTGGTGGTTTCTCCCTTTTTTTTCCTCCATTCAAGACTATAACCATATTTCTATTATGAAATTCTACAAAATAATAACGCTGTATTATATAAAAAAAAAAGACGTTTATTGGTTGATCGTCTCTCTTTGAACTTGCTCAGTAGACCTCAACTCTCATTGGATGGAGCCGAGTAGTTGATAACAATAGAATATTCATCAAGACTCATTTAAGATGGAAGCAAATGTGGAATTGGAGATTCAACAAATTAAAATAAATTTCTTGATATTTACAGCAATATCCATTCTTGACCATTTTTATTATAGGGGTTATTATCTATAAATTACCAACCCATAGCCTGATCTACAGTTTTAAACCTGTATAATAATTATGAAGCTGGTACATAACAATTGAAAAGAATATCAACCATAATTTTCAGCTGAATGTACCACAAGCGACATCTTATTCCATCTACCCAAATGAAAAGTGCAATGATTTTGGCCCATATTAATTGCAGCATTCTTTTGCAACTTTTTAAGTTAAAATGACATACTTAAAACATGTTTGATCTAAAGTACTACACTCAAAGTATTACTTCATCTCCCCAAATAAAAACAGCAATAATATGAATTGCAATATTTTAAGCAATATTTGAGCTAAAATGACCTAATTGCCCCCCAATATCATCTCCATAAAACTTACGTTTTACTTAAAAACCAGAGTTTGCTTAAAAGTTAGAATACATTGCATTTGCTGATGGAAGTTGCGGCTGAAATAAATCGCCCACAACAGCCACAATGTCTATTTTGTAGCGTTGGGACCGCATTAGGTTGGGTTGATCATATATGTATAACGATGTTATGGGTCAGTTTTTCTTTTTCATGGTTTTGCTATATCTTTAGGCTTTCATCAATGGTGAAGGCCTAGTTGTGTAATCATCTCATTATTCTAGAATTATACCTTTCTGTTCCAAAAAATGATTATTCAAGTAGTCATGTAGAATAAATTATGGTAGTCAGAGATTAATAACTTCTGAACTATATGCTAACTCCTAAAGCTCAAGAACATCTCAGATTCATCAAGCCAGTCAAACTCAAAAGAATCCATCAAACTCCAATACTCAAAGCCTTAAAACCCCAAAATGATGGAGAAAAATTCAGACAAATTGGAAGGAATTGCTCCTATTCAGATACACTAGCTACACTTTGGATTGTTATGTAAGAAATTGACACGATTTGTAATCTTACTACATAATTCAAGTTGTTGATCGACTTTCCTTATGAGACAATCCAAGTCAATTCGAAATCGAAATCAAATCGACTAATATTAAAGCATTAAGTGTAGCTTCTGTAAACATAGAGTACTAAACTAGAACAGGTAAATCGAGGATAACACTAGATGAAGATCAATTCCGATTAAAGAAGACATACAGATTAAGAAATTGGGAATGGCAGACGAGGGAATTCCAACCGAGCGATGAGTAGAGGTCAACATAGCTCTTCACATGTTTATCTTGACTTGACATCCATGCGAATACCACCACAATTCCTTTGTTTGATCCTCTTCTTCTACTTTCTTCTTCTTCTTCCGGTTTATTTGCCCAGTAGAATCTGCCCCCTAATCCCCACATTCTCGCTAGTTTTCCCTCTTGATCTCTCTTAACAAACTAAATTAACAGATGAAATTGAACGATAGTAGCAAGAAGAACATCAAACTGTGTTTGAGAGAGAGAGAGAGAAGATTTTGAGCTATGAATGATGAATTCAGTATTTGTATTGTAGGTTTCTATCTTCATTGGATGATGATGACGATGTGGGTTTAATAAAGAAAATAGACTGAAAATTGTGGAACCACGACTTTGACTAGACAACAAAAAAGTAAATAAATGAATTATTAATGGAATAACGGGGTTTGATTCGTATATAATATTTTTTAGTTATATATAATATGGTATAAGTATTTATTGCGTACGGTATAAATTGATGATGTATAATGTTGTTGTATATAACTATTTTTGTTGTGTATGGATCATCTCTCTTATAAGTTTTATTAACATGTGTATCGGACTCTAGAATCTTCTATTATATGTGTTGAAAATTTAATTTATTATTATTATATGTATTAAACTTTCTATTGTATGTACTAAATTAATATTTATTTTGTTTTATATATATATAAAATATATATACAGTAGCAATAAATTAAAAGTTTATACACACAATAGAAACTTTTAAAGTTTCATATACATAATAACAAAACATGAGGGATAAACTGGATACGTTCTAGTAAACTAAACCATTTTTTATCATTAGTTTTTCTTATATTTTTTAATCAGGATAGATAAAATTAACATGAAATCATAAATCTATCAATATACTCAACATTAACTTTCTATTTTCTCAATAATAAAATTGTAGATTTTAGTTTGAAAAGTATTAAGACACTTTTTAAAATAAAGAATGAAAGATGAAATGAAAAAGATTATTTCGATCGAAAGAAGAGAGTTTTTTCCTAATCGCTTACAGATAGAATGGATTACACCATAAGAAACGTTGTTTTAATAAGATTTATGTTTGTGAAATTTTGAAAAAACTTATTTCCACAAAATGTAGTTCGGACGTCGTGTATGACCAACTATACGCTAACATTTGTAATGGAAATTCATATTAGCCTCAAGTTATCAATTATTGCATAATTGTTTGTTGGTGTGTTCATAATAGCATAAAAGTTCAAAGTTCAAAGATCATGTATAAAGAAATCATACATTGAACAAATATGAAAGTATATTGATATATTATAAAATTAACCTTTAAAATAAACATAAAATTAAAATTAAGGAATAATCAAATGTGTAACAATTAAAAAAGGTAAAATAGTGGGTTGTCATAAACTTAACACACCTTAGTTTTCATGATTTTAATAGATGAAATGGACAATAACTTTCAAATGTAGTGACTAAAATTGTAGTTAATCAAAAGTGAAAATGCATTAAAATCAACAAACTTTACATAATTGTTATTGCATACCATAAACCATCATTTTTAAATAAATAAAACAAAGATTTTAAAATGCTTCATTATATGCAACATATCATTTTTAAGTAGTAATAAACCTATTTTCTTAATTTTTTTTTTTTTTTTTTGGTTATTCTTTCTTGTTTTTTTATTCTAATGAAGATGAAGATAAATACATGCAAACCCATTTAAAAGCGTATTCATCTTCATCATGAATATGAGCCCATTAATAAAAAAAAATAATTGAAGGTTTGTGTTTTATCTTCATTTGATCCTTGTCACCCATTTTTGTACAAACAAATTAGGACTTGAATTAATTGTCCTTTCCAAATTCTCGTTTCAAGGGCATGGAAGTCAGTCAAGGTTTGTTCCAAGACATAGTATTTGCCTATATTCATATAAATTTCTGTTTTTAGATCTACTTGTTCTGGACTTATTTTTTAAATCGATATTAGGTTTAAGCAATGTTGTTGATAAAACACAAAAAATGCCAAGTGTGAATAATCGGGTTATTTACTCTTTTTTATGAGTTGTACTTTTTAATCTTTCGATTTTCTTGTTGAAGATTACATAAACTTTTATAGGTTTTACAAAATGAGTTCTACTTTTTATTCTTTCTATGTTATAGCTTTAGATTCTATAGGCCAATGTGAATAGATGTTTCTAGATTTTCAATCTTAGCGTTTTCAAGTTTGAATAGTTTGAATGTCATAATTAAATCTCCAGCCAAACCTTAACTCTTAGTCGGAGAAATGGGGGAGAAGAAAAAGAAAGAGCGAGTGGGGAGAAGAGAACACAAGGTTGTAACATTGATTATGACGGTTTCGTAGTACCAATGATATAGAGAGAGGGTTTGTTTTGATATTATTCTTTCAAATACATGTAACACGTTTAATATTTAAGGGAGCTAAATTAACAGGCTATATAAACTCTAGAAATAAAACATTAAAAAAATTAATGATTAAACTGTAATTTAATATAAGTTTTAGGGATGAAATCAAATTTTACGTTACGAGCATAAACACGTGATTAGTACAAAACCCAAGTAGTACATATCTATTATCTTTCTCGACACAAATGCTACATCAGCGTCACGTTACTTTTTCTTCATTTTATAGTCTATCCCAAACCAACTCGATCTTTTTCCCACTTTTTTTAATATATTTTATTATACATTTAACTATTAAACATAATAAAATATTTATAAACTGTATAAAAATTAAAATATAACAAATAATATAAATAAAAAATTTCATAACATTAATAATATATTATTATTGGAAAATAAAAATTACAAAACTCTAAATCGTATATAATAAATAATAAATTTGCTTCTCCCAAATCTGACCGAAGGTTATTATGCTTCTGCAGGTTTTTACTTCTCGTACGTTTGTTGCGCAAGCTTGTTCACTTATTTGTGTTTTGATATTCGACGATAGAATGTCATTTTCATTGAAATTACAAATTGCATGGTCTTCGTTTTTTAGTATCATATTGTGTAAAATTTGATACAAGCGAACATTATGCTTCCCAGTCTTGTTGGATGCCATCCGTGTGCCGGATTTATGAAGTATGTGTCAACGTTGTTTGAACATGCCAAAAGTACGTTCAACATCTTTCTATGCCGATTCTTTTTCCTAATTGAACTTTTTAATTCATCGTCTTGTGGGCACGTAAATTATTTTACAAAAGTAGTCCACTCCGGATATATCTATGTGCTTGTAGGTGACTCCGTTCACCTCAAATGGACACTCAAATGCTTTTCCGTCATTGATATCGTTGAAGATGGGTGACTGATTGAGAACATTGATGTCGTTATTGGAACCCGCAACACCAAAGTATGTGTGAAATCCATAGATCATGTGAGGCCATAGCCTCTAGCATTATTGACGGTGTTCATGATCACCTCTCATGAACTTACCCCATCACGCAACCGGGCATTTTGCCCACGCCCAATGAGTATAGTCTACGCAACCGAGCATGCTAGAAATCCATGTTTTTCTTCATGCATGGTATATAACTGCTAAATATCACCATATGTAGGTTTATGTAAATATTGCCTACCAGGCTACCATAAAGTTTAACAATACCTCGACAAAATTGGTGTAGGCAATCCTCTGATAATTTTTCTCACATCCTCAATTACTTGTCAAGCGAGTAGGTGGCTACTCCGTACGCCAATTTTCAAATAACGGAAGTACACTTTTATATCAGAGAAAAACCTTTTTTTCCCTCTAATGTCTCACTGATGTGTAAATTACGCATGCTCTGCTTGTAAATCATTAACTATTCGTTTGAATAGTTGTCTGCTCATCCGGAACCGACGTCTAAACATCTCCGCTGAATAAACACGGTTATTGCCAAAATAGTCATATAAAAGTCGCTCGTTTGCAGCTACTCGACCTCTTTCTATGTTCCCACTTCTGACTATTGTTGATGACTCCGTGGTGCTACCAAAAATCATGTCTGCCACCTCACGAACCAACCGTATAAAAATTTCGTCTTCCTGCCAGATGGGATCATCGGTTGATACGGAAAACCGGTGATGCGGTCAATGAAGCGGGTTGTTGTGAATCCGTATTGTGTTCAATTTTAAAAAAATTTGAAAGTAGTAACTACAAGGGAGAAAGAAGAAAATTAGAGATATGATGAGGATTTGAGTTGTGAATTTTAAAGTGTGATTGTGTATTTATAGGGGAGAAAGAAGGAAAAAAAGGAAAAAAATCGTTTTTTAAGAGCTGTTGTTCAACGGTCAAAATGTAAAAATAAAAGAATAAAAAAGGCTTCGAGACTGGACGGTTGAGGGAGCTGAGAGGTAACCCGAATGAGGGGCACGTGGTGGTATTCCTGGGTCACCCGAGCCAAGCCGATGAACCCAAAATGCCTTTGGATGAGGCGCTATGGATGGTCTTAGTAATTGACATGTGTAATGTATTAACTCTTTTTCTTTATCTGATCTCTTGATTTTGATACTTGTTTTGATCAAATTAGTATAAAGATAGGTATAAATATTTAGTAGAAGTATAAAGCACTCCTTGTTAAACAAAACAAATGATTAGAAATTTTATCTCTTTCCTTCAAGTTCTTATATATACAACTTGAAGTTTGAACGAATAATTTACTAATTTTCAAAAAGAAAAATCGTCAACATTGTTCAGCCTTATCCTTTGTAACTATTCTAATTTATTCATGCAAGTTGATTAGTTAATTGTTATCTTAAATCGACTGAAGGTAAATTAATATTTTATTTCTTACTACTATTTTCTTGTATAGTTGTATCAAATAAAAGAAATAACATGTGAAATCCAATAATTTTTTTTCTTACTTCTCTATTGATTTTAATACCTGTCTTAATCTTATGACTAAAAATACAAAATATGTTCTTTTTTATTTGTGATAATAATTTTGAGACACTATGAGCAACAATGATTCATTACACTCCTTTGGAAAGTGTACATAAGGTTCTTAAAAAAAGGAAGATGGTTTGTACACAACACAAATTAGTCATACACAACAATCATGACTATTATACCCTTACTTACCCACTATCTTTTAATCTCATCCACAAATTCAAGGGTATAATAGTCCAAACAATCACTTTTTGTTATGTATAACTAATTTGTGTTGTGGACGAATATCACCCTTAAAAAATCTAACAATTAATCAAATATCTCAAATAGCAAACTTTGTGCTCAAGGTTAGGCTTAACCTAACCCGTTTTGGTTCTAACCAGGGCATTCACAATCCAGAAGGACCAATGTGACAATTTCTAGTATAGCCACACAATTGAATGGTTCAAAGTAGTAATATAACCAACCCATGGTCCCCCTAATGCTCACCAGATGACCTTACATTTCCAACATTGTTTGTAACCATATGAAATACTGCAATAAACCTTACTCAATATATGTATCAAACCTAACCATTACATCATCTTTTTATATCACAAATTCCTACCTGCCAACAATGTTGCTTAAAAGATGGATCCCCATGTTCAAGTTTAATAAAAGATGACGTATAAATTACCCGATATTTCAAATATGGCTCGACTGCTCGTAAAGATCCAAGTGAACACGTGGCAAACTCTTATTGGTTGATCTCCTGCACCACTTTTTCAAGAGCGTCTTTTGAGAGAGGAATGTAGAGGCAGTCTTGACCATCAGAGTGTCTTCTGATTTTGACCAGTTCGTGATCTTTGAATTCGGTCAAATGGGAGTTCAAAGTGACAAGGCTGCTCACCAGAAAACGCTCTCTACAGCTTGTGAACAATGCATCAATGGGCATTCCTGAAGGTAACCAAACAAAAGCTTTCATGATGATTTATATAAGAAGAGAGAATACTGATGTCAAAGAAGGTGTTCCCTTCCTCCTGAAAAATTTAAAATTTCCATCCTCGGGAAGTTTTGAAGTTACTTATTGTGATCATCTTGATCGCTAGAAAAAAATCTTTCAAAGTGACGCAAGTCCAGATAAATACATTTAATTTGTTACTTTTGCACATTTACAAGCCGAAATTCCACTTAAAGTTACATCTAAAACAGTCAACATAGTCAATGTTGCCCAACAAGTTATCTCTAATATCATCATTTGAACTTGCTAAAAGATGTTATTGGGAGTTTAAGGATTTTTATCAAAAGTTTTGGATGTCTAATGATTTCTTCTGGGCAAGAAAAAGATGGTTACCTGATATAGAAATTACACCAAAGTTGGTTATTTTTTCATGGAATTAGCCCTTTGTATAAATAGTTAAACCTTTTCTAAACCAAAGTGCTCATTTTCATAATTTTAGAGGAAGAATGATTACTTCTTGTGTGAGAAACAATGGTGAATAAATATAACTATAATAAGAGTATTGGAAAACAAATAGTTTGGAGATAAAAGAAGTCCAAAGTTTATGACAAATTCTAACTTTGGAAGTAAAAGGTTGGTTACTATTTTTGTAAGCAGGGAATAAAGTCGTTCTTTTGTACATCTCTTCTTTTTGGGGGATAACCCAATAACCCACCAACTAGTTCAACGGTAAAGTTGGAAACATTAGATCGCGTAACTCACAACCAAAGGGCTAGACTCTCATTTGTCCACTTAGCATATAATGTGAAGTAACTGAAACCACTTTTTTGTTTTAGAAGAAACCATTATATTTTTCAAGCAGTTCAAAATAACACTACAACGGCCTCTTTAGCCAGAAATGTGTGACACTGGCTGTGCCTATTTTGTTGTTAATCTTCTGGGTATGTTTAACAACATATCCAGACTGGTCCAAATGGGTAAATACTAAAAAGGCACTTAAGAATTTACAGGTCAAAAAAGGTTGGATAGGATTAGATTGGACTGACCCATCAACATTTTTCGTCCTTTTTCTTTAAATCTGATAAGCATCTATATCTATATCTATATATAAAAGACATGCAAATTTTCCTAAAATAACCATAAATTGAAACTCAATCAACCAATCACAATCTTCAATTTCAAAATCATTCAATTTCAAAAACAATTTTAGAAAGATTAATAGGCATCGAATTACAAATCTAAATTAATTGGGAGGGACCTGAATGAAAATTATGAGGGGGTTTATAAAACATGTGAGGGGTTTTTAAGAAAATGTGAGGGGTTTTATAAAAATTGTATATTAATGTAATTAATTATATTGTGTTTATAAATTATGTTTAGTAACTTGTGATACATGTTGTTTAGAGAAAAAATAATTATATATTTACGATCGTCTCATTTTTATCTACGTTTTGGTATAAATATTATTGTAATATGACACTTTTTAAAAATTAGCATATTTTTATTTTTTTGTTACCATTAATAGTAGTACTTCAAAAATTTTAGTTATTGTTTTTGTTACAAATTCAGACATATGTAAATTTTTGGTGATATTTTATTATTTTTATCTCAGAATTTTAATATCTCAAAACACTTCTGAAACACTATTACACTTATTTTACTATACCTCTTATAATTTCATACCATCAAATTTTATATTTTTCTTTAAACATCCCCGTGTTTTTACACGGGGCAATAAACTAGTTAAATATAATTGCAAAAACTATACTATTCAAAAGCAGAACTTAATATTATTTACTACAACGATTTATGAGAGCTAATAGGCATTTAATACTTTTGGTGCATCACATCACCATTGTAATTAATTTAATTGTTTAGATGCTACAAATCATTATTTCTAGTAATAAATGAAAAAAAATTATACTTCCAATATATGGTTATAATGATATTCAAAAATAAATATTACATAAGCGTGCCCATCTGACTTTTTCAAAATCAGAATTTAATTGTTTTACTACAACAATTTAATGAGAGGTTATAAGCATTTGATACTTTTGGCCAATTACATCACCATTGTAATTAACTTAATACTTTAGATGCTACAAATTATAACTAGTAGTTATACATGCAAAAGTATATATTTCCATCAATATATGGTTATAATGAAATCCAAAAGAAAATAATAACAGAAGACATTAACATCCCATTTGACCTTTTCTTTGAAAAGCATGGTCTTGACCCAAACCATTTTTTTACCTATTTCCCAACCCGACTCAACCCATCCATTTTTCCGCCTCTAGATAACACACAATTAACCATAGTCATAGCACTCTAACACCATTAAAAGAAAGTTAAACATGTATGGTGTACCTTCTTCATCAGGATGGGCTAGTTGATGTTCTACAAGAACTTTAAAGACACTCTGAGCATTAGGTGTCAAACTCTGTAAGACTATTGAAGCAGTCTTGACACTTTGAGAATTGCCTCCGTGAGCAAGTATAAGAGGATAGAAAACTCCTTCAACTTTGTATGGTGCAAATGTAGGAACATGATGCCAATACCAATTGAACTGTACATGAACCATTTTCTTGTCCCACACTGCCATCAAAAGTTGTTGCACTATCAGTTTCCATTTAGTGGTCTGAAAAGTGAGAATTTAACAAACAATATAAATCATGCGAACATAGGTGATAATAAGGGCAACAAGTCAAGGGATGGATTGAAGTGACATATAATAACAAAATTAACTTAAATTAATAAAAAATTCATAAAATATCGTCAAACTTGACCTCTTGTAAGTACAGATTTTAAAGCTATCTTTTCCAAAATCGATTAAAAATATAAATCCTTGTTTAATGTACATCTGTCCAGTCTCCCTCGTGGCAATTATTGCATACTAGTTGCTGAATAACTTGCCATTAACAAGAGTTCTAGATAGAGGTGGCAATATGGGTGGGTTGTGCGGGTTAAGCACGTTCGGGTTGAAATGGTTGGTTTTAGTACGGGTTAGAGTTGACCTGAAAACATTTTTCCTCCATCTCTTATAAATAGTCAATGTGTTTGATATGGTTACTAAGCTCTGAAATACCTCCAACGAATTTCAACCCCTTCAACTCATTTGACCGGTTTCCTTTACAGAAATTTTTGCATTCAACCCATGTTGACCCATTCAACCCATGTTGACCCATTCATAAGTAAATGGGCCGGATATCTTCCATTCTGGTTCTGGACCATATTTACAAAAAGGGTAACTTAAAGAAAATATCATGTGTGAGAGATGTGTGATTATATAATTTCCACTTACAAAGAGGTGCATTCACATGGTCTATAGAAGCAACAACACGAACATGAGAGCAAGCAGCGATTCTTGCTAGAAGATGCTGAGTGTCAGAATCTCGCAACCCAGGCCCATCAATATTATGAATCACAAGACAAACAACACATTCATTTTCTGTTGCATGGGGCCCATCAAGAAAAGCAATAATATCATCCATTGACCGCGAATTAAGTGGTTTTTGATCTTTAAGCAAGCCTTCAGAAGCAGACCTCGGTTGCATTTTCAGTTGATCCCATAGTACTTCTGCCATTGCCATGGCAACCTATATAAGTTATTCATTTTAAATGACAAAAAAAACTCAGATTAAGTACCTAAGCATTTTTTTCCATATTCAATCAACTAAAAAGTTCAAATAATGTCCATTAAGAGACTTTAAATAGTGACATTCATAGTTCCTGCATGAGGTTGATTTTGATAACAATATACAAATTGAGATATGATATAATGATTGCATATTGAGTAGACCGCAAAGCAAAGATTAGCAGAAAAAAACTCAAGATAGAAAAGGATACAAAACTATTGATGCATACACATATGCACAACCACTTTTATTGAATTTCATTAAACATAAAATAAAAAGAATGTTCATTGAATTAAACCACCAAAATCTAAAGAAATATTAGAAAATTGAAATAAAAGCTGAAGACATGAAATGTATTTAACTATTTATAACGTTCCTGATGGCGTGTTAGAACAGACTTAAGCTAAATCTTAATATCTGACGATGATGACCATGTGTCTTTATCTTTTCTGCTTGCATACTTTCAACCAACTGCTAATGGCTGATTGCAAAAACCAATTTACCGGATACACAGAAATTATTTAAAATGTCACTAGATATGATGATAACAGAAAACCATGGTGAATCACATGGATACTTGATAACTAATAACATGCATGTGTCTTTATCTTAACTAGAACTGACATCATTGTCACAATTTTCTCCATTGTTATAATAGATATTTATATGCAGGACTCCAAATTATCTACAAGTACACAGTAAGAGGTAGAGTTGATAATGAAATTAACTTTTCCTTCTTTCTTTTTTCTTTCTTTCTGAGATAAACCAATTCGAAGCATAGGAATACCTCAGTCTAAGGCATTGGGTTGTATTCAATTGATGGTTGCTAACTTAAAATTTCTTGTTTAACTCTTTACATTAGGAGAGAATTCCCTTGATGAGTAAAATACACAGGAACTAAAACATATAAGTATATAAGTGAAGCTACATGTACACATCATATTAAGAGAAAATAAATAAAATTGAAATCTGAGGTCATAAAACTTAAAGGCACCACTGCTTATATTCTAGTAAAATGGATTGTAGAGATATAGCCATATAGGACTTTAACTATGTGTTGTGAAAGCATTACGAAATATCTAATCATTGTTTAGTGTCTTTAATTGGACAACATGATAAACGTTCGTGACTGCATCTTCTCATCAGTCAATACCAAAAAAAAGAAGGCAAGTAGTGTAGATAAAAACAGCAATACCTGTTTAAGATTGATTGACTGAAGATATCCATTAACGACAATCACACTATACTCAGTTAACGCTGTTGAAGCAAAATCTTCAATCAGAGTCTTCTTAGATCCAAAACCATACATTAGAAGACCAAAACCATACCTGCAAGAGTTGCAAAAGATTAAAAAAAACGTTTAAGGAGTCACCCACCTTTCATTCAATTAAGTTATCCACCAATGTATGTAAACCAATCATATGCCCACTCACCATCACATTTGAATCTGTTATGGTTAACCCCATAAATTTTCTTGTTTTTTTGAACGCCATTCATATCTTGAAAAAGATCCATGTTTCATTTATGTCAGGATGTACCTACTTATGGGTCTTCATTCATGTATTAACTATTTAACTGTTTATTTTGGCACAAAAAGTTGACATATAGGACCGCTAGAAGTTATTAAATATAAACAACATTTTGGAGTTTAAAATCAAAAGGTGTTTGTGTCCATTTAAACTCTAAAAATAAACAGGTTAATTCCCAAATGAATGAGTACATAATGAGGCTTCATAAAATTAAAGAACTAAACACCAGAATAGAATTGATACAGTAATGTACATACCTCAACTCAAAAACCCACTCATTGTACAAACTTTTATAACTATTTATCAATGAAGCAATTTCTTTCTCGTGCTTTGGCTCAATATTAGACACCTCAGCTCGGAGCTCCTGCAATGTTGCAAATATGCAGAGAATTCAGTATTTGCTCTGGATTACATTTTTTAATCTTAAATCGGTACAAATTCAACACCTAAATGTTTATAGAAACTAGTAATATTTCAGTTTTGCAATTGATACCGAACATCAAATTGTGGGGTTACTTGTATTACGGAATCAGTATAACATCACCTAGTAAAATTATGCAATGTGAGGAGATTAGATAACCTGTTCATCAACGAGATCAATTTCGGAAAGCTTACGAGCTGATTTCTTCCCCGATTTTCCAGACTCTTTGGCTAAAAAATAGTTTCTTGAGAACTCAAACTCCTCTTCGTCGATATCGTTTTCATCCATTTTGGATTAACAGAAAATTACCAGCAATGAGAAGAACAGATAGATCGAGCAGAGTAGATATAATGTAGCGATGTTCCTCGCTTTGCCGTGCCCTAGTTGGTGCTTACACTTGGTTTCCCGCCATTTCTGATCGAGGGCAGATAAAGTGGGTCGGAGCCTGGAGGACCTTCGGAGTTCGGATCACTCAAAGCCCTGTTCCAAATCATAACGGGTCCAAATAATACGTCGGGTTGGATAATTTACAAGGGATTTTTCCCCTTTACGGTCTAGTTCGGATCGGTTTATAGCAGTCATTTTTCTCGTGTGGTCTCACATCTTTTTTCAATAGGTTTCGGTTTAGGTTTAGACTTGCTCAATCCGTGGTCTTTTCATTCGGAATTTTTCTGGTTTAGGGGCTATTTGTTTGCTGCTTAATGGAACCATTCAGCGCTGCATTCAGCATGTTTGATTACTGCCTCTGAATAAAGACTGTGCTGAATGAATCACAAGAACACTGCTGAATCATTTTACCTTAAAGTGTATTCTGAATCATCAAGCACGGAGTATTTTACCCTAATACTCATTGTTTCACATGCTGTCTTGTTAAACAATCATATCTTATAATATAATATATCACTATTAAGGTAAAAATGATAATTTGCATCATTCAGATGTTTATTCAGAAGCTTTATCAAACAGCATATCACATTCAGAGGCAGATTCATTCAGAACCTTTGAATTATTCAGTGCTTAATCATTCTGTATTAACAAACAACCTCTTAGTTTTTTAGTTGCAGTTGTGACATTTTCGGTTTAGTTTTTTATGAGCAAATTGATACTACAAATTTTGAACTTGTACTTGTACTCGTCTTATTTGATAATAAGCATAAGATTACATGCAGTTAGAAAAAAACATTACATAACGCTGTGGAACAGTTATTGAAATGACATATCTAGGGGTGGACGTATATGGTCACAACCGGTGATATGTGCCATTGGTTAATCGATGCGGAAATATTCAATGTATTTTAAGTGATGCTAACAATCAAAATTTAAGATGACACATGTGAATTTTGAGTGCTACGGTACCTTAACCTAATTCAATTTTAATAAAATAATAAAAAGTATAAATTGTAGTTAAATATTCGTATTTTGTTTGTAATATAGCTTATTTTTGTAAGTCGTCAACTAATGAAGTGAAAAAAACACCATGCGGCTGGCATGCGCCTTTATCTTGTTCACTTTCTCACAATCGACAAGAACTTTTGATTTCTAGGTCCCTACCTTGATATTTTTGTGTTCTTGTTTTGGATTTTTTTAGAAGCCGAGTATCATTAGATTATGACATTATGTGATTCGACCCTCTTCTTTCTTCTCACATTAGGTTGATTGATCTAAATATTAAGTTTTAGAGAGAAAATAGGGAGTTGGGATGAAGATGTTTATGGCCTAACATTAAGCTTGAAAGTCTTGTATTATTAATTAAAAAAGGTTCTATTGGGGAGATAATCATTTCAACCCAAGAATAAACTATCTTATTGAAAAACGTAAGAGTTGATGTTAACAAAACTTTCATTTGTAATAAACCTGAAATTATCTTAACCATGTGTTGTTAAAATAAGACTTATATTTTTACTTAGCATTATAGATTAGTAGTGATGTGATCATAGTGAATGAGTTAACTAAGCCTTGACTTGATGATTCTGGATGTTGAGCTATACTGGTACTTAAGAACAAATTTTATCAACTAAGTACAGTTTGTCGTTTAGCTGAGAAATCACTTGCCTTAGCTGAGCATGCATATCAAAACAATCCATTGCTCAACTATGTTATCTAATCTCATCAGTAAAGTACTTAGTTACTTTTTATGGTTTCTTTGTAATTTACAACCCTGGATCGTATATTTGTAAAAATATTTACACTTTTTGCTTTGCGAAATAAAACATAAAATGATGGAACTTAATTAATAGAAACGGTTGATGTTACACAAGATATAAGATTTCAAAAATCTTGTTCAAGCACAAACCGTGACGGACAATAAACATGTTTAGGAAAGTCAATAACCTAATGATTTTATGGATGATAAAAGTTCCAATCATGAAAAGAAATGTTTAAAAACATTGTTTTGTTAACAGAAGATGAATGTTTAAAAACCTTTAAAATGAACCATTTTCATGTGTGTCCTTTGACCTCTTTTGTAGAAGTGGTATTGGACCTAAAAATGGGAAGATGATGAACCAGTATTGGTTCCTAAGTAGGAAGGTTGTAACGTGAAATTGCCTGATGATATGGATTCCTATCTAGATGCTAATGACATTGATCAGGTTTGCACCCTCTATGTATTTTTGTTTTATATCGTAGACTTCTTAATTTTATGGAACGTGTTTCTACTTTTTTTAGCTTGTACTTAGCATCACTTTATGTATGACATACTTTTTAAAATTTTTGAAAACAAACCGTGTTAAACTTTTCATGTATAGGTTACACTAAAAACATATAAATAGAAAAAATGTTGAAAACGACAATAATAGATGAATATTGATGAATTGTAAACTAATGAATTTTATATGATGAGTGAACTGATGAACTCTTTAGGAAATTAAACAAGAGTTTGAAATTTGCAATTCATACATGTTGGAACATTAACAACTTCTTGTGAAACGTCAATAACTGTCTGTGGAAGATCAACATCAGACATCGATATTTATTTTGATTCACCCATTTCTGTATTCTTTGGTGCCATCTATGATTTTTATTTTGCTTTAGGTGAATAAAGTATCAAGCCTCTATTTATAGAGAAGCAAGCTACACTTATGCCACTAAACTATAACACCGGTTTTCACGCGCTTAAAATTAGGGAAAAATTAAGTTTTTTAAACTTAAAATAATAAAAGCCAGCAGCGGAAGTAAACGTCATTACAAAATATTGTAAGAGTTAACTGACTCGGCATTTATAATACAACAAAAATATGCCAAGTTCAACAGTTTGGTGTTACCAACTAACCGACACTACCGACCATCGGATCACATATAATTACAACGAACAGTGTTCCGCAAAAGGTATTTACAACAACTATCTACAGTCCCGCCTCACCAGGCCAACTACTTCGCATCTGCAAAAAGGTAAATTTAGGCACCATTAGCTACAACTAGCTAGTGAGTACAGATTAACACATAAGCATCAATAAACAGGTTATCCCAACTACGGGACAACACATAAGGCTATCCTAACATACAGTGTCGCGCCAACGAGTCAGTAGGAATCATATCTCGCAGGGGAAAAGCCCCGCTCAACGATTCTAACTGGGGACCATCAGCTACAACTATCCGCAATGGTGGGGGAGCGAATAGCAGTCCACCAAACGCGTTACGAAGCTCGAAGCTCAACAACTCGGATCTCAACGAAAGCTAAGATCCCAACTCACGTTAAGGAGCGGCGGTTTGCAAGACCACCCCGGCGTGCTGCACACCGGGTACCGTTGATCCCCGTTATTCCATCAAAGGGATCCAGCCTTCGGGAAGAAAGCTGACCTTAACCATGCCAACATCAGTCCGGACCAGTACCACATATACAACTACAACCCGTAGTGGGTTCAACTATACGCATGCGATTCATAACCAACGTGTAAAGCAATTTAGCATGGCAACAATAAACAACAACATGGCATAACATACCTCATACGCACGTGTGCGACATCGACAACATATTTCAACAAACAACAGACAACGCTACTTACCGAGACTCATGGGAAAACCGGTACTCACCTCGAGATTATAAGAGGCAGATACGAATTTGGGAATCCCAGGAGCACACGGAGTCGTCCGAATCACCTAACACATTAGGTTCAGGCTTAGACACCAAACAACGACAACCAACGAGACTTAAACCACAATACAACAAAGCTGCCAACAAAACAATAACACTTGCGATCGCAAGACACATACATGCGACCGCAAGGGTCCTCTTAAACACCCCACTTGCGACCGCAAGGATTTACCTTGCGACCGCAAGGGTCCTACCCAGACCACACCAGCTTGCGACCGATAGGACATAGCCATACGACCGTAGGGGTGGTATCTTGGGGGCTTACGATCGCAAGTTATGTACCTACGATCGCAAGTTACGTTTCCTTCGTCCTTAGACGGTAAACCACGACAACGACACCCTTACGATCGCAAGATACATGTATGCGACCGCAAGAGACTCCAGACAACCCATGCGACCGCAAAGGAAACACATGCGATTGCAAGCACCTATGCGATCGCATGCCCTTCTCATGCGATCGCAAGCAACCCTGTTACAGAAGGGTTCTTGCTCTGTTCGACACAGCAACTGTTTTTATCCGTTTTTGCATCAAAATCCATCTTGAATCCATATTCAAGCGTTTACACATGTTATTTAACATCACTACCAACTAGTACATGTATTCTTTCTTTAAAACAACATCAAACTCATGACTTAACCCTCCTATTGACACTACACACTTTACCACTTCAAGAACTAGGTTTTGAATCTTAAAATCACTTACAAGATAGATAAACACAGCTGGATTTCCTTTGATTTCAGTTAATGAACCCGCAAACAGCACTTCCTTCTTGATTTCTATCTCAAATCACCAAGTGTGTGTGTGTGTTTTGGTTTGTACGTATGCAAGTATGCGTATTTTGTGTTTTTGGGAAAGCAGGGGATAAGGATCCCCATTAAGCCGACCTTGGTTGGTTTAATACCCCGTGTGGGTATTTCGTTCTCCTATTCAACTTAAAACACGACTTAGGTTTATCCGTTTCAACTAACGGAGATATTTTCGGAATCATTATTTGAAACCGTTCAATTATTAACCAACATTTTCTACTTATGAAACATTTCTAACTTTAGCCACATAACCACGTGTACCAACAAATAACAACAATTAAGCAACAAAACAACTTAAACAACTTGGTTAAAATCAATGTACAACTGAGCAAACATAAGGTACAACTAATTACAACTAGGCCCTAAATTAGGATGTTACAAAAACCATTAACAATTAGGTTATGCTAACACTCTTTTCTCCTTGTTTTGTTGAAATTACCTATATTTAGTTATGCATGTTATAAGCAGTTAATTAAAGTTTTTTTTTCTAGCTTCCTAAACGAATGGTCTGGATTTAGTTGTGAATTTTGATCCAACGGCCTTAAAAATTAAGGACTTTAAAAGGCTTAGTTTTGATGTGTGTATGATCTGATGGTCAAAAATGAATGCTTGCCTCGATTACCAGCAACCATACATATATATAATTTAAATTAATCTCTTTGGTTGAAAACATTAAATAAGATGAAAGACGAACAGTAGAGTCCGACACCACAATGATGAATTGCCGGGTGACGAGCAAGTAACAAAGCCACCTTAGTAGGTAATGAAAGAACAACGAATATGATGGAGCAAATTGTGTCAAGCAAAATTTACCCCACTAAAATTGGTTAATTGCATCGAAAAGGAAAATACAATCAATATTAATATTTAATAATAGTGAATATATATTTTTTTAAGTAGTAAAATTATGTTAGTGGACCGGATCCGTAATAACATAAACGAATATAAACCCACAATAAATACTAAAATTGGAAAACTGAAAACAATGAACAGTCGACAGTCGAGGGACTAGACGTGTAATTTACTCTTTAAAAAAGATAAAACACAATTTATTAATTTTCAATTTTTTTTCTTTTTTGTTGAAGAAATTCATCATTTTTATCTTACTTTTGATGATCACAGATTTAGAACCAAATCGACCCCGACAACAAACCATTCGCCAGCCCCCTAATTCCGAAACCGATTTCATCTCCTTGATTGATCCGCCACATACACACCCTGAACACACTGACACAGAAATTTATTTCAAAAACACCCAATTAACGTTCGAACGAAAGAACGAGCGAGCGAGCAAGTGATTGATTGATTGATGATGGAATGAAGACCAAATTCGAAGAAGAAGAAGAAAGGTTTGAGAAATGGCAAGGCTGGAGTTAGATCACAGTTGTTCTAATAATGGCAGAGGTGGAAGAGGAGTACCCAAATGCTGTTCTTACAAGAGAACCACTGTTATCATATGTTCCATCAATATCGTTGTTGCCCTTTATGTTTTTCAGAATCTTTACACCTCTCTTTACTCATACTCCTATCAAGACACACACACTGGTAATTACTCCGGTTTTTTCATGAATTTATCGACTTAGGGTACAGTTATTTATCCCAATTATGAATGTTGTTGCTTATGATTGCATTTAGTTTCTGAAATTCAAACTGATTATACTGTTTCTTCACTTATTTTTTATTATATCATGTCAAATGGCTGTATTCTCAATTAGGTTATATGTGCAGCTTGTTGATTATTCAAAAAATTTAAATTCTAGATCAAACCTAGCAGTAGAGTTTATGTTTATAAGTCCTTAGAAAGTAGAAGATTTCCAAACGTTGATGAGTAATTTTACTTCTGATTTCTTCTGCTGTACAGCCGTTAACTACACTCCAGATCAGATTAGAAAAATGGAAGAATCAATGCGGATACGGAAGGAATCTGAACCTAGAAAGCTTGTTGAAACAGTAAGTTTACCTCTTTTTTGATTGTTGAACTGTTAACAAATTGATTATGTGATAAACGAGCTGATTGGATTTGTAAAATTTTGATTGTTTTATTGGTTAAAGGTTAAAAAGATCAAACAAAAAGTTGATAATAGAGAGGACAAGGTTAAACTGCCTCAACCATTGAAACAGAAGGTGACCGATGAGATCATAGAACTACTGAAAGGATTGAATGGTGGTGCTAACACGACTTTACAGCATGGTAAGTTTGTGTTTGGTTACTTGACTTTTGATGATGTCTATGCATTATATTATTTTATTATACCCTAACTACTATCTCTATGATAAGTTTTATTATAACCAGCTTTTGATATAAGTGCAATATACTTGTTATTTGCTTTTACTTTGAAATCTCATATATATAAACTTACCCGTATATTTTATTAGTAATTTCTAGCGCTTTTTGCTTAAGATTCAACAAAATGAGCTTGGAAATCACACATGCAATGTTTTTTTAATGAATACAGTTTGATATCCTTATATGGAGCCTTTTGTAGCTCAAAGTGATCATATGTCTTCCTTGCGTTAATTGTCACAGATGGGGCGATAAATATATGTCATCTATTTTGTAACGTTAAATAGCTTAAATTCTCATTAAACCAACACAAGTCATAAATGACCCTTGTAGAAAAATACCTCAGGCAGGTCATATGTGATTTTTTTTCCTTCTTTTTTTGGGCAGTAGTTTAGATCTATTATTCACCCGTAAAGTACTGACATTGGTTGAATGGGCGAGTTTAATGACACTTCTCGTAGGCTGATCATGATAACTTTATAAATTCATCGCAGTTCCTATGTTTATACCAACAAACGTCTTTTACTTACTTATTTTTGCTAGAAAGTTGCTGTACCTAAAAACAAACCAATGGATTGATTTCATGAGTAAAGATGGTGAAATGGAGGGGAAATCATGGTGAAATGTGGTTTTTATAGGAATTAGGAAATAGAAAATAGAGAGGATTGTAACATTAAGGTTTCTTTATTGAAAATATCGCGCCCCAATGTCTAATTGTGTATCCATGTCAGTTTTTATTATTTTTTTCTGGCATAAACCGAATATATCTAGTTGATTAGATTATATTAGGAATCTGGTGTATAAAATATCAAGTTAGGCTTCCTCCATCCAAGGAAAGTTGCAATCGTCATTTGGGCATATACCATCACAACAACACAACAACAACAGTACCCAATCCCTCTACAGTGGGGTATGGGGGATGTGAAATGTAGACAATCATCCCCTTCCGGTAGGTAGAGAGATTGCTTTTTGAAAAAGACATCCTGCAACGTAGAATAGAAATAAAAAATAAATAAATAATAATAAAAATAAAAGTAGTAATAAAATCAAAAGATAGAAGAAATACGACCAAAATAAATAAATAAATAAAAATAAAGAGTAAGAGCCAAATATATAAAATAGATAGAAGATAATATATAAATCACCTTGTATATGTTTTGGGATCTTCTAAAACTTGTAGTTAAGTCCGAAATCTTTATATCTTTATAAATGTTAGGTTTATACTATAAATGCTGCAATGTATCATTTGGCTATTTTTGTCTGTACTTGTCACTTATGGCATGCATTATATAAATCTCTTTCCTTTAATCCTTTCACTCTCTATAACTGCATTCCAATTGAAGTTACCCTTAGATATGTTTTTCCTTTGAAATAGCAAAGATGATATTACTAGGCATTAATACAAACTGAAAATCTACACGTTATTTGGTTTTTTACATTAACATCATCCAAAACGTTCTAAATCCTAATGAGAACACATCATATTTGTTCCAACCACCCAAGCTTTATGTTTCCAATAGTTTTCTTTATAACTAAGCATAACTTATCGTATCTTACCACCTTTGTCAAGTGTAAAAATGCTACAAATTTCCGAGTTCATTCGGCTATAAACTAATTTTATCATTAACAACATAAAACTAATGATTGGAATTGCTTGCATCATGAGTCTATATTCAATTATGTTTTTAGTTTTATCCCAAACGTGTGATAGTGCAAGAACTTTAGGGGGACGCAGAAACTTGGGTTGCATATGATACTGAAATCCAACGAGTTTTTATGTACCAGATCGGAAATCTAAGGGCTTTTTTCTTGTTATGTGAATCACTTTTAAAGATTTTACATGCATAGGCCAGGCTATGTTATTTGGAATCACTTTTAAATATTTTAAGTCATGCTTTAATTACATAGTCGGTTGGTCTTCTCTTATAACATAGACCCTGTGACATTAATTTGTTCCATATGATTATCCTAAGTTTTCGTTTATTATCAGATATTTGATTAATAGTAGAACATTGTTCAAACTACTTACATGGTGAAGCATTGAAATCCTACTACCATAAAAGCTGTTTGGCTTGCATTTAGATCAACAAAAATGGAAAAGAAGTCCTAATTTTAATTGGAGTTCACAAAATGGAAATTGTTGCAATTTTCATGTGATAGAGTACGTTTATTGCACGCAATTGGTAATAGCCACATGTGTTCCTTCTATGATCCCCCATGGCATTTCATCGTTACTTCTTGCTTTTGGATATGTATTTCAAAACTGATTAATTGATTATCGCGACTTAAAATTGCAATCTTCAGCTCTCGATGTATGGATAAACTTATTATGCTTTCAATTATCTGAGAGCTAGTTTTGGATGATTAGTTATATACAAGCTGCAATAAATCGATCATCTAACAAAACACCTGTTTACATGTTTTGTTACCTAATTTGAGAGACTTTTATTCCATTTCACAAAACTTATCTCCTTTATCTACAATAATGTCTTTTTTTTGTTTTTATATATATTAGCTAATTAAGCAATCGGAACTTTGAATTAAAGAATCAAAACTATATTGAAGAATATTTTTTATAATCGATCGAAAAACTAAAAGTATTTCTCAAAGGAGATTTTCGCCCCAACACTAAACAATTTGATTATCTAATCCAAAACACTTCCTTCTACAGTTCTACAAGCCCTTTCATTATGTCTGACTATCTGATCCTAATTATACATACACTATTAAACTCACATCCAAACAACTTTATGAATGCATGTAAAGTTATTATTATCTATGTTTTTTATGAACAGAAGCAGTTGAAGGCTGGCGGATGCAAAAACTAAAGGAAGCCAAACGAGTTACTCGTGGGAAGAAATCAAATTCAACCATCCTACCCAAGGAAGCAGGTCTTGCAATAGTTTATATATGCACTTATCTTACAACCCTTTATATGCACTTTGACTTTTTTTTTTCACTTTGCTCTACTTCTTTCACTTCATGAAAGAAAAGAGCATACTTTTGAATTAAAAAAAATTCAAAACTAATACTTGCTAAATTCAAATTTGACATGGATTTTTGAGTTTTTGTTACCTCAAATCCTTGTTATGTTAGTGGTTGTTCGGATATCCATTTGACATTCAAAAGTCAAACATGAAAAGGTTACATGTTTATAGGTATGCTTGCAAGGGCCTTGGAGTTCAACTGGGCAGAGCTATCACATGAAATCGGCCTCTGGATACCAGTTAACATAATCAACAAGGAACATGATGACAAACCCGAGGGTGAAGATGATTTTGGTAATACCATCTTTAGAAAAAATAAAATAAAAATAAATTCTTTGTGCAATTATCTAATTAGATTGACTTGACTTCTTAGATGATACCATCCTAGCTGGAAGGCGGCTTCCACCTGAGTGTAATGCAGAACTTCATACAGATTATGGTGGTCATGCGGTCAGATGGGGTCTCACGCACCATAAAGAAAGTGCATATGATTGTTGTCAGGCTTGTTTAGATCAAGCTAAAAATGCAAAACCGAATGAAATGAAATGTAATATTTGGGTTTATTGCCCTGTTGAAGGCGGATGCCATTCCCCGGATATATACCAACACCAACTTGAAGAATGCTGGCTGAAATATGTAAGCTCGTCATTTCTTATCTTCTTTGAGGAATATCTGACTTTGATGGAAGATAAACAAATTTGAGGAATATCTGACTTTGATGGAAGATAAACAAATATGAGACTAACAGTATGGTCTCTAGAGGTGGAAAATGGGCGGGTTAGGTAATATTTTGGTATGGATCGAAACAAACCGGGTAGGGTCGGGTTGGGTTGGGTTGTCTGAGATACTTTTTCCGGAGTTCATTTATTTTTGAGTTAATTACAAAAATGGTCGCTATGGTTGTCACTGATTTTCACTTTTAGTCCTTTAACTTCAATAATTACGAAAATAGTCACTGTGGTTGGCATTTTGTTTCACTTTTGGTCCTTTAGACTAACTTCAGTTATCTTTGACCATTAGTGAAAGGGTAGTTTAGTCTTTTTTACACTTTATCTCTGTTACCAAACACTGTTACTCCTTTATTCATTTAATTTATAATTAGTGGTCATATATGTTCACAAACTATATAATATTCTAATATTAATCTATCGATGCTTGTACGTATGCAGGCAGAAGAGCCGAAAGTGAACTTCAAGGATAAATATTCAGAAAATTACAGAAGAAATCACCCAAACGCACCTATGTTTGTTCCTTGGGTCTCGGGGGTCATAAGCTCTTAAATGTGTTCAGGCAGCAGATTTAAAAACCTGTCTGAAGACTAATTCAACTCCCATCTTGAATGCTTGCATCTGTATCTTTATCCAATGCAATGCAGCTTTCTTAGCTAAAAGTGTCGAACTAATTTGTATTTGTAGACCCCGCCAGTGCTTTTGAAGCGAAAACAACTGGACCGGAGACGAAAAAAGTTATGATGGTTGGGGCAACGCGAAAAGGTGTTGCTCGTTGAGTGTTAAATTTGAAATTTTATAGGTCGAAAAATGGGTAAGTGAAGGTATTTTTGGATTATTTCTTGAAAGTAATTTGTGTTTCATTAGTTTAATTAATATGGTTGACAAGTTTGGTAAACTTTGTACTTTCAAGAGATGGTGAGTCCTGGATTCATTAAAATGAGGCGAATATTAGTTACTGTTTGTATCTTTTGTCGCGTCTTTTGATTCATTTCGACATCCTTGAGGCATATTTTCTATGATTTAGAAGGTTGGACTGAACTTCTGCATGTTTGACCTGTTTGACGTGTTTTCTTTTGTCTATTTTATTAAATATATACGAAATTGATTAGCGATAGTTTTAATACGAGTATATGATGGTGAATTTATTCTTTCGGTTTCTATTAGTTCTTCAAAATTATTGATTTCTGGTTTCTCAAGTTTCGTCTTTGTTTCCTGTTTAGTGACTGTGGATTGATTTTTGTCTTTCTTAGGATGTGCAAAGAGTTGAAAATGGGTGATAACCGAAAATATCACCATTTTGAGGTTTTTGTTTACGAAGAAACTTGATTGTTTGTCCCACGTTAAACCTAAACAACCCCTAGAGTTGTGTTCAATATAGTCCATATAAAAATCTTAGTCCTAAATTTGCATATTTAATCACATGTGATTCAATATAAAATCACATGCGATTCAGTATACAATCACATGTGATGGTAAAATCATTACATGTTAATTACGAAAATGCTACTCCGTCCAAATTTTTAAAATTCAATCTGGACCGTTGATGGGGCTGATCAAAGGGCTAAGATTAATCCCTTGGGACTATGCAATAAGTATGGACTATATTGAACATTTCTCTATTTTCTTATTATAAGTTATATAATGAATTTTTAAGCTAGAAAATAAGAAAAAAAATAACTTGTAAAAGTTAACTGGAAAATAAGCCGTTAATAATCGAAAAGAAACACCTCTAGGCATTATTTGGTTATATTTTTGGGTTTAGGATAGATCAGGTCAGACATTGGTTTTTTGTGAAAATGTTAACTGATAACCGAACAGAATTGTAATCCACTTAGTCGAGTTCCGGGTCATACGATTCTGGTCGGGTATTTCTTAAACTACCTGAAAATTTAACTTTTTAATTAAAGTTTATATTTTGAGATCAAGCTAATAATAGTGTTTCAATTCTCATAATAAAATTTGATTTTTTTTCATTTGCAATTTGTATATAATATATGTGATGTAAAAACTATAAAGGCATAATTAAGCCCATTTTTTGTATGTTTTCTTTGCATATTGAAATTTAACTAATTTCAAGACAAACTTACAACCATCACACACCGTACCCTACCATTAGTATCTACAAACAAGAATTCATCTACCTGAAACCTGAATTCACCAAAACTCGATTGAATAAGTTGGGTTATTCGGGTAATAGTTATTTTTGACCCTCCTCACAAGTAAAACAAGTTAGTTTTTTAGGGGTGTTCACCCATCGGATAAAACCAAATTACCGAACCGAAAATATTGGATCGAACTATTTGGTTCGGATATTTCGGATTTTTGGATCGGATTGGATCAAAACCGAATAGTTACTATGGATTCCGGTTTGGTTTTGGTTACTATAATTTAAACAGAATAAACGGAACAAACCGAATAAGAATATATATATATATATATATATATATATATATATAAATATATATATATATAACACTAGTGTAACAAAGTGACCCATATGTGTCATGTCTATGTTTATTTACAACTTATTAATTTTAATTATATATTTATAAAGACACTACTCCCACTAGTTATTGTAACTTGGACAACTATATTTTATCTTAATAGTATATGTATCGAATCTAGTTTTTAAAATATCTTGACTCTTTAAACATGTTTTTGTGTTACAATGAAAACCGAATTATAAAAACCGATCCAACCGAATTGTAATTTGGATGGATTGGTTCGGATCTTAAGATTGTTTGGATAGATCGGATTACACTTTTCAAAACCAAAATCCAATTGGATTTACTAAATCGGATCGGATCAAACCGATCCATCCGAATGTACACCCCTAAGTGTTTTTGTTGAAATTAATTAAAATGATATAAAAAAGTTGAAATTTTAGTAGACTGCATTTTTTAAAAATCATAAGAAAAAGAAACATAAAAAATGAAAAGTTGAAACTAAAAAATAACAATAATAATCTAGAAATAGTATGTTTTTACTCTTATACATAGTCACGAGAAATGTTCAATATATTTTATACTTATTGCATAATCTCAGGGGATTAATCTTAGTAATCAAATAAATATATAATATAATATTTGTTAAAATCCAAATTGTACGAATCCATAGGTTTTTGAATTGCCATTGATTTTTCATAAGAACAATCAGAAGCTTTTTTGTTAAAATTTCCATAAGAACCACTACGAAGCCATTCATCTGTAACTCGAATAGGGGGTTAGGGCGTCGACTGTGCGGCGGTTTGCGACGGCGAGGAAGAGAATCGAGGGGCGGAAGCGGAAGAAGAACACATTAAGATTGCGATTAAGGGTCGAAATCACCTCTGTATCTCCTATTCAGTGACGATTAAGGTTAGGTTTCATCTACCTTCTAATTCCTCCTATTACAGCAGCATAGTAGTTGAATAGGTCTTCTTCACTACTGTATCTCGACTTCCTGGGCTCAATATCAATCTGGTTGCTTGAAAATTGAATCAGACCATTATTATTATTATTTTTATTTTGAAAAGCACCATACCTTACCTTACCATTACCAAACTAGTCCATACAGACAAGAATACATATGCCCTTGGCAGCTAAAAAGCAAATCTTGGTGCAACACTCTACACCTTATCGAACTAGCAGTACACAGTAAACAAAGATAGAACAAACAATACAATCAAAAATAAATAATCGAGCATTGCACTCCCGGCCACTCACAGCAATTGAGGGAAAGTTAACCATGTTCCCTAGTCTCTCTTATTTAGGCCATTCTTCCCGACAATCCAATTGAAAATTTTAACTTGGAACTCGTGAAAAACATCTTCCAGGTTCCCTTTGTCTTGCTGAAAAACGACTCTATTTCGATGGGCCCATATCAAGTATAAAAAACACCAAATAGAAGCTTGCCAAATCGATTGGTCCGGTTTGATAATCTCTAAAAGAGAACTCGATACATTCAGCGATTTTGCCCACCATTTCTTGAACATCTTCCATCCTGTTTGAACTTTACTGCAGCTCCATATTGCGTGCTCTAGGTCTTCGATCACTTCTTGACAATGCGGACATAAATATGAATGAAGATCCACCTGCATAGAGTGAAGAAGACCCCGTACCGGTAACCTACCCAACCTCAACCTCCATATAAAAATATTTACTTTCCGAGGGACTATCCTACTCCACCACGTTTGTACCCCCCCTCATGGTACCACCTCCACCACCATTTACCAAGCAACCCTATGTTTGAAGCATAAAGACTCCCCACATTTAGCCCCCCAAACCCATGAGAATTAAGAATAGTGTCCCATTTTACCCAATTCAAAAATTTACCCGCCCCCCTCGAAGACCCTTTTCCCCAAAAGAAATTTTTTCTCACCCTCTCAAGTGTATTGGGCTTTGAACACAGAAAAGAAATACAACGGTAAGCTACCAAGGATTGATTTTACCAACGTCAAACGGCCACCAAACGATACCATACTTGCCCTCCAATGTGAGAGTTTGTTTTGCACCTTTTCTACTATTTGTTGCCAATTTTCTATCCGAGACATGTCCGCTCCAACTGACATTCCCAGATACGTGAACGGTATATCACCTTTCTTACATCCCACCATTCTTGACCATGTATCCACCTCATTCTGATCCATACCAATACCGATTAGTGCGCTTTTTCCTAGATTTATCTTTAAACCCGACAGCCTCTGAAAACATTCTAAGATTTTTAGTAAGTTTTTAAAGTTATCTAAACACTATTTACCAAAAATAATGACATCGTCCGCGTATTGTATAGATGAGAAATAACCGTTTTCACCTGTTTACCCACTTCAATCCCTTTAAACTTACCTTTCTCCATCGCTTCTTGCATCAAAATGTTAAAACTGTCTGCCACAATAAGAAACAAAAACGGGGCTAACGGATCCCCCTGCCGGAGGCCTTTTTCCATACTAAATTCCCCCGTTGGTGACCCATTTACCAATGCCGACACTTTTGCCGATGATAGACACGCTTGGAATTGATCTCTTACGCCATTACGGTTAGCAACATATAGACTAAAACCAATTATAAGGTAGTGAATATACGATATCACTAATTCTTTTTGCACTTTTTTTTGTTTGATACACATCCTCACTTTGTCTTGTTTACATCATATCGGAGTCATTATTTTACTTTGGTAAGTAAAATAATTAGAACAACGGATTAAGGTTTCAGACAGTTCTTACTATGTTTCAATCAGAATATTATCTCGGGACTCGGGAGTAGTATAAGGGTTTTCGAATGGAGAATGGAATTCTAGGATAGTTGCTTCTTCTCACTGATTCATCACTGCGTATTCTAAACTCACTGCTCCTTCTTCTCTCAAACTAAAAAGGTTATTCCTTTGATTCAAAGTCCTGATTTATGCCCTAACGCGGTTCCTTCTTATAAGCATTGTTGTCTATTGTACTTGTTGATTTTGTGCATATCCTTGTGTTGTAGATTTCTCGGTCAATATATGCAATCACAAAAAATCCGTCACTCCATTTGGCTATTATCTATATATAATTTACCCAATGTCCACATCTGTGCTTTGGTTTTTGTTATGTTTTTTCTTATATTGGTTTTTAATGGTTGTTAAAGAGAATAACAGCTAAAGCAATTGACCCAGCTAGGCAATTACTAGAATAACAATCACATATAAATTAATAACTTTTCTGGAAGCATAAACAAGTTAGCTTTTTAGCATAAATGAAGTAATTTCATTTTAAAAGATATATAGAAGCAAAGAATGATAAATCACTGATTTATGCTGAAAGATGTTAGCTTGGTTGAAAAATATACGGAGTCATATTTCTCTCGTGTTTTTACAGGAAGAATCTTGAAAATGCAACTAGGCAGCAATGCAAACACCTATCAAACTCACTACAACATTCTGAATGTGAAAGAAGATGCAAGCCAAGAAGAAATACGTACAAGCTATAAATCTGCTCTCCTCAGTTCCCATCCAGATAAGTTGCAGAAAACATCAAACATCACAAATTCTGAATCAAGATTTCTTGAAATCCAAACTGCTTGGGAAATCCTAGGAGATGTAAAGTCAAGGGCATCATATGACATGGAGCTTCGGGTTTCAAGACAAGATGATATTATTGCAGACGAAATTGAGCTGGAGGATTTGATGGTGGACACTAGCGGTGATGTGGCGGAGCTTTCCTACCAGTGTCGGTGTGGTGACTATTTCTCAATCGACTCTTTGGAGTTGGGAGAGATGGGATTTCAGCTGTTAACACAAGGCAACAAGATCTTGCTAAAAGCACCTGTTACTGCTGACACGGGATCATCAATCGTGCTTCCTTGTGGTTCTTGTTCTTTGAAAATCCGTCTAATGATTAGTAAAGATACACAGGCTTAGAGTCGTCGTGATTCTTGAGAACCCTTCATGTTTTTTTATTTATTAAATTTTGCTAAAGGTAAATAGCAATGATTGTTTGATACTTGTGGATGATGAAATGAGCAGAATTATTGTTATTTGATCCCAAGTTCTGTTTCTTTTGTCTCATCTTCATCAAACGAGTTCAAGCGAGCTTGAGTCTTGATTTGAGCTCATTTATTAAACGAGTAAATCTCAAGCTCTAAATAGTAAGTTTGTTCAAGCTTGTGCGTCTAAATGAGCTTTATTTATAACAAAATTCATATTTTGTGTTTTAATTTATTTATACAAATGTACAATGAAAATTTCAAAATAATACCCGAGTTTAAGCGGACTGAATCCAAGATTAATATAATATTAAGCGAGCCCAAATCGAGCTTGAGCTCAAGCTTAAGGCCATGCATACTGTAGTAAGATTATGAATAGTTATACTAACTTTTGGATTAAAAAGTGGAAAGTGATATGATACTGATGTGACAACAATAAAAGAGCAACCCATTAAGTTGCTATACAAATAGCTTAGTAAATTCTAAACGAGTAGTCCCCCAAAGCGTTTTTACTTTTTTTTTTGTACATTTTTAATTGGGCCAAGATTAAATGGACCATGATTTGACCCGAAACACAGGCCCAAATCCATTTGCGTGAAAGGATAAAAGAAAAAAGCATTTTCTTCTTCGCTCAGGTCAGGTGTCCCACTACACACAGACACACCACTCCACAGCCAAAGAAGTAGAAACGCAGCGGAAGTGAAAGGGGATAAGGAGGACACACACACACCAACGCCGTCTCCGCTCCCTGAGATTTCCATCTCCGGCGGTTTTCTCATCTCCGGTAAGTGCTTTCTTCCCCTTTCAACACTAAAATGTTTCAATAAATTTAACTAAATTGAATTAGTATAGTGTATTCTGTCATGCTGTAATTAGTTTTCATCCATTTCCGTATGAGCAATTTTATTCCGTTAATGTAACGATAAGCTTCTCTCGTAATCAATTAAGTTTGTCCGAGATGATTTTTTTTCTTAATCCTCTGGTAGAACTCTTAAAATCATGCCGGATGGCATTCAAGTTAGGCATTTGATGACGATGATGATGATATACCCTAGTCGAATTACAACCTTGTTAAATTGGGCAAATCTAGACCTAATTGTAGTGGTTCTCTTTCAAAATTAAGATTAGATTAACAGTTGATTAAAACTTATTAGTACCTGCTTAATGACTTGGGGTTCCTGACTTTGAATCCCACATTTGTACATTGCTTAGTGAATTATCAAAATTAAGCTTATATTTCACTTATGATCATAGAAACTTGAGGTACAAGGGCAAATTTAAGATTCAAAGTTAAATGAATTCCATTCAGTTTGTTCACTTTGGCATTCTAAGTTGAAGATTTTTTTGCTGCAAGTAGATGAAAACGATGTACCGAGGTTTATTTCAAGATTGCAGGAGTTTAGGATATGCCAAAAACATAAACATGATATTGGAATATAGGATATACTGTAATACTGAACAATGATCAAGAAACTTTTCGACTGTCTTTGTCTTCTGAGTTTGATTTTTATATCAATGTTATGATATGTTTACTGAAATTTTCAGGGCATATGGACATCAGTAACTCCCACAACAACAACATTTTGTGGTTCTTTAAGCATAAAGGTTTTGATGATAATAATATTCATGAAATGCTTAGGAAATGCAAGCGTCTTGAGGGTGTCCAGAAAGAAAACTTATCTGAAAACTGGGAATACTTGAAAGAAATTGGCATTCAAGAGAGAAAGCTTCCTTCAATTGTCACAAAATGTCCAAGAATTATGACTCTTGATCTAAACGAAAAACTCGTACCCATGGTACAGTGTCTAGCAACTTTAGGAACAAAACCACATGAAGTAGCTTCTGCCATAACCAAATTCCCACACATATTAACCCACAGTGTGGAAGAAAAGCTTTGCCCGCTTCTTGGTTTCTTCGAGTCACTCGGGGTGTCAGGAGCCCAACTCGGTAAAATGCTTCTCCATAACCCACGAATCATCAGTTACAGCATTGACTTAAAGCTTTCTGGGGTAGTTGACTTCCTTGCTAGTATTGGGTTGACCAAAGAAGGGTTGATTGGTAAAATCTTGGTTAAAAACCCGTCAATTATGGGTTACAATGTCGAAAAAAGGTTACGCCCGACAACCGAATTCTTGCTTTCTTTAGGTATAACGAAACCGGAGCTTCAACGAGTAGCGATTAACTTCCCTGAAGTTTTGTGTAGAGATGTTGACAAGATTCTTAAACCTAATCTTGATTACCTTAAAACTCGTGGGTTTGATTCCCAACAGATAGCAACTATAGTGGCCCGTTATCCGCCTATTTTGATTAAAAGTGTTAAGAACTCCTTAGAACCGAGGATCAGGTTTTTGGTAGAGGTAATGGATCGACGAATTGAGGAAGCTGCTGATTATCCAGAGTTCTTTCAACACGGGTTGAAGAAGCGGCTGGAGAAGCGGGAAAAGCTTTTGAAGCAGAGGAACATTTCTTGCAGTTTGAGTGAAATGTTAGATTGTAATCATAAGAAGTTCCTTTCCAGGTTTGATTTGGCTGAGAAATTTGTGTAAGATTTTATAAAACCACTTCCATGTTTTCAATGTAATATTAGTTACATGCAGTTTGATTCCGTTTTAGGTTTTTAACTTCGGTTTTGAACCTGGTCTCGGTTCCTAGTACCTGTTCCTCTCGTCAATCTCTAGATTGTCATACAAAATGAGAGGGTCGGGCGGGTCAAGTAACGGGTTTGGGCGAGAACGGTGATTCCTTACACCGACTAATAGAAGCATTAGATGTGGAAGCTACATAAGAAAATTTTTATACTAGTGTTTTGTTCAAAACCGGAACAGTTTTAATATATTTTGTCTCTAAACGCTATGATCCTTTTTTTTCGGACAGCAGAATATGCGTACACTCTAAACTTTTAAATTACACTTTTTGTGAATTTTGAAACATGGATGTATTTGGAACAGCAGAATATGTGGTTTTTAAGACAATATTTCATTATTTCGGGTTTAAATAAAATTGTTATTATGAAACATGGATGTATTTGGAAACAAAGAAAAACTGAACCCAAGTCTGCTTGTTTGGTTGGCAAAGGAATGAAACTGGGATCCTATGCTTTAAGCATGTTTGGTTGTAGTCTAGTGGTATTAAGGTGTTCAAAGGTGTTCCTCATGATAGGTTATGAGTTCAAGTCCCGTTGTGAACAAAAGATGTAAATTTAGGACTAGATTAGTGTGTGCATATACGTTTAGTTTGTGGATTTTAATGAAATTCATATGAATTAGAATGTTGAAATTTCCTAATATGGTCTTTTAGGTGTATCTGCGAGCCCATCATAGTATAAAATTTTCTCATAAACACAGATAACACACACCCCTCTTATTAAACAACAAATCCATCAATATATCACCTTCGGTCATCCTCACCGCCGAGCAACATTTCGGCGAACAAATTCTATCAGGTCTAAAGTTCAAACCTCCATTATTCAAATAAATCACGGTTGATTCTAACGACTCACCCTTGTTTCCATGAGTATTACTTATGAAAACTAGTATCTTTAACCTTACATCGAACTTCCAAACACAGGCGATTTTACTTGTTAATCAATGGGGTCATTACACCCCACCTGAATTTGAAATAATAAATTGCACCCCTCTAAATTTTAAATTATGACCCCTCAACTTTGACAATTTTCTACTAAGGAAATCATTCTGAATTTTTTTCAACTAAAGAAATCATTTACTAAAAAGAATGACTTTTTTAAGGATAAAAGAATAACTTCTATTCTTTACAGAAAAATAAGATTAAGAATACAATCTTTAACCATTATTTACATTTTAAATAGTCGGTCACTATATTTTTAATAAGATTTCATCATAGAGCTAGTGTACACGAGGGTTTCAATATAAAAAAGCTTTTTACAACCATAATCATGTTCGTAGTAGGCATGGATACATATTTACGATGATAAGCCTGATAGACTTGTGTTAGTTTCTCTTACTATGAACCCCTGTGAATTTTATTTTTGAAAGTCGCCACTGCTTCCAAACATCCTTGACCTTTCTTTTTATTCTGAGTGAGTAATAAACACGTCTTTGTTATCATGTTGGTATAACACTTTCCATTACATCTTTCATTCCTACATAGTAAACACATCTATGCATTTGATAACTCACTAAAAATTTTAATCTTAATTATTAATGGCGGAGATAAATAATAAACTTAAATAGAGTAGTAAACTATTTCCATTTTCTTAAAACCTTTTTTTATAGTAAGAGCTTTAAAATAAGTTATTAAATGACTGACACATAATGATTTTACACAACAAAGATTTCTTATAAACAAAAAAATAAAAAGATCCATAATGTTAACATTACCTGATGTTACACTTATAAACCATTTAAATAAGTAACTACTGAAACGACTAAATTACATTTCATTAAAGTAGTTTATGAGTGTAACATCACTTAAGTAAGGATGTTAACATTACGAATGATTTTTCAAAAAAATGTTTGGAGAGACATTTTAAAAAACGTCTACTAAAAAGGTCACTTACAAGTTATACCAAGAAAAAAAATCATTATTCTTAGGATAACAGGGTTTTGTTGTATATGTTTTACCTTCCTTTTAAGATAGTTATTAGTTTACAACCATTTTATACAAACAAATTTGGAACACAATAATTTAATAATCTATGGTATATTGGGAGGATATGTTCTTATGAGAAAAGAATGTGTGCTGTTACAACACCTAACTAAAGAGATGTAAATGTGACAACAACTAATAGCAATATATATACTTTGCCGGTGTTTTATTGATGATAAGAAAAGGGATTGTGATTTGTAAACATCTTTTTGCCATACTTGATAATAAAGACTTTTATATCCACACAAACTCATTACTATTCTTTTTGTTATAGTCTACGCCAATCTACGGTAGAAGAGAAAGTTATGTGGGAACAATTATTTATTTCTGAAAAAATATATCTTTTATTGTGTATGACAAAGAGTTGTATACGAATTGTCTTCTGAATTTCGTGGGACATAAATTATAAAACTAGAGATGTGTTCAATAAAGACGATATAAAAAACATAGTCTTAAACTTTTAAAAATACAATCACAAGTGAAAGTATACAATCACATGTAAATTACAAAGTTATCTATCCGTTCAAAATTATAAAATGCAATCTGGACCATTAATAGTATTAATTTAATAATTAACATTAGCTTTTTACAACTAAGACTTAGAAATAAATTTAAAATGAAAATTCTTCTATAAAACTAATATAATCGAATAGAATATAATCTAATAGATCGGCTATAAATAGATAGACAACAAAAGATCATTAACGCTGTGTTCCCGAGTTAAAAATAGGGGATAAAAAAAATGATTTATGAAGGAAAATAATCTTTAGTTGTGTTTCTAAGTTTTTTAGGAGAGAAAAGAAAAGATTTTGGGAGGAAAATTATCTCTCATTTTCTTTCCTGATTTTCCTCCCAAAGTAGGGAATATTTTGGAAAGAAACCAAAAAACACTTCAAGCTTCACATCTCCTCTCATTTTCCTTCGAACTCGGGAACACCAAATGACAAAAACATATTACTTTCTCTTCTTTTCTTTTCTCTCGTTAATTTTCTATCCTTCCATTTTCTTTCCTCGTATAACTTTAAAATTAATTTAATCGAATAAGGCCAAAAGGGTAAAGTGAATTCAGTTATCGTTCATGCACAACTTATAATACTAACCTCACACAGATCCCTCACGCGAATGCTTGAAACCACACAGTTCTTCCGTCCACCGGCCACCATAACCGCCGCACCACCACCAGCGCCGCTGCCTTGGTTCGTATCATTTCTCCAAAAAAATTCTTTTCAACGTCATACAACACACCGCCATTCTATACGCCCTCTTATTAGAGCTTAACAATCCGATCAATGTTGATAATGCTTTTAATCCTAATGAACGCATATCAAATAGTTTTATAGGTAAATTGATTTTGATGATATTGACGTGTGATATTCCTTGTAAATTGCTTTAGAGATTCCGGTAGCGTTTTACACCTTGTTTCTGAGTTCTAATTTGGTTTGAGGGATACGAAATTTCCTTGTTTATGAATTGACAATTAGGGTTCTTCCGTTTCAAAAGCCTAAACTTGCCACATTATGAATTGGTATTTTGAGAATCATCACAGATTATTTTCCATGTGAGACTGGATTTAGCTTAATGAATATGTTAATGGCTACTAGTTTATGCTGGATTATTTGATTTCATTTCGAGATTAGTGTAGCCTTTAGATCACTAATGATACATAACCTTATTTAAAGCAAGTGTCATTAACATGATGAAGATGTTTTCTATCCCTAGAGGTACAGATTTTCCCTGTTTTGAAAGTGATGCAGGGTATCAATTTCGTTAATCTTCTGTTGTCAACATTATGGGAAACTGGGAATTTATAATTACTTCATAAACTGTTTTGTAGCCGTTTATGAGTTAAATGAGTCAATCCGCTATAAACATAGCATATGGTTCATGCTTCACTATGCTAGCACTGAAAATCAGCCATTTGTGGTATTGTACTCAAGTCTGGTATAGTAGGACACTAGGACACGACTATGAAGCCTGAAATTTTAACCCCATAAGTAGTTTGAGACTCTATTGATAGGTTGTACTTTGTAGAGTATTAAGACCTGAAAACATCACATGTTGTCACTCCTTTCATGAATTATAGCTCCATAGTAGAGTTGGCCAAATGGGTGGGCTAGGTAACAAGGCGAAGGGGTAAAATTTAGCACGGTCGGGTCACTCAAAAACACTTTTATTGTCTTCCCTTTATTAATATATAGATAATTATTGTTTTAAATATTATTGTGGAAACTATATTGTTACTATAATAATAATTTGGAATTCACTTTTAAAAAAAATAAAGAGGTTTTATACATTTTGACTACACTTAGCGCAACTTTTGACTCACTTATCTTATTCAATCTGTTTCACCCAACTTCAATCTGTCTATGCTTTCTAAGTTTACCCGTATGACGCCTTAGGAAAATTTAAAAACAAGATCGACCCATTTATCCATACATGGATCAAAACTGCAACCTCTACTTCATGGCAGTTGTCTATCTGATGTTCATTTTTGCTGTTTCTTTTGCCTTTATAACCACCAAATGTAACTAGGGGAATGTACTCAAAGAATTAGAGAACTATAAGTAACTCATGTGTACCTTTTTTGCTTCTATGACAGACGAAACGTCAAGAAAAAATAAACAACCAAGATGGGTTCTGGAAATGGATATCCTGGTTGGAGCGTTTATGATAATATTAAGATTATTCCCTCAAAACCCGATGCTTTAATGGCTGAGATAAATTCGGCTATTTCTTCTCTAGAGTATGCCAAGGCAACAAAGCACTTGAATTGTCCAGCTCATCCACTTTCCAAGAACAAGAAGAGCATTGATGATGGAAGCCCTAGTTTATATGATGCCCGAAGGGCAGATGAATTTTACAAAGCTGGACTATCATATTTGGCTGCAGGCAACCTTGAGGAAGCTTTTCGGTCGTTGAATGTCGCTCTCTCAAAGTGCCCACCAAATAGAACTTCTGCTGTGTCGAAGCTTCGGTCTCTCATTTCTGTCACGGCTCAACGCCTTAGAAAATCTCCAGGATGACTCACCCACCTTAGGTTCGTCCTACCTTACTGATTTAGTACAGTTTTTCAGGTCAAATTCTGTTAGAAGATTAACTTTGATATTTTTGGTTCATAAATTATTAATTTTATACATCTATGCTTTTCTTATGGGCTCATTTTCCAGCTTTTCATGTTTTAGTTGCACAAGTGTCTATGGTCTTTACCTCCAATGAGCCGTGGGTTGGTTTCGATTGACTTATTTTCTTTCAAAAGAGTTGCAAGAGTAGCGTAAAAGGGAATAGGTTGACGGCTATTTTTGGTGCAAAGATTATAGAGTTATTGTTGTTCTTGTGATCAATTGAACGCATAATTATTTATAAAGGTTAGAGAAAAAAGTTTTTGTGGGTTCAACTTAAACTTAACCTCCCACTTATAACCCTTAATAAATAATGACTGAATTCAACTTGAAACCATGGCCAACCACCTCTACCAGTAGTCTCTAGCTATAAAAATGCAACACAACTGCTTACATAAATGCTAAAAGAGGTAGATTCTATGTTAAGTCCTCTCTATTTTTTGGCATTTTTGTGATGTAGGAAATTGAAGAGTTGTTGTGTATCAATCAGTTTTGGTTTGTATCAATCAACTTCTAATAATGTATTGCAGAAGTGGTGGAAGTACAACGTAAAATAGCCCAAAATTTGTTCAGGAAACGCAAGACCGTAGGATTATTACAATACCGAGAGTTTGATCGTTGTTAAGTTCATATCTTGAGCATATGCTGAAATTAACCAATGTTGAAATTCTAGTACAAGCTCATTAGCAGGCGAATCTCTGTTAAGTTTGTTTTATAGGAGACTTGCATTCTTATAACTCATCTTAAGTTGATATTAATTTGTTATATACAATAACCAATCTTTTTTTAAGTTCAATTTTCATTGAATATCATCAAGCCTAGGCAAAGTGGGAAGATCTGAGAGCTTCAATCGCATGTCATGTCATGTGTTTAGAACTTAAAAACCAGGTTGTGTAAGAACCGGATGATGTTAATAGAGGAAATAAAATGAGCTAATTGGTGCGGTTAGGTAACATATTAAAATAAGTAATTTAAAATGTGTCGCAATCACACTCCTAACATATATGGTGTAGTTAATCTTGGATGTGATCACTTCCCAGCTCATGGTAATGGTAATGGTATGATCACTCACCCGTTACCCAACACGTTCATATTGGGTTTTCATTTGAAATGCATAGAACCACTCCAACACATCTTACTTTCCTACAAGTCTCTACATGAAATGGCAACACTACAAGCTGTGATCAAAACACTAATCCTAACGTTCTTTGGTATTATTATTTGACGAGAAGAGAACAAAATCCAACCAATCCAACATTGGTAGAAAACAGATTGGAACACCAATAGGAAAGATAAATAAAAGCGAGCTATATGAACAATGTTTCTCAAGACAACAAACAAAATAAAGGTCATTCTGCATCTCTCTGCTAATCCAGATTTATGCTCTGTGCTCGATAAATGAACCAGAAATTCCAGATGTCCCCAGAACAGTCACCTGCAATTAGAAAAGAACATAGTTTTTACTACCATTAACCACTAAGTTACCTAGTTTAACCTAATATGGCAAAATTATTAAGTTAATACTATATATGGTTTTCGATAGAGGCGGAAAAATGGGAGGGTCAAAAATGAGCAAAGATGTAGGATTGAACTCGACAAATCGTTAAAAGCTCGTTTTGGGGCCTAACTTGGAGCTCGTTTAATAAACGGGCTCGAGCCCAAGCTTCATACAGTGAACCTGATTAGGCTCACTAGCCTAAACGAGCCTATTACTTGTATAAGTATAATAATGCCCATATAAACTACTATATAATATGTGATAATAATTACTGTATATAATTATATGTAACTGTTATGTATTTACAAATACATCTAGAAATATTGATACACATACACATATATAAATAATAAATAATAAATAAATATATATAATAAACCAGCCAAGAAAGAACTTATCTCGAGCCTATAAATTTACTCATGAGCTGAACTCGAGCTTTGCAGATAAGACTCGGCATAAGCTCGGGCTCTATTTAGTTAAATAAGCCAAGCTCAAGCTTAGGAGATCTTGGGCTGGGCTCGTTAACACCCTAGTAATGGGTCAGAAACAGGTTCGGGTTGTGACAATTGTTTTTTACAGGTCAGTTTGCATTTGGTTTATCTGTGTACCTTTTCGATTCTTTTTTTTATTACGTTAGTTCAATGTTCTCCAAAACCGAAAGAAAGTAGAAAGTTACAATAAGGAAAACACTATTGCTACATGTACACATATTCTGGGTTGTCTGGAAGATATATAAGATCTTGAACACTAAGACAAAAAGATCCATCTCACATTAGACACAAAATCACATAATTTCAACTACCAATAGAAGTGTGTGTGTGTGTGTGAGAGAGAGAGAGAGAGAGAGAGAGGCCATACCTTTCCCCAATCGCCACCGAGACCACTGCATCTCATTTTCAAATGTATCAGTTTCATTCCCAGCTCATTCTCAACTTTTTTCCGTAAATACCCCTCATCTGGTCCAAAAGAGTCCAAGTACGCATAGTAGCGGCCAAATGCTACACTCAATGCATTGGCAACATCATTGGATAAAGGCTTAACATTCTGCAACATAGTTCAACCATTTAGACATAAAAACTTAAAGAAAAAAAAGAAAACACGTATAGGCCACTCATAAAAAAAACTAATATCACCTCGCCACTCATTCCAACACTGTCATCAATTTCCATTTTTAAAGTCACAAGAAACCCACTAAACTCTTCGACTGCCTCTGCAGCACGTAAAAGGTTGGCTAATGCCTCCTGGCTAGCCTTGTCTTCAGTGTTTTTAGACAATGCTCGTTTGGTTTTATTAACAACAGTGTCTGGTAGTTCATCCCAGCTCACAGCCATAAGTTCCTTAAACGCATGCTTAATATCACCATCTTTTATATCTGGCAAGTGTGTCAAACCATCACTGAAACAACGTGTGCTTCCAATTCCCATTGCAAAAGACGAACGACTGTCTATAATATAGAGAAAAACAGAATCAGCTCATTTCCCGCTTCAGAAACTTAGTTGAAAGGAGATATTAGATAATAGATATTAGTCATATCAGAAATGTATTCTGTTAAAAAAATATCAGATATATATCATCAAACTGCAGATAATTTCCTTTTGAGTGAACATCATATAGAGAACTTAAGATAACATCAAACATAATAATGTCATCTGCAATATACCACATAATCCCAATAGAAAGGTTAGCATCCAAATCTTTCATAGCACATTTGAATTGTGTCTGCTCTTGTTATGCACGCTAGTCACGCTTTCAAGACCGTCATCCATGATTTTATATTTTTTTCTCTACATGTAATATCTTATGGGGTTCCTAGTATCAAGTCCCTTCATCCTTTGACGTTGACTAGTCAAATTTGTATTCATATTCTCAAGAGTCACAATTACTAGAAAGTTTAGAATTCTAAAAGGAGTGTTTCAATTGTTTATATTGCAGAATGCAGAATTCACGGATATTGAGATCTACGAGTAGATACCTTTTCCTTTTTATTGATCAGATTCTTACTAAATTCTAGTAAACAACAGTTCACAGCCAATGGCCTGGCCTCAAGCCCTCAGTAGTGTTTTGTTGTATTTTCATAAAAGGGCATTTTAATCTCTAAACCTTTGTAATAATTAGTAATAATTTGCCAGCAACCGGGAAAACAAAATCAACAATAATCTAATCCTAGATGTGAATTAATGGCATCCTGCATAGGCTTTTAATATGATTCTTTAGAATTTGCACATTTCTGGAGCCAATTACCAGTACCAATCTAAGTCCCTATAGTGTTCTCACACTTCATCTGACCTATTGTATATTTGTATTGATAATTTCATATAAACATTCATATTTTTCTCCAAATCATGCTTCCTGAGAGATTTATTTTCAATCAAATTACTAATAAATAGACTGTATTCTTCACGAATATAGTGTTTTCAAAATCCTAATATACATTATTAGCCCTAAAATCATATAATATCCTGAGAAGATGCAACTTACACAAATCAGTATTAATTTTCAGAGCTTTCAAGGATAGATAAATATAAAGAATAAAAACGATGAAAAAGAATGTTACTGGAAAGCATGGATGACGGAGAGTGCTGCAAGTGGTGGATTCCACGGCGGATGCATTGGTGGTTGCTTGTTACGGCGGCGGGGGTGACGAAACCTAAAGATCTCCGTGAGATCGAACGGTAGAGAGATCTCATCATCATCAATTTCTCCATAGCTGCAGTGATGTGTTAAGAGTGACGATCGGGAAAAGCTTCTTGAGCCCTTTGGCTATGCAGTGATGTATGAATGTATTTCAGATTTTCAGTAAATTTGTTCTTACATTTTGTGCGATATGTTACCCTCAAGTCCTTAATATTACACTTAAGTCCCTAATATTTTAGTCGTGTTAGTTTTAACCTCTAAGTTTGTAAACTACTAGAAGTATAAAGATGGAACAATTTAGACAAATATCACTCTAATTGAAGGAAAGTTTTTAAGACAAAAAAATTATACAATTGTTACTCTCAATCTCTTCTAACCATTTCCTTTTCTTTTCAGAAAAATTAAAAAAACAAAATTTCTTCTCTTCTTTGCTTAGAGTATTAGTAGTGGTTATCTTCTATTACACCCACAAAACCATCACGTCAGCCCCCTTTTTTTATCACTTAGCCAATCACTCAGTTTCATAGTGCTCACTTCCTACCATACCAAATTCTAAAACTCACCTAATATCCACCAACCAATAAAAAGTAATACAAAGAAAAGAAAAATAAAAAGACAAATTGTGACCACAAAAACTTTTTTTTGCAAGGCAAGCTTTAATATATATATAATGAAGTAGAGAAGCAGCCAAGTACAAGTGCACTATATAGTCCACAAAATAAACAGGCTACCAACTACAGGGCCTAAATAAGCAATCAAGAAATGACCAAAACATAAACTACAGGGCCTAAATACTGCAGCTAAATTGACCAAAGGAAACAACGAAAATCAGCAAACTAATTTAGGAATTTTGCCACTGAATTTGGGTCAGTAAGCCACAATTCCCAAATTAGCGCAGCCCTTCTGGACAACGAGTTCCTCAGCCACGGAAACAGATAGATCTGCATTTCGAAAAATAGTCCATCCGTGTTGAAACTTTTCCGGCTAAAGACGCCCCCATTCCTGTTTTTCCAAATGACATACGCTAAATATTTTGAAGAAGCTTTCCACAAAAACTTACCACCCTTTATGTGATATTCACCCCCCAAACTCCACCACCATTTACTTACGGAGTGGCATCCCTTCCCACCACTCAAGTAAGGAAACGAGGAATGGACTTAAACAATAAACACCACAAACACGAGCAAATAGCAAAACGAAAACAAGAACACGACTATTTTTTGCTTTTCAAAAAAGAAAAGAAAAGAAAAGAACACGACTATTTTACGTGGTTCACATGATCGATGTGATCAAGCTACGTCCACGGCCGAATTAGAGACTACTTCTTATTATTTTGAGTGAAGGAGGTTACAATTACATAAGACCTATATTTATAGGAGAGAACTAGGCTTAGTTTCCTAATTAGAAAACAATTCTAATCGTATACATCAAATATTAAATCGGCAAGATTAAAACCATAGCATGGAGTCGATCTAATCCAAATACATGTATATCTAATTCACAATTTGAATTAGTTATGTAGATATCTCCACGTTTGAATTAATTCAAACACTAACACCTTTTTTTTTTCTTGGATAAGCCACCACGTGTAGCAACAAATAAGAGACCATCTTATTTCTTAAGTACCACCATGCCATGCAATTTTATTAAGCCTCCATATATTCTCAACAAATATCACATACCCCTTTAACTCTCTTCCACTCCTACTACTCTTAGCAATTTTTTCCTTCCCCTCTTTAAAATAACTCGAGAAGAGGGAATACATATTTCACTTTATTTACATATTAAGAAGAAAATGTTATTTCCTCCTTCTATATCACCAATTTCATCCTCCTATCATAAACGAGAGCTTACTATTTTCTCGTCTTATCTTTTGATTTTAACATGTGTCATGTTATAGTAAGTAAAATGATAAATAGAGGGTACAAAACATTACATACTATATTACTTCATATTTTATATAGCTTTATATTCTCTTGAGTCTTCACAGTTTTAACCTATCCAAACCCTTATCCTTCCTATTTTTGTTGAAAATCAACTTTCATCATTTTATCAATCAAGTCAAAACAGAAAGAAAAAAAAACATAAGCAGTATAACCAATATAGAAAAGATTCGAAGGTTAAACAACTAACACAGTAAAACTTGACTTGTATTTACCATTATCAATCCAAACCTAACATTCAAGAATGATATGAACACACAGGAATACGGAGTGTGTATCTTAACCGAAAAACTGAATATAAAACAAATTAACTCAATGGACCCAAAACAACCGAAACTGATGGCTCGGTTTCTCAAGGACTGAACCGATATGGCGACATAAATAAGAAAACAAAATTTTCTTACCTATATTTTCATATCTGTCTAGTGCCAATAAATCTGATTTTCAATGATTTGGCCAAAGAATTTCATTCTAGTTCCAAAAATTTCTAATGACATGTGGCAAATATGAATAAGGGCAAAACTGGAAAATAATCTCAAGTAAATAACTCACGTGCCTCCCCTTCAAACTCCAGGCAAACCCAATTTTTTAAAAAAAAACCCACTCAATCATTTAAACGATCATAACTTCTTCGTTTTTAAGAGTTTATGCAAGAAAATTATATCATTAGATTCAGTTTTTCGTTCTCTTTCAAACTAGACCAGATTTGATATATTTCTAAAATTTATTTTTGAAAATGCAAAATTTGCATTTTGAACTGGGTTTCATTCCAAAATGCAAAATGCGAATAACCGAAAATGCAAAGCAACAAACAAACAATCTGAAAATGCAAAAACAAACTGGAAATGCAAAAACAAAATCCATCACTGAAAATGCAAATAAGAACAAACTGGAAAATACACTTGGAAATGCAAATTTTTTAAATTTGCCTTTTCACATAAAAAAATGCAACCAAACAACAATCTGAAAATGCAAAGCAACTATATTTCACATAAAAAATGCAAACAAAAATCATAATCAAAATGCAAACCCAAATCCATCACTGGAAATGCAAAAACAAAAGATGATACATAATTCTTATTGTTATTAAATGAATGTACAGATCAGTAAAAAATGAAAATGCAAACATTCATATGCAAAACCCAAAAATGATACATAATCAAAATGCAAACCCAAAATCCATCACTAAAAATGCAAAAAACAGAGATGATACATAATTCTTATGTTATTAAATGAATGTAAATACAACATATCAAGGACGAAATGCAGAAACCACAATCGAGATTGGTATAAATTATACATTTTTATACAAGGATTATGACACAATAAGTACATTTTAACACAAAAATCCAAATGCTTTACCAAAACCAAACACAAAGTGTTGTAATTCCAAACATAATTGCATTTTCAATCTTAACCGCATACTACATTATGACTATCCATTGTAAAATTGAAAATGTTAAATCCCATACGAAGATTCAGATTCAGATTCAGACCAAAACAAAGTGTTGTAATTCCAACATCTCTTCATTTTCATAATTAAAAACTGAAAATCTTAAATCTCAAAGAAAATAATAAAGATTCTGAATGTCTTTGCATAATAGTATATGTTAGATTATGTGCATAGATAATTAAATGGCACATTGTATCCAATGTTATAAGAGACTAAAGGGTCACACTGCTACACACCCAATACGGAACAGTTGGTTTTCGCCATTAATCTGTGTGGAAATAATTAATCAGGTTAGATTAATTATTAAAGAGAAAAAGAAAATAATTAATCAGTTAGATTAATTATTAAAGAGATAAACGAATAATTAATCAGTAGTATTAATTATTGAAAAGAGAGATATAAATAATTAATCAGTTTGTATTAATTATTAGAAAGGAATAAATAATAAATAGTTATTTATTATTTAAAGGGAATTAAATATTAAGTTTTAATATTTAACGGACCAGTTAATTAATAGTTAATTAATTAACTAGTAAAGTTCAGGGGGTCAAAGTGAAGAGATTGAAAGTTTAATTAAAACCAGTGAGCTTTTAATTAAACGGGCTTAAGGTCCATCTAATCCTTATATATATCCTTAAGACTTAAGGATTAAGAGATAAGAAAATAAGGGATTAAGAGGATAACCCTAGCCACCACAACTCTCCCTCTCTCCCTCGTCGATCTCACTCTCTCTGCTCTCTCTCTCTCTCTCGACGATCGCAAATCACAAAGAACACAAGGTGTTCTAGTTTATGCCTTGTGTCGATTCACGCATATACACAAACAATCAAGGTATCGATTGTTGAAGTTCGGGTGATCCAGGAGCGGTCTAGCAGCCAGTTCCAAAGGAGGTGCAGTAGTGGTGGACTTGTTTTAGCAATCCCATTGTTTTCTGATCAGGTATATTTTTATAACCTATAATGTGGATTGTATGTAAGAAACTATGTTTGATCATTAGTATTAAGATCCTAACCTTTTTTTGGGGTTTAGAGGGTTGTGTTCAATCTAGTTCCGCTTTTAGGATTGAACCAGTAGAATCAAACCCAGGTTTGACCAGTTTGTGTCATTGGGTGGTTTGGTCAGGTTTAAAAACCCTTCAGTGGTATCAGAGCCTCGGCTCTGTGATCCATAGTTTCTAGTTTTTATCTGTTTTAGATTAAGGTTTTATTCTTGATTTTCTACTTTTTTCTTGTGTTTTTCGAAAATCAAGTAGGTAACAAAACAGTTTGTTTTTGTTATCAGGTTTATCCTATTAATCAGAAAATTCAAACAATTAGTTTGAATGGTTAAAAGGATTATGATTTTTGAATAAGAATGAGTTTGAATTAAGATTAAATTAAACAGTTTGTTTAAGTTGGTAAAAACCTAGTTAATCTAATTAGTTGGTTTGTTTGATAGTTATATGATCTTATTCATCTTGTTTCTTCTCCTCTGTTTTTCGAAAACCATAAAAGGATAAAAACAAGTTTTCTGTTTTTATCCAGTTAATAAAATGTTTGATTTTAACCAGTTAGGTTTAAACCATGTTAGTGTTTAAACGGTTAAAAGGGATAAACTTTTATCTAAAAACTAGATCTTAACCAGTTTTGAACTTTTGTTTAAAAAGGTTAAGATTAAGTTTTAGGATAATTAGTTATTAATAAAACAAGTTTTTGTTAATATTAATAATTAATAGTTTTTGGTTTTTGAATTAAATCCAGTTTTTAATCAGTATATTAAGACAGTTAGTTTTAATAGGTTAAAAGAGATTTGAAATATTTTATTAATCGGAAAACGGGAACCGAGATCATCACCGTGTCAGGTGGTGGCGCTAAAGGACTTTAGCGGCGCTAAAGCCAAATGGGCTACGGCCCAAGGGGTTCCGGCCCAAGGAATTTCGAGGCCTACTGGGCTTTGGCCCAATGTGGTTCTCGACCCAATGTGGTTCTCGGCCCAATAGGGTCTTCGGCCTAGAGGGTTCTTTGGGATAACGGGTTTTTGGCCCAGTAATGTTGGCCCAAATAGCTTTTTCCGGATTAATACAAAAGGATTATTAATTTTAAGTTATAAAATTAATAAGGTGTTATATAAACTAGTGTTATATATATTTTAATTAGTTTAGTTAAAATATATATATTTTTAGTTTTTATTTATTATGACTAGTTTAAGTCATTTTTGAATAAATTCTAAAAAAGGGTAAAGTTTATATAATATTGTGAAGAAACAAATAAGATAGTATTTAATTGACCAAAAGTTGTCGGTAATAAGTTTTTGGAAAACTAGTAAAGAAACGCGACATGAGGATTTCATTCAAGTTTTGAATGAGATCAAGGTTTTAAAGTTTTGTTAAAAACTAGTTTGGTCAAATAAAATAGAAGATCATAATTCTCATTTTTGGTTAATAGATATTAATCAAAAGGGTAAATGAGAATGTTTGAACAAATCAGGTTATGTGCTTAACAACACAGTTTATTGTTTATATATTATAATTGCGTGGTTGTGATATATATATATATATATATATATATATATATATATATATATATATATATATATATATATATATATATATATATATATATATATAGCTATAGTTTTGCCGACTTAGGACTCGTTTTTCCTTTTCTTCTTTTTCTTTTGGTTTTGGGAAGGCCTGCGTACCAATTACAATCCCTTTCTTATTTGTAATATTGTACTGGTTCGGGGAGGCCTGCGTGCCATTTACAACCCCATTCAATATTGTATTTGTAATAGATTAGTAATAGTTTAATCTCTCAAGCAAGATGGACTCAAAGAAGGTGATCAAGTAAATGGTGTTCTATACGCGAAGCACAGACACTTCGGGGAGGTGTCAAGGCTAGTGGGAGCAGCATGTCAAGAAAGGCGAATCCAAGTCATTTTTTTATCCTTAGGTTTGACCTTAGGATTAGTTGGCAAAACTATAGGGCTTTACATGCTTATTCTTTTTATCTGCGTGGTAGTTGTTCTTTTATTTACTGTTTTTTCATATAGATTTGTGACATTTTATATGATGCTAAATAAAAAGGGGTTTAATAACAGGTTGTTATTAAACAGTGAAAAACCACGCGTTTTATGACAAACTAAAATATGACTTTAGTTTTGGTAGTCGTATTAACTAATTTTTTTTTATAAATTTAAAGTTTTTGTCAAGGTTATAAGTTTGGAACTTATAAAGGCTGTTTTGTGCACCTAGTTTAGGTACACATATAAATCGTATTTTTAAAACAGTTAGTTTTAAAATGGTTTTTCAAAAACTAGAAAATTAAGTTTTTAACTTAATTATAAAACCCAAGAAAATCTTAGATCAGTGTGCTACCCACCTAATGGTACACCCTTGCTGTTAAACGGTACTCGGGTGTCGGAAGTGCCCAAACCTTGGGCATCCGGGTTCAAACCATTGCGGGAAGGGGCATGAAAGATTCTGCGATAATCGGGAGTCCCGGCCAGAATTCATGATGTCTTAGGTGGTTCGATCTATTTTGGTGATAATCGGGAGTCCCGGCCCAAAAAGCACTAGAGTAGAGTTAAACATACTAGACTGAGTCTAAATACTCTACGAGGTTCTAGGAGTTGTATCAGCTAGGTACGATTGGTATAGGGTGTTACCTACCAGAAATAGCATGACTTGGCGGGAAGTGCCCAAACCTTGCGTCAAGTATGTGAAATATGGGTCCTAGGTCTAATATATATTATTTATGGGTTTGATGATATATGATTAGAAAGTTTATCTGCAATTACTTATTAAACCAAGGTTTTAATTTGTAGATGGCAACCAACGTTACTAGTACTAACAACCTCTCTCTCCGCTCCATTCTTGAGAAGGACATGCTTGTCGGTCCTAACTTTCTCACGTGGGAGAGAAATCTCCGGATCGTGCTTAGGCACGAGAGAAAGTTGCATGTCCTAGAACAACCTCTAGGAAATCCTCCTGCCAACAACGCTAGGGCAGACGTCAGGGAGGCTTTTCAGAAGCGCTCCAATGACGCCCTAGATGTTAGCTGCCTCATGCTCGCAACTATGAGTCCAGAGTTGCAGTCGAGCATGATGGAGACTCCTGCCTATGACATGATCCACCAGCTGAGGGACATGTTCCAGGAGCAAGCTCGCACAGAATGTTATGATGCCACCAGGGCTTTTAACTCGTGCAAGATGGCTAAGGGGACCTCGGTCAGTAACCACGTCATGAAAATGAAAGGTTACATGGACCACCTAGAGAGACTTGGGCACCCATTACCGTTGCAGCTAGCAACGGATACGATACTCAACTCATTGTCAGATGACTATAAGCCTTTTATAGTCAACTACAACATGAACAACATGGATAAATCTGTGGCTGAGTTGCACTCAATGCTCAAGACAGCTGAGCAGAGTATCGGGACCAAGTCTAAGGATGTTCTCATGGTGAGTCATGGCGGGCATAAGAAGAGGAAGGGGCGCAACGGAAAGGGAAAGGGCAAGGCCAAGCCCAGCCAGAATGCACCCAGGGCTAATAACGACAACAAGGGCAAGAAGCCGAAGCCGAAAAAAGCAAGAACCGAGAATCGGTGCTTCAAGTGCGGTGAGGTCGGGCACTGGAAAAGAGATTGCCCGAAGGGTCACGAGGCAGGTGGCAAGGCTGGCACCTTAGGTATCGTGTAAACAGCTTCTTTATCACTTTCCACTTGTAAAAGTTTTTACGAGTTTTCTAATATCTTGCAATCGTTTATTGGAAGAGGAAATGGAAAGTGATGCGGCCCATCATGAAGAAGTCCCACGTGCAGCTGACGGATATTATCAATAATTTTATTTCCTAGTTTTTTTTAAAAAACTCTTTCAAGTTTATTTGAACATCTTTATCTCAACTGTTTATGGAAACTTTTGGTTTGAGTTTATGGAAAATTTTAATTATTGAATTCATATCCGTGCACGTGTTCTTAATTTATGAATCAGGATTAGTTCAGCTGTGACTAAAAGAGTACCAATAAGTCAAGTGTTGATTTGATTGGTGATTCATAATAATCTTATGCTGTGATTTGTTGTAGTTATATAAATGCTGGCTCCACTATTCAAATGCTTAAATATACAAGTATTGTTTATAGAATTAGATAGTTTTTCTAATTTTAGCAAAGTGTTAAAATATTTTGTGAAAAGTGAAAGTTCAAAGTCTTGAACAAAATAGAAATGATAGTTATTGTTTCTAAGTGAAAAATAGTTTTTGATAAAACATTTAAGATAGTATAAAAGTGATTATGGTAGTTACTATAATCAAGAAAGTTTTATACTAAATGTTTTTAGAAAGAAATTTAAAGTGCCTTCACTAGTGTTTTAACACTCATGGCAAGTTTAATGAAACCACTTTCTGTAATTAGAAAGATGGATATAAAAAGATCCAAGTTCTTGGTTTCATAAAATAAATTTCTTACAAGAACTAAGTTTTAAAACATGTGTTTAGAACACAAGTTTTAGGCATGATAGTCAAGGATTGACTAAGGCCTAAAATGATGTTTTAAAATAGTGCACTTTTTTTTTATAAAAGATAGTGGGAGCATCTGACTGATGTTTTTATCAGAGTTAATATGATAAATACAAGTTTGAACTTTTAGAGTATATAATTATCGGATGATTTTAGAGGTTATCTAAAATAGTAAGTTCTTGAGAAAGAACTAATCCGAGGAATGCATGATTTATTGAGAGGTACTCAATAAAGATATCATTGCAAGTTTTTTGAGTCAAGTTATAACTTAAATAAAAGGTATATACGTTCTAAAATGTTCAGTAAGTTAGCTTAATTATATGTTGTTGGGTAGTCAACGTTAGAAATGATAAAATAGGATGTTCTTTAACATTCTTAATAGTGATATTAGATTAGTGTTGGCATACACATGGAATCTAATCTCAAGTTTCTTACAAGTAGATGTAACAAGGTTTATCATTTAAAAGGGATCATAAAATCCAGTATATCTACAAGTGTAATTAAAGTTTTAATTACAAAGGAAGTTATTTTGTAAAATCAGAAACTTTGGAGTTATTTTCCAGTTTCTCCAAGTTTAAGGAGTTTTATAAAATAAGCAAGTCTAGAATTGTTTCTCAGGTTGCAAGAACGATTTCTAGCAAAACCAATAAGGAGTACTTCAGGGTGCTAGTCTTGAGTTTTAGGTTTATAATCATATTATTTTTCTTTGTAATCTGTGATAAGTTGCAATACAAAATAATAAGTAATTCAGATATACTACACCGTGAATCGAGTCAATGAAATGGTAAAAATTATGCACCTTTATTCCAGGGTGGAATATGGAAGGGTGTAGAAATTAGTTTCATTATTCTTCACAATTTTGTATGTTTTGGCTCATCCAAGAATAAACTAGGTTTATTCAAAACATTATCCGTGACTACTTATCGTGGTGGGAACCATGATGGGGATATAAAGTCATCGTAATTTTGGGGTAGATTCGAAAGTATGTCGAATATAGCTGGAAAAGGTTTTTGTGGACCAAAATTGACGGATATTCGTTAGGGTTACGAATTTTGGATTGACCCACTATGAAAATACTTCGTGGATTCATGTCAAAAGTATTTATCACATAGATTATCCTTAAGCCTGAGGTATTTGATTTGGGACGCGGTAACTGTTGTCTTCTTAGCTCGTTTTAACGCCACGCCATAATGTGGTGGTCATAAGGAGCGTGTCTAGATTCAGTGGGAGCCGTATTTCCAAATGCAAATATGCAAGATGGTAATTGCAACTTCTTTTTAGAAGAGATATTTCCGGGCCCCTTGACTGATTATAAAAATTGGTAAGTGCACGGCCGTGCCCAAACGAACTGATCTGTTCTTTGTCGTTTATCACGCAGTTTTTGAAATCAAGTATGTCATGAACAAATTTTTGAGTCTCTGAGTTGACCTTCTCCATGCTCATGCTTAAAAATGAAATATCGCGCTGCAAGGGACAAACCTATATATATATATATATATATATGCAAGTTTGTATATATAAAAACGTACCCATTCATTAACAGGGAGTTTATGATAGTTTAGTTTATAAACAGTTAGTTTATAACAGGTTACTTCTAAGCAGGTTGCTTATGAATTTTTATCACAAGTTACTTTGGGGTATAAGAGTTCTTATAACCTGGTTACCCTAAGTGTCTGGCTAGGGACCTCCTTAGGCTAACAATGTGCAGTAACTGTTACTTATCTTGCACAAGTGGGAGTCTGTTAGATTATGTGCAGAGATAAATAATGGGCACATTGTATCCAATGTTATAAGAGACTAAAGGGTCACACTGTTACACACCCAATATGGAACAGTTGGTTTTCGCCATTAATCTGTGTGGAAATAATTAATCATGTTAGATTAATTATTAAAGAGAAAAAGGAAATAATTAATCAGTTAGATTAGTTATTAAAGAGATAAACGAATAATTAATTAGTAGTATTAATTATTGAAAAGAGAGATATAAATAATTAATCAGTTTGTATTAATTATTAGAAAGGAATAAATAATAAATAGTTATTTATTATTTAAAGGGAATTAAATATTAAGTTTTAATATTTAACGGTGTTAGAAATATTAAAGTGACGGGTGTAATATGTAATTACTCAAAGTTGGGGAAATGCTATTTAAGGGCATTTCCCTCACATTTCAATATAAGCTTTGCATTACTATCACTCTCTTGTTCTTGTGTTTGCTGTCTACCTTTCGGCTCTCTCTCTCTAGAAACCGAAACTCACACATACATATAAATAAGATAATCATCTAGCATTGTTTCATCCGTATAAATACGGGACCATCAATTGGTATCAGAGCCAAACTTGTTTTGGCTCGTGATTGTTCGAAAAGGAACCTCAAAATCTCGAAGATTTCAAGCTCACTAGAAGAGAAGATTCTCGGTTTCTCACAAGTTCAAGAACCTCAACTTTCTCCAAAGAAACTTTAGCTTAAACGACTTCAAAACGTAGATCTCGGTAAAGGTATAAAACTTCATCTTCTTTAAATCACCTTGGGTTGTTTTTTTTCATAGCTTACAAAGCCTACGAAAACTGTTCTTGAAGAAAAAGTTGAATCGAAAGTTTATTTATACATTCTAGGTCAAGAAAAGTCACTAAATACCCATTTTTCAAACATTAAATTTTCTGGGTATTTAAGCATTTATTGTGTTCTTGATCTGAATAGTACAACTTGAAGGAGAAGAAATCAGTTTTTGTAATTTATTTAATTATAAATCATAAATAGTTTAAGTGTTGAACAAGGAAAGTCAAGCACTTGCCATACCAATCAAGTACAAAGTGGTTAGACACTATTCATGGTAAGGCAATCTGATTTGAAAAGGACACATCAGATTCTATCAGCCGGATCTCCAATCGTATGCGATTGGAGTGTGCGGCTTATAGAAGCAGTTGATAAGTTAGCCTGAATAGACTAAGTGTGAATCGCATTTCATTGAATCGCACTTGATATATCTTTCAAACACTATATTGGCAATCGCATGCGATTAACACTTACATATCTATCAGCCGTTACTATTGGAATCGCATTTGATTGGATCCCATTCGATATATCTTTCAAGTCATATCAGTACCAAGATATTTATTCACCATATTGGCAATCGCATGCGATTGATAGGACTAACAGTTTATTTTCTAAGTGTTTGATGAAACAGGATTGATTCGCATTCGATTAATCATCAATACTAAGTTCTTATTCTGCTTGTTTTCAAGGACTCACCTAATCGCATTCGATTGACCTGTATTCGCACTCGATAAGACAAATCCCAATCAGTGACATTCCTTATACTTGGACAAGTGATTGACTCGTTTAGACTTGACTTAAAGAACTCTAGAATATTTGAACATAATCAGACAATCTAATTCATAATTGAATTTAATCTAAATCGGATCTAATTCAAAGGTGAATTAAATTACCTTAAGTCTATCTAGTTCAAAGTTGAATTTAATCTTCTTAAGATCTAATTCAAAATTGAAATTCAAAAGACTTAGTTCTTTAATCAATTTTCAAGTCACTCTATAATCAAGCTTGATCAGTCCCACCTTTTAAGTGAAGCTTTCGAACAATCAAACCATCTTACAAGTGAACGATCATTTCTCACTAAATCAGTAATCATGTCAAGTACAAATGAAATGATGTCCATTGGCACCGACACGAAACCTCCTGTTTTGTTTCGGGGGGAATACAATGTCTGGAAAGGAAGGTTCATGGACTTCCTGTTAGAATATGCCCACTGATGCGAGTAGACCATTTGAATCACTACCGATGATGTATGGGCCTATTGGGTCATACACCGGGGTCAAATCTGACAGCAACTTAAGTAAAGGGATCAAAAATGACAAAAGATAAAAGTTGACATGGCAGGCATGGTTAGCGCCGCTAACCATAAGGTGTTAGCGCCGCTAACACTTATGGGTTAGAGCCGCTACAGATGCATGCGCTTTACGTCAAGTCTTCTGACAGGCCGCGTTAGCGCCGCTAACTCTTAAAAGTTAGCGCCGCTAACTCTTAAAAGTTAGCGCCGCTAACTCTTAAAAGTTAGCGCCACTAACTCTGGGTTAGTGCCGCTACGGCCAGACGTGACTTATTGTCAAATCACCTCTCCACTTAGCCAATGCATGTAAGAACCTTGTTTCAACTTGGGCCGGCCTTGGGTAAGTTAATAGACGTCTTGAGGGTTTTATAAACACTTCAAGGATGTCTCATTAGCTCTCTCTTGGCAATACACTTACACACACTTTGGTTATTCTCTCAAGTGCTACAAGAGACTTGGAGAGTTCTAAGAGAGTTTAAGTTCCAGAATTCGGTCCCTTAGTGTTTGGTTGCTGTTCTCTTACTGGGTTTTCGTGAAAGAAGAACCTCAAGGAGCTTGCTAGCTCAAGTGATTTGCTTGTTACCGGGGTATCACCTTCTAGTTGATTCGTTCAAGCCACAAGGAGCAACTTCATCATCTTCATCGATTTTCTGGAGCTTAGGAGCTGGTATAACATTCTTAACTCTTTCCTTTTGTTGCATTTCTGTTCATAGAGTTAGATCTACTATTGGGGTTTCATGTTTTGTGCTTTACATGCTTGTACCTTGGGCTATTTGTTTTGTACTTTGCTTCCGTTGCGTGCCCTGGAAACCCCAAGAGTGGTATCAGAGCCACCTCTATAAGAGTTATGCACATGGTGGCTTTGAAAACCCGAAATCGAAATTGTTTGTTTTCTGTCGAACAGAGGTTAGCGGCGCTAACTTTGAGTTAGTGGCGCTAACGTTTTCAAGATAGCGGCGCTAGCGTTGCTGAGTCAGTTTTTTGTTCATGTTTAAAAACAGATTTGGTCTCGGGTTTTGGCCTTGGTTTTGGCTTCTGGAAATTTTTAATCTTGTTATTTTGATGTTTAAATTCCAGTAGCATATATGTATATGTTTGGTTGTATGTGTATATAAGTTGGTAACCTTGCCTAGGCCAATTTGGTTATTTGTGTGTTTGGATGCATGGTGGTTGTATTATTATTCCTAAGTTGTAATAATAATGTGGCTTGCATGCCATTTCATTCATCCATGTAATTGTAATAGATAAATAGGTATTTTATGGCTTGCATGCCATTTTATTCTATTGTATGTATTATTACATTTATGGATGATGAACACACATGATGGGTCAAAAGAGATGGAGTTTGGAACCCATGAAGCCGATGAAGTCCAATGGAGATGGCGGGATTAGTGGGAGCTTGCATCGAAGACTTTGTCCCTAGTATTGACCAAGTTCTTCCCGTTCGGCTCACGGGAAGAACGCATAGGTTTTAAGGCAAGGATTACCAATTATAGTGTCATATGCGTGTGATGTGATTTTGTATGCATGAATTGTGTAGGATTCGCATGCTAGATAATTTTTGAAAATTAACAAAATCACAAGAGATTTGATAAAAATGGTTTACAACTCTCTCGCGCGCTCACATACAAGATTAACCCACATAGTGAAAATAGGTTTTTGTCACTTATATGTTAATCTAAAACCAAACCGGAAACAAAAGCCCGTCTTTCCTCAAAACGTAAATCACGCACTATCCATAAGACGATACCACCCGAATCTAGTCTTATGGGATTTGGTTGTCGAGCTTAGCACGAGCCAATTCCCATAAAACTGTGTGGAAGGTAAGTGTGGCAAAATTTCACAATTTTGGTTGTCGAGCTTAGCACGAGCCAACTTTGGTGAGTTTGTTACCGTATGTCTTGATGGACGATTTGCAATTTTAGGTTTGAAAACTTGGTTAATTGTCGAGCTTAGCACGAGTTAACCAAAATTTCAAGATTTAAAATTGGTGCAAGAAGGGATCAAACATGCCAAACGACCATTGGATGTCGTAGGATCCCGCAAGGCGCTAAGGATTGTGATAGTGATTACAATTGGCAAAATGGTTGCCGACCTAAATAATTTCATTATGTGATCCGCGGTAACCCCGTCACATGGTGGGATGAAATACGGTTCTTAGCCTTGTTAAAGTTAATTCTTTATGGGTAAATTAATTTAACAAGATAATACATATTTATAACAAACTAATTTAAGTCTACTTTGCAATTATAGATGGCATCAACAAGCGCAAACACCACCACCACCAACGTTTCTCTTATAGTTTTCCTTGAAAAGGAGAAGCTCGATGGGAGCAACTTCATGGATTGGTATAGGCAACTCAAACTTGTCCTACGCTATGAAGGGAAGATGCACACCATAGAGGAACCCTTACCCGAGGCACCTCCAAGCGGTGCAACGAGGGCAATCCGTGAGGCGTACGAGAAACGCCTCAAGGAGACTGAGGAGATCACATGCCTCATGTTGAGCACAATGAGTACCGATTTGCAAAAGCAAATGGACCACTTGGGTGCTCACGACCTGATCGTGCAGCTGCGGGATATGTTCCAGCAGCAGGCGAGGCAGGAGAGGTATGAATGCTTCAAGTCGGTTCTCGCTTGCAAGCTTCAAGATGGAGGGAACGTGAGCGCTCATGTTTTGCGTATGAAAGCAAACATTGAGCGCATGGAGAAGCTAGGGTTTACCATCGGGAGGGAGATGGCGGTTGATTTGATCCTCCAATCCCTGCCCAGTGCATATGATCAATTCACTATGAGTTATCATATGCATAGCATGGATAAAACCTTGATGGAGCTACATGGTATGCTCAAGACTGCCGAAGCGAGCATGACCAAGAGCAAACCATCCTCCTCCTCCACTCCCGTTCTAGCCATCCGGGAAAGCCGCATAACCAAAAAGAAGGCCGCCCCTTCCAAGAAAGGGAAGGGAAAGGGGAAGATTCCCCAAGCCAAGACTCGGGAGGATGCGGAGTGCTTCTTTTGTGGGGGCAAAGGCCACTACCGCCGAAGCTGCCCCAAGTACTTGAAGGGACTCAATAAGCTCAAGGCAATGAGCATATCGGGCCCGGAATCTTCAGGTACGTTCATGATAGAACTTCACCATACTTCTACTTCTAGAGGCTGGGTTTTGGATACTGGCTGTGGCACTCACATATGTAATATGGTGCAGGTGCTAAGGGCAAGTAGGAGTTTGGAGAAGGGAGAGCTAGATCTTGTGATGGGGAACTCGGAGATTGTCCCGGTGGAAGCTCAAGGAAGTATGGAGCTTTCATTCAAGACTAGCAACTCTATTTTATTGAAAAATGTCTGTTATTCGCCCTACGTGGCTAGAAACATTATTTCACTTCATGCATTGTATGACGATGGTTACAACTTCCATTTTGATGATGGTGATATTATATGCTTTAAAGGTAATATTGTTTATTTTATGGCTTTACCATGTCATGGCATTTATGAAGCAACTGCATACATTAATTCAACAAAATCTATCATGAACATTGATTCTAATTCCAAAGATGGTTTGGATAAGTATTCCTTGTGGCATGGTCGTCTTGGCCACATAAACAAGACCCGCATCACCAAGCTTCAAGCGGATGGAATCTTGGAGTCATTTGACCAAGGGTCGAATGATGTATGTGACTCTTGTTTATTAGGCAAGATGACAAATGCACCTTTCACGGGGACAAGTGAGAGGGGTAAAGACCTCTTGGACATCATCCATATGGATGTATGTGGGCCTTTTAAACATGTTACAAGGAATAACTCAAGATACTTCGTAACCTTTATAGATGATTATAGTAGGTATGGATATGTCTATCTTGTTAAGCACAAGAATGAAACCTTTGAGGTGTTCAAGACATTCCAAAACGAAGTTGAGAATCAATTGGGCAAAACAATAAAGATACTCCGGTCTGATATAGGTGGAGAGTATCTAAGTACCAACTTTACCGATCATCTCAAAAATTGTGGAATTATTTCGCAATTAACACCTCCAAGGACTCCACAATTAAATGGGGTCGCAGAGAGGAGGAACCGGACTTTACTAGATATGGTAAGGTCCATGATGAGTCGAACGGAGGTACCTATTAGTTTCTGGGGATATGCCCTAGAGACGGCGGTAAGGATCCTTAACCTTGCACCAACCAAGAAAGTATCGAAAACACCTTATGAAATGTGGCACAAGAAGAAGCCGACACTTTCATACCTACGAGTTTGGGGTTGTCAAGCCTACGTGAGACGTGAGACTGAGGACAAACTTGAACCTCGATCGGAAAGGTGTTACTTTATCGGATATCCTCCTGCCGGTGTTGGATATATATTTTATAAACCTTCTGAGAACAAAGTTTTTGTTGCTCGAAGGGCATTTTTCCTTGAAAGAGAATTGCTATCCAAACAAAGAGGCAACAAGGAAATAGATCTTGAGGAAGTTCAAGAATTAACCGATAAAGAACTTGACGTTGGCACTAGCACTCAACCTAGGACGGTTGAAACTGAGCAAGAGAATGCTGCAGTACCTGACACTAATTCATTGCTTACTCCTAGGCGTTCCAGTAGAACTCGTTTCGAGCCAGAGAGATATGGATTCTACATATCTGAGGGCAGCGAGTTAGTAGTGGACTCTGATAAGCCCACTAACTACAAGGAAGCTATGGCGGGCCCTGAGTCTGCACATTGGAAGGAAGCAATGGAAAGTGAGATGCAATCCATGTCGGATAACCAGGTCTGGGAACTGGTTGATCCTACGCCCGGGGTTAGACCTGTAGGGTGTAAATGGGTCTTCAAGAAGAAGACCGGCATGGACGGAACCTTGGATACTTTCAAAGCACGACTAGTGGCGAAGGGTTTCACTCAAACACACGGAGTTGATTATGATGAAACCTTCTCCCCAGTGGCTATGTTAAAATCAATCAGGATACTTCTGGCCATTGCTGCATTTTATGATTATGAAATATGGCAAATGGACGTTAAAACCGCCTTCCTTAACGGGAAGCTTTCTGAAGAGGTGTATATGACACAACCTGATGGTTTTGAACATCCAGAGTATCCGAACAAGGTTTGTAAGCTAAAGAAGTCCATTTATGGACTCAAGCAAGCATCTCGCAACTGGAATCTATGCTTTGATGAGAAAATCAAGGAATTTGGATTTTCGAAAAGCAAAGATGAACCATGTGTATATGTCAGGGCTAGTGGGAGACTATTGTCTTCTTAGTCCTATATGTGGATGACATATTGCTCATTGGAAACCATATTCCGAGCCTTAAGAGTGTAAAAGCTTGGCTAGGGAATTGTTTCTCAATGAAGGACTTAGGGGATGCGAGCTACATTCTGGGATTTAAGATCTATAGAGATAGATCTAGAAAGCTACTCGGGCTTTCTCAAAGTGCATACATAGATAAGGTCGTGAGACGCTTTAAAATGGAGGAATCCAAGAAAGGAAACCTCCCTATGTCACATGGCTTAATGTTGAGCAAGACTCAATGTCCTACCTCCCAAGAGGAGATAGAAATGATGAAGCGAGTACCATATGCTTCTGTTGTGGGATCGATCATGTACGCCATGTTATGCACTCGTCCTGATGTGTCATGTGCTTTGAGCATGACTAGTAGATATCAGGCGAATCCCGGGGAGCCTCATTAGAAAGCTGTAAAGAACATTCTTAAGTACCTTAGGCGTACAAAAGAAATGTTCTTGGTTTATGGTGGGGAAGAAGAGCTAAGAGTAAATGGTTACTCGGACGCTAGCTTCCAAACGGATAGGGATGACTGCCGATCTCAATCGGGGTTTGTATTCCTATTAAATGGTGGTGCTATCAGCTGGAGGAGCTCGAAGCAAGACACGGTGGCTGATTCAACTACCGAGTCGGAATACATTGCGGCAAGTGAAGCTGCAAAAGAGGCCGTGTGGATGAAGAAATTCATCCAAGATTTACAAGTGGTTCCAAGCATCACTGACCCTATTGAGATATTTTGTGACAATGAGGGTGCAGTGGCTTTGGCAAAGGAACCAAGAGCTCACAAGAGAACAAGACATATTTTGCGCAAATACCACTTCATACGGGAAGTAGTTGAGAGTGGTGAAATCGTCATAAGCAGAGTAGCATCGGATGGAAACCTTGCGGATCCATTCACGAAGCCATTATCGCAGGCAGCTCATGATTCTCACACTAGTGCTATAGGTGTAAGATTCGCCAGTGATTTGGCTTGACTTATGTATTTAGTTTGTTTGATATGTAAACTTTATTTTATTTTTGGGAACGATATAGACAGTATTGTAATTTATGCTTGTTTCGATATATAATAGAGATTATATATGCGTATGATACGGTTACATTCATAAGACTCTACTGTGTTCCATCTTAGCATGTTTAAATCACTTCCGGAAATATTTCATATTTCAAAACTTTCTACGGTCAGTCAATCTTGTGGAAGGAAGATTGAATTAAGACCGAGATAAGCATGTGACCTTGAATTCAATTTGGTCGAATTAAGGAGCAATGCCTATCTGTACTTGAAATGAGTTTCAAGTGACTGGAAGACCCACACCCAAGTATACTCCATGGATTATAGTCACGAGCAACTTGGGATGATAATATCTTACGTCCTTAGACCTGAGATGTATGAACCGCTATATCATACTTCTTTCTTACTTTAGCCATCTTCAAAAGCAGTTCGTAACTGGCTGTGATAATGACTAGATAAGTTAGGGGGTATGGTTTAGGGTTATACAGTCAAAAAGGGATTTGTTCCTCTGATATGAGAGATATCACTGGGCCCCTCGATGATTGGGAGCTGACACCAAAATTATGCATGGCCATGCGCAAGGAATATTGATTTAGAATCAGCTATTTCCTTAACTTTTGGTCACCACCAATCAAGATCGAGAAACAAAATCGTGGACGATCTGGAGATTGACACTCAATCCATGTCTCGTGTTCACATTGATATCGTGAACAAAAGGATGTTTAAGATCACGTATCTATAGGACCTTTCTTTAAGAACAGGTTTCATTCAGATAACGAAACCCATACTGACTTGGGGGCAATGATGTTTTTGCTAGAGACAGCTCATTGTCTATGATTTGTTAGAAATGGTGCATCGTGTGCAAGTGGGAGTTTGTTAGAATATGCCCACTGATGCGAGTACACCATTTGAATCACTACCGATGATGTATGGGCCTATTGGGTCATACACCGGGGTCAAATCTGATAGCAACTTAAGTAAAGGGATCAAAAATGACAAAAGATAAAAGTTGACATGGCAGGCATGGTTAGCGCCGCTAACCATAAGGTGTTAGCGCCGCTAACACTTATGGGTTAGAGCCGCTACAGATGCATGCGCTTTACGCCAAGTCTTCTGACAGGCCGCGTTAGCGCCGCTAACTCTTAAAAGTTAGCGCCGCTAACTCTGGGTTAGCGCCGCTACGGCCAGACGTGATTTATTGTCAAATCACCTCTCCACTTAGCCAATGCATGTAAGAACCTTGTTTCGACTTGGGCCGGCCTTGGGTAAGTTAATAGACGTCTTGAGGGTTTTATAAACACTTCAAGGCTGTCTCATTAGCTCTCTCTTGGCAATACACTTACACACACTTTGGTTATTCTCTCAAGTGCTACAAGAGACTTGGAGAGTTCTAAGAGAGTTTGAGTTCCAGAATTCGGTCCCTTAGTGTTTGGTTGCTGTTCTCCTACTGGGTTTTCGTGAAAGAAGAACCTCAAGGAGCTTGCTAGCTCAAGTGATTTGCTTGTTACCGGGGTATCACCTTCTAGTTGATTCGTTCAAGCCACAAGGAGCAACTTCATCATCTTCATCGATTTTCTGGAGCTTAGGAGCTGGTATAACATTCTTAACTCTCTCTCCTTTTGTTGCATTTCTGTTCATAGAGTTAGATCTACTATTGGGGTTTCATGTTTTGTGCTTTACATGCTTGTACCTTGGGCTATTTGTTTTGTACTTTGCTTCCGTTGCGTGCCCTGGAAACCCCAACACTTCCTTGAACACAACGAAATCTATGGAGACAAGATGATAGAATGCATCCACAAGGGCAACACTAAGTTCACAAGGATCGTTGAAGCTGAATCCCCCCATTCTCAGACATGAGAGAGAAAAGACCAATGATGAGCTGACTGCTATTGAGAAGGAAACAAAGAAATCTGAGAGACTAGCAAAGTACTATCTAAAACAGGGTCTCTCATCTGAGATTTATCTGAAGATTGACAGCTTAGGTACTACCAAGGAAATCTGGGATGAAATCAAAAAGCAGTTACAAGGCACTGAACAAGGAGAGTACATCAAACGCACTCAACTGGTCAATAGTTACCATGAGTTCAAAGCTCATGAAAATGAGCTCCTGTCTGAAACATATGGCAGATTCTACAAGCTGCAAAATGAAATGAGATCTAATCAAATTGTCAGAACTGACCTTGATTTGAACTGTGTTTTTCTGAATTCATTAGGTTCTGAGTGGAAAGGCTATGCCAGACTTTATAAATAGATCAACAAAGATCTTACATCAGTCACCTTCCACAACATCTTCCAAGATCTCAATCAGTATCAAGATGAAGTCTTGCAGTCTAACCCAAAACAACTAGTTGATGATCCTCTTGCATTGGTGGTGGCTGACAGAATCCCTAGGGAAACATCTTCAAGATCCTTGAAACTTAAACAGGTGGTTCTCAGTGATTCTGATCATGATGATGATGATGATGATGATTCAATAGAAGCTGCCTTTCAAGCTCTCACAGTGGCCAACAAGAACTTCAAGAACCGCTTCAGCAAGACAAACAATAGACAACGGTTCACATCAGGCTCTAGAAGACCCGAAAGAGCTGCTCCTATTGACAACCCAAGGTACCAGAGGGAAGAGAAGAAGGAGGAAAAGAAAACTGACTCCAAGTGCTACAACTGTGGAAGATCAGGGCATTTAATCCGGAACTGCCCCATGAAAAAGACCAAAGATGCAGAGTACTATTGGCAGAAGTACCGTCTGTTCAAACAAAGACAGGCTGGGAACGCGCTACTAGTAGAAGAAGATCAGTTCCTAGATGATACAGAATCAGACAGTGATCTAGATGGTGAAGATCATGCTCAGTTCTGTTTGATGGCTCACAATGGTGGAGAAAGTAGAGAGGATGATGATGGGGATGATCTCTCTGACTCAGATGAGGAAAGCTTGGAAAGCGTGAAGGTATCTTCTAACTCTAAATATAATATGGGTTTTAAACATGAACACATACAAACCATATTAATCCGAATAAAAGAGTTAGAAAATCAGATAATAGAGTTAACCACTAGAAATCAAGTTCTAGAAGATGTTTGACACAACAAGGATAAAGAGGCACAAACAATAATTAAGCAGTTAGATAACGACTTAATTAGCCTTAAGATTCAATTAGCTGCTAAAGAATCTAAATTCTTAGAGTCAACTAATAGAACAAATACCACCATATTAGATCTTAAAGCAGAATGTGCATGTGCTGAAAAGGATTCTGAAATTCTTAAAAATGAACTTAGAAATGAACTAAGTACTCTTTACTCCAGAATCTATGAACTTGAATATCTTCTATCCAAACGCGATCAAAGTGACAACATCATCTCTCAATACAAAGAAAAGGAACGTCCTTTCTCCAAATGGAAATTCGATGGACTGGGCTTCAAACACCCAAATGAATACTGATCTGTTTGGCGAAGGCTTTACCCAACGGATGGTTTTTATTTGTTAAGAAGAGGAACGTATTGAAGAAGACGTCAAATGAACTCTTAATCTCAGAACTGAAATTCCATTTGACTACTAGGATATAAATGACTCATACCTCACCTGTCTCACTTCATCATCTGATACTGATGTTTCATCTTCTGTCTACACTGATGACGAACTCTACTCTCCTGTTTCACCAAAGCCCACTGTTGAATACATTTCCCACAAGGAATTACAGCAAAGATTTCAAACCTTACAGGAGTTTTTCTTTACTCATCTAGTTCAAGGTGACATTACCAAAGCCTCCCAATCAGAAACCACATCTAAACCCTCTCCACTAGTTCAAGAAAATGCCATCCTCCACAAGCATCTCCAAACAGTATTCAATCTTGATGGCAAGATCATTGACGGCTTGTGCAAAGAAAATTTTGAATTGCTTGAACGAATCAAAGAGGTTGAAACTGCACTGGAACCACCCACTCCATTTACCTTCTCACCACAGGGAACCATATTAGATGAACGAATTGAAGGTTCCAAACATGTGTCTACATTTTCTCAAGATGTCAAAACTGAGAAAAAATCTGTTAATAAGTCATCCATGGTAAATTTAAAACTTAAACAGATTTTCAAAACAAAACAGACATCCACTTCCACTTCTAATCACATTTCTCCTAAGAACATTGACATTCCTGAATCATCAAAAGCAGCTGCTAGTCGCCCACGACTCAATTCTAACGTTTTACATTCTGCTGCAGATGTGAAGAAGCTCGGGAGTGTGGAGCGTAAAATAAACATAAACTGGAAGAGAGTAATTCCTAGATCCACTAGGAAATGTTCAAATTTGAAACTTGTCTGTGAAAATATTTTGATGTTTGATTCTGTCTGTAATCATTCCTGTTCGCAAGACAAAATTGCTTCTACCATGTTTTGTATGAGTGATGGCTGTACTCATGGACACTGTGAAATTAAATGCTGTTATGATCAATTGCGTAAATATTTAGGCATTAAACCATGTGAGGATTGGACTGATTTTTATGCTAACCAAGTCTGTGTCCCGTTTTTAAATTCAAAAGGACACATCATTCATCAGTGGATCACCACTGGTCAATCACATGCACTAAAACGCTTAAACAAATCCAAACGATTACTCACAATAAAAGAACTGGAAGTCTATAGAAGGCAGGGCTATGAAACATTTAAAAGGGCTTGGATTTCACAGGAAAAACACTTGCATTCTCAAAAGCGTTTTCACAATTCCCCTTCAAAAATCTCCAAATCTTCTAAACCCAAGCCATCATCCATTCAACGAGTAGCAAAACCTACTATTCGCAGTGCTCCAGTTCATCAAAAGCAAGTTGATGCACTGAGGCCACATATATTTCTTAAGAATTCCTCGCAAACATGGATTCGCAAACAAAACGCTTCCGCAACTCGATCGAATCCTCAATCTCTGACTTCATCAACTGTCATTCCAACAGTGGTCACGAAACCTTCGAGCAAACCAATCATAACCAATTCGGTTTCCTCTAAACCATAGATCAAACAAGCTTGGGTTCCTAAGCATAAATCTTTAGAAGTTTCGTCCTCTGAACTTACTATGACTGCAACTCTCTCACCTGTAGGAACTAACATACGAGGACCCATTCATATATGGGGACCTAAACGTGCTCTTTTCTCTTTTTGCAGGCGCCTCACTTGTGGTACCTGGACTCCGGTTGCTCCAAGCATATGACTGGCAACAAAAGTCTTCTAAAAAATTACGTTCCTAAGTACTCCGGGACTGTACGTTTTGGGAATGACAATGTTGCACCAATAATGGGGTACAGAGACATTGAGAAGAAGCACATCAAGATCAAGAAAGTCTCCTATGTTGAAGGATTTGGTCATAATCTATTTAGCATCGGACAGTTCTGTGACAAAGATCTGGTAGTCGTGTTCAAGAAGAACAAATATTCTGTGATCACAGAGACTGGTGATGAACTACTTGCAGGCTCTAGGAAATCTAACCTGTACTCCATAGATTTGGAGAATTATGATTCTTCTACATCTGTGTGTCTTCTTTCCGAAGCTTCAAATGATCTTACTTGGCAATGGCACCGAAAACTTTCTCATCTGAACTTTCAAAATATCAACAAACTAGTCACGGGTGACTTGGTGAGAGGCATTCCCAAGTTAAGGTTCAATAAGGATCATTTGTGTGCAGACTGCGAGAAGGGAAAAATGAAGAAGGCGTGTCATAAATCAAAGCAAGTGTTTAGCACTACCAAGCCTTTAGATCTCCTGCATATGGATCTCTGTGGTCCTATGAGAATTCAGTCCAAACATGGAAAGAAGTATATCCTAGTCATGGTAGATGACTATTCCAGGTATACTTGGGTCAAATTCCTGCGTGCTAAAGATGAAGTTACTCTAACAATTATCACATTCATCAAGCAGCAGCAGAACAAGTATGGTCAGAGTGTTGTCTCAATCCGTACAGACAATGGAACAGAATTCAAAAACAACGCTCTGAAAAGCTTTTGTGACCTAGTTAGGATCAACCATCAGTTCTCTGCAGCATACATTCCACAACAAAATGGTGTGGTCGAAAGACGAAACAAAACATTGGTTGAAGCTGCCCGTACCATGATATCATACTCCGGGCTCCCACCTTCCTTTTGGGCTGAAGCCATCAACACTGCCTGCTATATGCAGAATCGCTCTTTCATTAATAAATGTTTTAATAAAACTCCCTATGAACTGGAAAATGGCATAGTGCCTAATATCAAATACTTTCATGTCTTTGGTAATAGGTGCTTTGTTCTGAATGACAAGGATAATCTAGGAAAGTTTGCTCCTAAAGCTGATGAAGCTATTTTCTTATGTTATTCCACTGAGTCTAAACCATATCGAGTTTTAAACAGACAAACAAAGAGCATCATCGAAAGCATCAATGTAGCATTTGATGATATATTGGATGTCTCTGATTTACCACCAAATTCAAAGAAAGTTGCTTCTGCACTTACCTGTTCAGGACCAGTACTTCAACATAAAGAATCAGACATTTCCTCCAGTTCAAATGCTAATCTTGACTTTATGTTTGATTTCTTTCGATCTGAATCTTCTCCTGTTTTGACTGACAACAGGGACAACACAGCTGCACAGACAAGTGTTCCTATCACAGCTCCTACGGTCACTGAGATGAATCCATTTGCTGATTTAAATACTGAGGATTCTACATCTACCTCCATCACACAGCCCCCTGTAAATGCTCCGATAGCTGACCAAGATAGCTCACATGTGTTTGATTCAGACCCAAATTTCTCCAGAGAGGATGAAGAAGAGGCAAGACACATTCAAGATCTTATTCCTTCATCCTCTAGCTCTCATGAAATAAAATGGACCAGAGATCACTCTGAGGAGAACATAATCGGAGATCCCTTAATTGACATACAAACAAGATCAGCAACAGCCAATGAATGTCAATTCGCGGGTTTCTTGAGTATGATTGAACCCACCAAGACTTGTGAGGCATTAGATGATCCTGATTGGGTGATTGCAATGCAAGAAGAACTTCACCAATTTGATCGTCTCAAAGTCTGGAGATTAGTTCCTCTGCCTTATGGTAATTCTGTTGTTGGAACTAAATATGTATAGAACAAAAGAGATTCGGATGGAGTGGTTGTCCGAAACAAGGCTCGGTTGGTGGCTAAAGGATACAATCAGCAAATGGGCATTGACTATGATGAAACTTTTGCCCCTCTTGCTCGCATTGAGGCTATACGACTTTTTCTTGCATAAGCAGCCTCCCGCAGCTTTCGCGTCTTTCAGATAGATGTGCATACAACTTTTTTCAACGGTGTACTTAAAGAAGAAGTCTATGTCTCACAACCAGAAGGTTTTATCAACTCTAAATACCCTAACCATGTCTATATTCTAGATAAGGCCTTGTACGGTTTAAAACAAGCCCCACGTGCATGGTATGATGTCTTATCTGAGTACTTGATAGGTGAGGGTTATTCAAAGGGAAAGACAGATACAACTCTATTCACAAAGCTGAAAGGTAGGGACAAAATCCTTGTCCAGATATATGTGGATGACATCATCTTTGGATCTACGAATCCAAAGTACAGTGAAGAGTTTGCACAAACCATGGCAAACAGGTTTCAAATGAGTATGATGGGAGAGATATCATTCTTTCTCGGACTCCAGGTGAAACAGTTGAGTCATGGCACTTTCATTTGCCAGTCCAAGTATATCAAGGATCTTCTTACGAAGTACGATATGCTCAACTGTAATCCTATCTCCATACCCATGGCTGCCAAAGCACAACTATCAGCAGATCCAGATGGTTCCTCGGTGGATCTCAAAACTTACCGTGGGATGATTGGATCTTTAATGTACCTAACTGCAAGTCGTCCAGATATCATGTTCTCAACCTGTCTCTGTGCCAGATTTCAGGCGAATCCAAAGGAGTCACATCTGTTAGTTGTTAAGCGAATTTTCAGATATGTCAAGGGATCCATGGATCTTGGTCTGTGGTATCCCAAGGACTCAAATCTGGATCTTCATGCTTACTCCGATGCTGACTATGCCGGATGTAAGATTGATAGGAAAAGCACCTCTGGTAGTGCACACTTTCTGGGAGATCGGTTAGTCTGCTGGGCATCAAAGAAGCAGAACTGTATATCCACTTCTACAGCAGAAGCTGAGTATGTTGCTGCTGCAATGTGCTGTTCACTGAGTCTATGGATACGTACACAACTATCAGACTTTGGTCTCAGATATGACAAAATTCCACTTTTATGCGACTCTCAGTCTGCCATCGCCATCTCCTGCAATCCGGTACACCACTTTAAAACTAAACATATTGATATCCGTTATCACTTCATAAAAGATAACGTTGAGAAAGGATTAATTGAGCTAAAGTATGTTCCTACTGACAATCAACTGGCTGACCTGTTTACCAAACCATTAGACGAAAGTCGATTCACTGAGTTGGTATCCAAGTTAGGCATTCTCAATCTGCAAATCTAGCAAACTGTTATCTCTTTTTTCTTCTTCTTTATTTTCCTTTTGTTTAGAGTAGGTGTTACACTGTTTGTTCTCTGTGCAGATGTCTGCTGCAACGTTCCAGGGGGAGTATATTTGGGGTTTTACACACGTTGCAAATGTGTAGGGGGAGAAATTTAATACACATTGTGCACATGTGTAGGGGAGAAGTTTACAACTGACACAATTCCCAAAGTGAAAAACAAATGTAACAGCCTAGGGGGAGTGTGTCAAAATAAACAGCTCACATAAAAGTATCTTGGAATATAAAATTTTTTCAACTCAAAATCTCAGATACTTTGACCTTTTCAGAAAATCTCTAAGTATGGAGTATTGGTCACAGACAATCGCATTCTATGACTCAATCGCATGGAATCACTTACACAACACTGAAAATTTTCTAAGTCTTCGTTCAAATAGCATGGAATTCAATCGCATTGATAGGCTATCGCATGGGATTACAAGTTACCTATCCTTTAATTGCATGCGATAGACTAACAATAGATAGACAAGAATCAATCGCATGGCTTAACTAAACTTCAATCGCATGCGATTGAAATAAGAAAAGGTTAATTGCATGCGATTCAAATGACTTGATAGAATCTGGCCAACTCATAGGCTTAATCGCATGCGATTCGGATGGGTTGATAGAACTGGACCTAACACCTGAGCTGAATCGCATGCGATTAACAAACCAAAGTGTAAATCGCATGCGATTGAGGATTTCTATCAGCCGCATCAATTTACCTATCAGCCGCATTTTTTACTCATCCTTGGTCCAATCAACACACGACACGTGGCTTTTTACTTTATAACCATCCCATCCATCTATCACTCCATTCAAACCGATCAAATTCAAAATCAAACATGTTTCTCTCGTTTTTGGGTACTTGATTATACGAACTCTCTCGTTACTCTGCCAAAATTTGCAATTTTTATCTCAAAATACTCCTAATCACATAGGTAACAACTTGTACGGTTTATATTTTGAAAATTTTGAGTTAAAAGTAGTGATTTTGGCCCTAGAACAGTCACTTGCGATAGGATCTTTCGGAACTTAAGATGGAGTTTTGGGACACGAAACAAACTTGGTTGCCCAATCCAAGTTTGCGATGGGTGTTTTGAGTACATGGGGAACACTTTGATGTAAAAATATTTCTAAAATCTCGAAAAATGTTCTTTGTGTTCTTGTGGGGTATGAACTTACACCTATAATTTGGATTTTAGCTCGAAAAGAGGTGTTAGGATGTTTTTTTGACTATGCCCCAGTATTACAAAGTTGCTTATTACTATCTATTTGCTATATTAAAAGTGTCAAAACAACTTTTTTATGCTTAAAATCATCCTGTACACAATGTTTTTTTTTCCAGCAGGTTTTTCATAAAATTTCAAACTCAAAAGTTTTGGTCAACTCGGTCAACGTTTGCTTACTTATCAAAGTTTGACCAAATACTCAAGGCTGAATGTTGTTTTCTTGCATATCTCTTTAATTTTAAATTTAACTGTTTTATCTCTTTGACAGATAAGATGGCACAAGTTGTACGTGACCCAGAGGAGATCATGCCCCGAGCGGAGTTCCTTAACACTGGATCTCATGAAAACAACCATTACGTTGATTTAACCAAGTTGAAAAACCCTACCTACCCCATTGTCACCGAGATCCTCAAACTCCACCCCCTAAACCATCTCCTCACATACAACCCAGCCACAACTGGCACCCATGTTCCTGAACTATATGCTCAATAATTTTGGAAAACATGTGATGTTCGGCTCAATAACAGGGGTTATGAGGTCATTCATGCTGAGGTAGACGAATTTCAAGTCAATATATCTCTTCATCGACTTAGAACAATTTTTGCCCTACCCACAGCAGACAACAGTCCTCCGGCAGCAGAATTTGAGGACATCCCAGACGAGGATGCATGTCTTGCAGCTATAAGGGAGATGGGGTATGATGGTAAGCTCACCAGGAAAGGCCAATTCAAACGCACCGGCTTGCATCCAAAGTATAATACATTTATGACGGTGCTTCAAAGATGTCTCACCCCAAAGCATTCAGGCTACGAATTCCCAACGGAGTATCAACTCAAAATATTTGTGAACATAATGATATTGTTGTGAGCTATAGGGAGAGTGTAGGAATACCTCCCATGGTCGGGCCAGAGCCGGCCAGACCTGCCCAGGGAGGAGTAGCACCTGGTGAGGAAGTAGAAAATAGGCCTCAGTCATCTGTGGGAGATGCTGAGAGGGGAGATGAGAGAGAAAATGTTGAGAGGGGTGGAGAAGCGGGTGAAGGTGATGAGACTAGAGAGGGAGGGGATGCATATGATCCCACCACCGTTCAAGCCATCGTTCAATCACTTTCTCAGACCACCCGAACCCAAGCTGTTCTTACCGACCTTGGTCTTGACGTTTCTGAGTCATCCAGTTCTTCTAATGATGAGTCTGCTTCCCATCCAGGACGTGCCCCTGCCTTTGAGCTTGTTATATCTCCCATGGGCACACCTGAGCACCCAATCGAACAACCAGCAGAAAGCACTCCCTCCTTCATGAAACTTATTGACCCACATACTACCTCTCCCGACCAGACTCACCCCGTTCAAACTACGCAGGCCATTCCCCAACCTGGTGGTCTGGTCATTCCTTTGGCTTCACCTGCCCAAACAACTACCATTCCTATCATTTGCAATGCCATTATTGCCCCTGACCATGACATTCCAGTTGTCTCTCCATCTCCTGATATATCTGTTGAAACTGGCTCTGTCACTCCTGATTCTTTACTTGATCCTAATCAATATGCAGGATATGGTCCAGGTAGTAGTGAAGAGAAAGACAGTTTAACTAGGAGTTCGAGTGAAAGAGTGGAGGTGAGAAAAGAAAAGGAGAGTGTTGAGGGACCCCTACACCCAGAAAGCCGGGAAGCCACATCCACTATGGGGCCTGAAATTGTTGGGCCTCATATTGAACAAGTCGCGGTGATCCCACTCGTGCAAGTTTCTGCCCTACAAAGCCACTACGGTGTCTCTCAATAGGCACCGTCTTTATTGCACAGGGTTATATCACATACACTGGGTCAATCCCAATTGGGTGTTGGACCTATTGAACAAAGAGGACCGCCTCCCTCGTCCTCGACTCCTTTTCGTGCACAAATTGATATACCGCGGAGCTCCGCTTATCTTGAACAACACAAAGTCACAATTGATGCACTGAGCTTGTTAATTCAACAAGTCTCCTCAACTTCCAGAGGTGGTACCTTTTCAGGTACCATTCGAGGATTGGAAGGAAATCCTGCTGGAGCCAACATACCTGCTGCTCCAGTAGGTGGTACTGCCTCTGTTGCTGGTACCTCAACCGGAACTCTTAGTGATTCCGGGTTTGTTACACGTGCAGAACTTCAACATCAAATTCAACAAGCCGTGTCACCAATACACCAACAACTGCAGATGACTAATCAAAAGTTGGATCGGATCGAGCAAGCCTCCAAGGCCCAAGCTGAGCAGCTAAACAGAATTGAAAACACTCCTTGCTGCTCGTCCTCCAGTTACAGAGCCACAACTACAACCTGATCCTGCTATTATGTCAGTGGATGCTTTAAAGAGCATGTTGTAGGTTAGACTTCTTGAGCAAAGGCCAAAATCTACACATGATCAAGACCTTCTGACTACTCTACGCAACGAACAGCGTCCATCGGGAATCTCCATGGATGACTTTCAAGAGTTTCATGAAGATGTAAACAACAAGATAGATGAGATCACCAAAGGTTTCTATACTTCTCTCTCAAAGGTTACTGACCGGCTGACAATACTTGAACAAACCTATCCGACCCAGGCTCAAGGAAACAAGAGGAGGCGGGATGATCAAGATCATGATGATCAACCCGAGGGGGAGAAAAGAAGAAAAGTTTATATGACTTCTCCCTCTGCGGCTGCAAATGTACCAGTTGTACCTGTTCCACTTCTCAGTTCATACTTATCTGCAGGTACAAGTTCAGCTGGGCCTGGAAGTCAACAACAACAGAAAACTGCACAACAATTGGCCGATGAAGTTTATGAACAACAACAAAAGGAAAATGCTGACAAACAAATTGTACTTTACGTACCTCAGCAACAATCTGAACAGAGGCCAATTGATCTTGAAGAAGGTGAAATACCTTACGAGCAGTCCCATGCCGAGATGTTTGAATGGTCTAGCGACTCAGAGAAAGAAATGGAGGATTTATATGAGTCCATACATACATCACCTGCAAGGCATATGGGAGAAAGCAGTTCTGCTCAACCAGAGTAGGAACCTGAGGATCCTGAAATTCGAGATATGTTTAGAGATATTGATGAATACGTCGGGGTTGCTACACGTCCAACATCACCTAGAGTTGTTGACAGATTCTATAATATCCCCAGTGAAAGGGAGCTGACACTCATAAAGAAAGAAAGGTTAGCAATTTCTAGGAGAAAGCCTAAAAAGAAGAAACCAACCTTTGACGTGTCCAGGGTTCTCAGTGGATTAAACTTTGAAGTTCATCAACAATTCCCTCATCCTTCTGGTCAATTTCAAGAATAAGCTGCTGATATTTTGGAAAGAAACAGACAAACAGAAACAGCTGAAAAATTCAGAAGAGAATCAGAATAGCCCTTGCCACAGAGATTCACAGTGCCACCTGCTCCTCCAGTGTATCGTGGGGATCCAGGACTTGATGCAGGTAACATGTTTACTAGAAGTGCTGGACAACAACCTATATGGAAACCATATTTTGTCAATGCTGCAAATCTTGAAGAAAGAATACCAGAAATATACAGCAGTGAACTGATAGAGGTTATTTCACCTGAGCTGAGGAACGTGGATGACAAACAAAGAAGAAGATATGATCACATCCTTACTCATTTCAAAACTAAACTAGAAGATATCAAATCAGAATTTCCAATAGTTGAACTCCTCAGTGTTTATACCGAAACCAACTTCAACATAAATTCTGCTATTTTCCATGTCAGAAGAGCCAACAACCTATCATACTTCCTCACAGAAGCAGATCTGAGGTTTGTTAATATTGAAGACATCAGCTTTATATTTGACATTCTGTCTCAGAAAAGAGGAAATGGCCTGATGAAGAGTTTGGAAGGGTTGCGTTAATGAGGTATATGAGGAATCTTATGGAATATTTTGAGGAACATGATATTCAGCTCGGAGCTGAAAACAACTATCAGAAAGTCAATCTTCTTAAGCCTAATCAAAACCATCCAGATCTTGAAGAGCTTGAAGAGTTGACAGTTATCTATGATGGTCATACAAACTTCAAAGGTGATCGAGGGGTCGTCTCAAAGAATACAAAAGGCGAAAAGATCTTCATCAGATTTGATGAACTCATGGCGTATTCAGACGGCACTTTGAAAATTCTCCATCATAAGATACATCAGAAAATATGGAATAACCGTGCAGCATACACTGATGAAGAACATGCTGAAGCCTATCGTGCTATAGAAAGGATTAGAACGACACTGGATAGCAGAAGGTAAATACGCAAATGGCAAGTGGCATTCGACATTTGCAACAAATCGGCATATGAATAGATGAATGTATTTATTTGTTGTGAATGATTACACACCTCACTTAGGGGGAGATTGTTAGAAATATTAAAGTGAGGGGTGTAATATGTAATTACTCAAAGTTGGGGAAATGTTATTTAAGGACATTTCCCTCACATTTCAATACAAGCTTTGCATTACTATCACTCTCTTGTTCTTGTGTTTGCTCTCTACCTCTCGGCTCTCTCTCTCTCTCTAGAAACCGAAACTCACACATACATATAAACAAGATAATCATCTAGCATTGCTTCATCCGTATAAATACGGGACCATCAAACGGACCAGTTAACTAATAGTTAATTAATTAACTAGTAAAGTTCAGGGGGTCAAAGTGAAGAGATTGAAAGTTTAATTAAAACCAGCGGGCTTTTAATTAAACGGGCTTAAGGTCCATCTAATCCTTATATATATCCTTAAGACTTAAGGATTAAGAGATAAGAAAATAAGGGATTAAGAGGATAACCCTAGCCACCACAACTCTCCCTCTCTCCCTCGTCGATCTCACTCTCTCTCGGCTCTCTCTCTCTCTCTCTCGACGATCGCAAATCACAAAGAACACAAGGTGTTCTCGTTTTTGCCTTGTGTCGATTCACGCATATACACAAACAATCAAGGTATCGATTGTTGAAGTTCGGGTGATCCAGGAGCGGTCTAGCAGCCAGTTCCAAAGGAGGTGCAGTAGTGGTGGACTTGTTTTAGCAATCCCATTGTTTTCTGATTAGGTATATTTTTATAACCTATACTGTGGATTGTATGTAAGAAACTATGTTTGATCATTAGTATTAAGATCCTAACCTTTTTTTGGGGTTTAGAGGGTTGTGTTCAATCCAGTTCCGCTTTTAGGATTGAACCAGTAGAATCAAACCCAGGTTTGACCAGTTTGTGTCATTGGGTGGTTTGGTCAGGTTTAAAAACCCTTCAGTATATACTATACATTTTTACACAAAATTGGTATAAGTTATACATTTTTATACAAAGATTATGAAACCATAACTACATTTTAACACAAAAATCCAAATGCTTTACCAAAACCAAAACAAAGTGTTGTAATTCCAAACATATTTGCATTTTCAATCTTAACAGCATACTACATTATGACTATCCATTGTAAAATTAAAAAAACTAAATTCTAGACGAAGATGCAGATTCAGACCAAAACAAAGTGTTCTAATTCCAACATCCCTGTATTTTCATAATTAAAAACTGAAAATGCTAAATATCAAATAAAATGATAAAGATTCTGAATCTCTCTGCATATTAGTATAAACTATACATTTTTATACAAAGTTTCATACTGAAAATGTAAAAAACAGCATCAAAACCAGAAATCAAAACCCCGTATGACGAAAATGCGGAAACCACAATCGAGATGAAGAACTCACAATGCCAAATGCAAACCAGAAATCATATGCATTTCAAAGTTTGTGTTATTTAAATCTAATTATAAGAAATGGTAACCAACTTTACTATTAGGGTTTAGGGTATCAAAAAATTAAAAATATTAGTACACATTCATGCGGAACTAAAACTTAATATATATCTATTTCAAAATCCACATTCGCCTGGTGAAAATATATATAAATAAGTGATACATGAATTCTAACATGAGAAACAAAACTCTTTTAGTTGTGTCAAACTTGTCAATGGCTAATAAAAGTTGTTGGCTGTTTGGCGTTTCTTGTGGAGGGCCAAATCGACAAAGTGTAATAATAATTTAAGGATATGATTCTTTCATATAAGAAATTAATTAATTAATTTATAAATTTTTTTTATGTTGTGATAGCTATTTTACAAGTCACTTAAGCATATACATTTTATATGAATAAGTCAATTGTCTACGTGAAAGAATCATTTTTCAATAATTTAACAATAGAACTTTTGTGGGTTTCCTATAAGTATTATTTTTAAGGAGTTTTTTCCGGTTAAGTTTTCAACCGGTTTTATCTGTAGACGTTTTTAAAGCATATTTCGAACCTTTAATCTTCTAAGTAGAGCATGTGATCTATCCGATAAATATAAAAAAGGTAATACCGTATAAATATTAAACAGCCATATTTATCACCTAATTTGGATTGTTGGTAGGATTTGTACTCTTCCTTTCTCTTGGTCACGGGTACCACTTGGACCAACCGTCAACCACGTATGATTCCTTGCCATTTGCTTGTAGGCATAGTTCATCTAACACCCCTTATTAATGATTACTTAGATGTTTTATAATATTACATATTGGTTTAAGAAAACAATTAATATTAAATATTAATAAAAAATATTAAAAAAACAAAAAATACGAAAAATATAAATTTAGAAAAATAATGACAAACGACGTTAACATTTAGCTCAGTAGTGAAAGTGTTGTCAAGGGCAAGGTTAAGATAGATGTGATGGAACAAAACAAAATATTATTAATAAAGAGACATGATTGTATTTTTTTACAAGCTTTTGATTATTATTATTATAATTATGATAATAAGGTTAAAATTTTATTGGTTATAATTAAAAAGAATATAAACTATGTTAAAATGATAAAATAAAAAATTTAGTTAAATATGATATTTTAAATTATTATAAGGATACTTATGATATTTGTATATTAGGATAACTAGATATGATATTTTAAGGTTAAAAGGGGTATATATGAAATATTTTCTAAATATTTTGACTTAGAAAAATCAAATTAAAATAAAAGTTTTCATTAAATAGATAGTCAAGATTAAACAATTAACTGTATTTTATTAAATTAAGAGTTATTATTATTTAATATATTGGATATGTATTAGTCTTTTATTTAATTAGAAGATATATGATTGATCATTATATCTCCATCCCTATGATGTATATAAGAAACTTGACATATTAATATTATATGTTTATGTTAGTGTGGTGAAGGTATACTTAACAATATCCTCACACCATGCACATTGGAGGGGGAATCAGGGCTGGTTGGCTCTCCGACCAGCATTGCACACCATCGCATAGGGGTTGGTTGGCACGAGTCCGACCCTTGGCTAGCCGCCCTCCAACCAGCTCCGGGTACCTTTTTTTTTCTTTTTTCTTTTACTTTCTTCTCACTCATTAATATATATTTTATAATTAAATAATATATATGGGTTGATGTGAAGGTTTGTGAGTTAGAGAGAGTTAAAAGTGAGAGATAATGTAGATGCTGATATGACAGCATGTTTGATATTGATGGTCTTATTATATTTGATGTTAATTGTTTAATTTATTTTAAATAGAAAGATTAAATAAAAAATTATATTTTTAACCTCAAGGGTATTTATGGTTTTTCAACTCCAATTTCTTCTCCGATTTGCACGTCATCTTCTGTTATAGCCAATCTAGATGACGGCGGCAATGGGGTCTTGTTTGGATCAACTGGCCGGGAACACATGACTCAAACAGATTGTATTTTATTGTTCATGTGATGATTCAAAATACTCATTTTTCATGATGATTCAAATATTTTATTTCATTGTTCATGTGATGGTTCAAAATATTAACACTATATGTCAGACGCGAATATGATCTATATAGCCTATTTAATTATCCAGATTGACAGATTATTTATGGGTTGGACTTGTAGTAAATGGCCGGTTAGTTAATGACGGGTTATTAGGTTAGTAGATCTACTTATGAAAAATGTATTAAAATCTATATAAAATTTGAAACATGTACGCGAACCGACTTGCGAAAACGTAAGGGCTATACTAGGAAGTAATTCGTCAAGTCCACAAGAGTCTGAACGCAAGTTTTGCACCGTCCTAGATATCTCTTATATCCCGAAATACCTCTTCGGGATCTTTTGATCAAAAATGGTCTTCCAAATAAGTTCCCTAGGTACACTCTCATATTCCTTTTCAAGGTCTATGAATACCAAGTGTAAGTCTCTCCGTCTTTCCTTAAACTTGATTATCCTTCTTAAAGAACTGGATGGTATCAAAATCCGAGTGTTACGCTAGCCCACACAATACGCACTCACACATCCACACCTTAATGTAGCCTCGATCATCAACGAAGTGTTAATCAGTTCAACCCAAAGACAAAATAGTAACCTAAATTGTCAGTCATTGGTGATGGTTGTCATCAAGGACGACGAGGTAGTGCGTCAGTGGTGTCAGAGAGGGGTTTGAATCTATTTATATTTGTGAAAATGCGTGTGTAAGGGTAAGCGTTAACGTACGAAACCTATTATATAATCTAATAATTATCAGAAATTGATGTCGCATTATGAACATTAACTTTTTACATAATCTCTATATATCTCAAAGCTGAAAGGAATAACCAAATGTTAAGTTGGTGGAGTAGTCTAGCAACAAAACAAACACCCAAGTGGCCTGGGTTCGACCCATTCATCCGATTTTTTCCTTGCTTTTTTGTCCGGCGGACATCCCCATTCTTTCTTTTTTTGCTAAGAAGATGCAATGTTAATTTATTATTTATTATTTATCATATTAAAAGATTATTTATATATCTTATTTGTTTCTCTCTTATAACGTTTGATATATATGTCCAGTTACTTTTGTGATCAACTTATTTTTTATCTACATTTTCACATAAATTTCATCTTCATACGATATTTATTTAAAAATTAAAAATTATATGCCTTTCCGTTTCCTATTTTATAACGAATAAATATGATATTCATATAGTATGATGCACAAATACGATATTTCAAAATTTAAAAATGGTATATATGCCATTCCGTTTGATATTTTATAAGAAATAAATATGACATTTATAAATTATGATGTACAAATACGATATTTTAAAGTTTAAAAATGATATATACTCATTTCCACTTTATTCTAAATATTTATGTTTAAATGTTGTATATTACCCTAAAACCCCGCTACAATACGCGGGCAAACGATAACTTGTTAAATAACATTAATGAAAGAGATTAAATAATTGAATAGTCAAAGTTGTAATTTAGTAATTTTATATATGTGGGGGTAGTGATAAAAGAAATGTAAGAACGCCGGATCAGAATATAGAAAAAACAAGGAAAATTGTGTAAAAAAGTATTAAAATTTTTGCAATTTCTCGTTTAAGGTCCCAAGTCCTAACTATTTTCCTTCTTTTTCTAGATTTAAGGCGTTGAACTTTTTTTGACTTTTTGACTTTTGACCAGCTCAGGAGCTACCCACCTTCCTTTTTCTTTGGTGAGGACTTCATTCTCCATCGAGACTTCTCCTTTAACCACAAGAAGTGAAACACTAATCGAAACATGTCGAGAAGACGAATGCGACCAAAATGAAACCTATCCACACAAATTGGTCCAAAAAGAGAAACATACGAAATGTGTGAAATGAAAATCGACTAGAGTCTAATGATGGTCCTATGAACCAAACTATAACCCCAATCATGAAATCGAACCCACTAAATGCAAACAATAACCTCAATCATGCAGTCGAACCCACTAAACATAAACGGTAACCCTAATCATGTAACCAAACATGAATTACAACGATAATGATGGTTGGTTCGATGATGAACATATTGAAATGAGTAACCGATCAAACTTCACTAGGGTCTGATTTCGTCAGGTGCTTGGTCTAAGATTTCAAGAAACAATAAACAGATTAAAATGACGACAGGTTTCTTCAGTCTATAGAAACAATACCTGATGCTCTTCTTCAGGCGATGGGTTTGAAACTTTTAATCATTGACACAACAAGGGATAGGCAACGGTGGTAACCGGTTGAAAAGACCTCATAACCCATAAAAAGTTTACACTATAAACTCTTTGGTAAGTGTTTTAATTATAAAAGTGCATGAGGATTCGTATATCAATTAACAAGTGACTAATAAAATTTAAAATGCATGTCATGATATATATAATTATTTTGTACATCGTCATTATGTGGAACTTGGAATGTTTCAATTGATTTTTATATAGTTAGTTATAATGTAGCCTTCCAAAATATTTGAAAGGTCCGTCGACTATTTTGTTTTTGGAATTATTAGAGGATTTTATTATAAATAATAATAATAATAATAATAATAATAATATTTATTTATTATATAACAGTTAACAACTTGACATAATAATAATATATTAATGTGCTATATATAAAGTTATAAACTTATGTACGTTACATATATGGTGTCTAGGATTTATCCTAGCAAGAGTAAGTTATTTTTCGTTATGGAAAAAATGAGCTATTATTTATTTAATTTACACACACGAAAAACAAATATACAACGTATAAATCATATTAATTTGGAAACTCGGATAAATAAATTATCCATACAACTACATTTTAATTTTGGTTAATTATATGCAAAATGATTTTCACTTTTGAGCGACCAAGCCCACTTTATTTTTAGTTATTTTAACTTTTAAAAGAGTTAATACTCACTAGCATGGTACCCGTGCTATGCGACGGCGACGGATATTTCCTACTTGATAATGTATGGGTATGGTATCTACGCACTATGGTGACATCGAATAATATTCATTTACAACATATGCATTTTATTTTTCCATTTTCTATTTCCTTTATTCCTCTTTTATCTATTAACTCTTTAATTAATTTTTAAAATAACTTTTGAAAAACAATATAATAAGAAAAAAAAAATCTCTATTTATAAAATAAGATGATGAAGCTATATCATCACCTCAGAAATTGTGTTTATGTGGGTGGAGAATTGTGTTTGTATGAGAGTGTATTATTTGGTTTGCGTGTTTAAAAAATTGTAAAGATATTTAAATGTATATTAGTCATTTTTCGTTACTTAAATTTTATGAGTTTATAAGTAAAGTAAAATAGAGAATGTTAAGTAAAGTTTATAAAGTAAACTTTATATTTTAGTTATGGGTTAAGGCCATAAAATAGAAACATGTTTTTTCAAAATTATCTATATAGGTAACTTACTTTTTTACTACCTAAATAGGTAACATACTTTTTCAAAATTATTTATGTAGGTAATGTACTTTTCAAATTTATCAAAGTGGGTAACTTACTTTTTTATTAACTTACTTTGAAATTTTTTACCACTTCAAACAAAAATTTACCTGTTATCTATTCTACTGGTTAAAACTTAAAAGGGTTTAATGAAAAAAATGACTTGTACAATCAATTAGTGGTACAACCATTTGAAGCACATTGGTAACATTTATGTAGCATTTCATGTGTGCTTGACGACATTTTGTTGTTTTTTTAACAACATTCTCGATGACAATATTGTTGTTTATTTAGTTGTGTATTGACAACATATTATTGATACATAATCTGTATTTTATTGACATTATAACACATATTAACCAAAAAACAATGTACATTTCACAGAAAAACCATGACAAAAGATATTTACATGTTACACTTAAAGTGGTTACCTATTTTAACAAGTTATAAGAAAGAAAGTTACCTATTTAGATAATAAAAAAGTACGTTACCTACATAGATAATTTTGAAAAAATACGTTACCTATTTAAGTAATAAAAAAGTAAGTTACCTACATAGATAATTTTGAAAAAGCAGGTTGCTATTTTATGATATTTATGATATATATTGTTACTAAATGATTTTCTTGGTTTAAATGAAAGGTGAATTAGTAATTTTAAATTACTAAAATTTTAAGAGATTAAGACCTTTATAAGAGAGAGCTAAACATTTTATACTATTATTTATTTGTTAGAAACACTTATACATAGTTACGATATATATTGTTACCATATCAATGTTGCCATTTATGCATGCATATGTATATCAATATATTGTTGCCTTTTTAGAAGAATATATTGCCTTAAGAATGGAATGATACCTGCCAAGATATGTATGTTGCCTTTTTAGAAAAGTTTTAATATGTTAATTATTAAGAAGAGTATATAGGTAAATTTAAATGACTTAAATTTTAAGAGATTATACAAAAAGGTGTAAATGCTTTATAATATAGTATAGATTAGTTCTGCAATTACTTTTTTATAAGGTTTTGTTTGTTTTATAGAATTTGAAGGAAATCTATTGATTTTAATTCCATCTAGCCTATGTATGGATTGAACTTTCTATTAATTGAGAGAATGTAAACATTCGTAACAAATGAGATTTTATTCAAAAACAAGTTTACCAAATGCAATACAATACGAAATTTGATTTCAATTCCATTTCATTCCTTCAAATTCTGCAAAACAAACGGGAACTTAAGAGTTAATGCTCGATTGTTCATCTAGGTAAACAATCAGCTTATTACGAATTTTTTGTGGCTCCTTGCTCAGTTTTAGATCGAACTACGACATTTTGTTTCAGTTTTCAGATTATAGCTTGGTCAGGCTTCACTTTCATGATAGCATAATCGGCTTTTTGTTCTTGATTGCATAATTGACGAGGTTCGTCTCTTGGGTTTGCATCGATTGTAGATTTGGGTTCGTATCTAGGGTTTGCATCGATTTATGCTTATGAGTTTGCATCTTGGGTTTCTGATTTGCATATGAAATTAAGGTTAGTAATTTGGGTTCATTTCTTGGTTATATTTGTTCTTAGTTATTCTTTTACAATTGATCATAGATTTGCATATGAAATCCGGACTTTAGATCTTGGAATCGTTGTTACTGTTCTTTGTTATGCTAATTGTGATACAAAAATGCGGAATCATTGCTTTTGTTCTTGGATATTTATGCCGAAGATTCAAATCGGTGGTGCTTCAAACGATTAGAAAATTCACCAACATTGAAGAACCGTGAACATTATTTATTAAAAATAAAAAATTCATAAAAATGATGTGTAACCTGATGATTAAAAGGTTATTAATTACATATAATTGTATTTTTTAGTACAAAATAAAGTTAGTTACATACAATAACAATTTTAACAACATTTGTTATATTTTCACACATTTGTCCAATATAGAAATATATTTTTTATATTGGAAATTTAATATTTACACCAAAAGTTCTGTTAGTTGATAGTATAACGTGTTTTTAAATCCAATGGTAGAAATAGCTTTTGATCAACAATTCTTTCATATATAAGAGCATATGGAGTGTACGTGTGAATGTTCAAAAAGACCGAATTATTGAAAACCCAAACGGACTCGTATGATAAGAAACCGAAAATCCGATAAAATAAATTGTTATTAAGAAAACACGAAAAACTAGATACCAATAAGTCACAGGTCGAGTTCATTTTTCAAAACTTAGTTACTAAGGACAAAAGACCAAACCTTAAACAAATAAAATTGCAAATCATATTTGATAAGAAATAAAATTGCAAATCTTAAACAAATAAATACACATATGACATTTGGACCTTATCTATTTATGTATGGTAAACTAATTCATAGAATGTTGCTTTGATGAGTCTTCAAGGTTTATAAAAGATGGGATTAAGGGATGCTTTAAGAAAAATTACAATTATTTTATAGTATAATTGCTATGATATGATATCTTTCATGTTGGTTTCATTATTTGTTATTTTTATATACATGATAATAGCTAAAGTTTAGTCACATAAATTGCAGTCTGAGAATGGATTACTGTGACCCGAACCATGGGAACATGCCTAATTTAGATCGGTTAGATTTTGGTATCCATATATGCCTACGGTTTTGTTTTGGATTCGGGTATCAGCCCTGTGTTGACGGTCTACATTTTTATACCACTCTACCCTCCTTATGAACTCCCCTAACGGAATGTATGCATGGAGAGTGCGATGGCAACTTAGAAGGGAGAAAACATTTTCAATTTTTAAAATTTTTTAATTAGTTATTTTTGATATGTTCATAAGTTCGTATTCTTTGTGTTTTTTAAATCCAGAAATCCAACTATTCATTTGAACAATGACCAAAATCTTTAACACATATCTCAATAAATATGAACAAGAATAAGATACTACCTAGAAATCAAAGATGAATTAATATGAAGAACTTGAACCCAGATGAAGGTGAAGAACAATGATAACCTTAAACCTTAAACTCGTTATCTGAAGATGAACAATGAAAACCTATATCTGAAATGAGGAACAATGAAAACATAAACATAGATGACGATGTGTTGGTTTGAAGGTGGCAATGGCGGTGTTGGTTTGAGTATTAGTAGCTGATGATTCCTTTTTTCAAAGTGTGTCCAATTGGTATCACTCACATAAGACTTTTCCTTTCTTTGTACTAGGACAGGAAAGTGAGCTAGGCCCCGAAAATGCTCAAAGGTGGGGTTAAATACAGTCTTTCTAGGAAAGGCAGCAATGGTGGTGGTTTGACGAGCGGTGGCTATGGCAGTTTGAAGGTAACAGCAGGAGTAGTTTGAGACACCTCGGCGGTAATGGTGTGAAGAAGGCGGTGGCGATGACAGTTTGAAGACAACAACGTTGTCCTGGTTTTGAACATCATCAGTGATGGTGGTGTGAAGAAGAGGCGGCGGTTATCCGAAACTCCCTTGTGGGAAGCGGTGGTGATATCAAACTCCCTTGTAGAGCTAAAAACAGATGTGGAAAAGGTTTCCTACAATACATCACTGTTCTCTTTTTTAACCATTTTGCACCGACTATCGTCCCATTCATTGACAATTGTATTACCACCTTTAAATAGATCCAACAATGATGTTAATAGGGATGAAGATGAGCTTAACAAAGAACCCTACAAACGATTGATCGACCTCCATTAACGCACATACTTGTTCTCCCTATATCGTCCCTTTTGATAATCGTTAAACGTAGTAAAAATAGTAAAAGTTGAGACATCCATGTAAGCATAAATAGAATTGGTAACCAGCTACCATTTTAGGGGGTTGCACATTACATTATTTGGGTCTTGTGCCTTCTTCAGGTATGGCTGTGTTTTTTCCTCAGGCACGCCCATGATAGGGTTTGGCACCGGGCGATAGGCACGCCCGTGTTTTTACCCAAATCAGCAACTGATCACCCAGAACAGATGGTTTTTCACCCAAAAACACATTTTTTTTGCTTCAAAATCGATCTTGATGCTTCTAAAAGTGTTTCCTAACACTTATAACAACCTATGTGGTTGTTTTTTAGCAACAAATCATTAATAGTAATTTTCAAGTCGAAGAATGCATGTCAATCAAACAAGGATTGAACTAACAAGGAGCGAATTACATAAAACTATCATTTACCTAAATCTTGCTCAAACTTTTTATAATTTCTTAATCCCAGCTGTAAATGTACATGCAATTGACCAAGAACTCTTCTCCAGATCTTTCTCTCAATTTGTATGTGATAAAATACATAAATTTTCTAATTTTTAAACATATATACATACAACTTTAGCATATTACCATATTTAATCCCTTAACTAAATTCTTTATCAATTGTAGCAAATCTGGTCCCTCTATTTATCATATACATAGAATTCCGAGTATAAATAAAATTCTATAAAAATCGAAAATATATATAGAAGTCATTTCTAATCTTGAGGTATTACAATATATATATATATATATATATATATATAAAATGGATCCACAAAAACCCCCTTTAAACAAAGTCCCCAACGTCTCATTGCTGGCCGTTAGATCGATCAAATCAATGGTTCAGATCTATAATGACATTATTGTAAATAAGTAAACAATTATAAGATTTAATTTTAGAAAGAAGAGTATTATGGTCAAAGCCCCCTTTTTTATTTTTTTTACCCCTTAGATATTTAAATAAACATAACTATTTCAATTTTTTGAATTTGAGCAAAAAAATTATACCAATCTTCTCATTTTTTAATCCTCTTTCAAACGAGACTACTCTTCCTATATTTCTGGAAAAAAAAATTCGACGAAAAATGACGAAAATGATAAAAATGACGAAATTAATCATTTTCGTCACTTGTTGTTATATCACATAAGAGCAGGTCTCGGAAATAATAAAGTTTGTCATTTTTATCATTTTCGTCACCTGCTGTTACATGATATATAAGGGCACGAAAATGATTAAAATGACGAAATTTTTATCATTTTCGGGACTTGATGTTTAAGTCATATATAAGGGGACACGAAAATGATGAAAATGACGAATTTTATCATTTTCGTCACCTGATGTTAAGTTATATAAAAGGGGCAGCCGAAAATGATAAATTTCGTTGTTTTCATCATTTTCAAGACCTTTTGTTTAAGTAATATATAAGGGGGGACACGAAAATGATGAAAATGACGAAATTTTATCATTTTCGTCACCTGCTGTTAGATGATATACAAGGGGCACGAAAATGATAAATTTCGTCATTTTCATCATTTTCGGGATCTGCTGTTTAAGTGATATATAAGGGGGGGACACGAAAATGATTAAAATTACGAAATTTATCATTTTCGTAACCTGCTGTTATATCACATAATAGCAGGTCGCGAAAATGATAAATTTTGTCATTTTCATCTTTTTCGTCACCTGCTGTTACATGATATATAAGGGGACACGAAAATGATTAAAATGACGAAATTTTTATCATTTTTGGGACCTGATGTTTAAGTCATATATAAGGGGACACGAAAATGATGAAAATGATGAATTTTATCATTTTCGTCACCTGATGTTAAGTTATATAGAAGGGGTAGCCGAAAATGATAAATTTTGTTATTTTCATCATTTTCAGGACCTGTTGTTTAAGTAATATATAAGGGTGGACACGAAAATGATGAAAATGACGAAATTTTATCATTTTCGTCACCTGCTGTTAGATGATATACAAGGGGCACGAAAATGATAAATTTCGTCAATTTCATCATTTTCGGGACCTGCTGTTTAAGTGATATATAAGAGAGGACACAAAAATGATTAAAGTTATGAAATTTATCATTTTCGTCACCTGCTGTTACATGATATATATAAGGGGCACGAAAATGATAAATTTCGTCATTTTTTATCATTTTCGGGACCTGTTGTTTAAGTGATATATAAGGGGACACGAAAATGATGAAAATGACGAAAATTCATCATTTTCGTCACCTGCTGTTACGTGATATATAAGGGGCAGTCGAAAATGATAAATTTCGTTATTTTTAATCATTTTCGTGTCATTATATATCATGTAACAGCAGGTGACGAAAATGATAAAAATGACAAAATTTATCATTTTCGGGACCTGGTCTTATGTGATATAACAACAGGTGACGAAAATGATTAATATAGTCATTTTTATCATTTTCGTCATTTTTCGTCGAATTTTTTTTCTTCAGATAAATAGGAAGAGTGATCTCGTTTGAAAGAGGATTAAAAAATAAGAAGATTTGTATAATTTTTTTGCTCAAATTCAAAAAATTGAAGTAGTTATGGTCATTTAAAGATTTAAAGGGCAAATTTTTTTTAAAAAAATGAGTTTTTTAGAATGCTGGAACATGGCGTGAGTTTTTTGATCAATTTATTAATTTCCCATATTTCTTTTTAGATGAGTGGCTGAGATTGAGACTTTGAGATTTTTGTTTAAGGGGGGGGGGGTTTATATTGAACCTCACCTTATATATATATATATACATATATATATATATATATATATATATATATATATATATATATAGGGGAGGGTTCCATTGAGAACCAACTTTAATGCGAGAACCGTGAGAACCAATCTTAGCCGTTGATTTGATAAGTGGAATTCATGGATGGAGAGCGTGGGGGAATCAAGTGTGGCAGGGTGTATGTGAGGAATTCATGGGTGAGCAATGACATTGAAAGAGGGGAAATTGGACGTATCAGATTGGTTCTCGCGGTTCTCGCACTAATAACGGTTATCAATAAAACTTCTTTATATATATATATATATATATATATATATATATATATATATATATATATAAAAACACACACAAGATACCATATATCTGCTTTGTGTTCGTATTCACTTAATCTTATATCTTATTAAAAGAAAATGATGCTTACCTCATCATTCCTCTTCCCTAAAAATTCTCCACCAATCACATCAATTCATTTATAAAAAAAATTAAAAAAAATGGAAAATAAAAACATTATGACATCACATGGCTTCAAAGGCTTAAGTCTTCATCGATTTTTTTACATAATTACATTATTTGGAAGGGGTTGAATGTAAATTGTTAAGAGGGTAGTATGAAATATGTGAGGGGGTTTTAAGAAAATTGTATATTAATGTAATTAATTATAAGTTGTTTGAAAATTATGTTTAATAACTTCAAATATATTTTGTTTTGAGAAAAAATAATTATATATTTCTAACCGTCTCATTTTTATCTACGTTTTGATATAAATTTTATCGGAATATGAGGTTTTTAAAAAAATTAGTATAATTTAATTGTTTTATCAACATCTAAGTAGTTATTGGACATTTTAGTCGTCTTTTATAGTTATTCCCTCTACATAATGTAGTCGATAAAATCACTGATTTCTTGGTATTTCGATAAAAAGAATTAAAAGTATACTAGAACTAATGGTTAATGGCATAAAGTTGTTTACAAAACTACCACTACCGTTAGAGCTTTTTAAAACTAATTGTTAGTTGTGAGTAAATAACCCTTCAGAAACTAGAACTCTACATAATTACTGGTAGTGAAACAACTATCATGATAGTGAGTTTTTTAACTTTTTTTCTGAAACTACTTAAAAAGAGTATTTATAAAAAGTATTAAAAATACACGTTTTTACTCATGGATAGTTATATGTGACGGTTTCTCGAGTAAAGAGTAAGGATTGGTTAAAAGTTTTAATTTGCGATGATGAAGGAAACCATACTAATAAAACCATGAATGCTGTTTATAAAGAGGTTTTAAAGAAAATTTAATGTAATCTTATGTATGGATTTCAAAATTCTGTAATGGTTATTCATTTCTTATTTTACGATATCTTATTTTTCTATCTATACTTTGTAATTATTTTTACTATACGTGTTATGACTCTTTAAAACTATATAAATTTAAAATTGAATTATATAATCACGTATTGATACACGCGTCGCTTATTTAGTTATTATTAAAAAAGAAAACAACTAAAGAATCTCAAAACAGGGTGTTTAAAATCGAGCTAGTTTCTATTCTATAATTGTACTATAACAAGGTACATCAAGCCCTTGCGTTGCATTGCGTGATATTCAATAATCATATTCTTAGTAATTAAATTTACATATAATATAATATATAAGATGGTTGTTCAAAGTTAGAACATAAGGTAAAATTTAGGTTAGTATGCATCTACTACATTTGCTAATCACATTATGTACATGTGGCTACATTGCCTAGTAATGTTATAAGATCAAATGTAGAAAATACAAATTGAAGAGTAAAAATTGAAAATTTGTTTAAAGGTTAAATTAAAAAGTTGAAATGACGTATAACATGAATTGAATCAACTTAAAGTTGGAGTGATACCTTTATACATCTTGATATCACTAGGTGAAAGACAATTTGATTTGTAAATAATGGTAAGAAATTTTATAAGGGTTAAAATTAAAAATTTGGAATGAATAGTGCCCCTACTTTGTAAAATGATTATAAGGGAAATGTATGGATTTCCTCATATATTTATTAAAAAAAAAACTAGCATGATACTCGCTCAATGTTGAGGCAATGAATAATTTATATTCCGTAACATGTCCCATTTCAGGACGTGGGGAGTATGGTATTTATGTAATACGGTGACGATGAATAATTTTCGCTTGATGACATGTCTATTCTCTTTATCTTTTTTCCATTTTCTTTATTTTTATGTTCTCCATAAATTAGAAAAAGTTATAAAAATATTTTTTAATAATTAAGTTAATTAATATCGACTTTGACTTTCAAAAAATTTGTTTTGACTTTGATTTTTTTAAGAGAGGTAATATATCCTCTTAGTTCATTCTCCTACTTATCTTCCTATTCACAAGATGAAAACAAGTGTCAAAATCAATGGGAAAAGTGAGGAAAGAGGATTAGTGAAGTTCATATGTTATTGTATAGTGAGTAAAAGGATAAAGTAGGAGTAAAAAGTAGAAATATATATCATTGTTGTTTTTTTAAATATGTAAAATTATGTTATTAAAATAGAATATAAGAATTTTATTAATTATATCTAATAGTTACTGAATTTAGTTTATATAAGGAACAATTTAGTAATTTGAAAACAATTAGAATTTAAGAATATAAATAAAAAATTTAAATACTTTATAATATAATATATATTACATTTTAACATAACATTTCTTCTAAACAGCTTCTGAAATTCAAAAAATATAAACTTCTTAATGCATACAACAAATATTTAATCCACGTTTCTTTCACAAACATTAAAACACAAATCAAACATGTTATCTTTAAATAAACAATTAACACTTAAATATCAATTTTAACAATTAACTCTTTTTTTCATAATTATTTGTTTTAACCACACCATATGGCCTCATAACTTTTTTTTTTTTAATTTTGAGCAGCCATACGTGAGTTCTCCTTGAACTTTTTTTTTATCTCAGGTGATGATGTAGCCAGTAGCCCCACCTCCCTTGCTATATTTATGGCCTTTCTGTACTTCCTACGTCTTCTCATACCATCTCTCTCTCTCTCTCTCTCTCTCTCTCTCTCTCTCTCTCAAACACACACAGGCACACAGAGAGAGTCATGGGATCAGTAACCAAAGAGATATTGGACGAAGTTCCGCCATACATAAAAGTATACAAAGATGGAACAATCGAAAGGCTAGTCGGTGTCGACGTTGTCCCGCCGACTTTCAGTTCCGACACTGGTGTCTCCTCCAAAGACATCATAATCTCACAGGAAACCGGCGTCTCCGCCAGGCTGTTCCGTCCACCTCTCACCTCCCTAACACAAAAACTCCCTCTCGTCATCTACTTCCACGGCGGAGCATTCATCGTCGCATCACCCGCTTATCCCAAATACAACAAATCCGTCTCCAACCTCGTTTCCGAAGCAAAAGTCATAGCCGTCTCCGTCGATTACCGGTTAGCGCCGGAACACCCGCTTCCGACCGCCTTTCACGACTCCTTCGACGCCCTCCGATGGGTTTCCTCCCACGCTTCGGGTGGACCCGGGTCTGAAGAATGGTTGAAAGAAAACGTCGATTTCGACCGTGTCTTCCTCGCCGGAGACAGCGCCGGAGCAACCATAGCTCACCACCTAGCAATCGGGATCGGGTCTAAACCCGACCCGGACATCACATTCAAAATATCAGGAACTATCCTAATCAACCCGTATTTCTGGGGGAAAGATCCAATCGGGTCGGAGAAAACAGATCCTGTGAGGAAGGCTATGGTGGATAAATGGTGGGAGTTTGTATGCCCGTCGGATTCCCGGTTCGGGTTAGACGACCCGTTAATCAACCCGTTGGTAGATGGAGCTGAGGATTTGTCGGGTCTGGGTTGCGGGCGGATCATGGTGACCGTTTCTGAAATGGATATTTTGAAAGACAGAGGTTGGGCATATTATGAAACCTTAGTGAAGAGCAAATGGGAAGGGAAAGCAGAGATGATGGAGGTTGAAGGAGAAGATCACGTGTTTCATATATTTGACCCTGATGGGGTTAAAGCCGTAAATATGATGAAAAGACTGGCCACTTTTATAAACCAGTAAAAATAAAATTGGAATATTGTAAGAGTAATTTTATATGTTGTTGGATGTACCTCTCCTTTCTTATTACATATATTATTATATTATATCAATAAGTCAACCGTATACATGTATCGTAAGATGGGAGTGTTATGATCCATACCTGTGTGTTATAAGAGTAAAAATCTGTATCGTCTGTGTAGTATTAACATACATTCAACATGTTTATTTTCATCGTTGACTAAATAGATTTCTTGAATTTTGTATTGATTAATTAATGTGTGTGATGGTCAAACAAAAATATAATACAATGAACTTCTATGATTATTAAAGTATATACGAATAAGATTAGAAAGAACAAATATTTTTATAAAAGAACCCTTAACAACCATTCTTAACTGTTACATAACGTGCATTGTTGCAAATGCTGACTAGCCAACACATTAAGATTAAGGACACTCGACGAACTTCTAACTGACTTGTAATATTAGGAAGAAAACCGCTAGCCTCGTCACGAGTTTAGTCCCATGACCAAGCCCTGGAGTGCGAATGAGTAATGAGTTATGTAGTTCGAACGTGTATAGGTGGGAATAGTGAAAAATATCATTAACTGCTAAACTTAAATGAGGGGTATATACCTATGTATAGTGTTGCAAACCTGACTCTAATATCTCTTTTAATCGTTGGTTCTTGGTCAATAAACTTCCAGATAATAGATTGACTAGCATTAAATGTGTAGACGTACACCTTTGACAGTTGGAGCCTCTATCAAGATAGGGATCTTGATAGGGATCTTATCTATGCGTAACCTTCGAGTTCCTTTTAGAATTTGGGTGATACATATATGATCTATCATATTACATTTACATCGTCATAATAAATTGGAGAGCACACCCTATATACGTAAACTATATGTCTTTGTTATTCTTGTAGAAGTGCTGTAAACGAAGTGTAATTACAAGAAGTCACATGGTTTAATCATCCCCTGTCATTTTCGTTGGTTTAAATTGATTGGGTGATTTTACTTAAACTTTTTGTAAATCTGAATTGATCTTTTGTGATGTTATCTATGTGAGTGTATGACTTAGATTACAAACTGTAATTGATTTATGTGACATATCCAATTTGTAAGAGGTAGGAAATTCGAATAGTAACGCCTAGTTGATATTTATCACTTCTACTTTCCATATGTAATCCGATTGTTATTAATCTAGTATTGGAAGACCTAGATTAATTGAAGATTGGTTAAAATCAAAGTTATCAAGATTGAAATCTTATCTAGGATCGTTTTCATTTTTGTAAGATCAAGATCGAGATCGAGATCCTAAGATGCTACCACAAGTTACTAAGCTTTTTTTTAGCTTTTTTTATATGCTATAATTTTTATCAAAAACAAATTAAATAACATTTTTACAAGGGAGTGTCGCATTTTTTTAAGATAACATACATCAAACAATCCAAAACTTAAATATAAAAAACATAGAATAAAAAGGGTTTAGTATCAAAAAGTGTACCGAACTTGTCACTTTTTGCTATTGTATATACCCATATTTTAAAACTACCATTTAGTGTACTCAAGTTACCAAAACTACCATTTTATATATTGCAAAACCTGCTATACAAGTTGCAGGTAATTTTTTATTTTTGTTTTATTTAGAATTCTACATCATTTTAAAACCTGCCACGTCATTAAAAATTTGTTTTTATCATATGCCAAGATGAAGAACACCATAACACCATGAACAAGAAGAACACAAGCATAAAGAACACATGAAAACTCAGATCTGAACAAGAAAAAAAACCAAATCTATCGATGAAGAACCCAGATCTAAACAGAAAGATTGATGAACAGAAAATAAGAACAAGAACAAAATTTTAAACATAAACCATATCTGATCGAAGAACCCTTAAACAAGAACAAGAACCCTAAATCAAAAACAACAACAAGAACAGATCTGGAATCAAAAGAACAAAACTAGAAACGAATTACTTACCAAGTGGAAGAACCCTAAATCGCCGAGAAACCTAATCTTCGAAAACCCTAATCTGGAATGAATGGTATTCAAATGAAACCCCTAATCGAAGCCCTAAATCGATCTATGAATTAGGTCTGAACTCAATGAACAAACCCTAGATAGCGATGGCACGCGATGGTGAATCAGGTCCTACAAAAACAATTTCAGAAATCCCTATGAACAAACCCGTAATCTTCGATCTGTGCTTCATAATCGATGCAGGTGGTGGTGGTAGCGCCTGATGAAGATGAAAATGAATCCCCAAATCGAAACCCTAAGAAGTCTTGTGTAGTGATCCTGCTTCAACAATGGCGGATTTTTTCCTGAGAGCAGAGATTGAGAACTCAGATCAATTGAGACTACAGTCGGTGGTGGTAGGTGATGGTGGTGCAGTTGTTGGTGGTGGTAGGTGATGGTGGTGCAGTCGTTGGTGGTGGTGTTCGGTTGAAGCCGCCATAATCGAATAGAGTTCAACAAATCGAAAAAACCCATGGTGGTGATGGAGTTCAACAGATCGGTGGTGATGGCCGATGAAGATGAAGATCTGGGTTTAGCAACTGAAGATGAATCTATCGATGGATAGAGAATCGATGGTTCATAAAGTTTTGTTATTTTTATTATTATTTAATGTTAATAGAGAAAAGCCACTTCACCCATGACCTTTGCCACATCATATGTAACATACTATCACAGGTTATGATGTACTAAATGGTAGTTTTTGAGACTTGGATACATTAAATGGTAGTTTTGAAAGATGGGTATACACAATAGCAAAAAGTGACAAGTTTGATACACTTTTTGAAACTAAACCCGAATAAAAATTCACCATAATTCATTAGTTTACATACCACAATAAAATTTAATGTGTGACTTTCAAACACAATCAATAAATCTAGAGCACACTGTGGTTTATGCAAAACATCTATTCATTATTTCAAAATAAAATCTTCTCTTGAACCTCTATCTCTTATAATAAAAGAAAAATCAAACATGTGACATGTGCGCAAAGTAGAGAACTACGAACAATTATTTTTAGCACAAGGTTGACCATTCTAAAAAGTATAAAAATAAAGTAAAATAATTGTAATAATAAATTTTTTTAAAAGATGCTACAAAGAGAGAGAGAGAGAGAGATGAGAGAGAGCGAATTTGGGAGAGAGAGAGGGAGATGGTCACCATCACGGCTACTAAACAACGACAGGTATAGACAACGAGATCAAGGATACCGATTTGATTATGTTGCTAAACATGGAGATTCATACTTTATACACAACTTCCCAGAAGGAACAGATGAAAGAAAGTTATGGTTTCTTTTCAAAACAGTGGGAAGGGTACTGGATATTTACATTGCACGAAAGAGGCTCAAAGACGGTAGGCAGTTTGGTTTTGTAAGGATGCTAGACAATGGAGATAAAGGATACATAATCAAGAAGTTGAACGGTTTATGGTTGGGTTCATATAAAATTGTTGCAGACATAGCAAGGAATAAAAGGAAGAATGATATGGAAGGGAGAAGGAACAGCGATCCAAACATGATCAGAACAGGTGATCGGGACAAAGATACAACAAAAGTTGAGAAAAAGAATGTATGGAAGCTGAGAGATGATAGGGAGTTTGTGGAGGTGGTAAAAGGAAAAACAAGCAGTGAGGAGATGAAGCTGGGGAAGAAGACCGGTAGCGCGGAGGTCAATAAAATAAAAAGTAACAATTATCAACAACATGCAACAAAGGATAATGCGAAACAAGAGAACACGAAACAACAAAACAAATTGGATGATCTGGATGTAGTTAAAGATGTTGCAATTAACCAGGACCTTGAACCAATTCTAGAAGGTAGTATTGTAGCGAAAGTAAAAAGTTCGGAAACACTTGAAGACTTGAACGACATCGTCAAAGTGATCAGTCCCTCGATAGTTTACTGGAAATATATGGGAGGCTTAGAGGTACTCTTAACCTTCGAGTCCAAAGAAGAAGCAATGATAATGATCAATAATAAAGATAATGAACTTTGGAAATGGTTGACAAACGGGAGATTATGGAGTCCGAACTACTCAAGTCGGTCACGATTAACGTGGATCAAAATCTATGGAGTTCCCCTCAATATGTGGTCGGAAGAGAATTTCATCAATATTGCAAGGAGATGGGGTGAGCCGTCAATAACGGCAAACTGCTCGTGGAATAGTTCTTCGTCGCTGGTGTCGGGAAGGGTCCTGATAACCACCTCCTACGAATACCCTCTTCTGGAAACAGTTTACATCAAATGCGGTGGTAAAACGAAATCAATCATCATGAAGGAAGAGAGTTGGGTGGACGATGTTACTGACGAGTCTGATGCTTCGGTCTAATCAGAAGAGGAATGGAGAGGATGGGCAAGTGAAAAGGGGGAATACAATGACGGATCCGATGAAGAACCTAACGGAAGCTCTACCGGAGAAGAAGAAGAAGATGAACTGCCGGGCTTTTTTCAGGTGGTAAACAAAAAGACTGAAGACAGTATGGAAAATAGGGAAGCTCATGTGGACCAAGAAAGTGGATCATGAGGAAACACGAAAATCATGAATGGCAGCAAAAATAAGTCGGCGGAAGGAGTCGTACGGGAGGAATACGAGATTTCATATATGGGGTTTAAGGAAAATCTAAAAGAACCACATTCCTATGGACTATTAAATTTGGAAAGTAATGGGCTGGTAAATGATTATATGGAAGAAGTTTATAATAGGTTCAATCTAAAGGAAGGTGACAAAGTAGATGGGCTTGGATCGGAACAACACAATGGATCTAAATTAAATGAACTAAATAACAGTAAGAAGTTTAATATTGTGGGTAACACGGCAGAAAGAAAGGAATTTACAGAATCCACCGGCAGTACATCAGTGATAAAGGATACGTTCGAGGTCAACAAGGAGCAAAGAGATATTCTCGAAGATGTAGCAGAAAATAATAGAAGGGCAGGTCATTACGAGGAGATCAATTGCAGTGACGAACCAAACACACGAGGAATAGGAAGGTGAAGCATAATCAACATCAAGAAACTCGCTAGGGCATGTTTCCGGAATCAGAAAAAGATAAAGTAGGGATGAAGGAGTCAAGATTCCGTCAGGGGGGGGGGGAAGGATCCAAAATGAAGGAGAAAGAATCCACACAATCTTCACTGCACATTAAAGAAATTGGTGTGCAGCTAGGATTCTCAGGGAGGAACGACTCACAACAGTAATCGCAGTCCAAATCAGCTACGCAGGTTCGTAATTTTGCTTTTAAATGAAGATGGTTTCTTTAAATGTAAGGGGGTTGGGAGCAGGGGATAAGAGAGATTCGGTCAAGGAACTTTGTAGCTGTGTGAAACCGGATGTGTTAGGAATACAAGAATCAAAATTTTGTTCTGTGTCGGAGGATTTAATAGAACATCTATGGGGGTAAGTAATTTCTGTTTCGTACACAAAGATGCGGTGGGTAAGGCCGGGGGTATACTGTTGATTTGGGATTCTAGTTTTTTACAGGACACAATTGCTTGTGAAGGGGATAATTTTGTTGCCATTAAAGGGAGGTTAAAAAATGGTAATAACCTGATGATTTTGAATGTGTATGGTCCTCATGCAAAAGAGAAAAAGTTGAATTTTTGGTCAGATTTAAACAACTTGTTGCAAAATAATACGGAGGAACATGTGATTTTTGGTGATTTCAATGAAGTGAGAAACATAGAGGAGAGGTTGAACTCAAACTTTAATGAGCACAATGCTCAAATGTTTAACAACTTCATCCGAGAAAACAATTTGGTCGATTTACACTTGGGAAATAAGAAATTCACAAGAATTTGTTCTAAAAATCTGAAATTTAGTAAACTAGACAGGTTTTTAGTATCGGAGGGGGTTCTAAATTATTGGGATTCTCTGAAATGTTTGGTTCTTGAAAGGAAGATCTCGGATCACCACCCCATACTTCTTCAAGATAAAAAGGTTGATCCGGGACCTAAACCTTTTAAGTTTTTTAATGTGTGGTTGTCAATGGAAGGGTGTGATGAACTAGTTAGAAGGGCATGGGAGGCTGACTCTAAAGCAAGATTCAAGGACATGGTTATATTAGAGAAATTAAAAAATGTCAAGATTGAACTGAAAAAGTGGATCAAAGAAAAGCGAGAAAAGGAAGGGAAGAATTTGGAAGAATTAAAAAAGGAAACTTGGGAATTGGATGTAAAAGCAGAAGAAGGAAACTTGTCAAAGGAAGATAAAGCTCGTTGGTTGGAGATTAGAAGAACATGGTTGGATAAAGATAAAACAAACAAAGACATGATGAGGCAAAAGGCGAAAGTTAAATGGTTGAATGAAGGAGATGCAAACCCAAAGTTTTTTCAAACGGCGGTTAAGAAAAGGTTTCGAACAAACAACTTAGACGGCATAAATTTTGGAGGTACGTGGATTAGCGAGCCACAATCACTTAGAAAAGAAGCTGCTAGATATTTTAGTAGTTTTTTTTCAAGCAAGGGAGAGAGGAATATTAGGTTTCAATGGTTTCAATCAGACAAGTTCAAGAGACTATCGGGTTTTCAATTGAAAGAGCTAGAAGAAAAGTTTTCTTTGTGTGAACTTAGCAAGGCAGTGTGGGACTGTGGTAGTGAGAAAGCGCCGGGTCCGGATGGATTCTCATTCGGCTTCATCAAGCATTTTTGGGAGCTTATGAAAAACGATTTCTTAGCGGCTATAAATGAACTTTGGGCGTTGGGTCGGTTTTCAAAAGGTTGTAATGCATCCTTTATCACTTTAATTCCTAAATGTCCTGATCCTATGACTTTCAGTGATTACAGGCCAATTAATTTGATTGGATGTTATTACAAGATTCTCTCGAAGGTGTTGTCAAAAAGGTTAAAGAGGGTGATGTCAGATGTAATTGGAGAAACACAAACGACATTCATCAAAGGTAGATCCATTTTAGATGGGATATTATGTGAGGGTGAAATTGTTCATGAATTAAAAAGGAGGAAAAATAAAAGCTTTCTATTTAAAATTGATTTTGAAAAAGCTTACTACAGCTTAGAATGGGACTTCCTCTTTGATATAATGGGGCAGATGGGATTTGGGGCTACATGGATTATGTGGATTAAAGCATGTTTATTTTCAACATCTTTATCGGTTTTAATTAGTGGGTCACCATCGGAGGAATTTGGGGTTGAAAGGGGGGTTCGCCAAGTCGATCCATTAGCTCCATATTTGTTTCTGTTAGCAGCAGAGGGTCTTAATATCATTTTCAATGATGCTTGTTCCAAAAGTATTTTTAAAGGTGTCTCGATCGGTAGAAATAATGTTAAAATATCCCATCTACAAAACGCGGATGATACGGTCATCTTTGGTAAATGGAATGGGCAGAATTTCAAAGCTATGATGGCAATTTTGAATAATTGGCAACAAGCTTCGGGTCTTAAGATTAATTGGAACAAAAGTAGTATCGTTGGTTTTGGGGTGGATAATGAGGAATTAGTTAGGATGGCCGGGAGATATGGGTGCAAAATAGGAAATGGGGTAATAAACTACCTGGGGGTACCAATTAATGTAAATATGGGCAAAATGGAATATTGGAAGAAGGTGATTGAAAAATTCGAAGTTAGGTTAGCTTCGTGGAAAAGAAGTATGCTATCGTTTGGGGGTAGGACTACTTTAATCAAATCGGTCTTAAATGGTCTACCGTTGTACTTCTTCACGTTGTTCAAAGCGCTGGCTGGTATCATTCGATCTCTAGAGAGTGTGAGCAGTTCATTTTTTTGGGGAGGGGACGGGAAACACAAAAATATGGCATGGGTAAAATAGGATCATACGGTGAGGAGCTACGAGGGGGGGGGGGGGTCTAAATTTGGGTGACTTAAAATTTTTCAATTTGAGTTTATTGGGAAAGTGGGTGTGGAAGTTCAAAGTTGGGTGTGAGTCAATATGGGTTAAGGTCATCACAAGTCTTTACGGGGAGTCGGGGGTCATTGAGTCGGTTGGAAACATGAGGGGTTCCTTATGGGGGGGGGGGGATCATGAAGGCGGTCAAAGAATTAGAGTCTTGGGGCGTGTCTTTGTATGATTACTTTAAGGTCAGTGTAGGTAATGGAAAAATACGAAATTTTGGTCGGACGTGTGGGTTGGGGAAGTGAAATTATTAGAGTCGTTTCCTAGACTGTATAACATATCTAGAAACAAAGAGTGCGTGGTCGGGGACATGGGCAAATGGTCACAAGAGTCATGGGAGTGGGATTCGAGTCTTTTTGAGTCGGTGCACGGTAGAGTTAGGGTGGAATGTCAAAACTTAAAGGTCTTGTTAAGTCAGGTCTCATTAAACAAGCAGGTTGAAGACAAATGGACATGGACGTGGAACAATGAACAGACATACTCAGTCAGCAGCATTAGGAAGAAGCTTGAAGATTTAAAGATTCAATCGCAACAGCAACATCAACAAATCCCAACGGAATGGTCAAAATTAATACCGAAGAAGATCAACATCTTTATTTGGAGGGTGTTTCGGGATCAGTTACCGGTTCTCAAAAAACTCAATGATAGAGGTATCGAGGTACATTCTCTACTGTGTCCTAAATGCCATGAGGAAGTAGAAGATTTAAACCATGCTCTGATTAGTTGTACAAAATTAAAATTTCTATGGATAGAGCTGTTCAAATGGTGGGGCTTGAATTTCTACTTAGATCAAAATCTTAACGATATTTGCAATAGTAAGGCTGTGTCATGGTCATTGATGCAATGGGAGACATGGAAGGCTGCGGTAAAGTATTTAGCATATGGGATATGGAAAAATAGGAACAATGACATTTTTAATGGTAAAAGGTTTACGTCGGAAGGGATTCTCTTTGATATGCAAATTCAATTGTTCCAATGGCTGAAATATTGATTCAAACAACATACCACAATAAGTTGGGACGTTTGGCTTCTGGATCCGGAAAAAGTGTTTAATTAATCAATTTTCCAAGGTGCTGCGCGGGGGGCAATTTCGTACAAGGAGGCTTCAAGTAGGTAGCTGCTATTGTGGTTCTTAAGTTTAGTTGTAATATTTTACAGCTTTGAGTAGGTAGCTATTCTTATAGTGCACATGTACTGCACTGCTTCTCTACATCTTGTAGGGAGCAGTATTCTTATTCTAATAAAATGTCTGCATTTAAAAAAAAAAAATTTTTTAAGATAATATTGTAAAATAATAGTAATATTAAAAAATGTAAAAAAAAGAGATATATGAGATCGTGATATCGTATAGCAATTCTATGATCTTACGATCAGGAGTATGATCCTACTAATATGTGATCCTAAGAACGATCCAACATGTTTTTGGTTGGTGGGATCGTAGGATGGTTCGATCATACGACCAGGACCATGATTTTGATAACCATAGTTAAATTGGAATAGTATTATATATATGATATACAACTTAGTTTGGTTTAAACCTTAACGTTTTTTTTTCCAAATGGTTAACTCTTAAGATTATGTTAAAAGATGGTATCCTTGAGTTATGTTGGATTTGTAATTTTACCCTTTTGACTTGATAATACATGTACATTAATCCAAAAACCAAACAAAACTTATGGGATTAAACTAATTTTTAATAAAACCTATATGATAAACAAAACTTTAACAGAACTTTAAGGGTTAAGCTATTTGGAAAAAAAAAACTTTAAGATCTATCAAAATAAAACATAAGAGGTTTTAATCAATTTTATACAAAGTTGTAAGGTATAACTCATTCAGAAAAAAAAAACTTTAACATTTTAATCAAAACGAATTATAAACTTTGATATTTAAACAATTATTAATAAGTACATGATTTTAATTTTGTAATTATTTTCTTTTAACCGAATGAACTAAAATAAAAGTAATTATAAGAAGTTATAAAATAGTTATTATACACTTTATTAAATTAATGAAAATGGAAAAGTACACCTTAGTAAGTTAATGATTATACTGCAAAAAGAAAAACAATATTAAAGAAAGATCTTCGATAAATATTTGAACGTAAAATAGTAATGTTGTTGTCAATGGAGTTTAGCCCATTTGGTAAGATGTCCTCCTTTCTCGCAAAAGGTTGGGGGATCAAATTCCTGTTGCATTCAGTGGGTTGGGGGTTTTTCTCTTAGTGGTTTCCTCCATTGAGTGAAGGTGTGGTGCTCGAATCTTGGTTAAAGCCAAATAACGAGGGGCGGTTGAAAACCCACCACCAAGCAATTCGAACCCACACCTAGTAGATGCTTTGATGCACTAACCTTATGATCAACTTAAAGAGCTTCACAAAATTAAAGACATTTGTTAGCCTCTCATTACGAGAGAAGTTCCGCAACCAGGCTCCATGTAAGGATAAGTCTTTGTTCTAGAAAAGAATTATATAGTTGATTAATTGTAATAAATTCTGATTAAATGCATCTAAAGTGTTGATATTTATAGTATTCTATACCTTGTCGAAGTCTTGGTTATCTGATATTCGTATGCAAGTCTAGAGATATATTCTGGCTATACGCTACTAAACAGATAGATACAAAAAAAAAAAAAAAAAAAAATTGTTACATTTATGCTCTCATGTATGATGAAAGTGAGATGATGATTCTCATACTTAACCTTAAGAAATTTGAAGTGATAATAACATATATTTATTTATTAAGTTATGTTAGTATATATTTATTAAGTTAATATAAAATGATGTTATTCTTCTTCTAATTTTAATATTTCTATATAATAAGCTAATAATAACATGTTAGCTTTTTATTCTTTAAATTAAATGTTTTTGTTAGGTTAACATCTTTAAAATTGTGATAGAGTGAAGGGATGTATAAGAAGTCATTATGGCAATTAATGGGCCGGCGCTAAAACCTGGCATGCATTCATGCAATGAGCATCAGAATTCCGAAACATGGTCCTACCAAACGTTGTCGTTTGGCGAACATAATAATTCAACAGCGTGTACTTAATTTTTATTTATTTATTTTAACGACAAATACACGCTCGTTAAATCTGTTACTAAATTTAGTCTATTATCTACTATGAAACTTGAATCCTTTATATATTGAAAACAGAAGTCTTTTTAATATCATTAGACCATCAGCATCCAACCCAACTTATCCAACCAAAAGCAATGTCATATTATCCTCCACATCATTCTCCACCTCCAACCCTTTCTAACCCTACAACCCTCACATCTAACCCTATTTAACCCCACATCAAATATTAATAATATAATATTATTTAAGATGAGAGAGAAAAAGAGATAGAGTGAGGAAAATAAAAAAAAGAAGAAAAAAAAGAGGAAACCGATCGGGTCTATGGACTGGATATCCAACCCATCGGCTCATTCCCAACTCCAAGCGATGGTGTTCCCATCGGCTCCTTCCCTCCACCTCAGCATAACCCGATGGCTTCCTCCTCCGATGCGGATAGTCTTAGATTAAAAGACTTTTTCGTTTAGTAAACTAGCATACGCTATGTGTGTGTTTAGCAACGGGCTTATGTGAGATTATAAAAGTTTCGGATTCTAGTTTTCATAATTTCCAACCCTCTAGTCTCGTTCAGGTGTTAATATCCTAGGAAAATTATTAAAAATATAATCCTCCTAATCCTCCAAAATAAGAGCATTTCCATGTGGCTTATGGATTGGACTTTGGATTATCAATTAATCATCTCTAGCTCCAAGCACGACTCCAACTATTTTCATCAAACACACTCAATAACACTTAATATATATCACCTTTCTTTAATATATATATATATATATATATATATATATATATATATATATATATATATATATATAAATTGGATCAATAAAGAACCATGTGTTAAACAAAAAACCTAAAGAACCAATCTGGACCTTTAGATCATGAATATTAATGGATGAGATTGAATGATAGCAAAACTGTAATTATTATGTATTAATTTAGGAAGAATAGGGCAAAAATGTAATTATCCCCCCTCCCAACACCCACGATTTAAAAAAAAAATCCCAAAAAACTTTAAATTGCCATAACTTTTTAAGTTTTGTGAATTTAATCAAAAAAATTATACCATTCTTTTAGTTTTTTAATCCTCTTTCAAACAAGATCACTCTTCCTATACTTTTCTAAAAAAATTTGAAAATGATTTTTTTTTTGCATTTTGGCGCTGTACTGGAAAAACACTTCTTTTTTTTTTGCATTTTGACAGCTCGTCGTTAATGAGTTGAATGTTGGGAAATTAGCTAAGGTATTAAGATTGTTTAACATGCAAAGTTGAAAAACTGTTAGAAGAATTTTGACAAACAGTTCAAAATTGTTAGAGTTATCTTTGGGAAAACAGTTGTGAACTGTTAGATGAAAATGTAAAAACAGTTGTAACCAACAGTTGCTGTGAACTTCAAAACTGTTATATAGAGTTCAGAACTGTTAGTTCAAAATTGTCACAACTGTTTGAAGACCTTGAAGCCAGCTCAAAATGCAAACTACGGATTTTGCATTTTGGGCTTGAATGAACCCAGCTCAAAATGCAAACTACGGATTTTGCATTTTGAGTTTGAATGAACCCAACTCAAAATGCAAACTTTGCATTTAAAAAAAAAAAGTTTCAGAAATATATCAAATCCGGTCTTGTTTGAAAGAGGACAAAAAATTGAAACTAATGGTATAATTTTTATGTTAAAATTGTTAAAAACGAACGAGTTATGATCATTTAAAGAAATTGGGGTTATGTTGGGAAATTAGCTAAGGTATTAAGATTGTTTAACATGCAAAGTTGAAAAACTGTTAGAAGAATTTTGACAAACAGTTCAAAACTGTTAGAGTTATATTTGGGAAAACAGTTGTGAACTGTTAGATGAAAATGTAAAAACAGTTGTAACCAACAGTTGCTGTGAACTTCAAAACTGTTATATAGAGTTCAGAACTGTTAGTTCAAAATTGTCACAACTGTTTGAAGACCTTGAAGCCAGCTCAAAATGCAAACTACGGATTTTGCATTTTGGTCTTGAATGAACCCAGCTCAAAATGCAAACTACGGATTTTGCATTTTGAGTTTGAATGAACCCAGCTCAAAATGCAAACTTTGCATTTAAAAAAAAAATTCAGAAATATATCAAGTCCGGTCTTGTTTGAAAGAGGACAAAAAACTGAAACTAATGGTATAATTTTTATGTTAAAATTGTTAAAAACGAACGAGTTATGATCATTTAAAGAAATTGGGGTTTTTTTTTTAGTTTGTTGGGGAGGATTTGCTGAAGACGCCGATTTTTCTTTTTTTTTTAATTTCCTTTTTTGCCCCTTGACTATGTGCCACATGTCATCACCAGAGAGGTTCTTTAGGTTCTTTGTTTAACCTTACCATATATATATATATATATATATATATATATATATATATATATATATATATATATATATAGACAAAAGTTTATGCGAGAACCGTTGTTAGCGCGAGAACCACGAGAACCAATCTAAGCCGTCCAATTCCCCCTCCTTCAATGTCATTGCCCACCCATGAATTCCTCACATGCACCCTCCCACATTCTATCCCTCCACGCTCTCCATCCATGATACTTCCCATATCCAAGGAACGGCTGAGATTGGTTCTCGCGGTTCTCGCACTAACAACGGTTCTCGCATGAACCCTCCCCTATATATATATATAGACAAAAGTTCATGCGAGAACCGTTGTTAGCGCGAGAACCACGAGAACCAATCTAAGCCGTCCAATTCCCCCTCCTTTAATGTCATTTCCCACCCATGAATTCTTCACATGCACCATGCCACACTTTATCCCTCCACGCTCTCCATCCATGAAACTTCCCATATCCTAGGAACGACTAAGATTGGTTCACGCGGTTCTCGCACTAACAACGGTTCTTGAATGAACCCTCCCATATATATATATATATATATATATAACAAAAAAAATAATTGTCTGGATATTATAATACACTTAAATAGTTAAATATATTAATAAGAAAAATGGTCAGTAAATTTGTAAAAATATGTCATAATATTATATAAAATTATAACTTATCCTTTCTAAAAGTTTGAAGTTTTCTAGATGTTATTAATTATATAGAAACCACGATAAGAAAAGATTTTTAAAGATTAATTGAAAAGGAGAGAAAAAGAAAGTAACAATCGTAATCAAGAGATCAACCTTTGAAAATGTGGATTTCAACATCTAACCCCAAATACATGGAGTTGTATGTTTCTCGACCATTACTTTTCAATAACTGGATTTTACTAATCATTTTTTGAATTTTTTTTTTTGGATTAATATATAATTTCAATAAATTAAAAGAAATCTATAAAGAAAATTAATAAACTATAAGGTCCGATTTGTTTCATAGAATTCAAACGAATGAAATTGATTTAAATTTCATTCAGCTCAACAATGGAATAGACTTTTTATTATATGCGGGAATGTAAGCATTTTAAACAATGAGATTTCATCCAAAAAACAAGTTTACCAAACGCAATACAAAACGAAATTTAATTTCAATTTCATTCTATTCCTTCGAATTCTACGAAACAAATTGGACCTAAATGTTGATTGTTGGTTATTTTTAATAATGTTGATCATGTAATTTTCATATTAAAATTAACAACCACATGAAAAATTATATTCTCAATGTAGAGTATCTTTTGGTATTTTTTTCATCAAATATAAAGTCATACATGTAAGTGTATTAGTTTTATGGGGTTATATGCATCGAAATGTAACGAAGTATACGCGGTTTAATATTGTATGTAATAAACTAAAATTTCTTGCAATTAATACAATAAACTACCCAAAAGTTACATTGTGTGTAATTTTAACCTACAAAGCAGGTAAATGCCGACGTGGAACCGGTAATATGCCATTTTCATTTTTTCTTTTCTAAAGTAATGTCAAGTGTTATTGTGTGCTGATGTGTCATTATTATTTTTATTTATATTATTAATAGTATTATTAACTATTATTATTATTATTTGTTTATTATTATTATTATTATTATTTAGTTCATCATCTTCAATACCCAGTTTTTACCACCACCACCACTTTCATCCACTGCCACCATCTCAACCACCACCTTCTACCATATCCTTCAACTTCCACCACTATTGTCACCATTTCAACCACCTAAACCCTAACCCAAATCACATAAAAATGGAAATGTGATCGAAGAAAATAAACTCAGATCAAAACTCAAACTCAGATCAAACACCAAACAAGATCAAATCTCAGATGAAAACTCAAATTCACTTGATTAAAACAAGATCAAAACTCAAGATCGAACAAAACCCAAACATAGCAAGCAAATGATGAAGATGTATAAGAATGGCGAAATCATAGCAATGTAAAGGGTATAAATCGAAACTCAGATGTACAGTGGTAAAAATTGAACAAAACACCAAACAACAAAGATCGATCAAAACTCAAACCCAAGATCTGTGTAAAGGGTGTAAATCGAAATCATTGCAAGAATCATGAAGATGTACAAGAATGGTGGTTCAATCTGCGAGTTCTGTAATTCGAACCCAAGCAAGAATCATGAAACCTAAAATCTATGACATACCTCAGAAATATCGATAAATTGAAGGATCTAGGTAAAAACACTCGATCCAAAATATGTGTTGACAAAACCTATCAGAAATCAAAGAAGAAAACCCTAAATCAAAGAAGAAAACCCCAAATCGACATCTGTGTTCACAACTCATTTGAATCCTTAAGGCGGTGGTGGTCGACGGTGGAGGAGGCGAAGACGATCCAACAGAAACTGAACTTACCCTAGCCATCGAAGTGATTGAAGCGGAGCCTAGCGGCGGTTGTATCGACGGTGGAGGATACGAAGACGAACCAACAGAAATCAAAAAAGAAAACCCTAAATCGTTAAGGCGGTGGTGGTCGACGTTTCATGTTCTTCAGTCGAAGGCGGCGGTCCATTATCTCCATTACGGTAGAGGCGGCAGATGATAGGGTTCTTGGGAGGGTTTACGGTAGATGGGAGGAGGGGATGAGGGTAACCGGATGTTCTTGTTCTTCGTGGTGGATGGGAGGAGGGTAAACAGGAGTTCTTTGCAGGCATAATAAATAATAAATAATAATAATATTAATAATGATAATAATAAAAATAATAATAAACTTATCCTTTGTGGTGGAGGAGTCCCATGTGGAATCCTACGTGGAGTGTCATATGAGCATAGTTCATTACATTTTGAACTAGGATGACCGGTAACCTACAATCAAAGGTCAAAATTACATACAATGTAACTTTTGGTTGGTTTATTGTATTAATTGCAAGAAGTTTTAGTTTGTTACATACAATGTTAAACCGCGTATACTTCGTTACATTTCGGTGCATATAACCCTAGTTTTATGTTACAACTTAATTTTTAGTGATAACTTTTATAACAAAAACGTAGATAAAAATGTATGTATCGTTTATGTACAATAATTTTTACACCAACTACTATATATTAAAAGCTATATAAGATATATAAGAAACGTATACATGATAAATTAATTTTATAACCTTAAATATAAATTTTCAAAGAACCCCATATAAGGTTTCTGTAACACCGTATTTTCTAAAACACAACTTTGTATCACAAACATACAAGGCATACAGCCCAAACCAACAATGCTCAAACAACAAGAGAACCAGCGGTCTTGCGGGACCTTCAACCAAATGCCGGCCAAAGCATAGGTTTACCGATAGCCTAGTTACAACAGACAACAATACTAGCACCTCTTGATTACAACAAATGCTATCAAGACGAATACTAGCACTGTATATCCCTAAACCAAGGCCCAGCTGAAAAACAACCGCCAAACTGATCTCCCAAACCACATGTGTATATACAGTCAACAAGAGAATACATCTCAAAGAGCAACAATCAGGTGATATATCTTATACATCCAAGATATATATCCACTCACCGATATCTTCAACAGTCAGGCAACTCAGTCTCTACTTATCTACTGAGTCTTGTCTCCACCTGAGCAAACAATTATCAATCAGTATTTGCTTAATCAATACACAATAAGCACAATACTATAATCAACCACATATGCACATAAAATCACAAGTACATATCAACTTATGTATATTCAAACAATATACTGTAATTCACTATTACTCTTTACAATCTGTAATTCTGTGAATTCATCAAACTCCTTAGCTTAGGTAATTCAACATTCCTTTCATAAACCAAGGCAAATACCGAGAAAAGTCACAATCCGAGAAAAGAGAATCCCGAGAATAGGAATACTGATAAAACATACAATCCGATAAACCAATCCCGAGCAAAGGCAAATCCGAGAAAAGACAATTCCGATATAATCGGATTCCGATACAATGCACAATCCGAGAAAAGACAATACCGATCACTTCAATCCCGAGAAACTAAGATCCCGATAAATGGTCACATACCGAGTAAATATATACAATCCGATAGAATAACAATCCGATAAAATAAGATTCCGATAAAAGTCAAATACCGATAATAATCAATCCGAGAAAATGTGTTAAGGCCACAATTCAGTTCTCTCGGTTTCTTCATCATACCGAGAATGTTCTTATCGGTTTTCATCATTACCGGTAGAAATACTCGGTATTCACCAATACCGATCCATTCAACACAAAATCCGACAGATTCATGATTTCATCCCCAAATTTAATTTCTAACTTAAATCATTACTGATTTTAAGAATGCAAGTTATATATGTTTCCAGAAATCATTCTAAACATATAATGAACATAAACAATCATCAAAATCTAACATGCATTCATTCTAAGATCATCAAATCTTCATACAATCATTCACATATATAAATATATCTATTCAAAACCGAAAATCAACATCAAATAACATAATGGTTCTGAATTTCTAACCTTCTAATAATGTTAAACATTTCAAGATAATTAGATTACACAAGATATTCGATTTCCTTCTTCTTCTTCTTCTTCTCTTGCTCTCGGCCGTAGCACACAAAACACACACAAACACTTCTTTGTCTAATTTAACAAGTAAAGAAAACATGGGAGAGGATTGGGTATACCACCAACCGGCCATACCCCCCCCCCATACTCTCTAATATTAAATTATTAATATATATATTCTTTAAATAATTAAAAGAAAATAATATCACATAATAAATTAACTATCACCTTTCTACAAATAAATCACAACAACAATTAAAACAATTAATCCACATAACAATTAAATCTCCAGATTAATTAATTAAATACCTTAATTAATCTAGGCCGGTAAGGAGGGTGTTACAAATCTTCCCCCTTAAGAAGATTCCGTCCTCGGAATCTCATCGCGCTCAAACAACGAAGGGTAACGAACTCTCATATCAGTTTCGGTCTCCCATGTCAATTCTGAACCCAAGCTGTGCTTCCACTTTACCAAAACCATTGGTATCTGCTTGTTTCTCAGTTTTGTTACTTTACGATCCAGCAACTCAACAGGTTCTTCAATCAACCTCTTTTTGAAATCCACACGCAGATCTTTTATCGGTAACACCTGAGTCTGATCTTCTACATTACACTTTCTCAGATAACAAACATTGAATGTATCATGGATACCAGCTAGTTCATCAGGAAGATCCAAAACCACAGTCTGATCATTCATTACTTTTCGAATTCTGAACGGATCAATATATCGAGGAGCTAACTTTCCGCGTTTCCCAAAACGTATCACGCCCTTCCATGGTGAAACCTTTAAGTAGACTCGTTCTCTTTCAACAAAAGTCACTGGTCGACGTCGCGGATCTGCATACATCTTTTGTCGATCTCTTGCAGCTTTCAACTTTTCCCGAGCCACTGCAACTTTATCTGCTGTGATCTGAACAATATCTGGCCCAGCAAACTGTTTCTCTCCTGCCTCTAACCAACAAGTAGGATTTCTGCACGGTCACCCATATAACATCTCATACGGCGGCATTCCGATGCTGGAGTGGTAAGAATTGTTGTAAGCAAACTCAACCAACGGTAGATGCGAATCCCAAGAACCTCCAAACTCTAACACACATGCCCGAAGCATATCTTCTAAAGTCTGTATTGTTCTTTCTGATTGACCATCTGTCTGCGGATGATAAGCGGTACTCAAATTAACCATGGACCCCAATTCTTGCTGTAGTCTGTTCCAAAAGTTTGACACAAACCTCGAATCCCGATCTAAAACAATGGACAAAGGAACTCCATGTCTCGATACTATCTCATCGATATACATCTTGGCTAACTTACTCAAGGGTGCAGTCTCAGCAGTAGCAAGAAAGTGTGCACTCTTGGTTAATCTGTCTACAATAACCCAAATCATATCATTTCCTTTTTGAGTCCTCGGAAGTTTTGTTACAAAATCCATCGTGATGTGATCCCACTTCCACTCAGGTATTGCTAACTGTCTCAGAGATCCATACGGCTTTTGGTGTTCAGCTTTCACTTGAGCACATATATGACATGACTCTACAAATCGTGCAACATCTAATTTCATAGTAGGCCACCAATAAAAAGTCTTCATACTTTGATACATCTTAGTGCTACCAGGATGAACAGACATTCTGGATTTATGTGCTTCAGTCAAAATCAATTTCCGCAAGTTACCAAACTTGGGCACCCAAACACGATTCTGATATATCTTTAAACCACCAGAATCAGTTGTCATTTCATGCTGTCTTTTCACCATTATCTCATCTTTCAGGTTTTCTTCTTTCAAAGCTTCTAATTGTGCAGCCAGTAACTGATCTATCAAATCAGATTTAATCTCCAACCGCATAAACTTTATTGTATCTGCCGAACCCTTCCTACTAAGTGCATCAGCTACCACGTTAGCTTTCCCCGGATGATACTGAATATCACAGTCATAATCTTTAATCAGCTCTAACCATCGACGCTGTCTCATATTCAATTCCTTCTGTGTAAACACATACTGCAGACTCTTGTGATCGGTGCAAATCGTGCACTTTGTACCATACAGATAATGTCTCCACAGTTTTAAAGCAAACACCACTGCTGCTAACTCCAGATCATGAGTCGGATAGTTCTTCTCGTTGGGTTTCAACTGTCTGGAAGCATAAGCTATCACTTTACCTCTTTGCATCAATACACACCCTAACCCTGCATGTGAAGCATCACAATATATCACAAAATCTTCATATCCTTCTGGCAACGCAAGAATAGGAGCTTGACACAGAAGTTGCTTCAAAGTCTGAAAAGCATTCTCCTGAGCCTCACCCCATTGGAACAGAACATCCTTTCTGGTCAACTTGGTTAACGGGCCCGCAAGCTTCGAAAAGTCTTTAATGAAATGCCTGTAATAACCTGCTAATCCAAGAAAAATTTTGATCTCGGTCGGCGTCTTAGGAGCGTTCCAATTCATTACAGCCTCTATCTTTGTCGAATCCACTTTTACACCGTCTTTACAAATCACGTGACCCTGAAACTTGACTTCACGCAACCAGAACTCACACTTGGATATTTTGGCATACAACTTGTGTTGCTTTAAAGTCTCCAAAAATTGTCGCAGATGCTGATCATGCTCATCCTCTGATTTAGAATACACCAGGATATCATCAATAAACACGATGACAAACTTATCCAGAAATGGTCGACATACCCGATTCATCAAATCCATGAACACTGCAGGAGCGTTAGTCAGACCGAACGGCATCACAAGAAACTCATAGTGACCATACCGTGTACGAAATACTGTCTTAGGTATATCCTCTTCGGGTACTCTTACGTGATGATAACCCGACCTCAAATCAATCTTCGAGAAATACGAAGCTCCCTGAAGTTGATCGAACAAATCGTCTATCCTTGGCAACGGATATTTATTCTTGACGGTCCTCTTATTCAAATCTCTATAATCTATACACATACGCAGAGTCCCGTCTTTCTTCTTAACAAACAATACTGGTGCACCCCAAGACGAAGAGCTTGTTCGAATAAACCCCTTATCCAACAGTTCCTGTATTTGAGTCATCATCTCTCCGATCTCTGAAGGAGCTAAGCGATACGGAGCCTCGCAATAGGCGTACTACCAGATATCAGATCAATCTTATACTCAACATCACGCACTGGCGGCAACCCTGGAAAATCATCTGGAAATACCTCCGGATACTCCGAAACAACCCGAACATCAAGAACAGGCCGCTTCTCCTTCTTCACATCGATAGCATAAGCTAGTAAGGACGCACACCGTTTGGCTAAAGATTTTCTAGCCTTCATATACGAGATAAACGGAAGAGAAGATGGAGATCTATGCCCACGAGCCACGACATGCGACCGGTCAGCCAGAGGAATAGTTATCAGTTTCTTATGACATTGGATACTAGCCCTATGGTGACTCAACCAATCCATGCCTAATACTAAATCAAATCCAGGTATAGGCATCACCAAACAGTCTACTGGAAAACTAGTACCATCAATATTAACCTGAACTCCCGACACAGAATTTGTCACAGGTACTACATTACCATCAGATACTTCTACCTCTAAAGGAGTAGTGTTCACAAAAGCAGGTAATTTCAATTTATCAAACATAGTCATAGATATAAACGATCTATTTGCACCAGAGTCAAACAAAACACGTGCATGCATAGAGTTAACTATGAACATACCGGTGATTACATCATCACTGCCAGTAGCTTCCTTGGCAGTCATCTTGAAAGCCCTACCCTCAGCAGAAGGTACAGTCTTTCTCTTCTGACCTGCAGAAGACGATCCCCCGGTATTACTTACCCCTGCCCAAGTCCCCGCTGTCTTCAACTTAGGACATGCACCAGCCCTGTGCCCCTCTTCTTTACAGTTCCAGCAGACAAAGGTGTTGAACTTACATGCACCGATATCATGACCAAACTCACCACACCTCAAACATTTGCAAGTTTGGGGCGTGCACTGCCCGGTGTGCCGAGATTTACAATTATGGCACCAAGGTTTATTTTGGAAAAATCCGGATCCCTTGAACCTCTGATCGGTCTTTCCATGATGACTCTGCCCTTTACCTCTACTTTGATTCCCACTGGGACTTCCACCAAACTTTCTAAACAATCCCTTGTTCATCTTTTCCCGATCCTGAGCGTCAGATTCTGCAGATCTTGCTAATGTGAATGCCTGGACAAGCGATGTCTCCAAACGAGTGTTACCCCGATATTCTGGTAACAAAGCTTTCACAAAGTGTTGAACCTGAGAACGTTCTTCGGGCACCACTGTTTTGCAAATCGAAGAGTCACTTGAAACTTGTTGATCAACTCGTCTACAGACATATTGTAACACCCTCCTTACCGGCCTAGTAGGATTAAGGTAATTAAGTAGGATTACTTTAATTATTTGGTTGATTATTTGTTTATGTGTTTTAATTAATTGAATTTAATTAAAATATGATTAGTTATTAATTAATTAATGGGTGAGTGAAACTATGAGGTGTCGGTTTTTGACACCTAATTACACCAACACACACATAAATTGGTCATTACATGCAAATTGATAAGGTGTAGTGTGTGTGTGTGTGTATACCTTCGGCCGAGAGCAAAAGAAAAGAAGAAAGAATTGAAGTTAATTGTTGATCTTGTTTGTGAATCTGCTCAATTGAAGAGTGTAACATCATCATAGAGGTTAGAATACTGAATTGATTGTTGATTGTTGTTTAATTTCGGATTTATATAATATTATGTGTGAAATCCAATTGAATGAATTTGTTTGATGAATTGATGATTCTAGGTTGCATGTATGTTAGATTATGATGTTATGATGAACAATACATGTTAGAATTCAATTCTGGAAACATATATGTTGTTGCATGCTTAAAATCAGATTTAAAATTGAAGTTAGAATCATTTTTGAATCTGTCGGAATTGCTAAGTATGAATCGATCGGATTTTGTGTTTGAATGGATCAGATTAGGAGAAATCCGATTAAATTTAATCGGATTGTTGAGAATCCGAGAAACTGAAACAATTGCCATAGCTATTATCGGATTCTGATGTTTTATCGGATTGTATATTTCTCGGATTTTAAGTGTATCGGATTGCTAGATTTTATCGGATTCCATGTTACTCGGATTTGATATTTTATCGGATTGTAAGACTTGATCGGATTTGGGCTTTTCTCGGATTGTGCCCTTTATCGGATTGTGCATTGACAAGTAATCCGATTATTTCGGAATTACCTTTGCTCGGAATTGCCATTTCTCGGATTTAAATAATCGGAATTCATGTTTTATCGGATTTAGCCTTATCTCGGATTTGATTTCATCGGAATTGGTTCAATCGGATTTGATTTAATCGGATTTGAAACAATCATAATTCCAATAATACCTATGCTCAGAATTTGTGAAGGTTGTGTTATGAAAGATCAATTCTTGGATGATTTGAAGATAAAACATGAGCTTGTTGCCTTGGCTTATGAAAAGGATGTATGAATTGCCTAAGCTAAGGAGTTGGATGAATTCACTAAATTACAGGAAGTAAAGAGTAATAGTGAATTGTGTGTATTGATTGTATATACATGAGTTGATATGTACTGGTAATTATATGTACATATATGTTTGAATATAGTATTGTGCTTATTGTGTGTTGATTAAGCAAATACTGATTATTAGTTGTTTGTTTAGGTGGAGACAAGACTCAGTAGTTGAGAATAGACTGAGTTTCCTGAACGTTTGAAGATATTGGTGAGTGGATATATATCTTGGATGTATGAGATATATCACCTGATTGTTTGCTCTTTTTCTGTATATACATGACGTTGTTGTGAGATCAGCTTGGCGGTTGTTATTCAGCTGGGCCTATGTTTAGAGATATACAGTATTAGTAGTTGTCTTGATTTGCATTTGTTGTAATCAAGAAGTGCTATTATTGTTGTCTGTTGTAACTAGGCTATCGGTAAACCTATGCTTTGGCTGGCATTTGGTTGTAGGTTCGGCAGAACCGCCGGTTCTCTTGTTTGTTTGAGCATTGTTGGTTTGGGCTTTATGCCTTGTATGTTTGTGATATCTATTCTCTCACTTAGCTTTGTGCTAATTCCCCACTGTTGTTCTCTTTTACAGGACTTTCCTGGTTAGTGGAAGATAGAGATGTAACTGGAATAGTGGACTGATCATAACTCTGATATCTAGATGTTTTTGTAAAGAGCCTGTTTATGAGTAACACTGTAAATGTATTTTGTAAATCAAACAAGTTAAAGTTGTTTGTACATTCATAATATATTATATTATGTTAAATTAGCTTCCGCGCGTATTTCAAAATAGTGTTAGAAAGTATAGTGTTACAATTTACAAAGTATAGTGTTACAATTTGGTATCAGAGCCCTGGTTTGGGGATTTGCATTGTAGTTGTGCAATACTCGAACCGAGGCTCTCATCAGTCCAATATGATGTGGTACTAACGGATTATAATCTGACAACTAGTGAGGTGTTATGTAGAACAGATTATGGCTGATAACAACGAGATCCCGGTATTTACCCCTACATCCCCAAGAAGACAACACAACAATATCTCCTCTACCGCTGCAAATGAACAACACAGAGCGGGTACCTCTCACAACGGGGAGTCAAACAATCAAGATTATGTGCTGCAGTTGGAAAACACTCTGCAGACACAGAGAGACCGAATTTTAGAACTGGAATAGCAGTTGAACCAAACACAATCTTCCCAACCAACCACCACAGTACAGATGCCTCCAGTAACAACTCCTGTTACTCAACCGATACCACCACCCGTATATACTACTGCACCTGTGAGCACGGTGTCGACTCCATATGGATCTTTTCTATTTTGCCAGATGTCTCAGGGAGTGTCAAGTCAACCCCAACCACAAACTGTCTTTATTCTCTGGTTTCCTCAACAAGAAAACAAACAAAAGTGTCAGTACAAGGATTTTGTGGCGTGTGGGGCACCTGAATGTTTGGGAAGTTCAAACCCGAATGTTACATTAAACTGGTTGAAAGAGATAGTGAAGAATTTGGAAGCAAGTAACTGCGAGAAGTCAGATTGGGTCAAATTCGCAACTAGACGTTTCAAGGATCAGGCCTTGACTTGGTGGGATTCGTTGGCTGCACATTTACCGAGAGAGATTGTGAATGCCATCACCTGGGAGCAATTCCAGGATAAGTTCTGCGAGCAGTTTTGTAATGCTTATGATATGGCCACTATACAGCGGGAATTTTTGGATCTTGCACAAACGGACAAGATTTCTGTTGATGAGTTTATCACAAAGTTTCAAGAGACCCTGAGATTTGCTAAGCAGTGGGTTCTTGATGAGCATTCACAGATTCAACATCTGGTGAATGCTTTGTTGCCTGAGTATCGGAGTAACGCCCGTATGGCAACATCACTTGTTCAGGCATTCACTCTAACAAGAGCTGCCGAGTCTGATGTGAAAGATCGTGAGAAGATGAATAGGGGGTCGTTTAACAAGTTTGGTGGAAGTTCAAGTGGTAATCAAAGCAAGGGTAAAGGGCAGAATCAGCAAGGAAAGTCAGATCAGAGGTCCAAGGGGTCAGGATCTTCACAGAACAAACCATGGTGCCATGGATGTAAGTCTCGTCATGTTGGACAGTGTACACCGCAAACACGTAAATGTTTGAGGTGTGGTGAGATGGGCCATGATATAGGTGCTTGTAAGTATAGTACTTTTGTTTGTTGGAACTGCAAAGAGGAAGGACACCGAGCGGGAAACTGTCCCAAGATCAAGACCACGGGGACCGGGGCTGGGGTAAATATCACCGGGGGATCGTCTTCTGCAGGTCAGAAGAGAAAGACTGTACCTTATGCCGAAGGTATAGCATTTAAGATGACTGCCAAGGAGGCTACAGGCAGTGATGATGTGATTACCGGTATGTTCATAGTTAACTCTATGCCTGCACGTGTTTTGTTTGATTCTGGTGCAAATAGGTTATTTATATCTGTAACTCTATGTGACAAGTTGAAATTATATGTTTCTATGAATGATACTCCTTTAGAAGTAGAAGTAGCGGATGGTAGTGTAGTACCTGTGACCACTTCTGTGATTGGAGTTCAGATTTGTATTGATGGTACTAGTTTTCCTATAGACTGTTTGGTGATGCCTATACCTGGATTTGATTTAGTATTAGGCATAGACTGGTTGAGTCACCATAGGGCTAGTATCCAGTGTCATAAGAAATTGATCACTATTCCTCTGGTTGACGGGTCGCATGTCGTAGCTCGTGGGGATAGATCTCCATCTTCTCTTCCGATTATTTCGTATATGAAGGCTAGAAAATCTTTAGCCAAAGGGTGTGCGTCCTTTCTAGCTTATGCTATTGATGTGAAGAAGGAGAAGCGGCCTGTTCTTGATGTTTGTGTTGTTTCGGAGTATCCGGTGGTATTTCCGGATGATTTTCCAGGGTTGCCACCTGTTCGCGATGTCAAATACAAGATTGATCTGATATCTGGTAGTACACCTATTGCGAAAGCTCCGTACAGATTAGCTCCTTCAGAAATCAGAGAGATGATGACTCAGATACAGGAACTGATAGACAAGGGGTTTATTATTCCAAGCTCTTTGCCTTGGGGTGCACCGGTGTTGTTAGTGAAAAAGAAAGACGGGACTCTACGTATGTGTATAGATTACAGATATTTGATTAAGAGAACTGTCAAGAATAAGTATCCGTTGCCAAGAATAGATTATTTGTTCGATGAACTTCAGGGAGCTTCGTACTTCTCGAAGATTAATTTGAGATCTGGTTACCATCAGGTTAGGGTGGCTGAAGAGGATATACCGAAGACAGCTTTTCGTACGCAGTATGGTCACTATGAGTTTCTTGTGATGCCGTTCGGTTTGACTAACGCTCCTGCAGTGTTCATGGATTTGATGAATCGGGGGTGTCGACCATTCCTGGATAAGTTCGTCATTGTGTTTATTGATGATATCCTTGTGTATTCTAAAACAGAAGATGAGCATGATCAACATTTGCGACAAGTTTTGGAGACTCTAAAGCAACACAAGTTGTATGCCAAGTTATCCAAGTGTGAGTTCTGGTTACGTGAAGTCAAGTTTCTGGGTCATGTGATTTGTGAAGACGGTGTTAAAGTGGATCCATCAAAGATAGAAGTTGTAATGAATTGGAACGCTCCAAAGACCCCGACAGAGATTAAAAGTTTTCTTGGTCTGGCAGGTTATTACAGACGGTTTATTAAAGACTTTTCGAAATTAGCGGGTCCGTTAACTAAGCTAACCAGAAAAGATGTTCAGTTTCTATGGAGTGAGGCTCAGGAGAATGCTTTTCAGACTTTGAAGCAACTTCTGTGTCAGGCTCCTGTTCTTGCGTTGCCTGAAGGATCTGAAGATTTTGTGGTTTACTGTGATGCTTCACATGCGGGGTTAGGATGTGTACTAATGCAAAGAGGAAAGGTGATAGCTTATGCTTCCAGACAGTTAAAACCCAACGAGAAGAACACCGTATTTTCTAAAACACCACTTTGTAATATGCGCGGAAGCTAATAACATAATTACATATATATAATATTGTAAATACAACTTTGCTGGTTAACTTTACAAAACTACAACAGTGTTACTACAAAATCAGGCTCTTTACAAAATCAAAACAGATATCAGAGTTAGATCAGTCCATAGTTCCAGTTTCACCTCTATCTTCAACTTACCATGAATATCCTGTAAAAGAGTTCAACAGTGGGGGATTAACACAAAGCTAAGTGTAGGACCGTGGGGGTTCTAAACTAAAACACCCTAATGCTAGGACTGATCTAGGATGAGAAATAGTGCGGAATATCTATTTCTCAAACCTCCTAAGGATTCTAAGATCTGCTTAGGTGTCCGGCATACAGTTAACACGAAGAACACACAGAGTAGGACGAAGAAAAACTCTAAGAACTCACATAGAATGCTTAAGGCTGCCCTTGGATTCGAGATTAACACTAAGTTCGCGATTACCGAGGTTAAACATACGATTACGAAGGCTCACTAAGGCTTAAGGTCGATTACCGGTAGTTATATGCGGTTACGGACGATTACTTCACGATTACCCGTCAAACTCTGCGATTTTTTACGCTAATACGCGGTTAATGAGTATTTATAGTATAGAATTTCCACTACGCACGTAATGTATCGCACTTCGCACGAAGTGAATCCAGTACGCATGTACTGGGTGTTTTAATAATAATTAATTTAACTTTAACCGACCACCTCACCACGCACGTAGTGAGCTCCACTACGCACGTAGTGGACTCATCACGCACGTGATGACATTCACACATATTTAAACTTCCAAACACTAATCAACACATGACTAAGTACTTGTAAGCTTAAGACAAACATAAATAACCACTTAGAATATATAAACATGCAAACCATTAATCAAAACACATTTGAATTAACATTTCAAGTAAACATGTATGTATTGGATTGATAAGAACTAGGGATTTACAATTATGCACCAACAAACTCCCCCTAAGACCTAGTTCTATCAACAAAACTTGCACAAAGCAAAATGCACTAAGCAAAATGCACAAAGCAAAATACACAAAGAATACCTTTCGTTATGCCCTTACCTGCACTACTCACGTGGTAAGTAGTAACTCGTGCGCAGAGGCTTCATTTACACATGATCTGAAATCCTCACATGCGAATCTTGATACTGTTAGTACTGCACTCAGCAATAAACAGTCAGTAACTTCAAGACCATAACTTTAGATCCAACCATTGGATTGAAATAAAAAACATACCAGAATGATCACAACACAAAGGCGAATCACACGAATGAAACGAATAACTCTTTCAACACAAAAGTCAGAATCAAAATCGAGAGAGAATGGAGTGTACTGTAGAAAGTATGAATGCGTAATGACGAATACGCACGGAACCAACTTATATACCCTATTTCACTTCGTGCGAAGTGAGATCACTTCGCATGTTGCTGCCTGAAGTGCACACCTAAAGTGACACTGCACTTCGCACGCAATGGACCTCACCTCGTGCGAATTGGGCTTCACTTTACCTCTTGACCTTCGTGCGAATTGAGTTTCTCATATAAAAAATTGAAATTTCCTTGACAATCCTGTACTCAGCACACAACGGTTAGTAACTTCAATGCAAATCAAAAACTTTTAAGCACACGAAAACACAAGAAACTAGAATACCCCAAATATATATAAACTGAAAATGCAGACTGTTAACAAATTAAATTCTAAAAACTAAGAGACAGAAATGAAAACACTAAAAAGATTTGCAAAAATTAAATTACTGAAATTAAATCTTTTTGCGAGAAGGTTCCAAGATGGAATCAGTACCAGCACATCTATACTTAGTTATCATTCATTTCAGAACCTTAGACCCAAACATACTCTCTCAATTTCTGTCTGTCAATCTAACTTTCCTCAGATAATGACAGATTTGATTTCAACATTTTCTGATTATCTAGAACTGAGTACATGGTTAAGACTATCTCTTTTAAAATCTCACAGCGTTTCGATTCACTCAGTCGGTTGCACAACTTGAGTACCCAATCACCATGCTTATGTGCTTTGTGATTTTGTCAACGCATTTTATGCTCTTTGACATGGAGGTCAATTTTCACCTCTTTTGATAATTTCTGTTGAGCTTTTGTCACTGCATTGTATGCTCTTTGACAATTCAACACTAATAGATCTTTCTGTTGAGCTTTTGTCACTGCATTTTATGCTCTTTGACAATTCAACACTAATAGATCAAAGTATCTATTTCTTTTGACATCTCAGATTGGGGTCAATTTTTCACCCTCTTTTTACATTTTGCTCATTGTCATCTAAGCACATTTGGCATGGTAACAGGTGTGTGCACCAGACTAAGTTAGTCTCAACTGTTATTGACTTGTAGACTTGGAATATCTCGATAGTTTGAATCATTGATGGATTTCCACATGCATAACCACTTATCAGCCTAGACTCTCATCATATGCCTTACACGCCATCTGTTTCTTATCTGATTTGACTCAAATTTTCAGACAGTTTTCTCAAGAATATGTACATGCCTTCAGTCCTAATTTTACTAGACATACTTTGTATTGAAAGCCAGTGTACCATCATTTTCCATTTGAGTTGGATCAACTTCTCATTTTTGTTTTTCTGATTTTTTTTTTCTATGTTTTTCTGATTTTTTTTGTATTTTCTATGTTTTTCTGATTTTTTTTTTTTGTATTTTCTATGTTGTACCTATCTCCCCCTAAAATACTAAAGAAACTAATAACTAAGAAAATAGAAACGTAAAGACACATAGAAAATAAACTGAAGTCACACAGACAAGGACACTATGTCTCATCATCGGGGACAACCTCACACTTGGTTTTCATCCCGTTTTCATTCACTAAGAACAAAATCCTAGGCACCCTGCACAGAGAGTAAAAAGTTACTTAGCATTAAGAACCCAAGCCGGAATGGTCATGGGTTTCCAATCTTCTCCATCAATTGGCATGTAATCCAAATACCAGTAGCTTTGAAGTTTGCATTGGTATCTGAACTATTGGACGTTTTGACTTCACGTTTGTTGGTCCATTTTAAGTCTTGACGGGGAGTAGCCTTGTGATAAACACTAGAAGCATTGATCACCTTAGGAAGTGGTTCCTTCCCCATCTGACTAACCTCGAAACTTTTGGGTTTACTAGAAGTTTCCCCAACAGTCCTTTTGAGCTGATGAGGGGCAGTTGATTTTTGATTATTTTGATTAAACGTTTTATTTTTCTGAAAATTTTCAGAAAAATCAACTTTCCCCCTGCAGCTCTGTTGTTGCTGATCACACTCATAACTGAGGTGACCAGGTCTCCTGCACACATAACAAATCCTGGTTGATTGATGTTTTGCAGGATTATGTGACACTTTTTGCTCAACTTGACATTTTGACTCTACTCCTAAACCACATTGTTTTGGCAAAATTTTAACTTCTTCATAAGGACGGGTTGCAGGAGACTTTGCACCCTCCTTTTCTATGGTTCGGAGTGCTGCTTGCACATTTTTCATTAACGTGCCTTGTCCAGAAGAATTACCTAGAAGTTTTCTCATACTAGATTCAGACTTTTCTTATTGTTTGACTTTTTTCTTCTGAGGCTCACCAACTTTCCCTTTTAACTTTAACTCAGATGTTGAGGTTGATGCAACAAATTGATCAACCTTAGGAGGAAGTTGGTCAGCTTCAGAAAAGACATCTGTTTTCACCAATTGGTTCAAAACTGGTGGTGGACATTTAGTGTATGCCTTTTTGTCTTTCTCTGAATCGGAACCTTGATGTCTCCGGTCGATTATGTGCTCAAATAGATAAGATGAAGTTGAATAACTTTTTAGTTTCTGATTGAGAGTCTCATAATCTACCTTAGAACTAGCAAGGTCTCGCTTCAGTGTATCTATCTGATTGATGTAGAAAACTATGGCATCCTGTTTGTTTAGCAATGCTACCTCTAGTTCTCTAATCTGTTTGTTCTGGCTTTCAATTTTATCTTTTAGTGTCTTTTCCCTACCTTTAATGACTGAATTTTCATGCAATTTAGAGGTAAGATCACTGACTTGAGATTTCAAAGATAAAATATTTTGCACATAGTCATTGCACGAAGCACAAGGAATGCCAGAATTGTTACTTACCTTTGAATCAGCAGGTTTGCCAGTCATGCACGCCTTAAGATCTTCTGATTTAGTTTGAACAATCACTGGCGTTGGTTCGGCAGCTGGCACTGAAACTGGTTTGACCTTGTACTCATCAGTAGGCATCACTGAGTCTTCCTTACTGGCAACAAATTCATCATCAGCTTCCGGCACACTATCTGCTTCAGATTGTGAATCATCATTCATATCTTGAACACTGGCCAGGTTGGTCTCAGCAACTTCGAAAGCATCATTATCTTGAAAATGTACTGACCAGTCTATCCCCTCATCTTTCTGAACAACTACCATTGCCTTAGATGATCCCTCATGAGATGTTTCAGCTTTCTTTGGGGTAGTGGAAGTTGATGATTTTCCAGGAGATGTCCTGAATGGATACTTGGGTCCTGAGTTCTTTGGCTTTTCACATTCTCTTGCAAAATGACCCTTTTCTCCACAGTTGTAGCAGGTTACAGCTGATTTGTCGAAGCCCAGCTTTGTGTCCTTAGTCGCTGTAATCTGCATCCCTGTTCTTTTAACCAAAGCTTTTGCTCTCCTCACAAGGTTGGCATAGGACCATAAAATGTCCTGTCTCTCCATTTCATCATTGTCAATCTGCTCATAGTCTTCTTGAGTTAAATAGGCATTTCCAATTTTACCCTTAAGAAGATCATCATACGAAGAGACCAAAGCACTAAGCATCCCCATATGCTCCTTTACTTCTTCAGTGTTGCCATGCTTGAAATGCTCAGTGTTTAAGGCAGGCATAGACGTTTTGCTTGAAGGAGCAGAATATGGTGGTCCACTTGGGATTTCAGGAGCAGACTTGCTTGAAGAACAAACGTTAGATGTAAAGGCTGTTTGCAGTGGAGCATTTGATGAAGTGACTGGAGAAGCAATGGGTCCAGTACAGTATAATGAGGGATTTTGCACATAGCTGCTCAATCTGTCCAAATTTTGCTCCTCCTGTTCATGCTCTTTCAGCTTAGTAATGAAGTCATTCAGATCCATGCCCTCAAAACCTTCACCATTTTTAAGAATCATAATGAACGGCCTCCAGCTTTTGGGTAGTGCCTTGGATAAAGTCTCTACTTGTTGTCTTTTTGAGATCTGCACCCCCAAACTATCCATTTCACTGAGAAGATGGTTGTATCTGTTGATCAGATCTGGAAGCTTTTCATTCACGTATGAGGTGAAGTGGTCAAACTCTTTTCTCAACTGTGAGGCCTTAAGCTCTTTCAGAGATGCATTCCCCTCGTTCCTCTTTTGTAGCGCATTCCACAAGGAACGTGACGTTCTATACCGTCGGAACTGGTGGAAGATCTCATTAGGAATGGCTTGGATCAAATAAGAGTAGGCTTTCTTCTCAGCATCATAAGCCTTCCTCTGATCGTCACTCATCTGATCATAGGGAACTTCGATATTCCCTTCACCTTTAGGCACGGCATAATCAGCAGAAATGGCCCGGTGCAACCGTGGATCAACCCCATCGATAAATATTTCAAAACGTGGTTTCCAGAATGGGTAATCTTCCATGGTTAGCAGTCTAGGTACTTTATTTATCCCGCCTTGTTCATTGTCCATTATTAAATTACTTAATGCAGTTATAGTTTGTTTGGCAGCCATAGCACTCATGTCAGACATTTTAACAAACAAAAGCTCACACTGACTAAGGTACGCACGGAGTAGGTTCTCAATACGCACGATATGACCACACACTACGCACGAACCTAAAGGCTAGGAAAACTGTCACACAGACTCAGGTACACACGAAATGGAAATTTAGTACGCACGAAATGAATTCAGTACGTACGTGTTTTAAAACTTGTTTGACAATAAAATCTTTAACACAATGATTTAATACGTGCGAAGTGTTAATCACTACGCACGGGTTGATGACCCACTACGCACGGACAGACACACAAGCTACTAAAGATTCTAGAGTACCAACGACCCACTACGCACGCGCTGAAAATCAATACGCACGTAATGCGAGTCACTTCGCACGGCTAACATTCAACAGTTTAGACCTTTTAACGTAAAAACTTAAACTTTTTGACCCAAAAATTCCCTGTTGACGATAATACGCACTAAAAAACACTTAGAAAACGACAAAACGAAAGCACCTAAATGACCAAAACGACACCTAGATCACGAAACCTAAGGAAAAGTGATCAATCAAAGCACAAGGCTCTGATACCACTTTGTAGGACCGTGGGGGTTCTAAACTAAAACACCCTAATGCTAGGACTGATCTAGGATGAGAAATAGTGCGGAATATCTATTTCTTAATCCTCCTAAGGATTCTAAGATCTGCTTAGGTGTCCGGCACACAGTTAACACGAAGAACACACAGAGTAGGACGAAGAACAACTCTAAGAACTCACATAGAATGCTTAAGGCTGCCCTTGGATTCGAGATTAACACTAAGTTCGCGATTACCGAGGTTAAACGTACGATTACGAAGGCTCACTAAGGCTTAAGGTCGATTACCGGTAGTTATATGCGGTTACGGACGATTACCTCACGATTACCCGTCAAACTCTGCGATTTTTTACGCTAATACGCGGTTAATGAGTATTTATAGTATAGAATTTCCACTACGCACGTAATGTATCGCACTTCGCACGAAGTGAATCCAGTACGCATGTACTGGGTGTTTTAATAATAATTAATTTAACTTTAACCGACCACCTCACCACGCACGTGATGACATTCACACATATTTAAACTTCCAAACACAAATCAACACATGACTAAGTACTTGTAAGCTTAAGACAAACATAAATAACCACTTAGAATATATAAACATGCAAACCATTAATCAAAACACATTTGAATTAACATTTCAAGTAAACATGTATGTATTGGATTGATAAGAACTAGGGATTTACAATTATGCACCAACACTAAGTGAGAGAATAGATATCACAAACATACAAGGCATACAGCCCAAACCAACAATGCTCAAACAACAAGAGAACCGGCGGTCTTGCGGGACCTTCAACCAAATGCCGGCCAAAGCATAGGTTTACCGATAGCCTAGTTACAACAGACAACAATACTAGCACCTCTTGATTACAACAAATGCTATCAAGACGAATACTAGCACTGTATATCCCTAAACCAAGGCCCAGCTGAAAAACAACCGCCAAGCTGGTCTCCCAAACCACATGTATATATACAGTCAACAAGAGAATACATCTCAAAGAGCAACAATCAGGTGATATATCTTATACATCCAAGATATATATCCACTCACCGATATCTTCAACAGTCAAGCAACTCAGTCTCTACTTATCTACTGAGTCTTGTCTCCACACGAGCAAACAACTATCAATCAGTATTTGCTTAATCAATACACAATAAGCACAATACTATAATCAACCACATATGCACATAAAATCACAAGTACATATCAACTTATGTATATTCAAACAATATACTGTAATTCACTATTACTCTTTACAATCTGTAATTCTGTGAATTCATCAAACTCCTTAGCTTAGGTAATTCAACATTCCTTTCATAAACCAAGGCAAATACCGAGAAAAGTCACAATCCGAGAAAAGAGAATCCCGAGAATAGGAATACTGATAAAACATACAATCCGATAAACCAATCCCGAGCAAAGGCAAATCCGAGAAAAGACAATTCCGATATAATCGGGTTCCGATACAATGCACAATCCGAGAAAAGGCAATACCGATCACTTCAATCCCGAGAAACTAAGATCCCGATAAATGGTCACATACCGAGTAAATATATACAATCCGATAGAATAACAATCCGATAAAATAAGATTCCGATAAAAGTCAAATACCGATAATAATCAATCCGAGAAAATGTGTTAAGGCCACAATTCAGTTCTCTCGGTTTCTTCATCATACCGAGAATGTTCTTATCGGTTTTCATCATTACCAGTAGAAATACTCGGTATTCACCAATACCGATCCATTCAACACAAAATCCGACAGATTCATGATTTCATCCCCAAATTCAATTTCTAACTTAAATCATTACTGATTTTAAGAATGCAAGTTATATATGTTTCCAGAAATCATTCTAAACATATAATGAACATAAACAATCATCAAAATCTAACATGCATTCATCCTAAGATCATCAAATCTTCATACAATCATTCTATCGTTATTCACACATATATAAATATATCTATTCAAAACCGAAAATCAACATCAATCAACATAATGGTTCTAAATTTCTAACCTTCTAATAATGTTAAACACTTCAAGATGATTAGATTGCACAAGATATTCGATTTCCTTCTTCTTCTCTTGCTCTCGGCCGTAGCACACAAAACACACACAAACACTTCTTTGTCTAATTTAACAAGTAAAGAAAACATGGGAGAGGAGTGGGTATACCACCAACCGGCCATACCCCCCCCCCCCCCCATACTCTCTAATATTAAATTATTAATATATATATTCCTTAAATAATTAAAAGAAAATAATATCACATAATAAATTAACTATCACCTTTCTACAAATAAATCACAACAACAATTAAAACAATTAATCCACATAACAATTAAATCTCCAAATTAATTAATTAATTACCTTAATTAATCTAGGTCGGTAAGGAGGGTGTTACAGTTTCTTAATACCACACTCTATTACAATTTCAATTCAACTTTTTTTTAATTTAAGTCATATTTTTTTAAATCATATCTTATCTCATACTAGAATTAAGTTAATTGAGTTTTAATTTTAACCAAATAAATAACTAGGATTGTCTAATAAAATAATGATGTTAGCTTTAACTAAGTGAATGGTCAAGCTTATCTAATTAAATTAAGGGTAAATTACTGAAAAAGGTAACTTAAATACCGAAATTTACGAATAAAGGTGATGTCCAATTTTTTGGCCGAGAAAGAATTATAAATTTTAATTTCTAACAAAAAAAAGGGTACAAATGTACAATGACCTACTATACATGCTCACCGCCCAGTCAGCAGGTTACCGATGACGTGACTATATACATGTGGCAGTCCCGTTATCTCCATCAGCTAACATAGTTGTATACGTGGCAATCTAGTTAGCATCATGTCATCATTAATTATTTTTTACTTTTTTCTAAAAAATATTAATCATTTATGTAACAAAGTACCAAATAATTGATAATAATTAACCACTAATTCACAACTTATAGTAATTAATTAACTATTAGTTACTTACGAATTAATTATGAATTAACTTTCTAAGGATTATTTCACATTATTTTTAATTATAATTATTTTATTATTAATTTCTTGAAGGTGTTCTAAGATTCATGGTCTTCATTGTTCTCGTGACCCATGTTGTTCAACAAATGCAAACATAAATCCACATATTCAACTCAAAATCTGGACTTCAAAAATCAATACATTCAAACCCAAATTAAAATCAAACACATATTTTCATCCTCGAAAACCCTAATCTACGAACACGTAATCTACGAACTTGTGGATCTGGAAAACCTAATCTCGAAAACACATTCAAACACAAAAATCCATGGATCTGGAAAACCCTAATCTACAAACACAACTCAAGAACAGAAAGAAGGAGAAAGACAACATGTAGATTTGGAACTTGAAGAGCACAACTCAAAAACCCTAATCTATGAACACCTAATCTACAAACACAACTCAAGAACATCTACAACCTGTGGATCTGGAACATGAAGAACAAAGAGATAGGCACAGAGAGAGAGAGAGAGAGATCTAGAACTTCAAGAACAGAAATAGGGAGAAAGACAATGGTAATGGTGGTGCCGGTGGAAACATTTTTAGAGAGGGGGGAAGAGAGAGAAAATTTCAGAAGGGGGAAGAGAGAGAAAACTTCAGAGAGAGAGAGAGACATTGGGTATTTATGAGATATATATATACATTAAATATAGAGAAAATTACACCAATGGTCCCTGTGGTTTACCCCTAATTTCACCCATAGTTCCTGTGGTTCATTAATTACACTGGACGTCCCTGTGGTTTAAACTTTGTCACCCCTGTAGTCCCTGGTTCACATAAAATGACTAAAATGCCCTTTTCTTTTTAATTTAGACTTTTCTTTATATTTTTATTTCCTTTTTAATTAATAAATAATTATTTTGTTATTATTATTATTTTTTATAAGAAAATCATCCCTCCCACCATCCCCCATTCACTCCCCGTCTCTCACTCCGTCTCTCTCTACGCCACCCCTGCCACCGCCTCTCGCCGGAGCACTGCCACACTGCCACCTCCGAAAAAGATAACCGTCGGAAGTATCATCGTCACCTCCTCAACCCCTTCGTAGCATCGTCACCTCAACAACATCCAACCACCGCCACCGCCACACTGCCACCGCTAAAAAAGACCACCGCCGTCGTTGCATCGTCACCTCCTCAACCCCTGAAGCGTTCTCCACCTGCCACCGCCGTAATACACTAATCGCACAAAAAAGGGATCGATTACATTAAAGATCTGGAAACCCTAATCGCACAAAAAGGGATCGATTAAAGTGGTGTTCTTGGTGGTTGGTTTTCAGATTAGGGTTTGTTTATTCTTCTTGTTTACAGATCTGGTTTGAATGTTCTTGTGTGTTACAGTGTGTGGGTTTAGTTAGGCTTGATTAGGGTTTGCCAAGGTGATGACCCGCGTTGTGTGTGTTTGTGTTCAGATCTGCGTGTGTGTGTGTGTGTGTGTTCTCAGATGGTATGTGTGTGTGTGTGTGTTTTCAGATGGGGTGTGTGTGTGTGTGTTCATATATGTGTGTGTGTAACTGTGTGTTCAGATCCAGAATGTGGCCGGCGGTGTGTGTTTCTCGCCGTCTCTCTCTGTGTATCCGTCGCCGCTGCCACCTCCCTCTCTCGCCGTCTCTCTCGTTCTTGTTCTTGGATCTTTTATCTGTGTGTGTATGTGTTTGTTCTTGTTTGATTTGTTAGGGTTTGTTCAGATTATGGTTTGTTCTTGATCTTGAATGATCTTGACTAGGCTGGGAGTGTTTGATTAGGGTTTGTTCAGATGGTGGTGGTGGCATGGTGGCGGTGGTAGTTGCCAGAGGTGGTGGCGTAGAGAGAGATGGAGACAGACCCAGAGAGATTGGGAGAAAGGAGGAAGGGGAGGTGACCATTGGCGGTGGTGGTGTTGGTGCCTTTACGGTGGCAGAGGGGAGCTGACAGGAGGGGCGGGGTGGTGACCATTGGCGGTGGTGCCATGGTGGCGGTGGTGGTGCAAGTATCGACGGGGACGAATGGGACGGAACGGGGTTGGGTGTTTAATTATAATAAAATAATAATAATAGTAATAACAAAATAATTATTTAATAATTAAAAAAGAAATAAAAATATAAAGAAAGTCTAAATTAAAAAGAAAAGGGTATTTTAGTCATTTTATGTGGACCAGGGACTACAGGCGTGACAAAGTTTAAACCACAGGGACGTCCAGTGTAATTAATGAACCATATGGACTATGGGTGAAATTAGGGGTAAACCACAGGACCATTGATGTAATTTTCTCATTAAATATATAATACCTAAAGATTATTTTTAAAAATTAAATTAAAATGTCACATCACAATATGGTGGCCACCTCAGTTGAATATTAACCTGTAACTTGAACTTCTGGTTACCCGTTCCCTTTTTTGGTTAAAAAATAAATTTATGATCCTTTTTCGGCAAAAAAAATTGGATGTTACCTTTATCAGCAAATTTCGATATTTAAGTTACTTATCTCAGTATTTTGCCCTTAAATTAATGGATGTTTGTATTTTATTATTTCAAAGAATAAAATAAAGATATGTATTCACAATTTATCTAAACACACACACACACACACACACACACATATATATATATATATATATATATATATATATATATATATATATATATATATATATATACATATAAGAATGTATATTTAGGTAAGAATGAGAGAACAAAAATCTTAGTCATCAATTAAATGTTGATCTATTAGATATAATGGTCGTAATTCCCCTGTTGCAATTCATAGCCGTCGCAATCCATGGTTGGGTAATGAATAAAATAAAGAGCAAAATAAAGACCATTAAATGAAACGCCAGGATTAAGTCTCTCATTTTCACCAGGGCCGGCACATACCTCTGTAGCCCGTGCACAGGCCCACAACAACATTTGGGCTAGAGGCATCAAATATATAACCCAATACATATATACCTAGTTCATTTTTCTTTTTAAATTTGGGCCTTGTCTTGGGAGCTGGAGAAAGGGTGGTTGAAATCAAAGAAGGAAGGGAAGAGGTTTTGATACTCCAGTCGACGATAGGGCAGGGAAACCAAATAGGTGATACTCGATAGTCGACTTCGAGACACATAATTACAAAGATGCGATGCTCGATACTTGATCCTCTAGTCCTCTCGATTTTCATTTCTCAAGAAGGGTGTGATTCACAAACAACAGGCAACGATTCAAAAAACACAAGAAGCACGAGAAGGTTTGGTCTGGATGACTCAAAAACTACGATAAACCACTTTGTGGTCATAAGAAAGAAGCAACGATATAAAATTTAGCGAATAAGAAAGATCAAGAACTCAAGAAACAAGCACGACTTCTGATTCTTGTTCTTCAGTTCTTGAATCAAGCTACGATTCACGAGCCCATTATTTGTTGAATGTAGGCTTCTATTTGAGTTGTCTATATGTTTTAGGGCTGGATTAATCGATTTCTCTAAAAGTGTATGTTGAAATGTTGCTTTTGAAAGTTTAAGGACGAAAAACAATCTGCTTTCCACAATTAAGTTCCTTAAAATACTATACGATGATATTCTGATTGCACTATGTTACCATTAATTACCTTTGGTGCAAGAATGGTTGCACTTAAAATGTACTGAAAAGTATAAATTTGCTTAGGGGTATAAGTGGCAACTGACAAGTTAGAAGTACATGAAAATATTATTGCTACCAAGAGTAGATTTGCAAACACTGATTTTCTATAACCATTTCTTCAAATTAGGTTATAAATTCAGTCAACCATATATGCACCTATAACACCCAAGTTTAAAAATATTAATTATAAATTAATATTGATATTATAGAATTTATTTCTTAAATATAAGATACGAATAGTAAGTAGACCAAATGTAGCAAAAATAAGTAAGAGTTATTAACACCTTCATTGTGAAAGCTATTATATAAAGAAATGAGAGACCTAACACACACATTAGTATGTGATCTGAAGTGTGTGTTTGTGTGTGTGTGTGTGTGTGTGTGTGTTTGTTCTTGAAGGTAGAGAGAGAAACAAGTTTAGTGAGAGAAAGTGTAGATCAAGAGAGATTAAGCCATGAATGTGCAAGATTTAGCATGAATCAAGTGTTGTTCTTCATCTAGAACAAGATTTAGAAGCTATTTTTCATAAAAATTAGATCTGGAAAACACGCACTTAGTGTGTGTTCTTAATGTGAAAGAAAGTTATAGAGAGAAAGTGCTTGGATCAAGGATTTAAGCAATGATTCTTACATGCATGTGAAGATTAAGTGTTTTTAGGAAAGATTTCAGCTCCAAACAAGTGATTAACACAAGAAAATCAAGGTAAGGAAACTTTAAACTCTTATGTTAATCTTGAGTTTTAGAGAGAGAAAGTTTAGATTAATGCATAAATGGAGTTGCGTGCTATGTTTCATGGTAGAAATGATCATGTAATGTTATTTTGCTGTTAAGTAGTGTTAATATGTTAATCTGTTATATAGTGATATTAAAGTACTGGAAATACTTAGAATAATGCTTTTAGGATACTTTTTGGGCAAAAACCACTGTTTTGAACGAGCAGATACTGAGTTTTGAAGGTCACGGGCGTGGCTTTGAAAAGGTACGGGCGTGCTTATCGTCTGGTGCCAAACCCTAGCTCATAAGGTACACCCCGTGCTTTTTGACTAAGGCACGGGCATGCCTGAGTAAGGCATGGGCGTGCCTGAGGAACAAGGCACAACCATGTCTGAGGAAGGCACAACCATGCCTGGGGAAAGGCATAGCCATGCCTAGGGTGTGCTTAGCCTGCAAATGTACAAAATTTTAGTATTTATATATATTACTTGTACATTACATGTAGGTGTCATTTGTTGTCGTATACGTTGACTTTGTAATCGATATTTGAGTTGTTTTCTGAACCATACTTGGACTTCAAGGTGAGTGTACTTACCTTCTCACTGTAGATGTATGTATATATGTGTGCGTTATGCTTTATGCTATGCGTTGATCCAAACCCGTAAGGCTCTTTGAGCATTGAAAGTTGTCTTGGCGCAAGACTTGTAGCAGGGATCCAGTATTCGTTATTGGATCCACCCTGTTAAGCAGTTGGATCAACATACTTATGTGTACAGTTAGTAGTTAAGTATGCTCACTAAGCTTTCGCTTATCATTTGTTTAATTCAATGTTTTTAGATACATGTGGTAAAAGATAAGGGCAAGGCTCAGGTGGTTTGAAGATTTAGAGATGACTCATAAATGATGTTTAACTTCACCGTCTTTTGAACAATTAAAGTTTGATGCGCCAAAGATTGATAATATTTTACAAACTTTTGTAACTAAATTTGATCATTAGTTTTGTATATCTTTGTTAATCAAGCTTTTACTGAAACTTACTTGATGAAGTTCTTTGTTTAAAAAAAATTGGGTCTTTACATCACCATATATATATATTCTAATTGTCTATGAGCATTGTTAGAAGTGAAGGTCACTAAAGTGAAGACACTAAGTATTCATAGAGATATTCCAAAAACACTATGTGAATATGCTTCATCTCCTAACAAATAACAATCTAGAGCATTGTCAATGGACCTATCAAATGAATTGGTTGCAATTTGTTGGATATGATCACTAATATGTTTCTAGTTAACGAGGTACTTGGCAATACTCTCCCTATATATTCTTCAACTACTTCTATCATTTGTATATTCATTAAAAAACATCTATTTGCCTAAGCGAAAAATTGTACTGTATTGTCATTTGTTTTTGGTACAAGACACTTATTTTATGTGTCTACGAGAAAAATCTTTGCATTTAACAAAACAAGCTACGAACTAGAAATTCTTCACCTTTGTTTAAAGTATAATGGTCCTTTTAGTTTTCTAATAACTTTGTTTAATGCAACTATTTGAACTTTTTAAGTAAAAACGAGTTACCTTTTTATTTTATACATTTATGTTAGAAAACTCTTTCACATTGTAAATTTAAGTTCTCACCCGGTGTGGGATAGAGGGACATTGATTGCTTACCTTGCACATGGCATGAAAATCCATTGGACCAGCCCTGATTTTCACCTAAATATATATTAACATTTAAATCTTACATCACACACACACACACATACTCTCACAAACACCCCCCCCCCCCCCCCACACACACACACACACACACACACATATATATAGTTAATTACGTCCCTGTGGTTGCCACAAAATTTCACGTTCAGTCTTTTAACTTTAAAAATTATAAAAATGATCACTGTGGTTGCCATTTTGTTTCGATCATAGTCCTTTAGTATAACTTATGTTAACTCCTTCCGTTAGAAGCCCTCATGTGCAAGGCACATGAGGGTATATTTGTCATTTTACACCTTATCTATCTTACCAAACACAACTCTTGATATTTAGATAATTAAAACAAAAAAACCTACTATCCACTAACCAAACTCTCCCTTTCTCTCTCTAGCAACCTCTCCCTCAACTCTCTCTTGACTGTTACCAGAGTGATAGTCATCGCCGGATAACCACCACCTCCGCTGGACATCCACCACCGACAACCATCATCACCGCCAGACAACCACCTTTGATCTCTCTCTCCTTTTAAAAATGGACTCTCTACCCCTCAAAGCTCTCTTCCTTTCAACATAAGACTACCAGCGGCATAAGACCACCACCGCCTCACCGTTATTAACGGCCGCCGCCATGTATTTGTCAGGTAACAACTGAACCACGATCTTATCTTATCTGAACCACCAACCACCATTCACCGCTAATCCACCATGGTTCCTTCAACGCCGTCGCCGCCGCCACTATGACCGTAGTAGCCTTCAACGCTGCCTACCTTCAACGCTGCCACCGCCATCGCCATAACCACCATCGTGAATATCAATTCCAGATCTAACCACTTCTATCATCATCGATTTCAAATCTGGACATCGACATAACCACCATGTAAGCAAAACCCTAAATAAGATATCTCTTTATCTTCCCCGTTGAAGACAACCATCATCACAGATCTGAACCATCACATCTCTTCAAGTTATGTGAGTAGAAATAGGTTTTTCTTCTTCTTGTTTGATAGTTGCAAATCTGAACCACCATCATCGCAGATCTGAACCACCACATCTCTTCAAGTTTTTGGATGGTTAAAGATTTGTAATTATTTGTTATAGATATATGTAAAATCTTAGATTTAGATGTTGTATGAAAATTGGGTTTGTGTTCTGTATCTACATTCTAAACCTGATTTCTACTCTTTTTCTCTGGATTCTTGTTTGGGTTAAACAACAGCCTTCTGAATCAGAATGTGATTTGTTCTTGGTTCAAAAATAGTATGATAATTGATTTGTTGTTGTGATTATTAATATATAATTAAGATTAGTTGATTTTGTTTAATAATAATTAGAATTTATGGTTATTAAATAAAAAAGATGTTTGGAAACAAGAATAGAGTGTAAAATGATCAAAGTACCCTCATGAGGGATTCTATCTGAATGAGTTAACAGAAGTTAGACCAAAGGACTATAATCGAAACAAAATGATAACCACAGGGACCATTTTTGTAATTTTCAAAGTTAAAAAACTGAAAGTGAAATTTCGTGACAATCACAGGGATCATATTTGTAATTAATTAAATTATATATATATACGAGGGAAAAGTTTAATCGAGAACCGTTTTAATACGAGAACTGCGAGAATAGTTTGTTATGCTATTAACGACCCATTAATATGGAATTTTTGGTCATTTATATATTTACCCAGCTGTGAATTGCATCCGAGTGAGCCGTCATTAATTTGCGAGACTTGATTTTCCCTAAATAACCCTCGTTAATGCGTTATTAATGAGCCACTAATGAGTCATTAATGAGCCATCAATAAATCTTGGTCATGAATTAATTTTAATCAATGACTAAGATTGGTTCTTGTAGTTCTTATATGAAAAACAGTTTTTATTTAAACGTCCCCTATATATTAATATAAGTGTGTTATTATATATAATTGGTAGCTTTTAATTATGTTGAATTTTCTACAATCTTTTGTAGGTAGTTGCAATTATGTTATCTATCACAACTTGGATGCTAACGATCACAAATGGTTGAGAATTTTCAAATATATACATCGACAACCATCCGTCTTCATGTTAGTACTTCATCGACAACCATCCTTCTTCAGATTTGACTTTACCAAACATGTAGTTGCCCGCCATACTTTAGCACTTGAGCAAATCTTCGAGTTCTTTTCATCGGAGGTAACTTTAACCTTTTTCAAGTTCAAATTGTATCCTTTTTTATACTGGGTGGTACAAAAAGTGCAAATACTTTTACATATAAAAGATCTAAGGAATAATAGACAACACGTGTTCAACCTTTAACTTAATAAAAATTACATTATGAACACAGTCCATTCATAAGCCGTTAGGGCACAATTCACGACTTAGCTGAACAAAATGTACTAAACTGGCATACTAATTTGTCTTAATTTAAACATTGAAACGTTTAGTATATCATTGGCGACTGAACTGAAGATAAAGACCGATCATGGTAAGTTCAGACTATAAAGATCGATCATAGAAAGTTTAGATAATCAAATCGTTTGACTGAACAGGCCTTGAACTTATATGAGTCTGGATGGTTCTATCAAAATAGAGCGTAGCGCTCAAAGGGCATACTTAGCTCAAGGATTTTGGATGTTCAGCTAATCAGATAATTGCGCAGCTGATCATGCTGATTGTTCAGCTGATAGTTGGAATCATTTGGCTGAAAGGTTTCACGTCTTCAGCAAATGGTCTTCTGCACTTGTATTTATCTCAGATGATCTTCTGACGTTGTCTTCAATTAATACTTAGTACTTTTAGCAAGTGTTGTCAGTACTTTATTGTTGTAATTTTTAAGTCAGTATTTAAACAAGTGTTTAAATCTATTCTTAGTCTTACCGAATGTCTTGTTTTGTTATCATCAAATCTTATATATTTCAATAGACGGATTTCATTATTGGGGTGAAATAATTATCTTTCCAACATTTACATTCTATCACCTTCTTCTCCGCCCCTTTTATCTTCCCAGCTTTCCCTTCTTGATCGATGCTAATTAATGATCTTATATTGACCAACAATTTAGACTAATATTGCGATGAAATTCAATATCACAAAAGGGAAAGGATCTGTAAAACTACAAACATTTATAATAGGGCAAATTGCCGAGAAAGGTAACTATAATACCTAAATTTGTCAATAAAGGTAACGTCTATTTTTTCGGGGCCAAGAAAGGATTATAAATTTCAATTTTTGACGAAAAAGGGTATGATGACCTGTTTAACCTGCTAACAATCTAGTCATCAGGTTGCCACTGATGTGGCAACCTACGTGGCAGTCTAGTCATGCCATATCATATCTTATGCTGACATGGCAACATATGTGGCAACACAACCTTTTAATTTTTAATAAGAATTTATTTAATAATTTTTATTTTTTCTAATTAATTATTAATAAAACTTAATGTCTGTATTTTAAATTTTAATTAATCAGAATTTATGTATCTTTTATAATTTATGTTGTTCTTGAAGATATGCACAACCACCGCTGCCATAACCTCCGCCGCCGCCATGAACCTCCACCATGAACCACCACTGCCATGAACCACCACTACCACCGTGAATTGAGAAGAACCACCGTGAACCACCAACAACAAACTAAAAAAACTCAGATCTGAAACAAAACCCTAAATAGAGACGGCGGCGATGGAAAACCCTAAATAGAGACGGCGGCGATGGAAAGAGATCTGAAAACCCTAACTCACAAACCTTAAATCTCGTAGAGGGATGATTTTGGAACTCGAAGAACGTAAATAGAGACGGCGGCGATGGAAAACCCTAAATCTATGCGGTGGAACATCGAAGAACATAAACCGATTGGAAAATCAAACTTGAAGAACATAAACATATCTTGATTCAAACCCTAACTCGTATATGAAAACCCTAACTCACAAATCTTGATTCAAACTCGTATATGAAAACCCTAACTCACAGATCTTGAACAGACGGTGGCGGTGGAACTTCGAAGAACAGACAACCTTCAATCTCGAAAACCTTCAATCTTGATTCAAATAGAAAGAGAGAGAGAGAGAGAGGGAGAGAGGGGATGATTATGGACGATGGTTCATGGCAACGGTGGAGCAACAGTAAAACGGTGATGCGGTGGTGAGAGGGTGGCGGTGGTGAGACCACTGACTGTGGGCAGAAATGGTGGAGTTGGAGATAATTAATATTTGTGAAGTAATAAATAAATTAAATTGCCACATAAGCTTTTTTTAATAAAAAAAATTAGATTATTGTCACCTCATCAGATTTTAACCGGCTACCTAAACACCAAGTCACCATATTCCCTTTTTTGAATAAATTAGAATTTAGGGTTCTTTCTTGGCCCGAAAAAATTGATGTTACCTTTATTGACAAATTTGGGTATTATAGTTACCTTTCTCGGCAATTTGCCCTTTATAATATATGCTTTCAAACTTTCAAACATTAAAATAACCCTAACAGTGAAAAACTAGAAATTCAATAAAATTCAGTAACCCTACCCAACAATGGAAAACTGGAAATTGACATGGAACTTTTCAAAAAAAAAAAATCCATTTAATAAGCATGTGGTCTTATATTGACTAATTCATTCAATCTATAATCTCTCTACGTGTAAAGCATGAAACTTGATGTTATTTAGAAATATATTAAAATATTATTAAAATCAATGTTAATATTTTCTTTCTAATATGTATTTAAGTTCAACTGACTTATATACACCTTCACAGTAACTAAATCATATGAATTTTTATAAAATTTTCTAAATAAAATTTCATTATATCTCTATTAGAGAAGTTTGCTGTCTTTCCAGGGAATAGGAAGCCCGAATAATCAAACTAGGGATAATCAAATGTTTATTACCGTATATGATATATATTACCCCACAATGATCGGATCTTATGATTCCAATCTTACGAAAAGACTAAAATAACCAATAATAATATCATGATTTTGTTCTTGAATTTGCCATGCTCAAGATGTTCTCAAAACCATTAAAACTACCCAAAACACTAAACCCTAAGCCCAATCATATCCAAACTTGTTTATTTCATAAACAAAAAAAAAAAAATCTCCCATAGATGTTTAGGTCATAAATAAACATAATTATTTTCAAAATTCTTTAATAAATTATTGAATGATACACAGATAGACCAATGAGTCTATATCTTGGTAGGAGTTGATGAAATGATGTGATGTGATCTGATCCAATATAAAAGCGCTGTGCAAAAAGAGGTCTATAGTTGTATACAACAATTATGCTTCTTTCACATAGTGTATGCTTTGCTACCAACATTTAGATCACCATTTCCTTACTCACAAAAAAAATACAATATATAGTTGTATACAACAATTATGCTTCTTTCACATATTGTATGTTTTGCTACCAACATTTAGATCACCATTTCCTTCTTTCACATGGTGTTTGGTTGGTATCATTTGGGGGATTTTATAGGATTGGAATTTCAGATCCCTTAAAATGTGATATTTGGTTTGAAAAAATGAGATGAGATTTGAAATCCTAGGAATCTCTAAAATCCAATAGATAAAGGATTTCTCAATCCCTTCACCCTCCTGGTATTTTGAAAACCCACATATGAGTATTCTCTTCAGCGACCCTCCGGATAAATTTCCGCTGAACCATCACCGCGTTCGCCGTCGCTTCTCTGTCGCCGTCGACCATCACCGTCAACGCTTCACCATCACCGTCGATCCCTTCCTTCGACGACAGAAAACCTTGTCGACAGGACCCGTTTGCTGTCGCCGTCGACCCCTTCCTTTGTCGACACAAACCCTAGTCGACGGAAATCCAAGTCGATGTTCGCCGCATGCCTTCGCCGTTTGTCGTCTTTCCTAGTCAACATTCGCCGCTCGCCTTCGCCCTCGCCGTTTGCCGCTTGCTCGCCATTCGTCGACTTTCCTAGTTGATGTTCGCCGCTCATCTTAGCCTTCGCCGCCGACCGAAACCTTAGTAGATGTGGTGGTTGGTGGTGGCAATGGAGGTTGCAAATGGTGTTGATGGAGTTTAGTGGTGGTGGAAATCCCACCTAAGAAATTTGAACCAAATACCAAATTGGATTTTAAATCCCACCAAATACAAATCTCATTATAAATGCAAATACCATAAAAAATATGATACTTGAACCAAACACCCTCTTAGAGCCTCTATATGTTGATTGGAATGGTTTTATTAAATGTTTTGAAGCTACAAAAACCGACTTTAAAACTGTATTATATATTATCCAACACTAATGCTTGCCTCTTTTACAGTTTATTCGAGACAAATATACACTATATCTACCAACATTTCATGATTTTACACATAATCAGATTGGTTGCGTTTGTTTTACAGAATGGGAAGGAATTAAATTGGATTCCTTATGAATTGAATTCCTATATGAATTGAATTCCTAAGTCATAAGGAATGACATTCGTAATCATGTTTGTTTCACAGAAAAGTAAATGGAATTGAATTACATTACATTCCAATTTTATGTTTGTTTTACACGTCTAACAAAAGAATTGCAATGAATTATATTAAAAGACCAAAATACCCTTAACTTATGTTTGTATTAAAACTTTATGTGTGTTCCATCTAAACCAACCGCCACCGCCACCACTACCATCGCCGCCGACCACCACCGTCACCGCCACCACCGCTACCGCCGCCGACCACCACCAACCGCCAACGCCACCACCGCCGCCGACCACCACCGCCGCCCCTACCATTACCAACCGCCACCGCCACCACCGCCGCCGACCACCAACCGCCAACGCCACCACCGCCACAGACCACCACCAACCGCCACCGCCACAACCACCACCGCCACCGACCACCACCGCCGCTGCCGCCGACCACCACCAACCTCCACCGCCGCTGACCACCACCAACCGCCACCGCCACCGCCACCCCCGCCACTGACCACCACCAACCGTCGCTGTCACCGCCACCGCCAACCACCACCAACCGCCAGCGCCACCACCACCACTGCCGCCGACCACCACCAACTGCCACTGCCACAACCACCGCCTCCGCCGCCGACCACCACCAACCGCCACCGCCACCGACCACCACCAACCGCCACCGCCGCCGCCGACCACCACCAACCGCGGAGGTGGCGGTTGGCAGTTCGTAGTGGTCGGCTGCGACGGTGGTGATCGATGGCAGGCGGCGGCGGTGGCGGTTGGTAGTGGTCGGCGGCGGTGGTGGCAGTTGGTGATGGTCGGCAGCGGTGGTGGTAGTGGCGGTGGCGGTTGGTGGTGGTCGGCGACGGCGGCAGCGGTGGCGGTGATGGAGGCAGCGGTAGCGGTTGGTGGTGGACGGCGGCGGTGGTGGCGGCAGCGGTGGCGGTTGGTGGTGGACGGCGGCGGTGGTGGCGGCAGCGGTGGCGGTTGGTGGTGGACAGCGGCGGTGGTGGCGGTGGTGGTCGGCGGCGGTGGTGGCGTTGACGGTTGGTGATGGTCGGCGGCGGTGGTCGGCGGCGGTGGTCGGCGGCGGTGGTGGAGGTGGCGGTTGGTGATGGTCGGCGGCGGTTGTCGGCGGTGGTGGTGGTCGGCGATGGTAGTGGAGGTGGCGGTGTCGGTTGGTGGTGGTCGGCGGCGGTGGTGGGGGTGGGGGTAGGGGTGGCGGTGGGTGGTGGGTGAGGGGTAAGGTGCGATTAGTTGATTAGGGTTAAATTAAGGGTAATACTGTGTTTTGTGAACATTACTTAGGAAAATGAATTGAATTACATAACATAAAGGAATGTTTAAATTCCAAGGAATTTGATTACGTTGCAAAAAATTTACCAAACGCAAAATTGAATGTAATTGGAATTAAAATCCATTACATTCCTTCACATTACGTTGAAACAAACAGGACCTTAGAGATGTAATGAAGTATTTTAAAAAGAAAACAAAAAACTTGTAACTGTTATAAATATATATTTAAGATTGTTATAAATATATATAGATAACAATATATGGATAAACACATTTTCAACACAAGCTACATATTGTCAACATTACCATCAACTCATTGTTTCCTAATTAATGGAGAACGGTAAATCAGTAGTGTATTTTGTAGTATAAATACTCCATCTTGTAATGAAAAATATTCACCGTTTGTATGAACTTTTATAAGTTATACACTTCTACTTCTTCTCCCACTTCCAATTCTCTCAAAGTTCTAAGGTTGTCTTGTTAATCTCTTGTTAATCTTGAGCTAAAATTGTTAAAATTATAACACGTTATCAGCACGAAAGTTTCTACTTCGTAATCAAAGAAAATCAACTACAAGAACCAAATCTTAAACAAGATTATCTTGAACCTCAAAGAAGGTTAGGAATATATGTTGAATATGAAACAAGTTCTATCATAAGATATCTTGAACCTTTGATGGGTGATGTTTTTACAGCACGTTTTGCAGATTGCCACTTTAATGAGGCAATTTTTCCAACATTAGGAGAAGAAAATAAAAATCAAGATAAAGATCTATCATGGTGTAAGCTTTCGTTATTATATTTTGATCCTCGTACAAAACAGTTTGAAATAGAAGTACAAAAGAGTTACAAAATTATACATACCAGCAGCCAATGCACCTGCTAGAATTGAAATACCAAATACAAAATCTGATGATAAATTTGGTCAAGAGTCTAAAACACGCCTGAAGCGTGGAAGGCCAATTGGTTTCAAGGATAAAAATCCTCGAAAAAGAAAGAGTATAGAAAGTACATATGACCATAAAGAAAATGTTCCTGAAGTAACACAAGATATGAACATTTCACTAGAATTGGAAATTGATGATACAAATAAAGAGGTTGCTATTCATTATGGTCGTACAAATATAATGTGGAACCGAGGGGAAACGGAAAATATAGATGCAATATTTTCTTAAACCGTTGCATGCGATATTATGAATGATGATCCCGAACCAAAGTTTGTCAATGAATGTCAAAATAGACATGACTGGGAAAAATGGAGAGATGTCATGCAGGTTGAATTAAATTCCCTTAATAAGCGTAATGTTTTTGGACATATTATACTCACATTAGGAACGGTAAAACCCGTAGGGTACAAATGGGTTTTCGTACGAAAACGAAATGAAAAAGATGAAATTATAAGATACAAAGCTAGACTAGTAGCTCAAGGTTTTTCTCAAAGACCAGGAATTGATTACGAGAAAATGTATTCCCCGGTTATGGATGCAATAACTTTTAGATATTTAATCAGTTTTGTGGTATCTAAAAATTTAGAGATGCGCCTAATGGATGTTGTTACGGCAAAACTGATTAAATATCTAAAATGCCTGAAGGATTTAAAATCTATATGAAAATCCCAGAAGGATTTAATATCTATATAAAAATCCCAGAAGGATTTAAAATGCCTGAAGCATTGAGTGCTAAACCCAAATAGATGTATTCAATCAAATTACAAAGATCTTTATATGGGTTGAAACAATCTGGACGCATGTGGTATACACGTTTGAGTGATTACTTGGTAAGTAAAGGCTATACCAATAATACAATTTGTCCATGTGTCTTTATTAAGAAAACAACATCTGGATTTGTGATCATAGCCGTTTATGTTGATGATTTGAACCTTATTGGAACAAATAAAGAAATCAATGAATCCGCTATGCTTTTAAAGAAGGAATTTGAAATGAAGGATCTTGAAAAAACCAAATATTGTCTTGGTTTACAAATTGAGCATATGAATAATGGAATACTTGTCCATCAATCAAATTATACAGAGAAAATTTTGAAACGTTTCAACATGGACAAAGCAAATCCGTTAAGCACTCCAATGGTCGTTCGATCACTGAACATTAACAATGATCCATTTCGACCTCGTGAAGAAAATGAAGATGTTCTTGGTCAAGTAGTGACATATCTTAGTGCAATTAGAGCTCTAATGTATCTTACTAACTGTACTAGACCCGGCATTTCTTTTACAGTTAATCTGTTAGCAAGATTTAGTTCAGCTCCTACAAAACGACATTGGAACGGGATCAAACACATTTTTGGATACCTTCAGGGAACTGTTGATTTAGGTCTATTCTATTCTAACTCGAAACCAGAGTTGGTTGGTTATACAGATGCAGGTTATCTCTCTGATCCTCATAAAGCTAGGTCTCAAACGGGATATGTATTCGTGCATGGAGGCATAACTATTTCATGGCGCTATCAAAAGCAATCGCTGGTTGCAACATCGTCAAATCATGCTGAAGTCATTGCACTACATGAAGCCAACAGATAATGTGTGTGGCTGAGATCCATGACAAAACACATTCTGACTTCATGTGGACTAGAAGGGGAGAAAAATCCGACTGTGATTTATGAAGATAATGCGACTTGTGTTACAGAAATGAAAGAAGGGTATATAAAGACTAATAGAACAAAGCATATACCATCAAGATTTTTCTCATATATTCAAGACTTGATAAAGGACAATCAGATTGAAATGAAATATGTTCAATCCAGTAATAATTCAGCAGAACATTTAACAAAGTCACTCCCTACTGTAATATTTAGAAAACATGTTCACAATATTAGAATGTGTGATCTTCATCAGATGTGATAGTTGTCTACATAAGGGGGAGTCAACTATACACTGCACTCTTTTTTCCTTCGCTAAAGTTTTTATCCCACTGGGTTTTTCTTTAGCAAGGTTTTTAATGAGACAATACTTCAAAGTTGAACTCTGAGTTGATAATGTATCATCCAAGGGGGAGTGTTATAAATATATATCTAAGATTGTTATCTATATATATCTATATAAAATGCTTACCAATTTTCCTAAAATAACTATAAATTGAGCCTTAATCAACCAATCACAACTTTCAATTTTAAAATTAATCAATTCTCAATTTAATTTTAGAAAAGATTAATCCGATGGAATTCAATTTGAAATCAATTGGGAGGGGTCTAGATGAAAATTATAAGGGGTTTTTATAAAACATGTGAGGTGTTTTAAAGAAAATATGAGGTGCTTATATAAAAATTGTATATTAATGTGATTAATTATAAGTTTTTTATAAATTATGTTTAGTAACTTTTCATATATTTTGTTTTGAGAAAAAATAATTATATATTTACGACCGTCTCATTTTTATCTACGTTTTGGTATAAATTTTATTGTAATATGACACTTTTTTAAAATTAGTATATTTTTAATTTTTTGTTATCCATTAATAGTAGTGAGTAGATATTTTTTTTTAGCTGAGTGAGTTTTTTTTTGGGATATGGTGATGAACTGAGTAGTGGGCTTGAATATCATATTTAAAGTGTTTAGTTATTGATTTTAAAATATTTTTAATCTTATTTTTTAAAATTAGTTATTGATTTGTGACAATAGTGATAATGTTACAAACAAAACAAAAAAAGTAGTCTACAGAACATGCTTCAAAAAATTTATTTGTTTTTTGTTACAAATTATGACATGTAAGTTTCCGGTGATATTATATTTATTGTATTTTTATTGTTTGGAAATTTTAATATCTCAAATACTCTTCAGAAATACCCGTGCGTGCACGGGTCAATAAACTAGTAAATATATATAGATAACGATATATGGATGAACACATTTTCAACACAAGCTACATATTGTCAACATTACCATAAACTCATTGTCTTCTAATTAATGGAGAATGATAAATCAATAGTGTATTTTGTAGTATAAAAATACTCATCTTGTAATGAAGAAAATACACCTCTTGTATGAACTTTTATAAGTTATACACTTCTACTTTCATTTCTCTCCAAGTTAAGATTGTCTTGTTAATCTTGAGCTAAAAATTGTTAAAATTATAATAGTAACAACTAATTTTAGTTTTAAAGGGTTAAAAAAATCAAAAAATAATAATATGATTTTCGTACACATAAACATATATAATATTTTATTTTATAAAAAAATAAACTTTTAAATTAAAATAGTTTTTAAGATGATTTTTAAAAAGAAAAAAAGTTAAAAAAAATAAAAAGATAGGGATCAGATGGTTTAAGAATGAAGGTGCCCAATTGTCGTAACAGGCTTTAGGCGGACACCCCATCTCGCATTTTTTAATGCGAGCAATGACCACTCATCACTTTCCGTCAAAACTTGCCTGAAGGATCATGCTTTCTTTATCACCCCCCTAATCTCATTTTATACCATTCTCCTTACGCATCTTTATCTTCTCACTCCGATATGGGATCAATAACGCTTGATTCTTACTTCTTTAATTCTCCCATGAACCAATTAGCTTTTCGATTAACGATCATTTTGGGAGGGATCGGATTGGCGTTTCATTTCAAATGTGGGGATGGTATGTAAAATCATGGGTAAGCATTACTTTTCTCATTCTGGTTTTACATGTTTGGAGTTGGTGTACTGATTTGAACTTGTACTTTATTTTGGGTTTGTGGTGTGCTGTGTGCATGAAAGGTATTCGATGAAATGTCAGATAGAAATGTTAGCGAAGTTATATGTTCTAGGGTTTGACTTTTGTTATTAGCTAATTAAGAATGACAACAAATAAAGTCATCTTTACAATGATAGGAATAAGATAGGAATAAAGTCGTTTATGATATTGGGTGAATATTCTGGGTCTTACATCACATTGTGCATCATAAGCTTTCAACGTCACCTGCTTATGATTTTAGATGCATCCCTTTGTAGTTAAACTATGTCCCCTCTGATTTCGACTTCTGCCTTCACATTTCGGTTTCAATTTCTGCCCCAATTTTACATTACTGGTAGGCTTCGAAGTTTATGGGATTAGCTATAGTTTGATGTTTCTTTTATTATAATTGTTTCTTTAATTCCATGTAATTCTACAAAAAAAAAAAAAAAAAAAAAAAAAAAAAAAAAAAAAAAGACAACAGATTTGTTCATGTGATTCTCTTGCTTTATAAAAAAATGAATATTTTTGGATTTAACAGATTGTATTGAGCATGTTATGTGACAACTTATTAAATACACAATATGTTTGATAAAATGCTTAAGCATCAAATGCCATTTGAATTCATCATTGTTCAAGCTAACTGGAATATGGTGTGCTAAAATTAAAAATGAATTGAACCTAACTGTCCATAATTTTGGATTTAATTTATTTCACATAGCTATGTTCACTCATTTACTTCAATGTTGATTCTCCATCTGTTGCTTTCTTAAAAAATGTGATTGTACCAAGAATAGGGACTACCGGGCAAGTCTTGGATGAATAATAGTTAGCAGGACAAGGGATATAAGATACGGATTGGGGGAAAATAAAATTGATGCTGATGACATTGACCCAACAGATTTTAAAACTAACAACATACGAGCATGAAAAATGAAACTTCCAAACAGTCTAGGGCTCGGTTTGCAAATTGGAGTTCTGAACTAACCAATCAGGGTGAACCGAATCGCTGTATTTGTATAATATATTGCAACATATATTTGTATGTATATCTAAGTTAATTGTTTGAGTAATGGAAACTTTTTAGTCAAGACAGTTTTGAATCATTCCTTCACATTGCTTCCAATCCAGTAGTCCTTTCATCACAGGATCTATTATTATAAATATTAGAGGTCATGATATAAAATTTCAAGCTGACTCTCTAGAACAGTAACCAGTTAATTAGTGACAGTAAACATGTGTTTTCTGCCGTCTTTTATCTCGCCACTAGAATTGAAATTGACTGCCCATTTACAGATCCATTTTCCAAATTCTCTTGTCTCCCGACCTCTGTCACACGCCTCTCAATGAAGAAAGCTGGTCTTTTTGGCTCTGGTAGATTCGTATTTTCATTTGTAAGCATGGAAATAACTTCTGACATGGTTGGTCTGTCCATGGCATGATCTTGGACGCACAAGAGACCCACATGAATGCATGTCATTACTTCTTTGGGAGTGCATGAATCTTCAAGTACTGGATCCATCAACTCCAAACCTCTGCCTTGGTTCCACAGTTCCCATGCCTGAAATTGGTGTAATCATTTATCATTGATGCTCTACTATGTCCCATTGATGAAAATCACTCTTAGATTTAACTTACAAGTCCTAGAAGATTAAGGGGGTGTTCCGAATCATAGCTCCCATGATTCATCTTGCTGCTTACAATCTCAAGCAACAAAACGCCGAAACCAAAGACATCTGTCTTGGTTGATACGATGCCATCTATCAAATACTCTGGCGGCATATACCCACTGGATATAAAAGCAAGAGTTAGCCTATATTACGTACTACAAGACAATTTTCATTTAGTTATACACCTACAAGTGTAACTAAAAGTCAAAAGACAATCACTGAACATGTTTATGTGTTTTTCCTACAGATAAAAAAGTGTGAAACGATATAATGACACCGAATAGTGCCGGAATAGACTTTTGACCTTAACTTTTATCGCGCTTTCTGAAAAGTATTGATAAAAACTTAATCTCTGAAAAGTGTCATGAAAACTAATAGATGACCCTTTCTCTGTGTCTATAATAAGTAGTTACGGACTTACCGTGTTCCAACGACTCTGCTTGTATTTGCTTCAGACTCGTCGATCCCAAACAACTTGGCCATGCCAAAATCTGCTATTTTTGGCTTCATGTAGTCATCTAACAAGATGTTACTGGCTTTCAGATCTCTATGGATTACTCTCAGCCTTGAAAACTTGTGTAGATATAGAAGTCCTTGAGCAATGCCGTCGATGATTACAAATCGGTTATTCCAACCCAGTAATCCTTTCCTCCTAGGATCTGTATAAAAATGAGTAAAGGCGGCTAAGGAATGAACCAGGTTAATTATATATATAATGTGGAAAATGTTGGATTCTTACCAAATAGAAAGAAATCCAAGCTATTGTTAGGCATGTATTCATATGCAAGGATTTTTTCTTGCTTTTCAATGCAACACCCTAGAAGCCTCACAAGATTAATGTGTTGAAGTTTTACAATGAGTTCTATTTCGTTTTTAAACTCCTTGACTCCTTGTCCAGAGCTTCTTGAAAGGCGTTTCACTGCAACCTCTTGCCCGTCAGCTAATTTTCCCTGTGAAATCCATCTCACACGAGTTTTTATTTGAAATTTTCTTAACTAGAGAATGTTTGAAAGTTTACCTTATAAACCGATCCAAAACCACCTTCTCCTAGCTTATTACTGCTTGAGAAATTGTTTGTGGCAGATGAGATGCTTTGAAAGGTGAAATAATGCAGCTCAGTGTTGATATTCTTATCTTTTCGCACGTAATTGTACAAGCGTCTAATATGATGCAACAACCATCTTTTCATCTTCTTAACTTTTCCTAATTTGTTAATATGATAAACTGGTTAGATAATAATAATGTTACTTTTGAAGCCAGCAGATGTACAGGAACTAACTTTATAAAAGTTCTTAAAGCAGTGTTCTGTAACTCTTTTTATTGGTGTAACTCTTTAGTATCACAAATCTCGCTATGAACCCTTGATTTATTCCATGGGCGAGTCATGTCGACATTGTTTTTTAGCAACTGGTGTCCTAGCTTCTTTGGATTCCCTTACTACATTGAGAGGGTAACAATGTCTGACGGTAGTAATAGTATCCTCTTGATCCATTTCAAGGAACTCGCATATTTTCACTTTGTAGGTAGATACATGAACATAAAGATAGAACTTTAGAGAATTTGGGCCACATTTCCTTGAAAATGGCAAACATAAAAGATAACCCGAACCTAGCTAGTTTAGTATTTGTATTTATTATTGTTAGAATAAGTATTCCTTAGGGATTAGAAGTGTAAATACATATAAAATAGATTTAGCTATTTTCATATATAGTTCTCTCATATATATTTTTGTAATGGCCGTTTCTTTTGTATCAATGAGAAGATTTACATTTCTCTCAATTCACCCTCTCTGATTTCACATGGTATCAGAGCCAGGTTCACCCGTGGTTGGTCAAAGGCCACACCGACTCCACGTAACCCATAAGTATTCACGTGTTAGGCGCAAAAAAAAAAGCCACACGTGAGGGGGCGTGTTGAGTGATGTCCCGTATCGGATGGGAAATGACTTTGTAATTTGCTATATAAGTGTTCTGGGTTACTCCTCTGTAACGCCCCAAGGTTTGAAAATTTCTTGTTATGTGTTTACCTTAAGTGTTATGTGTTTTACATGTTTAGTTAATTGTCTATATGTGCCAAGGTTCTAAAAAACGTAAGGCGTGGCGTGGCGGCGAGGTCAAGCCTCAAGCTTTACCAGCTATGGCGAAGCCATGACGTTTTTTAAGGCGTCACTTAAGGCGGCAATTTTGTATATATTTTATAATAATATATGTCCAATCTATCATTATTAATATACAATTTACACAAATTTACACAAATGAGGAGCAAAGTAACTTATACAAATTAAAAACTACAAATTTATAGAAGTTCAATACACGCGATCGTAAAATGTATATAAAAAAGACCATTTTTAAAAAAAAAATTAATTTCTGCGCGCCACGCTTTAAAAAACTCGCCATTTGGCGCGCCTTATCGCGCCTTATCCCGCCTTGTCGTACGCCACGCCTAACCCCACCGCCAAGGACTGTTTCGTAACGGCCGCCTCGCGCCTTGGCGCCGCCATGGCGCGTTTTTTAGAACCTTGATATGTGCTATGTGTTTTTGAACATATAGATGGAGGGTTATTATTGCTAATTCAGAATAGTTAAAGAAGTACAGGGACCATTTGTGTCAATTATGGAAGTTGTAGATACATATGAGCCTTTGTTTGACTCATTTGGAGTCAAAGCTCCAGTTCTTGCAAACACACACTCACGACACACACATACTCCCAACTTTAGCTACTGATTTTGATTCAAGGAAGGAAGATTATCATCTAAAAGTGATTCTATAACAATTTTACAGCAGAGGTATGTCTTCTAGATAAGTTTATTTGAGTTTTAGGTCAAGAAATGGATCCATAGGTTGAATCCTTGAGTTTTTGGTGTTAGTCTTTGTTTTTGTTGTTGTTTATTGATCCAAGAGGTTATAGTATGTGTTAGAGTTTGCTGTTTGATCAGATTTCGTGTTTTGGATCACTGAAAGAAGGTAATATCTCAAAATCCAGCTGCTGTTCGAGCAGAGTAGAAACCCTGCTGTACCGACTGTCCTTGCGACCGCATGGGTTATCCCTTGCGATCGCAAGGCAGTGTTTTAAGTGTTGTTGGTTGTTTTGCCCCTTGCGGCCGCAAGGAAGGTGACTTGCGACCGTAAGAGTGTGTTGTTGTGAGATTACCGTCTACGGACGAAGGAATCAAGCTTACTATCGCAAGTACATAACCTGCGATCGTAAGCAAGCTTAGAATCATCCCTTGCGAGTGAAGCAAGGCATGTTGTTTTAGAAAAGACTTTTGCGATCGCATAGGGTTTACCTTGCGATCGTAAGGATGTTGACCAGGACCCTTGCGGTCGCATGAGTGGGTGCTTGCGGTCGTAAGCAGTCTTCTAGTTTCAGATACAGTTTTGATCAGTATCTTTTGTAAGTCAAATACAGATGGTTATATAGTATTGTTTATTGCTTGTAGGTAATAAGAGTGGACGTTTCCGTTTTAGAGAATAGCTGTTTAAATTGCTGCTAAGGTGAGTGTACTTACCTTTAATCAGGTTAGCATACATGTGTATATTAATTGTATGATCTGTGATTGGTTATATGATAAAATTGCATTACTGACAGAGATAGGGTATATTGAGATCCTTATACCCAAGTAAGTGTCAGGGGTTACTTATACTTTATATAGTATACCCCGGGACTAGTTAATAGATTTGGAACAGTTTTGCAGATTGTAAATCGGGATGTGTGTCATCCTAGAGTCTTTCAGCTTTCATACTTTTATTATTATTTTAGTAGTATACTCACTAAGCGTTAGCTTACGTTCAGTGTTTTCTGCATGCAGGTGCGTCAGGTTCAAGCAAGGGGAATGCCCCAGTAGCTTCTTAGGCTGGATAGTTCTCGGTTTTTATGTTAGAAACGTTTTTAAAACACTACTTTTAGTAAGCAAGTTTAGCACCAATGTATATAGTAATAGTCTTTTGTAAAAACTCCGATCCTTTTTGGGTGCTAACAGTTGTATAATATGTTTAATAGTTTTTAGAAAAAGTGGTGTTACATCCTCTCATAACCAATTGGCTTTGAGTTGGAACCCTGGTATCAGAGCCATCGTGATCTCTCTAGTTTCCGCTGCCTTCTTTATCATCTACATCACGTCTCAGCCTTCGTGTCTCCCAACCGAAGGGTTCTGTGGTGTTGGTAATTGTTGATTGGCTTGAGTTTGAATCAATATTTAAACTCAATCGAGTTTTTGAAATTGTCAACATTTCTGAAATTGGTTGATCTCGGTTGATTGAGTTTGAATCGATTGGATTGTTATCGCTGAATCTGCAATTGAATCGATTGGATTAGATTGAGTTTTTAATCGATGTTCGTTTGATTGGGCTTGGCTTGAATCGGCAACTACGTCGGCGATTAGGGCATCACCAACTTAGCGAACTGTTGCTTAGCGAACTGCTGCTTAGCTAACTGCTGTTTTGCTTAGCGAACTGCTGTTTAGCGAACTGCTACTTTAGCGAACTGCTGCCTAGCGAACTGCTGCTTAGCGAACTTCTGCCTAGCGAACCTCTACCTTAGCGAACCTCTGCCTTAGCGAACATTGCTGTGAGCTAACTTAACATAATGGGTTTTAATCCTCATTCTAGTACAAGTACGCAATCATGTACTATTGGAAACCCGTTCACTCAACAGTCTTCTGGGTCTTTTCATGCCTTTGGAACTGGTTATAGTCCAAGAAATTTAGCAAAGCCCGCAACACAAACAATCCATATGTCTGCAATCGAGTATGATGCCTTTATGAAGTATCAAGCAGCACAACAATCTATTCCTAGTGCCACAAGACACTGTCTGATAATTACTCGGCCTTTATAGTCCAAAGCCACAGTCTATGGGCCCATGGAATGTTGATTTAGGTGCTACCGATCATTTGTGTGGTAACAAAGATCTCTTCTCTGCTCTTACATATTCAGATACTTTACCCCCTATTACTGTTGCCGATGGAAATTAAACGGCAGTTAATGGAATTGGCAAAACCCAATCTATTTCATCATTGTCCTTAGACTCTGTTTTATATGTGCCTAAAAGCCTCTTTAATCTTCTATTTGTCAGTCGTATCACTAAAACTCACTCGTGTTCAATAACCTTTACACCTGATTCTGTTTTCTTACAGGACCTAAGCACAAGACTGATCATTGGTGAAGGGCACGAGTCACACAGACACTATTACTTAGGGGGATCTCATCCATCCATAGCAGCGAGTGCGGTGTCTCCACACTATTACCATCACCTATATGGCCACCCTTCTCTCTCTAAGTTAAAGAAGATCGTGCCAAGTTTGTCTCCATTATCATCCTTAGAGTGTGAGTCATGTCAGGTAGGGAAACATACCCGCGGTGTTTTTCCTAAACAAGTAAATAATAGAGTTGATTCTCCTTTTTCCCTGGTTCACACTGATGTGTGGGGTCCTAGTAGAGTCTCTTCAAATTTGGGTTTCAATTATCTTGTCACTTTTATTGACGATTATTCTCGTTCTACTTGGATATTCTTAATGAAACAACGTTCTGAATTATTTCCAATTTTCCAAGAATTTTGTGCTGAAATAAAAACCCAATTTGGTGTAACCATTCGTACCTTGAGAAGTGATAACGCCCTTGAATATTTCTCCACACCCTTCAAAGAGTTTATGGCTTCCCAAGGCATGTTACATGAATCTTCATGTCCTAGAACTCCACAACAAAATGGTGTGACCGAAAGAAAAAATCGCCATCTAATTGAAACGACCCGCACCTTATTGTTGCATGCTAAACTCCCATTAAAATGTTGGGCTGATACTGTTATGACTGCATGATATCTAATCAATCGCATGCCATCATCAGTCTTACAAAACCAGACTCCATTCTCTGTTTTGTGTTTCCAAATCAAACCCTATATCACCTTCCTCTACATCCAATTGGCTCAGTGTGCTTTTGTTCATTGTCTGGATCCTATTAAAGATAAATTAGCTCCTAAGGCACTCAAATGTGTCTTTTTGGGTTATTCTCGGTTACAGAAGGGCTACAAGTGTTACTCTCCAAGCTTAAACAAATATTTCATGGTTATAGATGTAACATTCTTTGATCATCAACTCTATTTTTCCGTTGATCAACAGGAGTCTTCCAACATTGATTAAGTTATTCCTCTTCCTGTCCTTACGTCATTACCTGCTCACAGCCCTCCGAGTCCTTCCCATACTGATCCTCCGAGTCCTTCTAACTGATCCAACGTTTAAAACCTATCAGACGTCCTCCTCCCACCGTTCCTATGGATGAACTTGCAGATTCTCCTAACAATGGTACCTCTGACTCATCTCCTTCACCGACTGATCCATTGGCTTCGGTTATGTCAGAAGATGATCTACCTATTGCCCAACGGAAAGGTACAAGATCCACTGCAAATCCTTATCCCATATACAATTATGTCAATTATAATAGTTTATCAGCGACATATTCTGCTTGTATTGCAAGTCTTGCCTCTTGTTCTATTCCTAAGTGTGCAGGTGAGGCTTTATCTCATCCCGGTTGGCGTCAGGCTATGGTTGATGAAATGACAGCCTTACACTCTAATGGAACATGGGAGTTGGTTCCGTTACCTCCGTGTAAATCAAAAGTTGGATGTCGTTGGATATTCACTCCAAAAGTCGGACCGGATGGCCAAATTGATTGACCAAAAGCCCGGCTGGTGGCTATACACAAATATTTGTCCTTGATTATGGTGATACTTTTTCTCCGGTTGCCAAAATGACTAGTATCCGCATTCTTCTATCCATGGCCGCTATGCGTGATTGGTCTTTACACCAACTTGACATTAAAAATGCTTTCCTCGATGGTGATCTGCATGAAGAGGTTTATATGGAGCAACCTCCTGGATTTGTTGCTCAGGGGGAGTCCGGATTGGTTTGCAGACTAAGGTAGTCCCTCTATGGCCTAAAACAATCTCCCAGAGCCTGGTTTGGGAGATTCAGCTCTGTAGTGAAAGGGTTCGGAATGAAACAGAGTGAAGCGGATCATTCAGTCTTCTATCATCTTTCAGGGACACGGTGTACCTATTTGGTAGTGTACGTTGACGACATAGTTATCACCGGAAATGATCATGATGGGATACGACAACTTAAAGACTATCTTTTCAAGCATTTCCAAACAAAAGATATGGGCAATCTCAGGTACTTTCTAGGTATTGAAGTTGCAAAATCGAAAGATGGAATTTCAATATCCCAAAGGAAGTATGCTTTAGACATTCTGAAAGAAGCTCATCTAACGGATTGCAAGCCTGATGAGTCTCCAATAGATCCTAATGTTAAACTTCTCCTCGACCGGGGGAGCTTTTAACAGATCAAGGGAAATATTGGAGACTGGTTGGTCGGCTTAATTATCTCACAGTAACTCGACCAGACATCTCTTTTGCTATGAGTATAGTCAGTCAGTTTCTAAATGCTCCGTGTGATACTCATTGGGAAGCCTCTTTACGGATCTTGAAATACATCAAAAGGAGCTCCAGGAAAGGGTCTGTTGTATGAAAATAAGGGGAACATGGAGGTACTTTGCTACACTGATGTAGACTATGGTGGTTGTCCTTTCAATCGAAGGTCAACCTCAGGTTATTGTGTCCTCTTTGGGGGTAATCTAGTTTGTTGGAAAAGTAAGAAACAAAATGTGGTAGCAAGATCAAGTGCAGAAGCCGAGTATCGGGCAATGGCAAATGCAACATGTGAGCTCATATGGATCAAGCAACTTCTTAAAGAACTAAAATTTTGCAAGGTGTCACCAATGAAGCTCATTTGTGACAATCAAGCTGCACTTCATATTGCCTTCAACCCAGTTTTCCATGAGAGAACAAAACATATCGAGATCGATTGCCACTTCATTAGAGAAAAACTGCTAGATGGTTCAATCAGCACAGAATTTGTTAATTCAAGTGACCAGCTAGCAGATGGTTTTACAAAGTCTCTAAGAGGTCCTCGTGTTGAATACATATATGGCAAGCTTGGAGCCTATGATATATACGCTCCAGCTTGAGGGGGAGTGTTAGAATAAGTATTCCTTAGGGATTAGAAGTGTAAATACATATAAAATAGATTTAGCTATTTCCATATATAGTTCTCTCGTATATATTTTTGTAATGGTCGTTTCTTTTGTATCAATGAGAAGATTTACATTTCTCTCAATTCACCCTCTCTGATTTCACAATTATAATGGGAGATAACAGGGGAAATCAATACCTCTAACATAGAGATTCTTGCATACGAAGTAACATGAAACGAGTGAAGCTAAAGATCCAAGCCCAATGATCAACCAAATCCAGCTCTTCTTCCTTTCTGCACATGAAGAAAATTAACTCTCTTATTTACATAATCGTTTGCAGCAAATGGTGGTATCTATCTTGCTAATAGTTTACTAAAGCCTTCATAAAAAAAGTTTACTGGAAAGTATATCGGATAGTGGATGAAAGAGATTTGTGGATGTTCACATATATGTAAGTAAACTAGCAACCAAGAAAGGAGTGGACAAAGTTGTTTGTGCCTTGAAGCTGATTGACAATTTAATAATCAGAATGTTTGTAAACTTTTGATTCGAACGCGTAGTTATGATCAGAATGTCTATATCCAAGTATCCGTTTACTTATGTTTGTGGGTACTCTTTATTCTAAATCATTATATTTCCAGTAAAAATGTTATCCAAGTATCAAGAGTAGTAAAAATACTAACCTTGATGGACAAAGATATAGTATTCTATGTCTTGTTCAGCTTCTGCTGGATTGTACAACTTTTTACCATAAGTCTTGCAGCCTGTCCTGTTTTTGGTTGCAAAGGAATAAGCAGCACAAGAGCAATTTGTCCAGCATATTCTTTTACAATCATATAAGGTCAAGTTTTGGCTTTCATCATACTCATACTCATCGACATATATGTCATATATAGTACTTGGGAAGTGATAATCTTGTCCCAACTGAAAGAGATGATCTTTCCTGCATTTTAAGCTTTCAAACTTGGCTAAACCATAATTACTGGTTAAAGTGCAGAAGACACCTGAGTTGAGAGTAGAACTTTCAAGCTCACCGGCTTCAGTCATCCTCAGAGCTGGAAATGAATCAAACGATTTTGTTAAATATGTGAAGGACTGCTCAGTCTCATTAGATATATAGTAGAGGCGGACATCTGAACTGAAAGATTGTAGATTTATGTTTCCAAATTGACCATTATTCCTCCAAGTTCCACTCATGCGGTGGATCTTTCCTCCCTTCAAGATCACCAGTTGAGCTGTGCCATTCGGGTCTGCCCTTAGTGTAAAGGATCCACGGGCTGGTAGCCGAGAGCTCACCCAGGAAGTTAGAGACCATCTATGCCCGGTCTTGAGATTAATTCCCAGTTTCATCCCCGGTAGAAGTGTATCTGTTGGGTAATCAAAGCTCTGCCATAAAACCTGCTTAACAGACCCATCTGGGTACACTTCTTGCAGCACCAAATTTCCAGTATCCAAGAGTTTAGCACTTACGTTACGTGTTACTAGAGAAGTAGGGTTGAATAGATCCACAACAGTGCCTCCGCTAGATAAAATGCTGAGCTTCCCATGGACATCTATGGTTAGTTTGCCATACATATCCGGAATCGGATTGTTTCTGTTTGCTACCCAAACTGCTCTTTTACGTAAGTCGCCTGTATGCAAATGCTTGTTGTTGTTGTAGAATATCCCTAAATAAGGGCTCACCATAGTGCCAAAGCTAAACAACTTTAAACTGAAGACCCTGTTTGATGAAGTCAACTCATCCCAGTCCTTGAGCTCTTGACCTTGGTGTAAGGTATCTGTTCCTGAGTAACAAGGGTGGTTCTGCAACAAAAAGCAAAATACTATGAGCAAGAGAATTATGCTTTTGTCTGCCATTGTTTTAGCTTGGGTACACAAATGCTCTGGGATATTGGGAAGAGGTTATATTATGGGTGGTAGCACAAATAATATGGAGTAGAAGTCAAGTCTTGAAAAGCTTAGTCAACATAAATAGAACAAAAAAAAAAAAAAAAAACTTAAGTTGACTTGATTTCCACATCTTTTGTTTTGTGTTACACATAGTCAATATAAATAGACATAGGGGAGGGTTCATGCGAGAACCGTTGTTAGTGCGAGAACCGCGAGAACCAATCTTAGCCGTTCCTTGGATATGGGAAGTATCATGGATGGAGAGCGTGGAGGGATATGGTGTGGCAGGGTGCATGTGAGGAATTCATGGGTGGGCAATGACATTGAAGGAGGGGGAATTGGACGGCTTAGATTGGTTCTCGCGGTTCTCGCGCTAACAACGGTTCTCGCATGAACTTTTGTCAATAGACATATATCTATTTAATTAGGAAGCCTGCAACTGGTCCAAATCCTCTTGATTTGTAGACCTTAAAAAACAGGGTAGAGGTTGACCAAGTCTTGTGAAAGCATTAATGGAGGCTTTTGAATAAATGTCACTTAACACAAAGTGGATGTCTATTATAGTTGACCAAGTGTAATATAAATAATATGGAGTAGAAGTCAAGTCTTGAAAAGCTTCTGAGAGTATCGGAAAATATAAAGTTTGAAGTTCTTTTTGTGTTTGGCACTAGAATAAGCCCTTATTTAGGAATATTTTACTACCACAAGGTTCAAAACTACATAAACTTTCATTCAATGCACATTTTTGGGACCAAGTTCTTGTTCATTCAAGTATTTAAAAGTTTGAACTCGGTTTCAAAAAGGAAAATATTCAAAATCTAGATCCATTTTCAGGTTTTCAGACATTGGAAAGCTTCTCATTGCTGACTTGTAGTGTTCAGATTGATCATACATTGAATATAAACGTTTTGTGACTTTTGGGATTGAGGATATCATCCGAAAATCATCTCGGTGTCTGCAAGCTGATGAATCTACAACTGAAAATTTTGGAGTATTGGGAGCTAAACTTTCAAAGACAAATTCCACTTCACAAAACAGTACGTGGTGATTAATTTTCATGGTTGCAGTTTCCTGAAGAATAATTTTGGTGACATAATGTTCTTCTTTGATACTAGTTAAACCGACAAATCTTTAATGTTAATCATGTTAGTACTTCATTTAGTGCTGTTGTTTCTTGATGATCAATTGGAGAACCAATTTTCACCATTCCAAGAGTTGAAATATATGTTGAAAGTAGATTTAAAAGGTTACTAACTTACTATGCAATCACACTAGCTAAGCATCCAATACATCCTACATCGATTATATGGTGTCTGGACTTTTTTCCTGAAATCATGTAAAAAATTTATATTTATATAAAATAAGTTTGATATTTTAACTTAATTAGTTAATTACTTTAAGTAAAAAATAAAAAAAAACCAAAGGGTCTGTAGCCAGTGGTATCTGATGTTGTGAAGTGGTGTCCTCTCTTAAGAGGTGCGGGTTCATGTCCTGTTGTGGAAGATGAAGTAGATTTAGATGTAGGTTTAGTGGTGTGTGTTTGCCGTTTAAAAAAAAAGTTAAAAAGGGGAAAGATATATTGCAGGTGCTGCCACTCTGAGTGCTGACGTTGCTTTGATCAGTACAACTTTCCTGGGGTTTGATTTTGGATCTGCCCTTTGGTTCTTCCATTGGATTAAAGCGACCATACAAGTAAGCTATGTCCCCTACATCTCCCGTCAGATTTCGATTTCGATTTCAATCTCAATTTATTTAACTGATTACAGTCTTAGAAGTTTTTGATATTAGCTGCAATATGATTGTTTCAAATGTAGTTGTTTCTGTAATTCCACGTAATTGTACAAAAAAAACATCAGATTATTCCATCTGATTCTCATATGTATTATCACAAATGTGATATATATATATATATATATATATATATATATGTGATTGCCCACACATGAATTCCTCACATGCACCCTGCCACACTCTATCCCTCCACGCTCTCCATCCATGAAACTTCCCATATCCTGGGAACGGCTAAGATTGGTTATCGCGGTTCTCGCACTAACAACGGTTCTCGAATGAACCCTCCCCTATATATATATATATATATATATATATATATATATATATGTAGGGGAGGGTTCAAACGAGAACTGTTTTTCGTACAAGAACTGCGAGAACCAATCTCGGCCGTTCCTTGGATATGGGAACTTCATGGATGGAGAGCGTGGAGGGGATCAAGTGTGGCAGGGTGCATGTGAGGAATTCATGGGTGGGCAATGACATTAAAGGAGGGGGAATTGGACGGCTCAAATTGGTTCTCGCAGTTCTCGTACGAAAAACGGTTCTCGTTTGAACTTTTGCCCATATATATATATATATAGGGGACGGTTCAAACGAGAACCGTTTTTCGTACGAGAATTGCGAGAACCAATTACAGCCATTGATCAAAGAGATGGATGGTTGAGATTAAAGAGTTGTTAATGGATAACCTTAAACAAATCAAACTTATCCTTAATTAATTAAGGGTAGTTTGGACATTTTTACATTACCCCCGCATTTTTTAAACTAATATATACATCAAACGGAAAAGTGTTAAATTACGAAAATTATACCAAATTAACGATAAAATTATGCTCTTTAATTTGAGACCCGTCTTGATATATTTTTTCAAATTTTTTTTTTGTGTTTGCTGGGTTTTTTTCTGTATAGCTCAAAATTTGCACTAGTGCAAATTTTGCTGGGTTTTTTTTTCTGAACAACACGAAATTTGCACTAGCGCAAATTTTGCACAAGTGCAATTTTTGCATATATTTACCTGGTTTTTCAGCACAGGTGTAGATATGCATTAGTGCAAATTTCGAGCTGTACTGAAAAAAAAACCCCAACAATCATGAATTTTTTTTTTCAAAAAAATATAGCAAGATCGGTCTTATATATAGCCATTGTTAACGAGAAAATTATACTCTTTAATTTGAGACCGATCTTGCTATATTTATTCAAAACTTTTTTTATGTGTTTGCTAGGTTTTTTTTTTACTACAGCTCGATATTTTCACATGTGCAAATATGAAAATATTTGCACAAGTGCAAATATTTTTGCACATGTACAAATATTTTTTTCATATGTATATATCTATGAAACGGAAAGGTGTTAAATTATGAAAAGTATACCAAATTAACGAGAAAATTATACTCTTTAATTTGAGACGGGTCTTGCTATATTTTTTCGAAACTTTTTTTTCTGTGTTTGCTCGGTTTTTTTCATTACAGCTCGACATTTGCACACGTGCAAATATTTTTGCATCTGTGCATATTCTTATATTCAACTATTTTTTTCAGTACAAATGTAAATATGCACATTTGCACTTGTGCAAATTCACATATTCATCCAAAATAACTTTAGCTTTTAAGTTATTTAGATATTTTACCAAGCTTTAGTAATCTTATTAATGAACAAATAGAAATATTAGTATTTTTTAAAATTTGAAATCTAAACCAAATGAAAATCCAAATAGATGTACATTACTCAAACAAAGACCTAAATATTAATTATAGTAATCAAATATACATAAAAATATCTTCAAACAATTAGAATTAAAAGGCCTTATGACCTATTTAACTTATTTTCTATTTTACTAAACTACTAAATAACTTTTTTGATAAAATATAAATTACAAACAAAAAACTATCTTACATTACTTTTCTTTTTAAAATATTACTGGCATTTTTAGTATATCAACTATTAAACTAATAATAATAATAATAATAATGTAAAAGTAAACTAATAATCATGTACCTACAAAGCTAGAAATTATAAAAAATTGTGACGGCACTTTTAAGTATATCAATTAAAGTCTGACATGTACCATCTTCATCATCACTCAGAGAAACCATGGCGACGGAAAAAAAGCTCCGATCAAAATAGCGAGAGCAGGCGGCAAGAGATTTGTTCGTCGACCAAAACATAGAAGCGTCGGGGTTGCCGGAAACATAACACGCCACCATTGGAACTTTAGCCGGAAAAAGGAAGCGACCACCGCCGTTGCCTAGAAACCAATCGGTAGATCTGCAATTTCTCATTCTTATCCTCGGATCTCCGCCAAAAAATAGATATCACTACCAATAAACTCTCCACCATCATATGTAACACTCGGCTTGCATAAGGCATACTAGATCTGGTTTTCATCTTTGCGATCGCCATGGTCTGTGCAAAATGAGGCCTCTGTTGAGCTCGTAGAGAAACGGTGGTCAAAGACAGGGAAATCAGAAAACCGAGCCCCGAAATCGAGGGAGCCTAAGCGTCGTGGTGGTGATCGATGGTACCTTCTCGACGGTTATCGCCGGTGATGGTAGTAGGTGAGAAGAGAGACACATGGAGAGGGGTGGAGAATGATTGTGTGGTCTGTGGTGTGTGTTATGCAATTGACGAAGTCTGACAATTTGAATGGTCTTAAAATACCATTATACCCTTGGTAATTAATATCAATTAATGTAAAACCTTAATTTCTACAAGTTAAATGATTGGTTGAAAATGGTTCTCGTACGAAGAGTGGTTCTCGTTTGAACTGCAGCTTATATATATATATATAGGCAAAAGTTCAAACGAGAACAGTTTTTCGTACGAGAACTGCGAGAACCAATCTGAGCCGTTCAATTCCCCCTTTTTTAATGTCATTGCCCACCCATGAATTCCTCACATGCACCCTGCCACACTTGATCCCCTCCACGCTCTCCATCCATGAACTTCCCATATCCAAGGAACGGCTGAGATTGGTTCTCGCAGTTCTCGTACAAAAAACAGTTCTCGTTTGAACCCTCCCCTATATATATTATATATATATATATATATATATATATATATATATATATATATATATATATATATATATATATATATATATATAGGGGAGGGTTCATGCGAGAACCGTTGTTAGTGCGAGAACCGCGAGAACCAATCTCAGCCGTTCCTTATATATGGGAAGTATCATGGATGGAGAGCGTGGAGGGATAGGGTGTGGCAGGGTGCATGTGAAGAATTCATGGGTGAGCAATGACATTGAAGGAGGGGGAATTGGACGGCTTAGATTGGTTCTCGCGGTTCTCGCGCTAACAACGGTTCTCGCATGAACTTTTGTCTATATATATATATATATAGTAGCATGAAACCTGCGCAATGCGACGGCAACGAATAATTTATACTCCTTAACATGCTCATTTTCAAGATGTAAGGAGTATGATATTTATGTAATACGATGATGACGAATAATTTTTGTTAGATGACATGTCTATTTTTTTACCTTTTTTTTCAATCTTTTACTTTTCTGTTCTCCAAAATTTAAAAAAAATGTCAAAAAATTATTTTTTTAATAATGAAGTTAATTTGTATTGGCTTTGACTTTCAAATTTTTTTATTGACTTTGATTTTCTTAAATATGTAAAGTTTAGTTATTAAAATGGAATATAAGAATTGTGAAGTCAAAGAGCAATTGTGAAGATTGATAATTCTCATTGATACAAAAGGAACGATTATTACAAAAATATATAAAAATGAGAGAGCTATACAGGGAAATAGCTAAACCTATTTTATATGTATTTACACTTCTAATCCTTAAGGAATAATATTCTAACACTCTTCCTCAAGCTGGAGCGTATATATCATAGGCTCCAAGCTTGCCATATATGTATTCAACACGAGGGCCTCTTAGAGATTTTGTAAAACCATCTGCTAGCTGGTCACTTGAATTAACAAATTCTGTGATGATTGAACCATCTAACAGTTTTTCTCTAATGAAGTGACAGTCGATCTCGGTATGTTTTGTTCTCTCGTGGAAAACTGGGTTGGAGGCAATATGAAGTGCAGCTTGATTGTCACAAATGAGTTTCATTGGTGATACCTTGCAAAACTTTAGTTCTTCAAGAAGTTGCTTGATCCATATGAGCTCACATGTTGCATTGGCCATTGCGCGATACTCGGCTTCTGCACTTGTTTTTGCTACCACATTTTGTTTCTTACTTTTCCAAGAAACTAGATTAACCCCAAAGAGGACACAATAACCTGAGGTTGACCTTCGACTGAAAGGACAACCACCATAGTCTGCATCAGTGTAGCAAAGTACCTCCATGTTCCCCTTATTTTCATACAACAGGCCCTTTTCTGGAGCTCCTTTGATGTATTTCAGGATCCGTAAAGCGGTTTCCCAATGAGTATCACACGGAGCATTTAGAAACTGACTGACTATACTAACAACAAAAGAGATGTCTGGTCGAGTTACTGTGAGATAATTAAGCCGACCAACCAGTCTCCGATATTTCCCTTGATCTGTTAAAAGCTCCCCCTGTCCAGGTAGAAGTTTAACATTAGGATCCATTGGAGACTCAACAGGCTTGCAATCCGTTAGATGAGCTTTTTCCAGAATGTCTAAAGCATACTTCCTTTGGGATATTGAAATTCCATCTTTCGATTTTGCAACTTCAATACCTAGGAAGTACTTGAGATTGGCCATGTCTTTTGTTTGGAAATGCTTGAAAAGATGGTCTTTAAGTTGTCGTTTCCTATCATGATCATTTCCGGTGATAACTATGTCATCGACGTACACTACCAGATAGGTACACTGTGTCCCTGAAAGGTGATAGAAGACCGAATGATCCGCTTCACTCTGTTTCATTCCAAACCCTTTCACTACAGAGCTGAATCTCCCAAACCAGGCTCTGGGAGATTGTTTTAGGCCATAGAGGGACTTCTTTAGCCTGCAAACCAATCCGGACTCCCCCTGAGCAACAAATGCAGGAGGTTGCTCCATATAAACCTCTTCATGCAGATCACCATGGAGGAAAGCGTTTTTAATGTAAGTTGGTGTAGAAGCCAATCACGCATAGCGGCCAATGATAGAAGAATGCGGATTCTAGTCATTTTGGCAACAGGAGAAAATGTATCACTATAATCAAGACCAAATATTTGTGTATACCCTTTGGCCACCAGTCGGGCTTTTAATCGATCAATTTGGCCATCCGGTCCGACTTTCGGAGTGAATATCCAACGACATCCAACTTTTGAATTACCCGGAGGTAACGGAACCAACTCCCATGTTCCATTAGAGTGTAAGTCTGTCATTTCATCAACCATAGCCTGACGCCAACCGGGATGATGTAAAGCGTCACCTACACACTTAGGAATAGTAACAGAGGCAAGACTTGCAATACAAGCAGAATATGTCGTTGATAAACGATTATAATTGACATAATTGTATATGGGATAAGAATTTACAGTAGATCTTGTACCTTTCCGTTGGGCAATAGGAAGATCATCTTCTAACAGAACCGAAGCCAGTGGATCAATCGGAACAGTAAGGCGAGGACGTCGCTGATAGGTTTTTAACGGAGGATCAGTAGTAGAAGAACTCGGAGGATCAGTATTGGAAGGATTCGGCGGGTTGTCAGCAGGTAATGACGTAAGGACAGGAAGAAGAATGACTTGATCAATGTTGGAAGACTCCTGTTGATCAACGGAAAAATAGAGTTGATGATCAAAGAATGTTACATCTACAACCATGAAATATTTGTTTAAGCTTGGAGAGTAACACTTGTAGCCCTTCTGTAACCGAGAATAACCCAGAAAAACACATTTGAGTGTCTTAGGATCTAATTTATCTTTACTAGGATCCAGACAATGAACAAAACACACTGAGCCAATTGGATGTAGAGGAAGGTGATATGGGGTTTGATTTGGAAACAAAACAGAGAATGAGGTCTGATTTTGTAAGACTGATGATGGCATGCGATTGATTAGGTAGCATGCAATCATAACAGTATCAGCCCAAAATTTTAACGGGAGTTTAGCATGCAACAATAAGGTGCGGGTCGTTTCAATTAGATGGCCATTTTTCCTTTCGGCCACACCATTTTGCTGTGGAGTTCTAGGACATGAAGATTCATGTAACATGTCTTGGGAAGCCATAAAGTCTTTAAAGGGTGTAGAGAAATATTCAAGGGCGTTATCATTCTCAAGGTACGAATGGTTACACCAAATTGGGTTTTTATTTCAGCACAAAATTCTTGGAAAATTAGAAATAATTCAGAACGTTGTTTCATTAAGAATTTCCAAGTAGAATGAGAATAATCATCAATAAAAGTGACAAAATAATTGAAACCCAAAGTTGGAGAGACTCTACTAGGACCCCACACATCAGTGTGAACCAGGGAAAACGGAGAATCAACTCTATTATTTGCTCGTTTAGGAAAAACACCGCGGGTGTGTTTTCCTTATTGACATGACTCACACTCTAAGGATGATAATGGAGACAAACTTGGCACGATCTTCTTTAACTTAGAGAGAGAAGGGTGGCCATAAATATGATGGTAATAGTGTGGAGACACCACACTTGCTACAATGGATGGATGAGATCCCCCTAAGTTAATAGTGTCCGTGTGACTCATGCTCTTCACCAATGATCCGTCCTGTGCTTAGGTCCTGTAAGAAAATAGAATCAGGTGTAAAGGTTATTGAACAAGAGTGAGTTTTAGTGATACGACTGACAGATAGAAGATTAAAGGGGCTTTTAGGCACATATAAAACAGAGTCTAAGGACAATGATGAAATAGGTTGGGTTTTGCCAATTCCATTAACTGCTGTTTTATTTCCATCAGCAACAGTAATAGCGGGTACAGTATCTGAATATGTAAGAGCAGAGAAAAGATCTTTGTTACCACACAAATGATCGGTAGCACCTGAATCAAGAATCCATGAGCCCATATACTGGCCTTGGACAGCAAAGGCCGAGTAACTACCAGAGTGTCTTGTGGCACTAGGAATAGATTGTTGTGCTGCTTGATACTTCAGAAATGCATCATACTTAATTGCAGACATATGTATTGTTTGTGTTGCTAAATTCCTTAGACTATAATCAGTCCCAAATGCATGAAAAGACCCAGAAGACTGTTGAGTGGACTGATTTTCAGTAGTAGTACATGATTGTGTACTTGTACCAGAGGCATAGTGGGCTGACCCAGTCAGCTTATCCGAAGTAATTGACGAGCTTCCCATGATAAATGATTGTGTGCTTGCTGGAGGATCAATAACATCACCCATGATACTCAATTAATGGCAAACCAGTAAATAATGCAAACAAATAGCAAATGGCTTGAAACAATTGGTTTGAAGCAATGGCTTGAAACAAACTGCTTGAACAAATGGCTTGAAGCAAACTGCTTGAATCAAACGTGAAGCAAACGGCTTGAACAAATGGCTTGAAGCAAACAGCTTGAAGAAGCAAATGGCGCAAGGCCAAACAGCTGAAAGCAAATGGCTTGAAGCAAATGACGCAAGGTCACGAATGACGTCGACGCAAGGCAAAAGGGCGACTGTCGATAGGGTTAACACTAAATCGAAACACCAATCAATATATAATCAGTGAATTGATCAAGAATCAACCAATCAAAGAGCAACTGAATCAAGCAGCAATCGACAAAATCAGAAACACCAGTCGATAAATCAACCGATCGACTGAATTGATACACCAATCGATAAATCAACCAACGACAGAATCAAGCGGCCACTGAATCACGTGAGGAAGAAGGTTAGCAGTAGCGGCAAACTCAGATACACCAAGATAACCTTCGGAATCGGATACATGAAGGTGGAATATGGTGAGTGCAGCGGATTAGGGTTTCATAATGGCTCTGATACCATGTGAAGTCAGAGAGCAATTGTGAAGATTGATAATTCTCATTGATACAAAAGGAACGATTATTACAAAAATATATAAATATGAGAGAGCTATACATGGAAATAGCTAAACCTATTTTATATGTATTTACACTTCTAATCCTTAAGGAATACTATTCTAACAAGAATCATATTAACCATATTTAATAGTTACTTAATTTAGTTTATATGTGGGACAATTTAGTAATTTCAAAACACAAAATTTAAGAGTTTAAGCAAAAGGCTTAAATGTTTTATAAGATAGTATAGATATACTAGTTATATTTATAGGCTGTGCTACGCACAACCCACAACATTCTATATTGATTTTTGAGTATGAATACGTAATTTACAAAAACATTGATAATTGTATTCTAATATAAAGAGGACATTAATCCAGTTCATAAATGGCTAACCGATATGTATAACATAACAAACCTATTATGTCATACCCAACTATTGAAATACAAAACACCAGCCTAAGCTAGCAACATCATACACTTCAAAATCAATGAATCTATACTATTTCAACTCAGTTATGTATTAGATATATAATTTAAAAGAAGCAAAAGATAATTAGTTAGATAGGTCCTCCAAACTCATACTTTGTTTTTTCTTTAGCAACAATGTAGACATTGTGGTATGCTTCTTAATCAAAACTTCCTTATACCTTGTCTAAAAAGCAACTAAGAGTAAAGATCTATGGTTTTGTCACCAATCCTGACCTATACATAACCGAAAAGAACGTTTTTTGCAACCTTACGAGGAAATGATATCTAATATAAAGTTGAACTTTATTTACAAATAATAAATAAGAAACTTGAAAGGATGCTCCCAATTGCACCATCTTGCATCCTAACTCATAAAAGTATGAGCATCGAGATCTTAAACACATCATCAGCCCATATTTCTTCCCACGTTCTGGCATGGAAACAAGATACATGATACTTTAAAGAGATTGACAATAATGTCGCTAGCATTTATCACAAAGTAAACAAAACAATTAACATACAAACATATTTTTTTGCTAACTGATCAAAAGCATAAAAGATGCACACTATATGACTTTCGATCCCAGGCAGTTTACTTCTCAACAATTTTTAACCAAAATCATGAAAGATAGAAACAAATCAACAGGCAGTTTACCAAGACATGCAATTACCAACCGAATGTTCATCTCTGGTTGTCAATACCATTCATAAGTCGCCAACAATTCCAATTACAAGACGTAATTGTGTTGTTTTTAAGATAAATAAAATTATGAGAACAAAGGAAAATTATATGCGAATTCATCTTAATTTAATTTCAAGTTGTATTGGTTCCAACACACCTACATATACACGTGTTGTCGTAGGGTAACGTTTTATACTTAAAGATATAATGCTAAACCAAATCCGCCTTCTAGATAACCTTCGCGAATGGCTGTGTGTGTCCCCCATCGAAAAGCTACTGCCAACGGGTTTGTAAACGGGTTGCCACGGCGGTCTTGACCGGAATGAGATCGCCAAGTTTCTCATTTTGAGGATAGTCCTTGACTAAGTTGCAAGCCATAAGATAGAGCTCATTTAACAGTCCGAGTTCCATAGCTACTGTCATTATGTTCAAAGCTGAGATTTGACAATCTAATGATAGATATATATTGAGATTCAGAGATTCAGAACTCCGTCCACCATGTTAGGTGGGGTGGAGAAAGTAAATGGCAAGATGACAGACATAACGATAACAATTCAAAATGTAACAAATGTGTGTCTATATGTGTGAAACAGAACATATGTTTGCTAGTAAATGAGTGAGGATCTTTATTTGAACTGAAGTTTAATACTATAAATGGTTAACTTATTATAAAAAAACTACATCAGATTAAATCTATGCCTCCTATGTCTTACAAACACTTATTGACATCTCGAAACTTACATGTAATTATGTGTAGAATATTAAATAGAGACTTGCCAAATATTGGCATAGTTTTAACAAATTAACAAAATACACATTTCAGTTTTAAGTATTGAGAACACAGTGGAATGGTAAACAACAAACATATATACTTTTATATTTTAGGAAATTTGTGCGTGGTGTCCTTGTTGTCTTTTGTTTTATTACTTTCATGGGGTTAATGTTTAAATCACCAAGTTCAACAAAACATAAATAGTTACCTATTATTTTCGTTAAAAATGAGTATCATATATATCATTGACCCTGCTATAGTAGGTTTTACCAAAAAAAGCACTTATTCATGCAGATGACTAACCAAGCTTTGCAATAACATGAACCTATGTTTCACTTCTAGTGCACAGATCACAAAGGGTTTATTTTCTATGTATGTATTGATTGTATTCTAAAGTCATGTTCTGGCATACCACATCTAAGTAATGAACAGCTCGTGCTCTTAAGTAAAGCAGTATGCAGTAAAAATAAGAATGAAAGGTAAAAGAAATCTAAAGAATATACAGGCTTAGACCAAGAATGCTAGCATAATGTAACAAGCTTTCTCCTGGACATTTAATCAAACACATTATATGCAGTTACTAAATTGCCGCCAATAGCTAAGAGAACATAAAACAATATGTGACAGAATCCATTAATTGATCGTGTAAAAAAGAATATTTTGCAGGGTTGGGTAAATTTAGAAATGAAACAATCGAGTTGAGGAGTGGTTCTTCAGATTTCACTACCAAGAACCTGAATTAGGATGTCAAACAATTATGGAGTAGACACCATTGTCCAAAGAAGTAGAAGTACCATATTTTACATGTCCCAACAGGCAAGGAAGACAGAAGAAGAATAAGCGTACAAGCATACTAATACTTTTGAGGATACAAAATATGTGATCAAAGTATACTCTTTTTCATTCCAAAAAGATACAAAAAGACTTGCAGGTGAAGATTAGGGCACACAAGTAAGAGTGATTTAGATAAAAAAAAAAAATTGCAAAACATTAAAGTCCACGTAAAGTAGGCAAGGACACATGCAAGGAAGCAATTGCGTGAGGCAACACTATTTTGCAATGTAATTAACCCCTAAAACATCGAATAGAAGAAGGCCTTACCTGGTCAAGTAGGGCAAAAAGCTGTGAAGTAGGTGCGTGGTTGACTCAATAAGGTGCGGTATTTCGTCAAAGAGCGTCGCCGGAGTAGAAGGAGGCCGGTGGTGTGGGGGAGGCGACATCCGTGGCCAGAGTATAAGAAGACCGACTGGTTTGGCGGTGAAACGATGAAATCTAGAGAGAGAGAGAGAGAATAGTTGCAGAGAGATACAATTAGATCTGCTCAATAGTTTGACATTATTTTGATTGGCACGTGTCAATCTTAGGAGGTATATATTCTTTTTATAATCTATACTAGCACAGTACCCGCGTAATGCGGCGATGACAAATATTGTCACTCGATAACATGTCTATTTTTGATAAAGTAGGGGTATCATATTCACACACTATGATGATGTTCAATAGTTTTCATCCGCAAAATATATATATATATATTATTTTCTTCTTTTCAATTCTTTATTGCTTTAACTATCTATTAATTTTCTTTTAATTTGTTATAATATCTTATAAGTTACAAATTAATTTGTGTTGACTTGATTTTTTAAAACATTATTTTTTATAGAATGTTTAGTTATTATAATGGTAATTAAGAATATAATTAAGTCCATTTAGTTGTTTTCTTTTAGGTTTAAATGAGGGTATATTAGTAATTTCATCTTACTTAATTTTTAAGAGTTTAATCAAAAGTGTTAAATGCTTTATAATGTAATATATATATATATATATATATATATATATATATATATATATATATATATATATATATATATATAATCTTTATAAGTATAGGTGTGTGTTTAATGTAAGGGTTTACATACCTTGAAAAACAAGTCTTGTGAAAGCAATGGGGGTTTTGAATAAAAGTCTCTTCGTGTACTAAAAATCAAAACCCGTTTTGATAGTCTCTCATCGTGCTATGCATCCCCCACGTCGTGCTCCAAAATTGAACATTAGATTCCAGTTTTTATAAATCCATCATGCCAATTCAAGTCACACCGAACCATATCATTCTTTCTTGCTTTATGCAATTCCTCCTTTTGGATGACGCTCAATGGACTTTTGTCTTCAATTTCTTTGTAGTCTTTCTCGACTATCACCCATACACCATGACGCTCAAAATTTGACATATTGATCTTAAAGTTCTAATACCAAGCTGTTGGAAATTTAAAAGGAGACTTCTAGGTAGAGGTTATAAAAAGATGAGAGGAAAATGCTTGAATGAGAGGAAAACTTGAAGAAAGTTTTTGATTTCCTTAGTTTTGGCTTCTTGATATAATTAATTCAAGACCTTATCAGTCACTGCCTATTTATAGTACTCCATGGAAGGTTCTACATTTCTAGATACGTCCACGGATATGTTTGGTTTCTAGATATTTCTACTTATACATCTCTAGATATTTCCTATCTATATATTTACATGTTCAATCTACATACTTCTGAACCTTATGTTTTCAATTATATAGACACCACTTTTCATATAACTTGTTTTACAAAACATCCCTGAGCTGTCTTCCATTTGCCTAACTTTCTAGTAATTATGGAGCATAAGTTGGATAGCTTTTTAAAGACAACACCAAGCATGATATAGGGGAGTAAGGAACTTCCATAATACCTGTTTTATATTGTAGTTTTTCAGAAAAAGGTGATGGTGAAGTTTGTCAATGAGTTTGGGTTCATACTTAAGACTCTTTCCTTCCAGAGCTTCTTAAAAGTCCCTTTTAACTGCTACCTGTTGCCCATCAATTAGTGTTTGCCAGAATCCAAGTCATGGACTTTTATTTGAATCTTCTTAAATAGAATATCTGTTTAGGTTTATGTTATTACTCTTTAGTGAAGACATAGGTTGGAGAAACGTGTCTTTGCTTATTAACATTGCTCAAATGTCTTAGTTTTTTTATACGAAAACAAAATACCATAAACAGCTGAAACTTTAGAAACAGGGTATCACCTTGTTTACTTATTTATATATAACTTAGTGGTCATCATGGAATATAATTTCAAGTTTAGGACAGTAACAAATTAAGTAGTGATATTAAACATGTGATTTTTACTGCCTCTTATCTTGCCACTAGAATGGAAATTGATTGCCCATTAACAGATACATTTTCCAAATTATCTCGTCTTCTTGCCAGTGTCTCTGTCTCATGCCTCTCAATGAAGAACGCCGGTCGTTTTGGCTCTGGTAGATTCATATTTTCATTTGTAATCATAGAAATAACTTCCGACATGGTTGGTCTGTCCATGGCATGATCTTGAACACACAAGAGACCCACATGAATACATGTCATTACTTCTTTGGGAGTGCATGAATCTTCCAGTAATGGATCCATCAACTCCAAACCTCTGCCTTGGTTCCACAGTTCCCATGCCTGAAAATATTTATGATTGATGCATGCTTTATTATGTCTCATATATACGATGAATATCAATGTTAGAGTTAACTTACAAGTCCTAGAAGATTAAGGGGGTGCTCCGAATCATAGCTTCCATGATTCATCTTGCTGCTTACAATTTCAAGCAACAAAACGCCGAAACCAAAGACATCTATCTTGGTTGATATGATGCCATCAATCAGATACTCTGGTGGCATATACCCACTGGATATCAAAGCAAGAGTTAGCCTATATTATGCTCTACAAGACAATTATCATTTAGTTATACACCTAGAAATGTAACTAAAAGTCAAAACACAGTCACTAAATATGTTTAAATGTTTTCCCTACTAAATATATGACCTTTTTCGCAGTCACTAAACATGCTTAAAAGTGTCACAGAACGCCAATATATGACCTTTTCTCTGCGTCCTAGTAAGTACTAATGGACTAACCGAGTTCCAACGACTCTACTTGTATTTGCCTCAGACTCGTTGATCCCAAACAACTAAGTCAAGTTTCTGTTCAACTCCAACAATGGCAAGCATAAATGGTAACTGGACTGTTTTGACAAGTTGAGATCCTTGATGATTAGGGACTATGGTAATATATATGTGGAGTAAAAAGTTGAGGATGATACCTTTAACATCGAGCTTCTTGTATACTAAATAGCATGATACAAATACAGCTAATGTTACAATCAAGATGATCATCCAAATCCAGGTTTTTTTCTTCTTCTTCTTTTTCTCCTTCTCCTTCTCGTTTTCCTTCTTCTCCTCCAGCATCTTCATTTCTGCATATGAAGAAAATGAACTCTCTTCTCATTTAGGCACTCTTCTCAGGCATTAATTAAGTTGCGATCATTTGTAGCAAATGCAAAGCATATATCTACTTACTAACCTCCATGAGACCGCATGATGTAATATTCTGGATAGCTATCTGATAGCATGTAACTCGATAAAGTACCTTTAGCGTAAGTCTTGCAGCCTACCCTGTTTTTGGTTACAGTAGCACATGCCACACAAGAACAATTGTTCCAACATATTTTTTGACAATCATAGAAACTTAAGTTGTAACTTTCATCATAGACATACTCATCACCAAGATTAAAGTCGCCTTTTTGTATATCAAAGTAATAATCTTTCCTACATTCTAATTTTTCAAACTCATCTGCAGCACAACCAGGAGGATAGTCAATGGAGCGGCAGTGGATGTCTAAATTTAGAGTTGTACCCTTAAGCTGACCATCGTGATTCATCCTTAGAGCTGGGAATGAATGGTATGTTCTTGTTATATATGCAAAGGATTGCTCAGTCTCATTAGAAACATAAACAAGGCGGACATCTGGACCAGAAAATCTTAGATTTGTGTTTTTAAATTCACTATTCTGCCATTGTCCACTTGTCCAGTGGATATTCCCTTGCCTCAGAATGACCATTTGACCTGTGCCATTGAGGTCCCCTGTTAACTTGAACAAACCTTCTGCTGGTAGCTCATTGTTCCGCCAAGAAGTCAGTGACCATCTATGACCAGTCTTGAGATTAACTCCAAGTTTCATTCCAGGTAGAAGTGTGTCAGTCGGGTAATCAAAACTTTGCCATAAAACCCGCTTAACAGACCCGTTTGGATACAATTCTTGCAGTACAAAATTTCCAGAATCCAAAAGTATAGCACATGCATTTCGTGCTACCAGACTACTAGGGATGAAGAGATCGACAACAGTGCCACCACCGGATATAATGCTCAGCTTTCCATTCACATCTATTTTGAGGGTACCGTATATATCTGGTATTGGATTGTTTCTGTTAGCTACCCAAACGGCTGTATTACTGAAGTCGTCTGATGCCGTTTTACTGTAATCCTCTGAAGAAGAACGGGATCTGATTTTGTTGTTGTTGTAGAATACTCCTAAATAAGGGCTTATGGAGGTGCCAAGCCCGAAGAACTTCAAACTGAAGACTCTGTTTGATGAAGTCAGTTCATCCCAGTCCATGAGTTGTTGACCTTGGAGTAACGTATCTCTTGCTGAGTAACAAGGGTGGTTTCTGAACAAAAAGTAAAATAATAAGAGCAAGAGAAATATGGTTTTGTCTGCCATTGTTTTAGCTTGGGTACACAAATGCTCTGGGATTTTGAGAAGAGTTTATATTAATTTAATTAGTTATGTTGACTCAATTTTCCACAGCTAGCTTATGTTTTACGTTGCAATGCAATTCACAAACGGACCACACACAATTATTTGTCCAAATCCTCCTGTTTTGTAGTGTGGTTCTTCTTCAGAGTTTGGAAACAAATGTCGCATATTTAAATGACTTCTCCAGATAATTACAGACTATATGTTTATTAATTTAAGGATATCTTACTCCTATATAAAGCATTTACAACCTAAAAACTCTTATTTTTAAGTAAGTTGAATATACTAAATTACCCTTCATATAAATAAATGGAAATTATTATATAAAGTAACTACTAGATGCATTTAATAAGATTCTTATATTCCATTTTAATAACTAAACCTTCCATACTTAAAAAAATCAAATAATAAATATTCAGTTATGTTATAAACATTTTAACTTATTTATCAAAAAAATGTGTATAATTAAGTAGAGCTCATAAACGTGAATAACATATAATTAGAATTTATAAACATATATTTTAATTTTTTAAAATAGCTCATATAACTAATAGTTTCAAATTAAGTTATTCTATAATCTTAATCTCTTAATTTTTAATAGTTTCAAATTACTAACTTACTCTCTGTATTGTCATGTAATTTAACCTACTTTATAAGTAGACATCGTTTTTCTTATTTAATTGTTCTCAAAATTTATTTTAAAATAATAAAAGAGTTGATTGATAATAGAATAATAATAAAGAAAATGGAAAAAAAGATAAAGAAAATAGACATGTTGCCACTTGCCAAAGGAAAATTATTTGTTATCACTGTATTGATGAATACCGTAAACAAGTAGGTTACTGAGTAGAAATTAGTTGACGCCGCCGCATTGCGCAGGTAATATGCTAGTATATATATATATATATATATATATATACACACACACACACACACACACACACACATAGTGATAATTGATGAAATTTACTACTCACAAAAACAACTGTATTAGACCCCAAGTAAAACTATCTCCTCTTCTTTACTGAACAGTTAAATGATAGACGACTGCATCTTGTTAATCATTGTCGTCTGCACCTTGTTTTTTCTTATAGCCTCGATTTCTTTCCCAGCCGCAACATGAGTATTAAATCCTTTCAATTCCTCTACCATGACACGCCATCGCATCTCTACAACCAAATCTTAGTTTTCTCTACTCGATAGGCACAGTCGTAGCTTCCCAAGGATAGCTAACTCATATGGCACAACCTTTAAGCACTATGGCTTCTCATGACCTTGGCCATTCCGGATGGTACATGGACTCCGGTGTGATACCCCGAATTAAAAAAAATTTAATAAATGAGGTTTTTAAGTAAATGTCGAGGATGATACCTGTTGGTGCATACATGGTCATACATTTAAAAGTGCACTCCTTGTTTTGATGATGATAAAAATATACACATGTGATACTATTGCTTATCAAAATTATTCATATGTTCATATCTATATTCTTAAAGAAAATTAACAAGCCTCAAATTGATGATCAAGTGAAGTACAAACAAGTAAAAGACTTCAATTCAACAAGAAAAGAAGAAATCAAGATAAATCAACATTCACGGTCGATACCACGGTCGACCGTGAATCAACCGTCGCTGCTCAGCTCACAACTCTTAAATGTTGTTCTTCTTCAAGTCAACCGAACTCGTACTTAACAAGTGAAGATGATATCTTCAAAGCCGATGACGAAGATATCTACAAACAAGAGTTCGAATTATATGAGCTTACAAATAAAATAATTAAATTAGTTTATGTTTTTATAAAATTATTTTTATAAAAACTTTATAAAAATGACAAAGATTTTATAAAGCTCAATTGTGTTGGTTGATTAAATCTAAGACTTCCTATTTTAAGCAAATAACAAACACAATCCTACTTTGAAACAATACACCACCATAATTAGCAAAGGAATCTCCCAAAGGGGTAAAATTCCAACATGCTTTGTGTATTGGTTTCCAAACTTCCATATATGTGTTTAAATTCAAACTTTAAGAGTATGGGATCAACCAACCTTTTGAACATATACTTTTCAGTTGATTTTTATGGTAAAAATGAGTTGAGTGTGGTTTTAAATAAAGTCCAACGTCTATATTGCAAAGAACAAGAAAGTTCAGGTACCTCACGGTTTTAGCCACGGTCGACCTTGGATCGACCGTGAGGGTACTGGACAGCTTTTGGACTTTCACCTTTTTCCTTATTTAAACCAACTCAAACCTCATTTTTTAGCATCTCTTGCACAAGAAAAAACACATAACATATATTCTTATCTTGTGAGCTCATATTCTTTGATAATTCATCTATCATTCAAGATCAAGAATCAAGCAAGAGCAAAGCTTTCAAAGCTTAAACACTACATCATCTTTCTATATATTTTGTAATAGTGTAAGGATAAACTCTATCCTTTCTAATTAGAGTGAAGTAAGGATAATCTCTAGCCTTTAGAATTAGAGAGAAGTAAGGATCAACTCTAGCCTATAGAATTAGAGTGAAGCAAGGTTATCTTTACCTTACTTGCAAGTTTGAAGTGTTAATTCTTGCAAGTGAAAAAGAGAAGTGTAAAAGGTTTATCTCTACCTTCAAAGAGAGAAGCTAGTGGAGCAAACTCTTGGTGGGTGAGGCCAAGGAGTGGATGTAATGCAAGTTTGTTAACACTTGCATGAACCACTATAAATCTCTTGTTTACTAATTGGTGATATCTCTTTACCCTTACTCTCTTTATTTCAAGTATATATATTTGTTGTGTTATAAACTTTAAGAAAAATATTTTTAACACAACTTACAAATTTTTATTTGTGAAAAATTGGTAAACTAAGTGAAATAACCTATTCACCCCCCCCCCCCTCTAGGTTCTAACAATTGGTATCAGAGCAAGTTGCTCTAAAATTTTTTGTTAAAATTGTTTTTGAAATAGAACTTGCTTTATAAATATTTTGAGAAAACAATTTTATACAAAAATCTTGAGTTAGATCCATGGACTTAAATGATAGCCTAAGTTTGGGGGTTTATATGGCTACTTTACCTATGTTTATTGATTATACATTTTTGGGTTGGAAAGCCTACATGTTGACATTCTTAAGATCAATAGAATATGACATGGGTGACTTTATTGAAAATGATCTTGATCAAGATATGTCACAAAATGAACAAGCATTGACATTTATTCAAAAATCTCTTAAGGGAAGTAAATATGAATATATGTGTTCTTACACTTGTGCCAAGAGATTATGGAAAGATGTAGGTAAATTTGAAGAGCTTGAGGCAAGAAGAATTGAAGAAAAAGAAATATCAAGAGAACAAGCTTGCTTCATAGCTTTTGAAGAAAATGAGGTATCCCTCACCAATAACCTTTGTAGTAGAGATAACTCATACAATTCTTATGTTAAGCTAAAAGATAAAAATAATATGTTACTTGATATCAATTCAAAACTCATTACCAAGATCAACAATTTGAAAAATGTTGAGAATGATAATTTCAAACTCAAAGATCTAAATGAAATCTTGGTCAAGCAAATAAATGAGTTAAGAAAATCATCAAGCGATGAAGGAGGTCTTGAGTTTTCAATTGAAACAAGCAACATATTATCCAAATCTATCAATATTGTGAACCAAGAGGCAATAGAAAAAATCCAGGAGCCTCACGGTCGAACCACGGTCGATACCGTGCCTCGACCGTCGGCACACTGGAAGGTTGAGAAATTTGAAAAATGCAATATTGTCTCTCGTTCTTCCATATATATGCCTAAGATTGCAGGTTATAAACAAATGATGAATTCTTATACTCCATCCTCAAGGCATGAACTTTGTTTCAAGAGACCTAAATCAAAAGTGTTTCAAAGATCAAGATGTTCTCATAAAACAATTGATTCTATGAACACTTGGTATTATAAAGGTTTCAAGATAACACAAAGATGGATCAAGGTAGGTGTGTTTGATACTAACAATCCCGGACCCATGAAAAGATGGGTACCACACATATGAAATATGTTTGAGTTGTAGGTTGCAATTGAGGTTGAATATCATTCTTGATGCAACTTGATGCTTTGTGTGGATGAAAGACTTGGATGATAAATCATCAAGAATAATGCTTTTGAACAACACTAGTGAAACACAATCAAGATAAGTTTCTCTTTCACTTCTCAAAGCTTTATATGTTGACATCTATGTGTTGAAAGTGCCATGAGAACTTATGTGAAACTACTTGACATGTTTAAATGTGTTTATAATATCTAGTGCTTTACATAAACTTGGTTGCCATAAAGAAATAAATGGTAGCAAAAACATTAATAAAAGACATGAGAAAATATGTTATGTATCATAAAATGCTTTAGAAAATATTAAAATTGTCATGGCTTATTAAAATGATTTAAAGTCACACTTTGTACTAGAATAGCATGACGAAATCTTAGGAATTACTTAGGATTGAAATTTTTATAAAACACATAATTTTAAATTAAATCTTGGGATCCATCAAGAAAAGATATATTTATATCCAAGATTTTATTGATATGTGTAACTATTGAAAAATTCCTAAGATATTCTAATAAGGGACAATTTCATATATATCCTTATAAACTTCTTTAATTACATATATATCCTTACAAAACTTAATATTACATTAATATCCTTATAAACACTCAAAACTCTCTCATATGTCCAAATAATTAATTTAGCTATAATTAAATAATTTAAAAACAATATTTAATTTAAGTTAGTAGTAAAATTCCCTCGTTGCCCCTATATCATCTTTACCTAACAGTGCCATCTATTCACCTTCGGTGCTTTAACATAGCCTGCAATCCTTTAACATAGTCGGCGGTGGTTGTGTTGCCGGTCACCTGCGCCGATGGTGAAACTCTCCAGCGTCTTTAACAACACTCCGAGCCATCAATTACCGACGCCACTGCCACCGGTAGTCCGGTACTATCCTTGTCATCGCCAAGTCGGTTAACGGTACCCTCAAAATCTCCACCACCACCACTTCCTCCGCCACCACTACCACAGTCGATAAAACGACGGAAACTCCCTTCCGATTTCGACATTAACCGAATCGAAAACACTCCGGCCACCACCACCGTCCATCGTCCTTGCTCCTCTTACCACAACCACCGCACATTCCAGACTTTATCGTCTCCGCTACACGGCTACACCATAACCCTTTTTGCAGCATTAGACGGAAAACCCAATATCATTAACAAAAACAAGTTTCACCACCGTACCTGTCATCACTATTACCTTACCCTCCGGTCAACTACCCACCATCAATCTTCACGACATAAAGGAGTTCACTTTCATTCAGGTAAATCATTAAACACCTCCGACACTAGCGAGTCTTGCATGATTGCATCAATTTCTACTCTCTTTTTTTTTATGTTTTTCCCCAATTTTCTTCGATCCATTATATCTGAAACGTGAGGACGTGAGAGAGGAGTATGTGCCAATTGGGGTCTACAAGGTAGGTGCAAATGGTGACTGGGTGGCCGGCGAATGGGTGTGAAATGGGTATTTAGGGGTGGTTGTACGGTCGTGAGCATGGAAAGAGGAGAAAGTATGACGGTAATCTGTTTACAGATATGTATATACAAAACCTATTTCTGAGAAGGGCAATTAAGGATTTTTACTTCTAACTTAAATTAGATATTATATTTTTATATATTAAATGATTTATTTATTATTAAAATAATTATTTGGACATATTAGAGAGTTTTGAGGGTTTATAAGGATATTAATGTAATATTGAGTTTTATAAGGATATATATGTAATTAGAGAAGTTTATAAGGATATATATGAAATTTTCCCTTCTAATAATGATGTGTGTAAAGATAATCATTTAAATTTGCCATGAAAATCAAAAAGTATCGATATAAAATCAACTTAAGTTTAAATAAATTGTATTGCATGACAAGGTAATTAAATATCAAAGACATAGAAATACTTATCAAATGCCTAAATGTCTTGCAAAGGTCAATTCACACTCATGTAAAATGATTTTTGATTGAGTTACAAAGTTGAACTATGTGGTGCTATAACGACATATTAATTATACTCATATCATTTGGACTTGTGTTTTACATCATACAAATTTAACTTGAAGTCCTTCTTGATATAGGCAAGACAAACATTAAACTATCTTGAAAATCATTATATGTCAAAACTTGTGAAACTTGATAGTTGATCAATAATTCTAGATGTATGGTTTCATAAAGTTAGAATATTTAAACTATATCTAAACAAGAGTATTTGCTTTTGAATGTGAGAAATATTATGCTTAAAGTTAAAATTGCATATTGATGAACAATATTTTAAAATTTGATATACCATGTTCATGTTCATCATATTGTCTTAAGTGATTATATGCAAAACTTGAATTTCTCACAAATCATGTTTTGGCTAAAAGTCTCTAAATGATATGGAAATATATTTTATATATTTCTATATATATTGAAATGTATAGTCAAATAATTAATCATTTGTCAAAGAATTAAAGGTTTGCTTAAATCCCATGGATTTTATTTTCACATACACTATTTGGGTTTAAGTAATTAAAGAACCAAATTAGATTTTATCATAAGTAACATTGTCTTAGAATTGAAAAGATATCATATCAAAAATTAAGACAACTTACTTTGATAAATCATAGTTGCGGACATAAATACTAAACCACTTAAGAAAGAAGTAGGTAATGCAATAAGATTTGGTTTAGGAATGATGGAGCATATGCCTTAGAAGAATATGCCTGATTATGTGAAAAATTCAAAATTGGTGCCCAGAGGGTTCACGGTCGAATCACGGTCGAAACCGTGTATCAACCGTGGGCTTACTGTCCATAATGTACAAAATTGATAAAGGAACACGCGGTCGACATACGGTCGACCGTGTATCGACCGTAGGAACAAAAACGAGTTTTAACCCTAGGAGGCCACTTTTCTTTCTCTCTACTTCACTTTATCACTTCCATCTCTCTTTCAAAACCCTAGCCGCCATTAACGATTTTTAAGCTCAAGATTTGCGATTTTTACAACAAAACTTCAAACAAATTAAAGATTTACCTGAAGATTGAAGCTACAAACGAAATATTTACAGTGGAAACTAAAGATTTCGTCATTTTCTTTTTCATTTTGAGTTCATCGAATTCCTCTCGGGTTACCTTCCAAAATCACGAAATATTCATCTTCAAAGGTATATTTCTTCACAAATCTTGCTCTCCTTCTCTTTAGGATATCATTTTTGCACAAAATCTCATGTGATTTTAGGATTTGTTTTGCTATAGTTGAATTTTTTTTTTTTGGAGATAAATCTTGAATACTTGAGTATGCATGTGGGTTGTAGGGTTATTATTTGGAATGTGGGTATGAAATGCGGATGTGGGTTGTATGTATTAAACTTATAAAAATTAAATAAAAAAAAATCGAAACTGAACAGCAGACTCACGGTCGAACCACGGCTGATACCGTGGTAAAACCGTGAGCTTGCTGGAAAATTTTCAAACTTTTTAGTTTTTGATTTTTAATTCGCAACTTAATTTTATTTACATCTATTATAGTATAACTAAGCTTAGTAATCACATGATGCACTATTTTGCTAAAATCTTCTCACATTTAGGACACATGAACCAAATTGGTATACACATACATGTTAAGTTTACATTCACATATGTGTTTCAAATAAAATGAATCATCATCACTTCATCACCTATTACTTTGAGAACTTATACAAACTTTTTGAACAACATCGTAAACAAATGAATAAAAGCATGTTTATGGTACTAAAATGCTATGCCTAAACCTTTGTGCATTAAATAAATTATATTACCTTGGTTTAGTGCAACAATATGCTAACATGCAACTCCCTATGATGTTAAAGTTTGAATATCTTGTCTTGGGCTCAAATTCTAAGAACTTAATTCAAAAAGTTAAGACTATTAGTAAAAGTGATAAACTAATTAAACTTGCAAAGTCATAAAATGATTATTATGAAGTTAAGATAAGATTACATTAAATAAATAAGAACTTGCTTATATCTTATACACTTCACAGTTCAAAGTAATCACAAACTAAAAGTTGAGTTATGACATAAGAGTTTGAAAAACCATTTTAGTCAAACATTTCATGTGTTACTTTTATAAGAGCTCATTAAGTAATTGCATACATGGAGAAATAAAAATAATTTACACAAACCTTATGCCTAAATTCTATATCTTACATGGTTTGAAAAGGTAAAATACTTGTATGCAACTTATATGTGATGCTCTTGATATCCTATTTACATCAACAAGATATGTTACCAAAATAACAATACACGCTAAATGAAAATACTTTGGTTCATGTTTGACATATCCTTGTTCTTAATGTTGTCAAATTACATATGTGATTCTTACATGAAATATCACTAAACATATGTAACATTATGATATGTCATTCATGCTCATCAAGTGTTGAATAATTATCATGTAATGAATTATGGTCAAGATATCTTATGGATGTACTTTTCATATAAGATCATTATCAAAAGAGTATTTGAAATAAGTTTGTGATGAAAGATATATGAAGATGATTACATGGTGAAGAAATATAAATTAACATATTAATTGTTGCAAGTGGTTCTCTCTTACTATCTTGTCATGGTACTTAATGAATTACTCTTTGTAATCAAGATAGTTAAAATAGATGACAAGTTATGCCTCATATAAGAAATCATATTATTTGTCATCTTGATATATGCTTGAGTATGCCTATATACTTAAATGACTAATCTCATGTGTCACATACTTAATTGGATTATCACTTGCCACATGAAACTATGTGGCATACATGCATAAATAATGATTGGAGCATTGGTATTGCATGCTTTGTACTCATGAGAACATTTTTCTCAAATCATCCTAATCTTGTTGAATATTGAATACACATAAATAAAAAGCAAATTTGAATACAAGATAAAAGAACAAGTAAACTTATACTTAAGCCTATTTTATCTATCAAAAGAAGATAAACTTAAGTTATCATGAACTAAACATGTAATTACTAAATCTTTGTTTGACTTGCTTGAAATTAGAAAACTTTTGTGTTGTTATAATAATGTGAGTATATTTTTGTGTGTATACGTAGGTATAGAATTAACTTAAAATGTGTAATACTTAAGAAATATACATATCGATGTTGATTGTAATCTTGAAAAGTTCAATTCTATATCAAATGTGTCATAATATGTTGATCTACATACACAATGAATTATTCTTTGAAGATCAAGATATTATACATAAATGACATCATGTGCTTCATACATAAAATCAAAATAATTGTCAATTTAGTGCACACATTGGTCACTTACTTGATTAAATCATCCATTTGCTACATAATATATATGAATAAATATCAATTAGAAATGAATAGACTAATATTGAGATAATCTTCACAATCTAGAGCTAAGAAATTTTTGATACTTAACTTAAGATTAGGATTGTGGATTTTGGTTGTCCCTAACATAATATGCACATTTTAAGGGGGAGTCACCAACCAAAAAGAAATTTTCATATATATTCACACCCTCCCTTCCTATCATTAGCATAAATACAAGATAATGATGCATAAATCTCTCATGATTCCTACTTGAGTATATTTGATTTTGCCTAAATTAAGTTTATACAAATACTTTTGTATATCTTGCACTTGTATTTTGTTTTGTCTATCTTTTGTCAAGTGCTAGCTTAAAGGGATCATAAATCAAGGGGGAGCTTTGATCAAGGGGGAGCTTCATCAACTATTTTGTGCTAGATCATAAGATGGAGAAGAATGTTCCTTTTTGATTTGACAAAAGGGGGAGAAGAATATAGCTATGCAACATTGTTAACATGAATAATTTTGTGTAGCAATCTTAATTAAATGTTGCATATTTTGTCATCATCAAAAAGGGGGAGATTGTTGGTGCATACATGGTCATACATTTAAAAGTGCACTCCTTGTTTTGATGATGATAAAAATATACACATGTGATACTATTGCTTATCAAAATTATTCATATGTTCATATCTATATTCTTAAAGAAAATTAACAAGCCTCAAATTGATGATCAAGTGAAGTACAAACAAGTAAAAGACTTCAATTCAACAAGAAAAGAAGAAATCAAGATAAATCAACATTCACGGTCGATACCACGGTCGACCGTGAATCAACCGTCGCTGCTCAGCTCACAACTCTTAAATGTTGTTCTTCTTCAAGTCAACCGAACTCGTACTTAACAAGTGAAGATGATATCTTCAAAGCCGATGACGAATATATCTACAAACAAGAGTTCGAATTATATGAGCTTACAAATAAAATAATTAAATTAGTTTATGTTTTTATAAAATTATTTTTATAAAAACTTTATAAAAATGACAAAGATTTTATAAAGCTCAATTGTGTTGGTTGATTAAATCTAAGACTTCCTATTTTAAGCAAATAACAAACACAATCCTACTTTGAAACAATACACCACCATAATTAGCAAAGGAATCTCCCAAAGGGGTAAAATTCCAACATGCTTTGTGTATTGGTTTCCAAACTTCCATATATGTGTTTAAATTCAAACTTTAAGAGTATGGGATCAACCAACCTTTTGAACATATACTTTTCAGTTGATTTTTATGGTAAAAATGAGTTGAGTGTGGTTTTAAATAAAGTCCAACGTCTATATTGCAAAGAACAAGAAAGTTCAGGTACCTCACGGTTTTAGCCACGGTCGACCTTGGATCGACCGTGAGGGTACTGGACAGCTTTTGGACTTTCACCTTTTTCCTTATTTAAACCAACTCAAACCTCATTTTTTAGCATCTCTTGCACAAGAAAAAACACATAACATATATTCTTATCTTGTGAGCTCATATTCTTTGATAATTCATCTATCATTCAAGATCAAGAATCAAGCAAGAGCAAAGCTTTCAAAGCTTAAACACTACATCATCTTTCTATATATTTTGTAATAGTGTAAGGATAAACTCTATCCTTTCTAATTAGAGTGAAGTAAGGATAATCTCTAGCCTTTAGAATTAGAGAGAAGTAAGGATCAACTCTAGCCTATAGAATTAGAGTGAAGCAAGGTTATCTTTACCTTACTTGCAAGTTTGAAGTGTTAATTCTTGCAAGTGAAAAAGAGAAGTGTAAAAGGTTTATCTCTACCTTCAAAGAGAGAAGCTAGTGGAGCAAACTCTTGGTGGGTGAGGCCAAGGAGTGGATGTAGTGCAAGTTTGTTAACACTTGCATGAACCACTATAAATCTCTTGTCTACTAATTGGTGATATCTCTTTACCCTTACTCTCTTTATTTCAAGTATATATATTTGTTGTGTTATAAACTTCAAGAAAAATATTTTTAACACAACTTACAAATTTTTATTTGTGAAAAATTGGTAAACTAAGTGAAATAACCTATTCACCCCCCCCCCCCCCCTCTAGGTTCTAACAATACCTGTTAGATAAAGGCGTCTAATCTTATGCAGCAACAGCCTTTTGATGTTCTTAGCTTTCCCTATTTTTTAATAATGAAAAACTTGTTAGATAATAATAATGTTAGATTTTGAAGCCAGCAGATGTACATTTACTAAAACTCTTGAAGTTTTTGAATGGTGCTTTGTTCCTAGAAAATCCCTATGGTGCAGCCGAAATGGGCTTTAAGTTCATCAATAGAGCCCCGGATTTTGGTTCTTCGTGTGGCAGAGTTTCAGCTCCGACAATGGCAAGCATAAATGGTAACTGGACTGTATTGACAAGTTGAGATCCTTGAAGATAAGGGAGTATGGTAATATACGTGTGGAGTAAAAAATTGAGGATGATACCTTTAACATCGAGCTTCTTGTATGTTGGACTTCTAATGCTACATAAATTTAGATATTTTTATAAACAAATACTTATATTATATGTGTAATTATACATTAGTACTTATGTTAGGATTAATTAGTGTGACACTGACAAATCGTTGGCTATATATAGGACCATATGTGTAAACTTTAAACGTGTGTGATATATACCAGTATTGTGATATATCTCCGTTCCATTGTGTGCTATATACATATACATCTTGTTTTCGTAGTGCCTGTAGCGTGTAATTCAATCGTGAAAAGTGATGGTTCCATTCGATAGAGTTGTAAGGACTAACCGATCGAACAACCATGAGAAATTCTCATGGTATCAGAGCCCAAGGAACGTTGTCTTGGGAGGGAGGCTACGAATCGATAACAGAAGAACGGATGGCACGATGGAGGGAACGTCGGAAGACAGGAATGAGTGGTGTTCAAAGGAAGGCAAGAGCGGACAAACAGACACCCACACTGTTAACGATGTTCGTGAAAGATGATCAATGACTGAGGAAATGTCAGACGCGTGGGACAAATATGAAACAACAGGGAATTCAACAAACGATACAAACTTCAATCGGAAATTCGAAAACACTGGTCAACATAAAGATTCTTGGAACAAATGGAGAACAGAAATACTAAAGGAAATTGACCTATTGAACATCGAATGCCACAACAATCTGAAGAATGATAAACGTAAGAAAAAGATGAAGAGATCTCGTTGTTACATCTACTATACCCGTGGGCATGCTTATTGGAATTGCCCCAATAAGCATAAGAAATCAATGTTCAAAAGACATGGTACTGGTTTTTCAAAATCGAAGGACGCAGGAAAGGTCAAGATCTTGAAAGACACAGATGATGAATTCTCGTGCGAAGTGGTGACACCCAAACCAGCGTGGCTCGTGGAAGGATCAGACGAGCGTGGGTGGAATGATTTGTGGTATGTGTCTGACCAGTATCCGAGACACATGGTACCACACTTGGAAACTTTTCAAAACTACAAAGCAGGGACAATAGGCTCGAGCAATGGTGAACAAGGACTGCGAGTGGATGGTTTTGGTGAAGTAATAGTGACTACAGAGACACACAACTATCTGATCCAGCGGTGTATATCATGTGCCGTATGTAGGGTACAACACCTTGAGTTTAGATCAATTACTTGTTCAAGGTTTCAAAGTAATACTCAAAGGTGAAATGTGTGTTATTAAAAGACAGTTTGAAGAACTGGAACCGATATCCGAAGGAGATGAAGAGATGGAAGGATTAAATAAGAGTGAGATACTCTATCAAATACACGATTTGAAGGGAAAAGCCATAGAAGAGGTACTCAAAGCATTTCAATCCTTTTACTACTATGATGATTTAACGATTGGTGAAAGTATAGAAAACAAACTAAATGGAAAGGAAACAAGGGTACCTAGGAAGATTGATTTTGATAACTTAATAGCTTTCATGAGAATGGTAAATGATCAAGAGATAAAGGAAAATTGCAAGGTTTATGTGAAGAATCACTTTGATAAACTTGTTGTATGGTTTTATCGTGATTACTTGCAATATGAAGAAAGAACTCTACCTGTGATCATAAATGGGAATGAGATCAGCTTGTTAGATCCCTATATTACTGTGAAAAGGATGGGTGGACATGCATATGTTGCTGTCAAGAATAAATGGAAGCAAGTTGGGACTGCAATGGGCTGTTCAAGGGAATGCATACTTGGTTTACGTGATGTTTACACCACTTACTTGGGGCTATTAGACATTTATATAGTTATGTATATATAGGAGGATACAATGTGTAAATATGTTCCCTATATATATTTCCTGTACTCTATCGTGAGATTACAATTCGAATAATCACAATTACAATTACGATACATTTACCAAGTTTAACTTGGTATCAGAGCCGACTGCCTTCCACTGCCGCCAACCCTAGTAGCGACGCTCTCCCGTCACCATATCTGATCGACATTCTCCTGGTTGCCATACCTAATCGACAGGTGTTTGATCGACAAATTTTTTGGTCGACAGTCACCAATTATTTGATCGACAAATTTTTCTTCGACAATAGCTGATCACCTTCTGATCGACAATTTCTTTTATCGACAGCTTCCAGTCACCAATTTTTATCGACAATTTCTTTTGTCGACAGTGTTTTGACCGACAAAAATTCCCTTTGAGCAGACAACAATATTCTTTTTATCAACAGACACAATACTCAATCGATAGTCATGGCAATGCTTACTGCCTTCACTTCAGCAGAAAAAACGACCCATAATTCACACAAGTGTGCTTTTACGCTATGGTGTGTAGCCCGTGCTGCGGTTTTTTTCTTGTTATAAAATCTTGGGACACAACCTCGTTTTAAATTTATAAAAACGATGTTACTAAGCAGATACTACACACGACTCAGGCAAGTATAACCTGGTAATAGTAGTATAGACTCGGTAAGACCGTATCGTTCCACCAGGACAGGAAGCTACCAATACTTAAGTTTCATTGTTGTTTGATCAGCAGAATTAATTAAAGTAAGAGACAGAATGAATTAAATTAATCAAGAACTACAGTAACTAATACAGATTAACACCGAAGGCAACAGCAGGATAACAGATCACTTAGGCTTTCGAATCATCGAGACTAATCATGGCAATAGCACAATACAACACATAATATGAAGACTTGAATAGATTGAGCGCATAGCATGCTGTTCTAATACTCAACAAAACCACATTATCATGCAAGAATCATCACTCGAGTTATCAAGACTCAGATTCAACACTTAAACATGATTAAGCAAGTAACGGCATATCAGAATTCAACTACAGATCCACCAGATCGCGTTCAAATCAGACTACAAAGACAAACATCTTTTCAAATGACATGTCCAGTAGTCCTCAGAACCCAAAAAGGTGTCAAAGCAGTTAAAATGGTTAAAACAAGCAAAAACAGCACACTGTGGTAAAAAAATGGCTCCTACGGCCGTATGAATTTCTTCCTACGGCCGTAGGAAGTGTACTGTCCTACGGTCGTAGGAATTTCTTCCTGCGGCCGTAGGAACCAGTACGACAGAACAGTTTAATCTAACATAAAGGCATTCAACAACAAATTACAATCTAGACTTTAATCTCAGATCATAAACACATGTAAACTGGTACAATGGGGTCACAAACTCCTCTAAACTCAAACCTCACAATTAACGGATTTTAATATTTAGCCACATGATTACTAAAGATATGAACATGTTAAACCTACCATTTCTAGTATAGCCAACACTTCTTAAAACATGAATCATGTGATATGTACATTGAACACTAAGACAAACATAACAAAGGCATACGTGTGAGTTCATTTCACCATCTAAACATACCAACAAACATCTTTGTGAATCCTTTAATTATTAGTAACATGTTTGATCCAAAAATACACCAAATGACTAGAATTTCTTCGGATATCATAAGGCATGCATAAAACCAACATATGAATAAAATAACCAATAATGGATGAACCTGAAAATTATTCAAAACATATCCCAACAATGATATCTAATGACAACCATGCAAGATGTATCATTTCTAATAACAAGCTTAACATGGAATTAATAAAATCAACCATCATTCTTGAATATCAACATGCTTAAACATGAAAGAGTTATCCTATACACATTATCACATATGAACATGGTAAGATTAAACATACCAAGTTGATAAAACACATTTGTATTCAAGATCAAACATGCATATATGAATCAAGTCAACATAAAAGTCAAATATATTGCCATAACTAGCCAAGAATCATCTTGGCCCAAGTGAAATGAGTTTAGTTATCCATATACAATAATATTAGCACTACAACATCTGGAACACATGGGTACATGATTGAAATAAGAAATGGAAAAAGTATACCCAAGCTAGCAATGATAAAACTAATGAATTCAAGCTCCAAGATGTTGTTCCAAGCATTCAAATCCAAGCTCTCCTCTTTAGAATCACCAAGAGAAGTCCCCTGGAGTGTTAGGATGTTTAGAGAGAGTGTTTGGGGGTGTTGGTCCGAAATGTGGTGAAAAATCCGGACCCCTTTGCAAATGGCAGATTCTGCCATTTAATGTGCTGTAACAGAACTTCCTACGGCCGTAGGAAGTATCCTCTACGGCCGTAGGGTGGCTAGAACAGAGTTTCTCCACACGCAAGATTCTGCTACCAATCCGACACACGCAAGAAATCTGCCAGGAAATGATTACAACTGATTAGGGGTCCCTACGGCCGTAGGAAATATCTACTGCGGCCGTAGGGTGTCTTTTTCAATCTTCTAGAAGAATAGCTCCTACGGCCGTAGGAAATAGCTTCTACGGCCGTAGGGTGTCTTTTTCACCAATCTTCATTTTTCTTCTATTCTTCCCTTGTTTTGCCCCTTTATCTTACTTAAAGCTCTTTTGTAACCTGCATGGTGAATGTTAAGCACATTAGATCAAAAATAGGAGTATTCACCTTGTATTTGGGCTAAGTACGGGGTATTTCAGCATGTAAAACATGCATAAAAACGCATATATCAAACTCCCCACACTTAAGCTTTGCTTATCCTCAAGCAAACTCTAATGCAATAGCTAAAACCAAAGAATTTCTAAAGGCAGAAAATCAGTGCAAACATGTATCATTCCGACATAGAAGAGATCTAAAAGCATAACAGACAGCCAAACACAGCAACGAAAACAAACTTTCATGAAAAGCAAATTTAACACGCATAGATGAATTATGACAAGTATCTGACTTCATACCTCACCGGAGATCACTCTAGCACTCAATGTGTATCAGGGTTAAGTGTAAGTGCATGTGTGCTAGATTGAAGCAAAGATTAGCATAAGCTTGATCACAGATCACATCTCCACCAATTAACATAAACATATGCAATTATCAAGAAGACTTTGTTAGGGTTGTAACGTGGCTAGGGCTAAGGGTAGGAATGGGAATATATAAAAGTAGCTAAAATATAATCCAGAAATCAAGTTCAAAACCGTCAAAGCTACTATTATTAAAGGAATACAGGAATATCACAATATTTTTGGCGAGAGAATACAGTTCATCAAGCTGAAGTGGAATCAGAATTCTCTGAATGATAGCTAGCAACCACGTAATACCGACAAAGAACTACTACTCAATGTATGACAGGCTCAAAAATAGCCAAGGAAGCATGTCAAGTAACTGAATCTCTCATTTTTCTCATTTTCTATTTTTTTTTGGATTTTTCATCTCTTTTCTGATTTTTTTGGATTTTCTCAGATAACTCAGCTGTATGCAGCATGAAACGGAACAAACCAAGGGACATATGTATTTTTCATATCCCACTAATCGGTGGATGAACAACTGACGATCAAAATACAACGGAACTAAGCAGCAAGAAACTGGTCAAACTGACTCTGGAAACTAAAAAAAATAGACTAAAACAGGATAAACATGGGTAATGAAATGAAAGGCTAAGGCTCAAATTGGATAACTAGGGGTAAATATATAGAAATTGGCTAAAAACAAAAGTATATAGGCTGAATTGGGGTTTCCTAGTGCTTCTATTACTTAACTGCAACAGTTTAGTTCATGATCTCGACATGCATACTAGTAAGCAAGTTCTACAATCAAAGCAACAATCAGCAAATAAGTGGGCAATTCCATGAGCTAATCATGTAAGAAATGAAGTGTAGTGGCTCAAATTCTCAGGAATGCAAATCAAGTGTGGTTTGTGCAATTGAAGTCAAACACTTGTTAAAACTCAAGAATTCGTGCAAAATCGACTTCATAAAAGCTAAAATGTTACTTGTTTAAAGTCTATCATGCGAGAAGATCTAAACATGTCCAAAATGATAAAATTTTGCGAAAAATTTACGCCTAAATCAATTCTAAGGTTTAAAGCATAGTTAGCATACACGAGTTTTCAACAGGACACAGGATAGCAGACATGTTATATTAATCCCCTCCCCACACTTAAAAGTGTACATTGTCCCCAATGTACTAATAATAAGCAATAAAGTGCGAGAAAAGAGCTTTAAGAACTCCCTGAACAGTAATTGTGTCTGCATTTATTAAACTCTGAAGGCGTTGGCTTCCTCCCCACACTTAAGCTGAGCTGCCAAGATATCACGAATATTCTTGCAAAACAACAACTCAACCAAAAGTGAAACATAGAGAGGGACAAAAATTATCACAAGCTATGGCAAGCACAAGGAACTAAACTACAATAAATACATAACCGAATATGTACAAGTGTTTTGATGTCATACAGATATACAAAAGTAAGTACAGGAACATCAAACACATCAAAATGTGGCATGTACTGCTAACAACCAAAAGTGTACAGCCAAGCTAATATAGAAATACATAAAAAGATAACTACTAAACTACTATCCCCCGATAATGTAACTACGGCGGAGGCGGCTGCGAAGGCCCGGCTTCATCAGTGAAGTCCCGGAGCCTCTGCGGATAGGCTGGCGGCTGTGGTAACTGCTGTGAAGAAGTCATAGTATCTGCCGCAATGAGCTGCGTCATGCTGATCATATACTGACGGTGAGCCTCGGCATGTGCAAACTCAGCCCTCTGAATCTCCCTCGCCTCCTGCTGCATCTTAACGAGGTGAGAAACCGATCTCTCCAACCTCCCTAGCCTAGCCCGGTAATCTCTCGTGTAAACCTGGGCTGGCTGATGTGGGGGAGGTGGCGTCGTCCCAAAAAGATCCTCGATGGTAAACTCAGGGTGTCCCTGCTCTGGGGCACCTCCACCGGCTCCTCCCTCTGCTGCCTCTCCTCAACCACCCTCGGTGGCTCCCAAACTGTGCCGTCCGGGTTTATCAGAGTCATCCGGTTGTTAATCCTGGCAGCGACCCTCATGCACTGCAGGACTGCTAGATCTATCGGAACGGCACGGGCAGAGCAGGCGAGATCATCATTAATCTCTCCCGTAAGGAGGCCCATAGCCTCGGCCAAGATAGTCACGTACCCCCCACCGTATATAGCCTGTGAAACACGGGTGGTACGGATCTGAAATAGAAAACGGTCCAGGCACAGAGCAAGCTGGCAGGGCCTCTGGTGGATCATGGTGTATAAATAAAATAAGTCGGTGAAAGTAACAGACCCGGAGGAAGCGCTGCACGAAGTCATGCTATGTACAATGGCTCTGTGCAGAATCCGATGTAGAGGATCCCGGAGCTTCGTGCTCTTGGGCACGCTGGCAGTGTTGTAGGCGCCAGTGCCCACCTCCTGCCAGAAGGAAATGCCAGTGATACCCTCCGGCCAATCAATAATACCATCAGTGAAGGCCGGAGTATCCAACTCCTCATGCATGTATAACCCCATGTGGATGGCAAACTGCCGTAGAGACAGCTGCCTCTCAGCCCCCAGTAGCCGGAAAGTAAGGGCGTCCTCCCGCTCATAGTCTGTGAGCGGGGTAACCAGATGGATAGTGGAGAAGAACTCCAGTGCAAGCTCATGGTAGACGGTCCCCTGTAAACTGAATAACCGCCGCCAATGTGGGCCACAGGCGGCGTCTGCTCTGCCCCGAATGTGCAGTGTAGATAAATCATCCCAAACCAGATACCTGATGGGCTCGTATCTGTGACTGTCAGCGCGCGCCATCAGGGTATCCCTTTCTGTACGATCCTCCTCGCGGTCGAAGCGGAGAAAAGGAGGAAGCGCGGCATCAGTTGGCCGCTCGACCGGAACTCTGTCTGGGTCGACTAGCCTCGGAAAATGACGAGGGTCAATACGTGGCTCAGGCGAAGCCTGTCTACGAGGACGTCGAGGAGGCATAGCTGAAATGAACAGAAATCTAAGTAAGACACGCGCACGATCGATCTTACACATCCTATCGATCGAAACAGGCTTGCTTTGGCATGCTACGTGTCCCCGAGTGTTAAAAATGTTCAACAGATGAACAAGTTTGAAAAACAGTTGAAACAGGGGGTCCTACGGCCGTATGATAGTGTTACTACGGCCGTAGAAGCAAAACCAAATAGAAACCCTATAAAGAGGTCCTACGGCCGTAGGTGAAAGTTCCTACGGTCGTAGGACCAAGTAAGCACATGCCCTAATTAAACATCCTACGGCCGTAGAAGGAACTTCCTATGGCCGTAGCGAATTTACAAACAGCAGAAAACGGGCGACTAGGGTTTTGCTCGATCGATCAAAATAAGGACAATGATAATGAAATTAAAGCATAACATTAGGAACGCACGAGTGAGGGGAGCATTTTCATACCTTGTTTGCTAAAAATGAGCGGAGAATGAGTGAGATATGGACGAAGAAGCTCGAGCGGTCGTCGGAGCGTATTTTTTTAGAGAGAGAGCGTAGAGAGAGAGATAGTGTACGTATGACATATGAAGAAGGGGCTTATATAGGAAAGTTCCTACGGCCGTAGGAGGTATGGGCTACGACCGCAGAGGGCTCAGAAGGTTCCTACGCCCGTAGGAGTATTGAACTACGGCCGTAGGGGCTATTTTTCTTAAGATGGCCCATTTTGCATCATATTTTCAGTTCAAAACAACATTTTGGCATACACTAGTCTCTATATGCCTCTAGAGAATGTACGGGATACGAGCAAGTAGTGCGGAATTGAAAGCACACATCTAGATTAGCGGAGATGAGAACAGAAAGGGAAACGGAAACCCGGAAAGTGGGCATCCGACAAACAGACAATATGTACAAGTAACACACTATTAGTACGGTTTGTAAGCAAACACTTTAACGCGTTGAAATGCAGAGTGTTTTCCTGTCTCTCCAGACTGAATGAGAATTGAAGTGAGAAAACACGAGGAGCTATACGGCACGAACATAGGCATGACCTAGGGATTCTAACGGGGCTTAGGCTCGAGTTTGCTTAGTCGGAGACTCACCAACTCATCAATCATGGCACCAACGTTACTTTTAGGACGCAAGACCCCCTCGGCTTTCAGCTTAACGGGATCTTCTCGAAGAGCAGTGTCACACTCTGACTGAGATATCGTCGGCAAATTCTTACAAGCGCCCTCATGCAACAGAGCACCGCATTTCCAACATTTTCCTACGTGTTTGGCACGCCTTTTTGCCGCATAGATAGAAGTGCCTCGATGAAATTTGGCAAAGTTTTGACTCCTCCTCACATGTTTCTCAAGCCTCGTGACTATATCGCGCTGAATGTCAGAAGGAAGCTGAGTACACAAAAAGAGACAAGAAAGGAGAGCACGAGATACGGAAGAAAGCATATCCAGTTCTTTAAGGTCTGCCGGTAAAAGACCAAACTCACCCCGCTAAGGTGCGGCAGGGTGAGGCCTTGGAACTGTTTTCGGATTAGGATCCGTGTTGCTTGGGAGACCACCCTGTGGTCTCTCAGATAAGAGTTTGGACACATGGCCTACTTGATTTTCAAGATTTAGGAGCGAGGCCTGGTGATTTCTTAAAGTGGCTTTGATATATGCGTTTTTATGCATGTTTTACATGCTAGAATACCCCGTACTTAGCCCAAATACAAGGTGAATACTCCTATTATTGATCTAATATACTTAACATTCACCATGCAGGTTAAAAAAAACTTTAAGTAAGATAAAGGGGGCAAAACAAGGGAAGAATAGAAGAAAAATGAAGATTGGTGAAAAAGTCACCCTACGGCCGTAGAAGCTATTTCCTACGGCCGTAGAGGCTATTCTTCTAGAAGACTTAAAAAGACCTCCTACGGCCGTAGACGTATATTCCTACGGCCGTAGGGGCCCCTAATCAGTAGTAATCATTTCCTGGCAGATTTCTTGCGTGTGTCGGATTGGTGGCAGAATATTGCGTGTGGAGAAACTCCGTCCCAGCCACCCTACGGCCGTAGAGGATACTTCCTACGGCCGTAGGAAGTTCTGTTACAACACATTAAATGGCAGAATCTGCCATTTGCACAAGGGTCCGGATTTTTCACCACATTTTGGACCAACACCTCCATACACTCTCTCTAAACATCCTAACACTCCAGGGGACTTCTCTTGGTGATTCTAAGGAGAAGAGCTTGGATTTAAAGGCTTGGAACAACATCTTGGAGCTTGAATTCATTAGTTTTATCATTGCTTAGCTTGGGTATACTCTTTCCATTTCTTATTTCAATCATGTACCCATGTGTTCCAGATGTTGCGGTATTAATATTATTGTATATGGATAACTAAACTCATTTAACTTGGGCCAAGATGATTCTTGGCTAGTTATGGCAATATATTTGACTTTTATGTTGACTTGATTCGTATATGCATGTTTGATCTTGAATACAAATGTGTTTTATCAACTTAGTATGTTTAATCTTACCATGTTCATGTGTGATAATGTGTATAGGATAACTCCTTCATGTTTAAGCATGTGGATATTCAATGATGATGTTTGTATATTCTTAATATCATGTTAAGTTTATTATTAGAAATGATACATCTTGCATGATTGTCATTAGAAATCATTGTTGGGATATGTTTTGAATCATTTCAGGTTCATCCATTATTGGTCATTTTATTCATATGTTGGTTTTATGCATGCCTTATGATATCCGAAGAAATTCTAGTCATTTGGTGTATTTTTGGATCAAACATGTTACTAATAATTAAAGGATTCACAAAGATGTTTTTTGGTATGTTTAGATGGTGAAATGAACTCACATGTATGCATTTGTTATGCTTGTCTTAGTGTTCAATGTGCATATCACATGATTCATGTTTTAAGAAGTGTTGGCTATACTAGAAATGGTAGGTTTAACATGTTCATATCTTTAGTAATCATGTGGCTAAATATTAAAATCCCTTAATTGTGAGGTTTGAGTTTAGAGGAGTTTAGAGGGTTTAGGTTTAACATGTGTTTATGATCTAAACTCAAACCTCACATGTTAAACCTAAACCTCACATATTAAAATCCATTGTACCCTAAACCCTAAACCCTAAACCCTAAACCCTAAACACATGTTAAACCTAAACCCTCTAAACTCCTCTAAACTCAAACCTCACAATTAAGGGATTTTAATATTTAGCCACATGATTACTAAAGATATGAACATGTTAAACCTACCATTTCTAGTATAGCCAACACTTCTTAAAACATGAATCATGTGATATGCACATTGAACACTAAGACAAGAATAACAAAGGCATACATGTGAGTTCATTTCACCATTTAAACATACCAAAAAACATCTTTGTGAATCCTTTAATTATTAGTAACATGTTTGATCAAAAAATACACCAAATGACTAGAATTTCTTCGGATATCATAAGGCATGCATAAAACCAACATATGAATAAAATGACCAATAATGGATGAACCTGAAATGATTCAAAACATATCCCAACAATGATTTCTAGTGACAATCATTCAAGATGTATCATTTCTAATTACAAACTTAACATGATATTAAGAATATACAAACATCATCATTGAATATCCACATGCTTAAACATGAAGGAGTTATCCTATACACATTATCACACATGAACATGGTAAGATTAAACATACTAAGTTGATAAAACACATTTGTATTCAAGATCAAACATGCATATATGAATCAAGTCAACATAAAAGTCAAATATATTGCCATAACTAGCCAAGAATCATCTTGGCCCAAGTGAAATGAGTTTAGTTATCCATATACAATAATATTAGCACTACAACATCTGGAACACATGGGTACATGATTGAAATAAGAAATGGAAAGAGTATACCCAAGCTAGCAATGATAAAACTAATGAATTCAAGCTCCAAGATGTTGTTCCAAGCCTTCAAATCCAAGCTCTCCTCCTTAGAATCACCAAGAGAAGTCCCCTGGAGTGTTAGGATGTTTAGAGAGAGTGTTTGGGGGTGTTGGTCCAAAATGTGGTGAAAAATCCGGACCCCTTTGCAAATGGCAGATTCTGCCATTTAATGTGCTGTAACAGAACTTCCTACGGCCGTAGGAAGTATCCTCTACGGCCGTAGGGTGGCTAGAACAGAGTTTCTCCACACGCAAGATTCTGCTACCAATCCGACACACGCAAGAAATCTGCCAGGAAATGATTACAACTGATTAGGGGTCCCTACGGCCGTAGGAAATATCTACTGCGGCCGTAGGGTGTCTTTTTCAATCTTCTAGAAGAATAGCTCCTACGGCCTTAGGAAATAGCTTCTACGGGCGTAGGGTGTCTTTTTCACCAATCTTCATTTTTCTTCTATTCTTCCCTTGTTTTGCCCCTTTATCTTACTTAAAGCTCTTTTGTAACCTGCATGGTGAATGTTTAGCATATTAGATCAATAATAGGAGTATTCACCTTGTATTTGGGCCAAATACGGGGTATTCCAGCATGTAAAACATGCATAAAAACACATATATCACGCTATCTTCTACAAATTATGGATTCTGGAAGACAATGATACAACCATTCTTATCACCAACAATCTGATGGGTTATGTTGATGGCACCATTCCCTGCCCCTCGCTCACTATCGATACAATAGCAGATAAGGCTCAACCGAATTCTCAGTATTCTAACTGGATTTCCAACGATGCTCATGTGAGGATGCTCCTCATCTCTACAATCTCATAATCTTCCTTCCAACATGTTCAAGGTACAACATCCAGGGAACTTTGGCTATCTCTTGAACGCGCTTATGCGCCTCACACGTCGTCTAAGGATTACACTTTAAAAACACAGTTGCTTAAAATTGAAATGAAAGCTGATGAAACAGCCCCTGTTTACCTTAATCGAGCAAAGGAATATGCTGATTCACTTGCTAACATTGGTGAACCTGTCAAAGAAAAGGACTTAGTTATGCTAGTTATCTCGGGACTTCATGAGGAATACAATGGGCTGAAATCTACAATTCTTGCAAGGCAGATTCCTACCGCCTTTGCTGAACTATATGGTCTTCTATCTGACCATGATTACATGATAAAAAAATCAGCCCCTGCTATCCCACCTGTCCAAGCATTTACAGCCACTACATCTGCCCGTTCTTTACAAATAACGGCCTCACAACAACCTGACACAATGCAGGCCCTTCAACAGCTTGCTACTCAACTCGGCTTTCAGATTCAACCGCTAAATCAACCTTCTGCCCAAGCCTTCTTTACCTCGCGTTCCCAAAATACTCGGGGTCGTGGATCACAAAATCGCCGTGGACGGGGATCCTTCAACAATCAGCAATCAGGAGGTAACCGAGGTCAATTTAGTTGGGCCTCCACTCAGAATACGGTTTATGGTACGTGCAACAGATGCGGTATTTGACATATACCGTCTCAGTGCCCTAACCGTGACCCTGCCACCATGCGACCGAGACAACAACAACCTACAGCCAACTTTGCTGATCACCGCTCACATCACTCCAACACTTGGCTTCCGGATACTGGTTCGAATAGTCATGTTGCTCAGGATGTTTCCAGCTTCGACAGTCATGAACCTTACTATGGTGAGGACTCTCTTCATATTGGTAATGGTAAGGGTTTACCCATTCTTCACATTGGTTCCACTCGTTTCTTTTCTCCATCTAAAACATTTTCTCTTCCTAACATACTTCACGTTCCACAAATCCAACGCAATTTACTTTCTGTTCAAAAATTTTGTCAAGATAGTCATGTTTACTTTGAATTTCACTCTACATTTTTTGTTGTGAAGGACAAGTTTACACGTACTACCCTCCTCACAGGTCCAAGTAACAACGGGCTCTACTCCATCCGCCTTCCTCATCTCCAGTCTCTCCCTAAAGTTGCCTTCACAGCCATTCGTGCTTCTTCTGATGTCTGGCATCAACGTCTTGGTCATCCACACTCCCAACTTTTGCAAGCTATGATATCTAGATATAAGCTTCCTGTTGTAAATAAAAGTTCAACTTCCTCCTGTCACATTGGGAAATCTTCAAAATTACATTTGTCATCTTCTAATTATAAAAGTGCTCGTTTATTAGATTTGTTATTTTGTGATGTTTGGGTCCAGCACCCGTTACTTCTTCTGATGGTCATAATTATTTTTTATTATGTGTGGATGATTTTTCGCGTTATATGTAGTTATTTCCTTTAAAACAAAAATCTGATGTCTATACTGTGTTTAAACAATTTCTGGTTGTTGTTGAACGTCAGTTTGGTACTAAACTCAAATCGGTTCAAACTGGTTGGGGTGGTGAATTCAGAAATCTATCACAAATTTTCACCTCCCTCGGCATTCTCCACCGCCTTTCGTGCCCTCATACCAGTGAACAAAATGGTTCTGTTGAACGACGCCACCAACTTGTAGTGGAAACCGGTCTCACTCTTTTATCCCGATCAGGTGTGCCTTCAAAGTTTTGGCACTTTGCCTATGACACAGCAGTCTATCTTATTAACTGTATGCCCTCTCGTACTTCCCTTAACACCTCACCCTTTGAATACATCTTTAACCACAAACCCGATCTCTCATTCCTCCGGGTTTTTTGGTCTCAATGCTTTCCCCATCTTCGTTCTTACAATAGACATAAAATGGACTTTCACTCTACCGAATGTGTCTTCCTTGGGTACAGTCCCTCCCATCATGGTTATCGCTGTCTAGACCCTACCACTAATCGTCTTTACATTGCCAGGCATGTTCGGTTTAACGAACAATGATTTCCTTTTTAATGCCCCTCCTCTACATCTTCCCCTACACATTCCTCCCCACCTGCTCCTTATATCTCCAATTAGCCATCTGATTTTATCCCCACTAACTCTCCTGTTACAGAACCACCTCTCCCATCCTCTTGTTCCAACTCTAGTCAACCCTCGGTTCTACTACAAACCTATAGCAGGCGCTCCAAATCTTCTAACCCACTGCCCCTCCAAACACTACCCCACCACCGGCTGCCCCACAACCGACCGTCTCTCCTCCACCTCGTGTCCGTCCTCCCACCCTTCGCCCTAATCCCAAACAAAGAGTACCCTACAATCCATCAGGGTTTCACACTTCCACCGCTACCGAAACCGAACCCGCTTCCTTTTCTGTTGCCAACAAAGATCCTCACTGGCGCAAGGCCATGGCTGAAAAGTACGTTGCGTTAATTCGGAATGGCACTTGGTCTTTAATTCCACCAGTATCTATTGCTAATGTGGTGGATTGTAAATGGGTCTACAAAATTAAATGGGATCAAACGGGCGCTATTAAACGCTACAAAGCTCATCTTGTGTCTAAAGGATTCAATCAGCAACCGGGTATTGATTATCAGGAAACCTTTAGTCCTGTTGTTAAATTTACTACCGTTCGTGTGGTTCTTTCTCTTGCTATATCACAACAATGGCCACTCTGACAGTTAGATGTTCAGAATGCCTTTTTACATGGTGATTTGACTGAGACGGTGTATTTACGTCAACCACCTGGTTTCACTGATCCACAGAGACTGGATCACGTTTGTCTACTTCACAAGTCCTTGTATGGACTTAAGCAAACCCCTCGTGCTTGGTTTCACCGGTTATCTAGGGCCTTATTATCTCTTGGGTTTAACGGCTCTACTACAGATCCCTCCCTCTTTATTTATTCTTTTGGTATATGTTGATGATATCATCTTGACAGGTAACAATCCTACAGTTATTGATTAGATCATCACCAATCTGAGTTAGACCTTTGCCGTTCAAGATATGGGTCCTCTCTCCTACTTCCTTGGAATTGAAGTCACTTCTAAAGGCCTTGATCTCCTATTATCTTAGCGGAAGTATATTTTGGAGATCCTTCAAAAAGCTGGTCTCACACAGGCCAAGCCCGTCAACACACCGATCACCACTTCTGCCACTTTAACCCTCGGTGACAGCCCCCCGTTTGAGAATCCGGTTCGATATCGTCAGGTTGTTGGTGCTCTACAATATGTCACCTTGTCTCGGCCGGATATTACCTATGCAGTCAACAAGGTCTGCCAATTTATGCATTCTCCGTCAGAAAATCACTGGTCTGCAGTTAAACGCATTCTTTGGTATCTACAAGGAACATCTGACTATGGTCTACTGCTTAAACACAACTTAGGCTCCGTCTTACATGCCTATTCTGATGCCCGTGCACCATCAATCAATGCATACTCAGATGCTGATTGGGCTGGCTGCCCAGATGACCGTCGATCCACCGGGGGGTATGCTATCTATCTTGGCACAAATCTGGTGTCATGGTCCGCCAGAAAACAAAAAACCGTCTCTCGGTCATCTGTAGAACCAGAATACAAAGCCTTAGCAAATACGGTTGTTGAACTCACTTGGCTCGAGGCGTTACTACGTGAACTTCAAGTTCCTATGACTACGGTTCCCGTGTTATGGTGTGATAATCTTGGAGCCACATATCTGTCAGCCAATCTAGTCTTTCATGCTCGCACAAAACATGTTGAGATCGATTTTCATTTTGTCAGAGAGAAGGTTGCTGAGAAGAAACTCTCCGTCCAGTTCATCTCTACTGATGACCGGATTGCTGATGTTTTTACTAAGCCGTTGCTGTCACAACGTTTTGAGAATCTTCGGTCCAAGCTGCAGGTCGTTCCCCGGCCTTAGGAGGATACAATGTGTAAATATGTTCCCTATATATATTTCCTGTACTCTATCGTGAGATTACAATTCGAATAATCACAATTACAATTACGATACATTTACCAAGTTTAACTGGGGCTGTTAGAAACATACTTCGAGATAGCTAGGGATTACTCTATTGAGGACTTGACATCGGAGGCTATGGAAGGCGTGGATGTGCAAGGAAGTGAGCTATCTAAGGAAGGAAAGAAGGCCAGCAGTAAGGAAGAACAAACCGAGGAAGGAAAGCAGCCAAGGGACAGCAGCAACAGGAAAGATGTTAAAGATTTTATCATCATCGACTGAGGGAAGCATGGATTGGTGGCTAAAGTTTGAAGCATTAGGGGGGGTGATGTTGGACTTCTAATGCTACATAACTTTAGATGTTATTATTTATAAACAAATACTTGTATTATATGTGTAATTATACATTAGTACTTATGTTAGGATTAATTAGTGTGACACCGGCAGTTAACCACCATAGGCCACCGATCACCACCGCCAACTGCCAAGGCAGTTTTGGCGGGAAGATAACTGACAAATCGTTGGCTATATATAGGACCATATGTGTAAACTTTAAACGTGTGTGATATATACCGGTATTGTGATATATCTCTGTTCCATTGTGTGCTATATACATATACATCTTGTTTTCGTAGTGCCTGTAGCGTGTAATTCAATCGTGAATAGTGATGGTTCCATTCGATAGAGATGTAAGGACTAACCGATCGAAGAACCATGAGAAATTATCATACTAAATAGCATGATACGAGTACAGCTAATGGTACAATCACGATGATCATCCAAATCCAGGTTTTTCTCTTCTTCTCCTTCTCCTTCTGCTTCTTCTCGTTTTCCTTCTTCTCTTTCTCCTCCTTCTCTTTTTCCTTCTTCTCATCCCGCATCGTCGTTTCTGCTATTGAAGAAAATGATTTCTCTTCTCATTTAGGCACTCTTCTGAGGCATTAATTAAGTTGCGATCATTTCCAGCAAATGCAAAACATATATATACTTACTAACCTCCATTATACCGGATCACGAAATATTCTGAATTGCCATCTGATAACATGGACCCCGTCAAATCATCTTTAGCGTAAGTCTTGCAGCCTACCCTGTTTTTGGTTGCACTAGTACAGGCCATGCAAGAACAATTGTTCCAAGTCTTGTGAAAGCATTGTGGAGGCTTTCGAATTAATGTCTCTTAACACAAAATGGATGTCTATTATAGTTGACCAAGTTTAATATTAATAATACGGAGTAGAAGTCAAGTCTTGAAAAGCTTCTGAGAGTATCTAAAATATAAACTTGAAGTTATTTTGTCTTGGGCACTAGAATAAGGCCTTATTTAGGAATATTTTACTACCACAAGGTTCAAAATTACATATTACCATCAACTGTATCCTTATTTGAAGAATTGAATGACATCCCTCATAAGGCAGTTTATGTGGGAACATAATTCTTCATCTTCAAAAAACAATCTGCAAACATGTCGTCTAAAAGAGGAAGAGGAACAAAACACCATCTCATGTCGATAAAAAAAAGAGTACGTAAAGAAGAATCAGACACCGTTTAACAGCTGTTTCATTCTTTCTTTTCCTAACACTCATTACACTATTCAAACACCTGTCCTATCAAAATCACAGGAGCTTCCTAGATTTTGTTCTCTAATCTTTCTTTCAATTCCTATGAATTAAAAGAATCTTTTAAAGTTTTTGATAAGTGTAATTTTATCTCTCCCTGATCATAATCGTGATTATGATCACCAGCTGAAATTGGAAAGAGTAACCTTTAACTGTGATGGTGTATGTAGTGCCAAGATTTTAAACAAACGGACCAGTTAATGTTTTTCCAAACAATGTCATAAAACTTAAAGTGTCTATTCAACGGATTACAAAAAATAATACTTGACAATTTAGTTTACTAAAGTCCTCATAGTAATCAATCAATATGAAGTTGCTTAGTACAACTTTCATTCATTGCACATTTTGGGACCAAGTTCTTGTTCATTCAAGTATATATGAGCTTGATCGATATTTGGTGTTTTAGAGTCGTGTCTCCTTCTAAGGGGTTGCGGATTAATGTTAGTTGTAGACAATGGAGTAAATTTAGGGGTAGGTTAAATAAAGAAGGGAAAGATATATTGCAGGTGCTACCACACTCTGAGTACTGATCCTGCTTTGACCATTACAATATTCCTGGGTTTGATTTTTGCTACTTTGGATCTGCCCTTTGGTTCTTCCATTAGATTAAAACAACCATACAAGTAAGCTATGTCCCCTACTTCTCCCCTCAGATTTCGATTTCAATTTCTGCCCGAATTTGTATTATTGATTACTGTCTTTGAAGTTTTTGGGATTAGCTGCAATATGATTGTTTAAAATGTAGTTGTTTTTGTAATTCCATGTAATTCTACAAACAGATTATTCAATCTGATTCTCATTTGTTTTATAAAAAAAGGTGTTGTATATATAATCTTTATAAGTATATGGGTGTGTTTAATGTAAGGGCTTTACATACCTTAAAAAACAGGGCGTTTACCAAGTCTTGTGAATATAAGTCTCTTCATGTACGGAAAATCAAAACCAGTTTAGTTTGTCTCTTGTTGTGCTATGCATCCCCCATGCCGTGCTCCAGAATTTAACATTAGATTCCAGTTTTTATAAATCCATCATGCCAATTCAAATAGCACCTAACACATCCTTCTTTCTTGCTTTATGCAATTCCTCCTTTTGGATGATGATGCATAATGGACTTTTGTCTTCAATTTCTTTGTAGCCTTTCTCGACTATCACCCATACATCATGTTCGCCGAGCAATACTTCTATTTTGATCCACCAACTCCCATAATCTCTTTCATAATGTGAAAGTTTTATGAATTAATCAAATTTACAAATTGATCTTCTAGTTTTGATACCAAGCTATTGGAAATTCAAAAGGAGACTTCTAGCCTTATATTAATGTAGAGGTTATAAGAAGATGAAAAACCACCACCAAGGTGGCCTAGTGGTAACTAATAAGGCGTCTCTTCCTCAAAGAGGTCATGGGTTCGAACCTTCCTAGGTAAACATCTTGAGGGTAGCCAGGGAAGGGTCAGTAAATGGTCACGGGGATCCGGTTAGGTCGCGTACATCTCAGTCAAAAACTCGTCCTCCCCTCCCCAGGTAACCTGAACAGGGAAAACCTCTTTGTCTACCCATTTAATCGTTTATACACGTTTCTGCGTTTAACCTTTTAAAGGAAGATGAAAGGATAATGCTTGAATTAGAGGAGAACTTGAAGAAAGTTTTTGATTTCCTTAGTTTTGGCTTCTTGATATAATTAATTCAAGACCTTATTTATAGTACTCCATGGAAGGTTCTACATTTCTAGATACGTCCACGGATATGTTTAGAATCTAGATATTTCTACTTATACATCTCTAGATATTTCCTATCTATATATTTACATGTTCAATCTACATACTTCTGAACCTTATGTTTTCAATTATATAGACACCACTTTTCATATAACTTGTTTTACAAAACATCCCTGAGCTGTCTTCCATTTGCCTAACTTTCTAGTAATTATGGAGCATAAGTTGGATAGCTTTTTAAAGACAACACCAAGCATGATATAGGGGAGTAAGGAACTTCCATAATACCTGTTTTATATTGTAGTTTTTCAGAAAAAGGTGATGGTGAAGTTTGTCAATGAGTTTGGGTTCATACTTAAGACTCTTTCCTTCCAGAGCTTCTTAAAAGTCCCTTTTAACTGCTACCTGTTGCCCATCAATTAGTGTTTGCCAGAATCCAAGTCATGGACTTTTATTTGAATCTTCTTAAATAGAATATCTGTTTAGGTTTATGTTATTACTCTTTAGTGAAGACATAGGTTGGAGAAACGTGTCTTTGCTTATTAACATTGCTCAAATGTCTTAGTTTTTTTATACGAAAACAAAATACCATAAACAGCTGAAACTTTAGAAACAGGGTATCACCTTGTTTACTTATTTATATATAACTTAGTGGTCATCATGGAATATAATTTCAAGTTTAGGACAGTAACAAATTAAGTAGTGATATTAAACATGTGATTTTTACTGCCTCTTATCTTGCCACTAGAATGGAAATTGATTGCCTATTAACAGATACATTTTCCAAATTATCTCGTCTTGTTGCCAGTGTCTCTGTCTCATGCCTCTCAATGAAGAACGCCGGTTGTTTTGGCTCTGGTAGATTCATATTTTCATTTGTAATCATAGAAATAACTTCCGCCATGGTTGGTCTGTCCATGGCATGATCTTGAACACACAAGAGACCCACATGAATGCATGTCATTACTTCTTTGGGAGTGCATGAATCTTCCAGTACTGGATCCATCAACTCCAAACCTCTGCCTTCGTTCCACAGTTCCCATGCCTGAGATTATTTATGATTGATGCATGCTTTATTATGTCTCACATATACGATGAATATTAGTGTTAGATAGAGTTAACTTACAAGTCCTAGAAGATTAAGAGGGTGTTCCGAATCATAGCTTCCATGATTCATCTTGCTGCTTACAATTTCAAGCAACAAAACGCCGAAACCAAAGACATCTATCTTGGTTGATATGATGCCATCTATCAGATACTCTGGTGGCATATACCCACTGGATATCAAAGCAAGAGTTAGCCTATATTATGCTCTACAAGACAATTATCATTTAGTTATACACCTGGAAATGTAACTAAAAGTCAAAACACAGTCACTAAATATGTTTAAATGTTATCCCTACTCATAAAAAACTGTGAAACTATATAATGACAAAAAAAAAGTGTGTGAAACACCAACATATGACCTTTTCTCTGCGTCCCTGGTAAGTAGTAATGGACTCACCGAGTTCCAACGACTCTACTTGTATTTGCCTCAGACTCGTTGATCCCAAACAACTTAGCCATGCCAAAGTCTGATATTTTTGGCTTCATGTAGTCCTCTAACAAGATGTTACTGGCTTTCAGATCTCTATGGATTACTCTCAGCCTTGAAAACTTGTGTAGATATAGTAGTCCTTGAGCAATGCCGTCAATGATTACAAAGCGGTTATTCCAATCCAGTAATCCTTTCTTCCTAGGATCTGTTTGAAAAACGAGTAGTTGTAACTAAGGAAAAGAACCAATTTAATTATATATAGAACGTCAAAAGTATTGGTCTTACCAAAAAGAAAGAAATCCAAGCTATTATTAGGCATATATTCATATACAAGAATCTTTTCTTGCTTTTCAACGCAACACCCGAGAAGCCTGACAAGATTAGTGTGTTGAAGTTTTGCAATGAGTTCGGTTTCATTCTTAAACTCCTTGACTCCTTGTCCAGAGCTTCTTGAAAGGCGTTTCACTGCAATCTCTTGCCCATCAACTAATCTACCCTGCAAAACGATCAGACACTTGTTTTTATTCGATATATTCTTAAGAAGAGGGTGTTTGAAAGTTTACCTTATAAACTGACCCAAAACCCCCTTCTCCTAGCTTATTACTGCTAGAGAAATTGTTTGTGGCAGATGAGATGCTTTGAAAGGTGAAATAATGTAGCTCAGTGTTGATAATATTTTCTCTTCGTACGTAATTGTAAAGGCGTCTAATCTGATGCAGCAACTGCCTTTTGATGTTCTTAGCTTTCCCTATTTATTAATAATGAAAAACTGGTTAGATAATAATTATGTTAGCTTTTGAAGCCAGCAGATGTACATTAACTAAAACTCTTGAAGTTTTTGAACGGTGTTTTATTCCCTAGAAAATCCCTATGGTGCAGCCGAAATGGGCTTTAAGTTCCTCAATGGAGTCCCGGGTTTAGTTCTTCGTGTGGCAGAGTTTCAGCCTCACTAGTTGTAGTAAAAACCGGAGATACAATTGATGACACTAATTTCTCCTCTAATCTATTTATACGACTAGGGTTAAAATTAGGATAATATCAAAACCTCCAAGGATCCAAGTTACCCAACTAATATCAGTTTTAACGGAATAGGATCAACCAACCAATAATAATAATCAACCACAAACAATAAGGTACTGAAATAAGTAAAAGCAAGAGACACCGAGATTTACGTGGAAAACCCAAAACGGGAAAAAACCACGGGCGGAGGAGGCCGAGAATCAATCCACTATAATACTGCAGTTCTTACAAGCTTGAAAGGAGAACAAATTACAAAGCTTTAATGGTGAATGATGATTAGGGATTAAACCCTAATTAATTTTCATATGTTTCTGCCGACTGCGTACGTATGCGATAGAGGGATAGATATTGAATTTGATTTTGTTTGGTGTTATCTTCTCTCGATGGCAGTGAATGGGATTTATACCCATTTAATTTAACTTTGAGCTAATTGGCAAGAATAGCCCTTGTACTTTGGAAGTCTTGGCATATTGAAGACAAACTTTCTACAATCTCCACCTTGGCTTCAAATGAACAAGTCACGCCAAATATAGCAAACAAATCGCCACACGTAAAACCTTCTGCTCCGTAATTAAATGGAACGAAAAACACCAACATCTTGTCAAACTCCAAAGCTTCAAAAGAAAAATACCTGCAGTCACCATATAGAGAAAAATTGATTCCGAAAAATAATAATACCAACTCCGCCACGAGCCACTCAGGCTCAAATGCGTTTCATAGAACCTACCAAGTTCAATAATGAGTTGAACTTGGCCACCGGAAAACCATAAGTGAAAATATCAATGAGATCATCACAAAGCACATCAAGTTCTTCAAATAATCCCTTCAACCAATTATCTCCCTTAGCAAATTCTGTAACCGCCATCTGTTCTCCCTCAGGAGAGGATAACAAAACGTTAGTATTAGGACTTAAAGCGGATGATTGCTTAAAATGAGCCGCAATGGGTGTGTTAACGGGCTCTGCTTCATGCAAATTGAAGCGACATAGGACTTTCTCGATAAAAATTTCCTGAGAAAGATGCAAGACCCTAGAATCCCTATCACGCACAATTATCATACCCAATACAATTTTAGCAGCCCCCAAGTCCGTTGTTTCAAAATCAAATTTCAACTGGTCTTTTAGTTTCAAAATCTCCGTTAAATCTTTCGCTGCAAACAACATGTCATCCACGTATAAGAGTAAGTAGACTAAACCATCATCACACCTTTTATAATAAACGCAACTATCGTAGGTGCACCTGCTGAATGTGTGACTGGTTAGAATAGAGTCTAACCTCCTATACCATTGTTCAGGAGATTGCTTGAGGCAATAAAGAGTTTTATAAAATTTATACGTATAGTCCTTCTTGCCAGAAACTACAAACCCCTCGGGTTGTTGTATAAATATCTCCTCCTCAAGCTCACCATTTAAGAAAGTTGTTGAAACATCAAGTTGATCTAATTTATAACCATTAGAAACAACCAAACCCAACAAAGCACGGATAGAAATATGTTTGACAATAAGAGAATATATGTCAGTATCATTAACATCTGTAACCTGACTGTAACCTTTAGCTACTAACCGGGTGTCATACCTTGGTTTCTCATCTTGGTTAATGGATTCCTTGAGCTTGAAGATCCATTTGTATTTATCAGACTCAATATCTTCAGCAATAGTAAGAGCATAAGCAAAAGAATCATCTGGTTGCTCAATAGTACTCGAAGGAATAGTAGGTGTAGTAAAAAACTCCACCTCCACTTGAGTTTTCTCTTTGCATGCCTCAGATGATTCCTCCAAATTGAAAGAATAGTCAACAACTCGCTGAATCATAATGGTCTCGTCAAAAGTAACATCTCTTGAGATAATAACCTTTTGCAACTCAAAACTCCATAACCTATAATCTTTTACACCTGGATTGTACCCAAGAAAAACACTTTTGAATTCCACCGGTTCTAACTTCTCATTGTCAACTCGTGCAAAAGCTGGACATCCAAACAATTTTAAATCTGTATAATCGGCAGGTTTCCCGGACCATAACTCAAACGGAATTTTATTTTCAATTGCTCGTGACGGTGAACGGTTGATTAAATAACAAGCGGTAGAAGCAGCCTCCGCCCAAAAGGACTTTGGCAATTTGGAAATAATAAGCATACACCGGACCTTCTCCATAATAGTGCGATTCATCATTTCTGCTACACCATCATGTTGAGTTGTATGGACTACTGAACGATAAAAAATAATGCCCACCTTTCGGCAATAGGCATTAAACTCATCTAAACAAAATTCAAGTCCACCATCCATAAAAAGATACTTTATCTCCAATCCAGTTTGCTTTTCAACCTGCACTTTCCAATTCTTGAAAGTAACAAATATATCTCCCTTATGTTTTAAAAAGAATGACCATACCTTTCGGGAGAAGTCATCAACAATAGTAAGCATGTAGGAAGCTCCACCTTTCGAAGCAACTTCCGTCGGTCCATATAAATCCAAGTGGACATATTCAAGTGGTCCTCGTGTTGCATGAATATCACTCATAAAAGTCACTCGTTTTGCCTTGCCGCATATACAGTCTTCACAAATCTTTGAACCAACAACCTTATGTCCTCCTAATAAACCTCTTCGACTCAATTCAGACATGCCGTGAAAATTCATATGGCCGAGTCGAAGGTGCCAAAGACGAGAACGGTCTAAATCAGATAAAGAGTATGAGACATCAGCTGCATAAACTATTAGAAGTTCTCCAACACAATCAACCTCAGCTACATCGACTTCGGCTGATGTACTACCCCTTTTATACTCTGCTGCTGCATTATCCTTTTCTTTATTCTTTAATTTAAAACATTCATCAATCGTATGCCCTTTCTTATGACAATAGTTGCAAAACTTTCGTTTGCCGGAGGATTAAGAGTTTTTACCTCTATCGGTTGTTGCTCCTCTAGCGTTCAAACCTTCGGCTTTCACGTCACCAGAATCACCACCTGTAATCTGTTTCATTTTCTCTTTTGAATCCAAAGCAGTTAAAACTTCATCCAGGACAAGAGTGTCACGACTATAAATGATAGTATCACGAAAGTGACCATAAGAGTAAGGCAAAGATGATAACAAAAACAGAGCCAAATCTTAATCATCATATTTAACATCCATATTCTCTAAGTTACTGACTAACTCTTTGAATGTGGATATATGATTAGCTAAAGAACTCCCTTCAAACATCTTCAGATTGAACAATTGTTGCTTTAAATGCAACTTGTTGGGTAAGCTCTTCGTCATCAACAATTGCTCTAACTTTAACCATAAAGCAGCCGCAGAAGTTTCCTTCAACACATCCTGTAAAACATCATTAGATAAATGTAAACAAATTAGAGAAGAAGCTTTCAAATCTTTCATCTCTTTTTCTGCCTGGGTCCATGAAGCTGGCATTTTCTCAAAGCCTAAAAGTGCCTCGTGTAAATCCATCTGAATCAAAATATCTCTCATCTTAACTTGCCACAAAGGAAACCTGGTGTTCCGGTCAAGTAAAGGAATATCATACTTCATTGAAGACATGGTTAATCAACTTGGCAGAAAGTAATCCCAATAAACTAATATCAAGAGCAACCTGGCTCTGATACCAATTGTAGTAAAAACCGGAGATACAATTGATGACACTAATTTCTCCTCTAATCTATTTATACGACTAGGGTTAAAATTAGGATAATATCAAAACCTCCAAGGATCCAAGTTACCCAACTAATATCAGTTTTAACGGAATAGGATCAACCAACCAATAATAATAATCAACCACAAACAATAAGGTACTGAAATAAGTAAAAGCAAGAGACACCGAGATTTACGTGGAAAACCCAAAACGGGAAAAAACCACGGGCGGAGGAGGCCGAGAATCAATCCACTATAATACTGCAGTTCTTACAAGCTTGAAAGGAGAACAAATTACAAAGCTTTAATGGTGAATGATGATTAGGGATTAAACCCTAATTAATTTTCATATGTTTCTGCCGACTGCGTACGTATGCGATAGAGGGATAGATATTGAATTTGATTTTGTTTGGTGTTATCTTCTCTCGATGGCAGTGAATGGGATTTATACCCATTTAATTTAACTTTGAGCTAATTGGCAAGAATAGCCCTTGTACTTTGGAAGTCTTGGCATTTTGAAGACAAACTTTCTACACTAGTTTTTTTTTATGTTTTTAAAACTCTAACAATGGCAAGCATAAATGGTAATTGGACTGTTTTGACAAGTTGAGATCCTTGAAGATAAGGGACTATGGTAATATACATGTGGAGTGAAAAATTGAGGATGATACCTTTAACATCGAGCTTCTTGTATACTAAATAGCATGATACGAGTACAGCTAATGATACAATCACGATGATCATCCAAATCCTGGTTTTTCTCTTCTTCTCCTTCTCCTTCTGCTTCTTCTCGTTTTCCTTCTTCTCTTTCTCCTCCTTCTCTTTTTCCTTCTTCTCATCCCGCATCTTCATTTCTGCTATTGAAGAAAATGAATTCTCTTCTCACTTAGGCACTCTTCTGAGGCATTAATTAAGTTGCGATCATTGCAGCAAATGCAAAACATATATATACTTACTAACCTCCATTATACCGGATCACGTAATATTCTGAATTTCCATCTGATATCATGTACCTCGTCAAATCATCTTTTGTGTAAGTCTTGCAGCCTACCCTGTTTTTGGTTGCACTAGTACAGGCCATGCAAGAACAATTGTTCCAACATAATTTTTGGCAATCATAGAAACTTAAGTTAAAACTTTCATCATAGACATACTCATCACCAAGATGAAAGTAGCCTTTTCGTAAATCAGAAATATAATCTTTCCTACATTCTAATTTTTCCATCATATCTTCAGTACAACCATGAGGGTTGTCAACGTAGTAGCATTGGATGTCTAAATTCAGAGTTGTACCCTTAAGCAGACCATCGTGATTCATCCTTAGAGCTGGGAATGAATGGTATGTTCTTGTTAAATATGTGAAGGATTGCTCAGTCTCATTAGAAACATAATAAAGACGGACATCTGGACCAGAAGATCTTAGAAATGTGTTTTTAAATCCACCATTCTGCCATTGTCCACTTGTCCAGTGGATGTTCCCTTGCCTCATAATGACCATTTGATCTGTGCCATTGAGGTCCCATGTTAACTTAAACAAACCTTCTGCTGGTAGCTCATTGTTCCGCCAAGAAGTCAGTGACCATTTATGACCAGTCTTGAGATTAATTCCAAGTTTCATTCCAGGTAGAAGTGTGTCTGTCGGGTAATCAAAACTTTGCCATAAAACCCGCTTAACAGACCCGTCTGGATACAATTCTTGCAGTACAAAATTTCCAGAATCCAAAAGTCTAGCACTTGCATTTCGTGTTACCAGACTAGGGATGAAGAGATCAACAACAGTGCCACCAATGGATATAATGCTCAGCTTTCCATTCACATCTATTTTGAGGTTACCGTATACATCTGGTATCGGATTGTTTCTGTTTGCTACCCAAACAGCTGTATTACTGATGTCGTCTGATGCCGTTATACTGTAATCCTCTGCAGAACGGTATCTGATTTTGTTGTTGTTGTAGAATTTGTTGTTGTTGTAGAATTTGTTGTTGTTGTAGAATACTCCTAAATAAGGGCTTATACTAGTGCCAAACCCGAAGAACTTCAAACTGAAGACCCTGTTTGATGAAATTAATTCATCCCAGTCTCTGAGCTCTTGACCTTGTTGTAAGGTATCTGTTTCTGAGTAACAAGGGTGGTTTCTGAATAAAAAGCAAAATAGTAGGACCAAGAGAAATATGGTTTTGTCTGCCATTGTTTTAGCTTGGGTATGGAAATGCTCTGGGATATTGAGAAGAGTTTATATTAACTTAATTAGTTATGTTGACTGACTCTATTTTCCATAGCTAGCTTTTGAATACTTTACACTTGGTCAACATAAATAGACATATCAATTTCATTAGGAAGCTTCCTATTTGTATCAGAAGTTGCAAACCAATTTACAGAAGGACCACACACAATTAAGTGTCCAAATCCTCCTGTTTTGTAGTGTGGTTCTTCTTCAGAGTTTGGAATTTAAGTGTGGCATCATTAAATGACTCCAGCTAATTACTGACTCACAAAAAACAAGACAATGAAGGCTAAAATTTAAGTTGACTTGATTTTCCATAACTTTTGTTTTGTGTTATATTTATTCAACATAAATAGACATATCTATATAATTAGGAAGCTTGCAACTTTTCCATTTCCAAATCCTCCTGATTTGTACTAGGCCTTCAAAAACAGGGTAGAGGTTGACCAAGTCTTGTGAAAGCATTGGAGGCTTTTGAATAAATGTCTCTTAACACAAAATGGATGTCTATTATAGTTGACTAAGTGTACTGTAAAATAGTATGGAGTAGAAGTCAAGTCTTGAAAAGCTTCTGAGAGTATCTAAAATATAAAGTTTGAAGTTCTTTTGTCTTTGGCACTAAAATAAGCCATTGTTTAGGAATATTTTACTGCCACAAGGTTCAAAATTACATATTACCATCAATTGTATCCTTATTTGAAGAATTGAATGACATCCCTCATAAGGCAGTTTGTGTGGCAACATAATTCTTCATCTTCAAAAAAAAAATCTGCAAACATGTCGTCTAAAATAGAAAATGAAGAGGAAACACCATCTCATGTCGTTAGAAAAAAAGAGTACGTAAAGAAGTATCAGACACCGTTTAATGGCTGTTTCATTCTTTCTTTTTCTAACACTCATTACACTATTCAAACACCTATCTTATCAAAATAAAAGGAGCTTCCTAGATTTTGTTCCCTACTCTTTCTTTCAATTCCTATGAATTAAAAGAATCTTTTAAAGTGTTTGATAAGTGTAATTTTATCTCTCCCTGATCATAATAATCGTGATTATGATCACCAGCTGAAATTGGAAAGAGTAACCTTCAAAAGTTATGGTGTATGTAGTGCCAAGATTTTAAACAAAAGGATCGGTAATGTTTTTCCAAACAATGTCATAAAATTTAAAGTGTCTACTCGACGGATTATAAAAATAATACTTGACAATTTAGTTTACTAAAATCCTCATAGTAATCAATCAATTTGAAGTTGCTTAGTACAACTTTCATTCATTGCACATTTTTGGGACCAAGTTCTTGTTCATTCAAGTATTTATAAGTTTGATCGGTATTTGGTGTTTTAGAGTGGTGTCTCCTTCTAAGAGGTTGCGGATTCATGTTACAACAATGGAGTAAAGAAGGGAAAGATATTTTTGGAATGTATATTATTTTTATTCCTTCCTTTTGTGCCTCCCTTGATTATGGCCTTATTTGTAATTTTTTCCTTTTATGCCATCGTGATTACAGGCCTCCTTTTCTTCCTTCATGTATATATTTTTCCCTTGTAATCCTGTGTTTAAGATATACAAAAAATACAGAAAACTTTTTTTTCCCACTTTGAATTTCTTATGGTATCAGAGCAGGTTACAAACTGCTCTAGCCAAACTATAAACTAAACCAACTCCGTCTGCCATGACTGATGATAACGGTGGTGGCGGAGATAAACAAGGCAAGACCAATAACGAAGCATCCGATCATGGCTCTCCTTACTACCTTCATCCTTCAGATTACCCGAGACAGATGCACGTGAACGAAACGTTAAACGACAGCAACTATCTCGACTGGGTTCAAGAAATGGAGAACTTTCTGTTCGCAAAAAATAAAATAGGATTTGTCGACGGAACCCTTCAAAAACCAGAGAGAACTCATGCTAATCACATGTCATGGCTTCGATGTGATGCTATGATAAAGGGGTGGCTGACTACAGCCATGGAAAAAGAGATCAGGTCGAGTGTCAAGTACGCCAATACCGCTGAAGAAATCTGGAACGATCTCCGTGAGCGTTTTGGCAAGGAGAGTGCTCCTAGGGCGTATGAATTAAAACAACTCCTTACTACCACTAAGCAAGACGGGATTTCTGTCTCTGCGTACTACACCAAACTAAGAGCACTTTGGGACGAGATTAGCTCCGTTTTTACCATGCCAAGGTGTTCCTGCACCGGCTGCACATGTGGAATAAGCAAGAAACTAACAGAACTAAGAGACAAGGAGAGGTTATACGAGTTCTTACTCGGACTAGACAACGAATTCTCTACAATCAAGACCCAGATACTAGCAATGAAGCCTGTTCCTACCTTAGGAGAAGCATACCATCTTGTGGCGGAGGACGAGCAACAGCGGGCTGTTTCAAACGGGAAAAGAACAACAGGTGAAACGGCAGCTTTTCAAGCATACACGAAGCGTGATAGTGTTGGATGGTCACAAGCAAGAACTGGTCCAAGAAACAACAAGAAAGGTGGAAACGAAAAGGTTGAAAGCTGTGATTTTTGTGGGAAGGACGGGCATAATCGTGATGGTTGTTTCAAGCGCATAGGGTATCCAGAATGGTGGCCCGGCAAAGGGAAATCAGAAAAGGGAAGAACAAAAGCTGCGTTTGTTGAAACGGAACGAGACTCGGTGGATGGAAAACAAGATGTTAATGAACAAAGCCCAATAACCGGCCTAACCAATGAACAATATAGACAATTCGCCAACTTGTTCGCTGCGAAAAACTCACAGAACACCGATATTGTTCAACCGATGGCAAACATGGCAGGTAGATTCGATGAAGGTAACGAATGGGTTGTGGACTCGGGTTGTACCGAGCACATAACTCACATTCTTGATCATTTTTGCAGTAATCTTGAAACATCCAGGGAATTACCCGTGACCATACCAAATGGGGACTCTATTCCTGTCAAAGGAAAGGGGACTTGTACCTTACCCAATGAAACTGAAATTTGTGACGTTTTGTATGTTCCGGATTTCACGTGTAGCCTATTGTCGGTTAGCAAGCTAACAAAGGGCCTCAAATGCGCCATAACTTTCTTTCCGGATTTTTTTGTCATGCAGGACTTGAATTCGAAGAGATTGATTGGGACGGGTAGTTGCAAACAAGGTCTATATCGGATGAAAGGCACAGAAAATAAGAGAAGAGCATTGGTTGTCACGGGTGAAGTATGGCACAAGCGTCTGGGACATGCTTCACATAGCAAACTTTCTCTTTTTAATTTCTTTTCTTTGAAACCAAATGGTATGTTTTGTGATGCTTGTGAACGGGCAAAGTTTACTAGACTACCATTTCCCACTAGCTCGATCAAATCGAATGAATGTTTTGAACTCTTGCATTGTGATATATGGGGAAAATATCGAACCCCTTCACTTACCCGTGCTAATTATTTTCTTACAATCGTTGACGATTTTAGTCGCTCGGTATGGGTTTTCCTTTTACGACATAAATCAGAAGCAAGCAATTGTCTGATTTCTTTTTGCAAAATGGTCAAAACTCAACACAACAAAAACGTAAAAAGGATCCGGTGTGATAATGGAGGGGAGTTCACGTCCAACCACATGGTGAACTTCTACACCGATCAGGGAATACTTCTCGAGACTACCTGCCCCCATACCCCTCAACAAAACGGGGTAGTTGAGCGAAAACACCGACACCTTCTCGAGATGGCAAGAGCCTTACGTTTTGAAGCGAAGTTACCCTCCACGTTTTGGGGTGAGTGCATCTTGACAGCAGCGCATATCATAAATCGTCTACCTTCCAAGACGATTCATAACAAAACCCCTTACGAAATAGTCTACAACCGAAAACCAAGTTATGACCACATGAAAATTTTTGGTTGCCTTGCTTACTATCGCAGCACCGAAACAAAAGGAGATAAATTTGAGGAAAGGGGGAGACCGGGAATATTTTTGGGTTACCCACATGGCACGAAGGGATACAAAGTTTTTGACATAAAGAACAAGAAAATGATAGTTTCAAGAGATGTGAAGTTTGCTGAGGGTACATTTCCGTATGAAAGAATTCAAGTTGAAAATGAAGAGGAAATATTTGAGGCACCACCATGGGAATATGAAGCCTCAAGGAATGATGAAACAATTGCAAGTGAAGGGAGTAATCAAAATAAATCAGTGGAAGAAGTTAATGCGCCTCAAAATGAACATGAGAATAATGGGGGAGTAGAAAATGAAATGCATGCTAATGATAAGAATGTAGAATCAAATGAAATGCATGCAGAACCCAACGTTGAGCACACATATGAACAAGAGGCGAATACTACTAACATTGAGAATGAGAGGCCCACTCGAGAGAGAAGAAACAGATCACTACCATCTTACCTCAACGACTACATTGTGAACCTGCCATCATCCGTGGACCAAGCAACACCCGTCGCCAATCAAGAATTTTCCACGGTACATTCTATAGCCAATTTTATTTCTTACAAGAATTTTACTCATTCTCACAGGGCATTCTTGGCGGCTATCAGCAGCAATAATGAGCCAAAGAATTTTAACCAAGCCGTGCAAAACAAAAAATGGAGAGAAGCCATGAAGGAAGAAATACGAGCCCTCGAGAAAAACGGAACTTGGACTCTCGAAGAACTTCCAAAAGGGAAACGAGCCATAGATTCAAAATGGGTATACAAAATAAAATACAAACCAAGTGGCGAGATCGAAAGGTACAAAGCAAGATTAGTTGCGAAGGGTTTCACCCAAATGGAAGGCATAGACTTCCACGAGACATTCGCACCGGTGGCTAAGCTTGTCACTGTTCGAACCCTCTTGACGGTGGCGGTCAAAAGAAATTGGATAATAAACCAACTTGACGTGAATAATGCTTTCCTACACGGAGAACTACATGAAGAGGTCTACATGAAAATCCCGCAAGGCTTCGAGAAGGGAAAAGAGAATAAAGTTTGCCGCCTCAGAAAATCTCTTTACGGTCTTAAACAAGCTTCAAGGAATTGGTACCAAAAGTTTACATCTTCTTTGCATATGATCGGTTTTAAACAATCTCAAGCAGACCACTCCTTGTTCGTTTTCAAAACCGAAAATTCTTTTGTGGCGGCACTTATATACGTAGATGATGTCATAGTTGTGGGAAACGACATGAAGAAGATTCAAGAGACGAAAGCATTCTTGAACGAAAAATTTAGCATTAAAGACTTGGGCCCCTTGAAATACTTCTTAGGCATCGAAGTTACACGTACACGAGACGGGCTGGTTCTTAACCAGAGGAAATACATCCTGGACATCCTCGAAGATATGGGAATGATGGGAGCCCGGCCTAGCGCATTTCCCATGGAACAGAATACCAAGCTTGGGAAAAATGACGAGGACCTACGGGTCGATGCCAACAAGTATAGAAGACTTGTAGGAAGATTACTTTACTTACAGGCAACCAGACCCGACCTAACCTACTCGGTCAATGTTTTGAGCCAGTTTGTGTCGGATCCTCGACAAAGTCACATGGAAGCCGCCATACGAGTACTAAGATACTTAAAGGGGACAGCCGGCCAAGGGATACTCCTTCCAAAGAATGGTGAAGCCAACTTAGTAGCATATAGTGATTCGGATTGGCTTGGGTGTCCCGACACGAGGAGATCGAGAACTGGTTACTTATTACTTTTAGGAGGTGCCCCGATATCATGGAAGTCGAAGAAGCAATCTGTTGTGTCTCGCTCCTCTGCAGAAGCTGAGTACCGGGCAATGGCTACCACAGTCAGTGAAATTATTTGGCTACGATGGCTCCTAAAAGATTTAAACCTCGAACAAAATGATCCCACTCAACTGTTTTGTGACAACCTAGCAGTTAAACACATTGCCAATAATCCTGTTTTTCACGAACGCACCAAGCACGTTGAGATGGATTGCTATTTCGTCAGAGAACGTGTCGAATCTAAAGAAGTGAAGCCTCTACACATTGACACTAAGTCACAAGTTGCAGACTTACTTACCAAAGCTTTGGGAGGAAAACAACTATATTCACTACTTGCCAAGTTGGGCATTTGCAATCTTCATGCTCCAACTTGAGGGGGAGTTTTGGAATGTATATTATTTTTATTCCTTCCTTTTGTGCCTCCCTTGATTATGGCCTTATTTGTAATTTTTTCCTTTTATGCCATCGTGATTACAGGCCTCCTTTTCTTCCTTCATGTATATATTTTTCCCTTGTAATCCTGTGTTTAAGATATACAAAAAATACAGAAAACTTTTTTTTCCCACTTTGAATTTCTTAGATATATTGCAGGTGCTGCCACACTCTGAGTGCTGATCCTGCTTTGACCATTACACTATTCCTGGGTTTGATTTTTCCTACTTTGGATCTTCCCTTTGGTTCTTCCCTTTGGTTCTTCCATTGGATTAAAGCAACCATACAAGTAAGCTATGTCCCCTACTCTCCTCTCAGATTTCAATTTCAATTTATGCCCCAAATTATATTATTGATTACTGTCTTCGAAGTTTTTGGGATTAGCTGCAATATGATTGTTTACAATGTAGTTGTTTTTGTAATTCCATGTAATTCTACAAAAAAACAAAAAAAAAACAACAACAGATTATTCCATCTGATTCTCATTTGTTTTATAAAAAAGGTGTTATATATAATCTTTATAAGCATAGGGGTGTGTTTAATGTAAGGGTTTACATACCTCAAAAAACAGGGCGTTTACCTAGTCTTGTGAAAGCAATGGGGGGTTCTGAACAAAAGTCTCTTCATGTACCGAAAATCAAAACCCGTTTTGATTGTCTCTCATCGTGCTATGCATCCCCCACGTCGTGCTTCAAAATTTAACATTAGATTCCAGTTTTTATAAATCCATCATGCCAATTCAAGTCGCACGAAACATATCATTCTTTCTTGCTTTATGCAATTCCTCCTTTTGGATGACGCTCAATGAACTTTTGTCTTCAATTTCTTTGTAGCCTTTCTCGACTATCACCCATACACCATGATGCTCAAAATTTGTCATATTGATCTTCAAGTTCTGATACCAAGCTATTGGGAATTCAAAAGGAGACTTCTAGGCTTATATTAATGCAGAGGTTATAATAAGATGAAAGGAAATGGTTTGAATGAGAGGAAAACTTGAGAAAGTTTTTGATTTCCTTAGTTTTGGCTTCTTGATATAATTGTCATCACCTATTTATAGTACTCCATGGAAGGTTTTACATTTCTAGATATGTCCACGGATATGTTTGACACATACAGTAGCAAAAAGTGACAACTTTAATACATTTGCCAAAACTAAACCCTTTAAAGTATTCATAATCATTTTCTATAAGAACGAGGGTGCAAGGACGTAACTACCCTATAACCAGATAGGTCAACTGGTCAAGGGACCTTGTTCAAATAAAAAAAAATCGAATTAAAATGTACATAAATTTCTAGTTCTAACGTAATTTGTTTAGTTAGAATAAGATGCTTATTTGTGATTCCATGATACATTTTCTAGCTCTCCTCTCATATTTGCATGTGAAGCGCTTGAAAAGGGTATATATATATAGAGACAAAAGTTCAAACAAGAACTGTTTTTCGTACGAGAACTGCGAGAACCAATCTTAGCCATTCAATTCCCCCTCCTTTAATGTCATTGCCCACCCATGAATTCCTCACATGCACCCTGCCACACTTGATCCCCTCCACGCTTTCCATCCATGAAGTTCCCATATCTAAGGAACGGTCGAGATTGGTTTCCGCAGTTCTCGTACGAAAAACAGTTCTCGTTTGAACCCTCCCCTATATATATATATATATATATATATATATATATATATATATATATATATATATATATATGTTAGAATTGTTACTTAGGGCCTGTTTACTTTTTCTTGTTATTAAGTGCTGTCTGGATTAAGTGTCTGTCTGGAAAAATAAGGTCTGTATGGAATAAGTAGTGTTGTTGTTTGTTTTATGTCTTAAATAAACTGTCTGAATAAGAAAAAGGTAATCATGAGCTTAATGTAGAAAGTATCCTACTCATAACTTATTGTGTTAAGTCGTCTTTCTGGATTAAGTAATAAACAAACAATACAATTATAACTTACCAGAATAAGTTTTTTTTTTCCATTAAGTTAACTAAGTCAAAAGTAAACACCACCTTAGTGTCCTTCATTAATTATAGGGACTAGTATTGTAAATATCTCATTCTTTGTAAAGTCACGTATGTATATCTTTTTGTATTCAGTTTTCATAGATTGAATGAAACAAACACACGATTGCTCTCTCTCTCTGATTTCACATGGTATCAGAGCCAGGTTTGCAGTCAATTAAGTGTGTTTCCTCTAATATATCTAGAGCATACTTCCTCTATGATCGCATATGATTATGTGGCATATGATCGCTTGTCTACCACCTTTTCAGCTTGTGTTAACAGTCTTGCATCCGTGAGTATCCCTAAAAATGTTCACGAGGCTCTATCCCATCCCGTGTGGCACAAGGCAGTGCTAGATGAGATGTCAGCGTTAATTGAGAATGAGACATGGAACTTGGTTCCGTTACCTCCAGGGAAATCTAAGGTCGGATGTCGGTGGATATTCACTCCTAAAGTTGGCCCTGATGGACAGCTTGATCGTCTGAAAGCTCGTCTAGTTGCTAAGGGCTATACTCAAATATTTGGTCTGGACTATAGTGATACCTTTTCTCCTGTGGCCAAGATGACAAGTATCCGTATTCTGTTGTCCATGGCTGCAATGCGAGATTGGCCCTTGCACCAACTAGATATCAAAAATGCCTTTCTCCATGGTGACCTTCAAGAAGAAGTTTATATGGAGCAACCACCTGGGTTCATTGCTCAGGGGGAGTTTGGTTTAGTCTGCAGACTGCAAAAGTCACTTTATGGTTTAAAACAATCTCCTAGAGCATGGTTTGGGAGGTTCAGTACCGTGGTAAAACAATTTGGGATGAGACAATGCGAGGTAGATCACTCAGTCTTTTATCACCTTTCAGGGATCAAGTGCATTTATTTGATAGTGTACGTTGATGAGATAGTTATCACGGGAAATGATCACGATGGCATAAAGCAGTTGAAAAACCACTTGGCCAATCATTTTCAGACAAAAGACATGGGCCACCTCAGATACTTCCTAGGCATCGAAGTTGCAAAATCTAAAGATGGAATTTCATTATCACAGAGGAAGTATGCTCTAGATATATTAAAGGAAGCACACTTAATTGACTGCAAACCTGTCGAGTCTCCAATAGATCCTAATGTCAAACTCCTGCCAGGTCAGGGGGAGCTTTTGACCGATCAAGGGAAGTACCGAAGACTCGTCGGTCGTCTCAACTATCTCACAATAACACGACGAGATATTTCATTTGCTGTGAGCATAGTCAGTCAGTTTCTCAATGCCCCATGTGATACTCATTGGGAAGTCGCCTTACGAATCCTGAAATATATTAAAGGAGCTCCAGGGAAAGGCTTATTGTATGAGAACAAAGGTAATACGGAGATATCATGTTACACATATTCTGATTATGGTGGATGCCCCTTCAGTAGAAAATCCACTTCTGGATATTGTGTACTCTTTGGGGGTAACTTAATCTCCTGGAAGAGCAAGAAGCAGAATGTAGTAGCCAGATCTAGTTCCGAAGCAGAATACCATGCCATGGCAAACGCAACGTGTGAGCTAATTTGGATCAAACAGTTTCTTGAAGAACTACACTTTTGCAAGGTCTCTCAGATGAAACTTATATGTGACAATCAAGCTGCTATTCATATTGCTTTCAAATCCAGTGTTTCATGAGAGGACAAAACATATTGAGATTGACTGTCACTTCGTCAGGGAAAAGCTGTTAGATGGTCTCATCATCACTGAGTTTGTTAACTCGAACGACCAACTTGCAGACGGATTTACAAAGCCTCTAAGAGGACCCCGAGTCGAATATATATATAACAAGCTTGGTGCCTATGATATATATGCTCCAGCTTGAGGGGGAGTGTTAGAATTGTTACTTAGTGTCCTTCATTAAGTATAGGGACTAGTTTTGTAAATATCTCATTCTTTGTAAAGTCACGTATGTATATCTTTTTGTATTCAGTTTTCATAGATTGAATGAAACAAACACACGATTGCTCTCTCTCTGATTTCACAATATATATATATATATATATAGGGGAGGGTTCATTTGAGAACCATTCTTAGTGCGAGAACTGCGAGAACCAATCTTAGCCGTTGATTTGATAAATGAAATTCATGGATGTAGAGCGTGTGAGGATCAAATGTGGCAAGGTGCATGTGAGAAATTCATGGGGTGGGCAATCAAATTAAAGGAGGGGGGAATGGACGGTCAAGATTGGTTTTCGCGGTTCTCGCACTAAGAATGGTTCTCAAAGAACTTCTTCCTATATATATATATATACACATATATATATATATATAGGGTAAGGTTCTATATATAACCTCCCTTAAACATAGAATATATATATATATATATATATATATATATATATATATATATATATATATATATATATATATATATATATATATATATATATACACATATATATAGGGTAAGGTTCTATATATAACCTCCCTTAAACATAGAACCTAAAGAACCATCCTGGAGATGACACGTAGCACATTGTTTACGGGAAAAAATGGAAAATTAAAAAAAAAAACTCACGGTGCGTTTTAAGAACCCACAGCGACCACCACATTTAAACCCAAAATGCAAAATCCGTACACAACACTACATGCAGCCCAAAATGCAAACAAAATTTGCATTTTCAAAAAAAAAATTAGAAAAATATGGGAAGAATGGTCTTGTTTGAAAGAGGATTAAAAAACTAAAAAATTGGTATAATTTTTTTGTTTATATTCTCAAAACTTAAAAAGTTATGACAATTTAAAGTTTTTGGGGGTATTTTTTTATAAAACGTGGGTTTGTTAGGGGGGGGGAGTTTCCATGTTTGCTCTTTTACTTTTATATTAATACATGATAATTACAATTTTGTCATCGTTAAATCTTATCCATTGATTTTAATGATCCAATGGTCCAGATTAGTTCTTTGGGTTCTTTGTTTAACACATGGTTCTTTATTGATGTATTTTATATATATATATATATATATATATATATATATATATATATATATATATATATATATATATATATATATATATATATATATATATATATATATATATATATATACATGTTCCTTCTACATACTCTTAAACCTTATATTTTCAATTATATAGACACCACTTTTCATATAATTTGTGTTACAAACAACCCTTAGCTGTCTTCCATTTCCCTAACTTTCTAGTATTTATGGAGCATAAGTTGCATAGCTTTTTACAGACAACACCAAGCTTGATATAGGGGAGTAAGGAACTTCCATAATACCTGTTTTATATTGTACTTTTTCAGAAAAAAAGGGAGGGTGAAGTTTGGAAATGAGTTTGGGTTCATATTTAAAACTCTTCTTTTTCCAGAGCTTCTTTTAAGTCACGTGGATACCCCGGTTAGGCCACGTAACCTGAACAGAGAAAACCTCTCCGCTTACTCGTTTTATTTAGGCTTATGTTATTGCTTTTTAGTGAAGATATAGGTTCAAAAAACGTGTCTTTGCTTATCGACTTTGTTGAAATGTCTTAGTTTTTATACAAAAATAAAATACCAAAAACAGCTGAAACTTTAGAAACAGGGTATCACCTTGTTTACTTATTTATATAAATATTAGAAGTCATCATGAAATATAATTTCAAGTCTAGGACAGTAACAAATTAAGTAGTGATATTAAACATGTAATTTTTACTCTCTTATCTTGCCACTAGAATTGAAATTGATTGCCCATTTACAGATCCATTTTCCAAATTATCTCCTTTTCCAGGCAGTGTCTCTGTCTCATGCCTCTCAATGAAGAACGCAGGTCGTTTTGGCTCTGGTAGATTCATATTTTCATTTGTAATCATAGAAATAACTTCCGACATGGTTGGTCTGTTCATGGCATGATCTTGAACACACAAGAGGCCCACATGAATGCATGTCATTACTTCTTTGGGAGTGCATGAATCTTCTAGTACTGGATCCATCAACTCCAAACCTCTGCCTTGGTTCCACAGTTCCCATGCCTGAAAATATTTAAGATTGATGCATGCTTTATTATGTCTCACATATACGATGAATATCAATGTTAGAGTTAACTTACAAATCCTAGAAGATTAAGGGGGTGCTCCGAATCATAGCTTCCATGATTCATCTTGCTGCTTACAATTTCAAGCAACAAAACGCCGAAACCAAAGACATCTATCTTGGTTGATATGATGCCATCTATCAGATACTCTGGTGGCATATACCCACTGGATATCAAAGCAAGAGTTAGCCTATATTATGCTCTACAAGACAATTATCATTTAGTTATACACCTAGAAATGTAACTAAAAGTCAAAACACAGTCACTAAACATGTTTAAGTGTTTTCCCTACACATAAAAAAGTGTGAAACTATATAATGACAAAAAGTGTGTGAAACACCAATATATGACCTTTTTCGCAGTCACTAAACATGTTTAAACGTGTCACAAAAGACCAATATATGACCTTTTCTCTGTGTCCCTAGTAAGTAGTAATGGACTCACCGAGTTCCAACGACTCTACTTGTATTTGCTTCAGACTCGTTGATCCCAAATAACTTAGCCATGCCAAAATCTGATATTTTTGGCTTCAGGTAGTCATCTAGCAAGATATTACTGGCTTTCAAATCTCTATGGATTACTCTCAGCCTTGAAAACTTGTGTAGATATAGAAGTCCTTGAGCAATGCCGTCAATGATTTCAAATCGGTTACTCCAACCCAGTAATCCTTTTCTCTCAGGATCTGTTAAGAAATTGGGTATAAGAGACTAAGGAAAGAACCCGCTAATTATAGAAAATGTTAGATCGATCTTACCAAAAAGAAAGAAATCCAAGCTATTGTTAGGCATGTATTCATATACAAGGATTTTTTCTTGCTTTTCAACGCAACAGCCTAGAAGCCTAACAAGATTAGTGTGTTGAAGTTTTGCAATGAGTTCAGTTTCGTTTTTAAACTCCTTGACTCCTTGTCCAGAGCTTCTTGAAAGCCGTTTCACTGCAACCTCTTGCCCATCAACTAATTTTCCCTGTGAAATCCATCCCACGCTAGTTTTTATTTGAAATTATCTTAACTAAAGGTGTTTGAATATTTACCTTATAAACTGATCCAAAACCTCCTTCTCCTAGCTTATTACTGCTTGAGAAATTGTTCGTGGCAGATGCGATGCTTTGAAAGGTGAAATAATGCAGCTCAGTGTTGATATACTTATCTTTATGTATGTAACTATAGAAGCGTTTAATGTGATGCAGCAACAGCTTTTTGATCTTCTTAGCTCTCTCTAATTTGTATTTAATGAAAAACTGGTTAGATAGTAATAATGTTAGCTTCTGAAGCCAGCAGATGTACATTAACTAAAACTCAAAAAGTTCTTGAAGCAATTGTTTTGTAATTCTAGTTATCAGTGTTGCAGATTTTCAGCCTTTAGCATCACATTATTCAATATGAACTGTAGTCCGTGTGCCAATACTATTTTCAAGCAACTGGTGCCCTAGCTTCGTTTGGATTCCTTTAATTGATCGAGAGGGTATTACCATCTGAAAGTAGTACTAATATTTTCTTGATCCATTTGAAGAAACTCACATGTTTTCACTTTGTAGGCAGAATGGCAGATATATGAACACAAAGAATTATTACTTTTTCATGCTAATTTGGTCATTAGAGAGCATTCTTAATCTATCAAGTTTCTTTAGGACTGCAATGATGGCAAGCATAAATGATAGCTATATATTTTGAGTAGGAAGTTGAGGCTGATACCTGTAATATCAAGCTTTTTGTATATCAGATAGCATGATAGAAGTACAGCTGAAGTTACAATCATGATGATCACCCAAATCCATGATGTATTCTTCTTCTTTAACACTTCTATATATTCAGTACTGCATATGAAGAAAAGGAAGTCACTTTTCATTAAGGCACTATTCTCTGTTATAAAGTTGTTGAAATCCTTTGCAGATAATGCAAGCACACAAATCTCTTATACTAAGAAAGTTTAGTCCCCACGGTAGTAGCCTAGCAGTTGGGACATGGAATCTGTAGTAGAGGTCCAGGGAGCAAACCCTGGCACATGCACTTTAAATTTTGGTTGCATGATTTACCTCCTCCATGTTCGCCGTGGGACCGGTCTGTGATGGCCCCGAAAGGACGGGCAATCGTTTTTCTTACTAAGAAAATTTAGAACCATGTATCAGCCAGTTTTATATTTTCTTTCGGTGTAATGGGAGTATGAGTTCATTTTCTAATGAGGGTAAACCTACTAACCGCTGTGGTAGGATGATGCCGTAATGTTGGTATTTGTCAGCTTCTGCTGGATTGTATGTCACTTTACGGTAAGTCTTACAGCCTACCATGTTCATGGTTGCATTAGTATAAGCCCTGCAAGAACAGTTGCTCCAACATATTCTTTGGCAATCATATAAAGTCAAGTTATAGCTTTCATCATATACATATTCATCCCCTACAATATAAGAATTGTCACTGAATTCTAGGGGTGAACTAAAATAACCTTTCCTGCATTTCATCTTTTCAAACTCATCTTCAGCACAACCAGGAGGGTCACCAATTGCGCTGCAGCGGACGTCTAACTTCAGAGTTGTACCCTGGAGTATACCGTCTTCTGTCATGATTAGAGCCGGATATGAGTTGTACGATTTTGTTACATACGTGAAGGATTGCTCAGTCTCATTAAAAACATAATGCAAGCGAACATCTGAAACCGAGTACTGTAGATGAGTGTTTTTGAAATCACCATTCTGCCAAGGTCCACTCATCCAGTGGGGATTTCCTCGCCTTAGGATGACCAGTTGACCTGTGCCATTGGGGTCTACTGTTAATGTAAAAGACCCTGTGGCTGGTAGTATCACACTTGCCCAAGAACTCAATGACCATATATGCCCAGTCTTGTTATTGATTCCAAGTTTCATCCCAGGTAGAAGTGTGTCTGTTGGGTAATCAAAGCTCTGCCATAAAACCTGCTTAACAGACCCATTTGGATACAATTCTTGGAGCACCAAATTTCCGGTATCATAGAGTTTAGCACTTGTGTTACGTGTTACTAGGGAAGTAGGATTGAACAGATCAACAACAGTGCCACGGCTAGATAAAATACTGAGCTTCCCATGGACATCTATGGTTAGTTTTCCATACATATCCGGGATCGGATTGTTTCTGTTTGCTACCCAAACTGGATGTGAGTCTGAATTCCAGTATCTGATATTGTTCTGATCGAAGTTATTATAGAATATCCCTATATAAGGGCTCACCATGGTGCCAAAGCTGCTAAACAACTTTAAACTAAAGACCCTGTTGGATGAAGTTAATTCATCCCAGTCCTTGAGTTCTTGACCTTGGAGTAAGGTATCTGTTGCTGAGTAACAAGGGTGGTTTCTGTACAAAAAGCAAAATAATAGGAGCAAAAGAATTATGCTTTTATCTGCCATTATTTTAGCTTGGGTACACAAATGCTCTGGGATATTAAGAGGAGTTTATATTAATGTACTAATTAGTTATGTTGACTGACTCTATTTTCCACAGCCCCTAGCTTCTGTTTTACTTAGTCAACATAAATAGACATATCAATTTCTTTAGGAGGCCTCCTATTTGTATCAGAAGTTGCATAGCAATTCACAGAAGGACCACACGCAATTAATTCTCCAAGTCCTCCTGTTTTGTAGTGTGGTTCTTCTTCAAAGTTGGAATCAAGTGGGGCATAATCAAATGACTCCAGCTAATTGCTTCTACTTATTTAACGGGAAATACATACCCACTAGCTCTACTCTTAAGACCATCAGCATCCATCACACCCTTCACACAGCCACATCAGCGCCACATCATTCCCTCACCATTTTATCATCACATCACACAACCCCTGCATCCATCACATGCCTCACATCACACAAAAAAAAAATTAATCGGCGCACGCTCACATCCCTCCGCTCACGCTCACGATTCTACTCACCTGCGTGACCGTGAGCCGTCCCTCACGGATTGCAGCGATGGTCCTCACGCTTCTTTTTGCTCGCGACGGTGCCTCACGACCTCCATCACACAACCGATGCGCATAGCCTAAATCTACTTCATTGCCCACCATGAGACTTGAACCCTTAACCTTTTGGGGAAGGATACACGTAGAGATGAAATGTACTAAAAACATAAAAATTAAGGCTAAAATTAAGAAAACTCACCCACTAGGGGTGTGTTTGATTTGGGCTTAAACATCATTTGTTAATATTAATAATTATCATACTTATAATTTATTGTTAATACGTTTGTATATGCCTTGTTATCTACAAGTTCGTGGTGGTGGTAACGAGTTTACAAACTCGTTATTTGTTTATTTTCAACCAATAGTTATTAAGATAAATAATTGTGTCTAGATCCAGTTATGATAGTAATACATGTTTTTACCTCGGGGTGTTAGTGATGTTGATGGTAGTGATGCATATTATCATGCTCTAAGCGCCTTATGTGGCATCTCACATCAATTATATGGTGTCTGAACCTTTTTTTCTTTTAACTGAAAAAATGATAATATAAATACTTAGGTAAACAATTAAATATAAATTCAGTATCTTATTTTTTATTTCAAGGATAATCAACAAAAGAAAATTTTATGATATGATAACCCCACTGGAGGAAAACTATGAAGAACCATAGTGGGTAAGAATTGACCAAGTCTTGTGAAAGCATAAATTAATAGGAGCTTTTGAATAAAATACTATAACAGAAAATGCCTGATGTCTATTTAGTTGACTAAGTGTAGCATAAGTCAAGTCCAGAAAAGTTTATGAAAATTTTAATCACTTTCTTCTCAACCAAAAGCTTGAACAAGATCACAAGTTCCAATCTTTTAGCCTTAATAAAGAAAATGAAAAACACAAGTATTATTTTCATCATACTCACCCTCAGTTTATCTTGTTATTACTTCAGCAATCCTTGTTACTCAGAAACAGATACCTTACAACAAGGTCAACTACTCAAGGACTGGGATTATTTGATTTCATCAAACAAGGTCTTCACTTTAAAGTTCTTTGGCTTTGGCACTAGAATAAGCTCTTATTTAGGAATTTTCTACTACCACAAACTTAACTTCTACCAATCCCATCTATTGTACCCTTCTTTGATTGACTTCCCTAGTAAGCCAGTTTGGGTGGCAAACAGAAACAATCCGATTACAGATGCGTCCGGAAAGCTCGTGATAGATGTCAATGGCAAGCTGAGCATTTTATCTAGTGAAGGAAATGTTCTTGATCTGTATAGTCCTACCCCGGTGAGACGTAATGTAAGTGCTACACTGTTGGATTCTGGGAATTTGGTTCTGCAAGAACTTTTTCCAGATGGGCCTGTTAAGCGGGTTTTATGGGAAAGCTTTGATTACCCAACAGACACGCTTCTACCCGGGATGAAACTTGGAACTAATTTGAAGACTGGGCATACATGGTCCTTGAGTTCTTGGGCTGGTGATGTGCTGCCAGCCACTGGGTCTTTTACACTAACAAGAGACCCCAATGGCACAGATCAACTGGTCATCTTGAGGCGTGGAAACCTCCGCTGGATGAGCGGAATTTGGCAGAATGGTGGATTTATAAACACAAATATATATTCTGCTTCTGGTCAAGATGTTCGACTTTACTATGTTTCTAATGAAGCAGAACAGTCGTTTACATATTTAACAAAAACGTATGACTCGTTTCCAGCTCTGAAGATGCATCCAGATGGCTGGCTTAAGGGTTCAACTCTACATTTAGATATTCGTTGCGGCTCAATCATTGAACCTGGTTGTGCTGAATCTGAGTTTGAAAAGTTAAAATGCAGAAAAGGTTATTACTATGGTTACACAATGACAAATGGTTATGTTTACAAGGATGAGTATGTATATGATGAAAGCTATAACTTGACTTTATATGATTGCCATAGAATATGCGAATGAAAACAGGGTAGGCTGCAAGACTTATGGTAAAATGATATACAATCCAGCAGAAGCTAAAAAGCACCGAAACACAGAATATTATACCATTTATAACAATGAAGGTTTGCAAGCTTACTATACTTGGTTATTGGGAGCATTCTTTTTACTGTGATAAAGAAGAATGATATGCTAGCATTTGCTGCAAATGATCTAAACAACTTAATCAAAAATAAAAGAATGCACATATAATTCAGTGAACTTTTTCATGTGCAGAAAAGAAGAATAAGTGGATTTGGTTAATCATTGGGATTGGAACTTTGGCTCTACTGTCATGCTATTTTGTAGACAAGAAGCATATATATATATATATATATATATATACACACGTATATATATGTATATAAACTTTCTTGGGGAAGGATATAAAGCATCGATGCCATGGTTAATTTGGGGATAACACGTTCTTAAAGTAAAATTCGACCTTAAACAAATTTACTTCGAAATAATCCGAAGACAAAACCTTCTGAATAATTTCATACCTGATTTTATGTTTCTGTTATTATATATAATCACCCAAGGTAGTTATTTTATTGTCAACTTAGTTAGTTGGCGAGTTAGCTCATGCTAATCAGCTTTAGCGAGTAAGCTCGGGCCGATCAACTTTGCTGAATCAGCTTTTGAGGGTGAGCTTTATACAAGGTTGATTATATATCATCGTAGTAACATGTATGCAATAGTCCCTTGTCTTCCCCCAACATATATATATATATATATATATATATATATATATATATATATATATATATATATATATATATATATAGGGGAGGGTTCATGCGAGAACCGTTGCTAGTGCGAGAACCGCGAGAACCAATCTCGGCCGTTCCTTAGATATGGGAAGTTTAATGGATGGTGAGTGTGGTAGGGTGCATGTGAGGAATTCATGGGTGGGCAATGACATTGAAAGAGGGTGAGTTGGACGGCTCAGATTGGTTCTCGCGGTTCTCGCACTAAGAATGGTTCTCGCATGAACTTTTGTCTATATATATATATATATATATATATATAGGAAAAAGTTCATGCGAGAACCATTCTTAGTGCGAGAACCGCGAGAACCAATCTGAGTCGTCCAATTTCCCCTCCTTCAATGTCATTGCCCACCCATGAATTCCTCACATGCACCCTAACACACTTTATCCCTCCACAGTCACCATCCATGAAACTTCCCATATCCAAGGAACGGCTGAGATTGGTTCTCGCGGTTCTCGCACTAACAACGGTTCTCGAATGAACCTTCCCATATATATATATATATATATATATATATATATATATATATATATATATATATATATATATATATATATATATATATATATATATATATATATATATATATATATATATATATACACACACATACAAATATCTAGAGTATATACTCTAACTTAAAAATTAAGAGAGATTAAGCAAAAAGTGATAAATTAAGAAATGCTCCACAGTTCTAGGTGAACTACACATCTGCCTACATGTTACAAATTATCTAGAGTATATATTCTAACTATGTTCAGATGGCTGTACACTTTCCAACTGCAAGTCTGCTTCATGATTTTTTGGATTTAGTTGATGTATATCAGTATATATGGTAGAAACTTTTACTTCTGAAGCTGACATTTTAACCATCAGATAAAATTAAATTTTAATGATGAATATTAGGGAAAGCCAAGAAAATCTAGGAGTTATTATTGAATCAGCTGAGGCGGGTATACAATAACGAACAAGCAGATAGGAATATGAACAACGATTTTGTTGGAACCTAGGAGGGGGGGGGTGAATAGGTTCTTTTACTTAGTTTACCAATTTTTACACTTATAAAAATTAGTAAGTTGTGTTATAAAGAATAATCTTGAAATTTATAGCAACACAACTTATATAAGAATTTAAAGAGAGTAGAGATAGAGAGATATCACCAAGAGTAGACAAGAGATTTATAGTGGTTCATGCAAGTGTTAACAAACTTGCACTACATCCACTCCTTGGCCTCACCCACCAAGAGTTTGCTCCACTAGCTTCTCTCTTTGAAGGTAGAGATAAACCTTTTACACTTCTCTTTTTCACTTGCAAGAATTAACACTTCAAACTTGCAAGTAAGGTAAAGATAACCTTGCTTCACTCTAATTCTATAGGCTAGAGTTGATCCTCACTTCACTCTAATTTGAAAGGCTAGAGTTGATCTTTACTTCTCTCTAATTCTAAAGGCTAGAGATGATCCTTACTTCACTCTAATTTGGAAGGCTAGAGTTGATCCTTACACTATTACAAAATATATGAATGATGTTGTAATGTTTGAACTTTGATGGCTTTCACTCTTGCTTTGATCTTGATCTTGAAAGATTGAATAATATCAAAGTATATAAGCTCACAAGATATGAATATATGTTCTATCTTTTTGTTGTGCAAGAGGTGAGTAATGAATGAGGTTTGAGTTAGCTTAAATAAGGAAAAATGAGTGAGCTCAAAAAGTGTCCAGACATCTCACGGTTTTATCCACGGTCGACCGTGGCTAAAACCGTCGGCTTCCTGGAACTTTTTGAGCCTTTCAATTATAGACGTTGGACTTTATTTAAAACAACACTCAACTCATTTTTACCATAAAAATCAACTGAAAAGTAGATGTTCAAAAGGTTGGTTCATCCCATACTTCTAATGTTTGAATTTAAACACAAAAATGGAAGTTTGGAAACCAATACACAAAGTATGTTGAAATTTTACCCCTTTGGGAGATTCCTTTGCTAAATATGGTTGTGTATTGTTTCAAAGTGGGATTGTGTTTGGTATTTGCTAAAATGGGAAGTCATAGATTAATTCAACCAACACAAATAAGTTTATAAAAAAATTTGTCCATTTTTATAAAACTTTTTATAAAAATAATTTTATAAAGACTTAAACTTATTTGATTATTTTATTTGTAAGCTCATATAATTCGAACTCTTGTTTGTAGATATCTTCGTCATCGACTTTGAAGATATCATATTCACTTGTTGAGTACGAGTTCAGTTCCTTTATCTTGATTTCTTCTTTTCTTGCTGAATTGAAGTCTTCAATTATTTGTTCTTCACTTGATCATTAATTTTAGGTTTGTTGATCTTTAAAGAATGTAGCATATGAACATATGAATAAATTTGATTAGCAATAATATTACTTGTTCATATTTTTATCATCATCAAAATAAGGAGTGCATTTCTTAATGTGTGACCATGTATGCACTAACAATCTCCCCCTTTTTGATGATGACAAAATATGCAACAAGTAATTAATATTGCTACACAAATTTATTCATGTTAACAATGTTGCACATCTACATTCTTCTCCCCCTTTTGTCGAATAAAAAAGGAATATTCTTCTCCCTCTTATGATCTAGCACGAAATAGTTGATGAAGCTCCCCCTTGATCAAAGCTCCCCCTTGATTTATGATTACTTTAAGCTAGCACTTGACAAAAGATAGACAAAACAAAACACAAGTACAAGATATACAAAAGTATTTTCATAAACTTAATTTAGGAAAAATCAAATATACTCAAGTAGGAATCATGAGAGATTTATGCATCATTATCTTGTATTTATGTTAATGATAGGAAGTGAGGGTGTGAATATATATGAAATTTTCCTTTTGGTTGGTAACTCCCCCTTAAAATGTGCAAATTATATTAGGGACAACCAAAATCCACAATCCTAATCTTAAGTTAAGTATCAAAAATTTCTTAGCTCAAGATTGTGGAGTTTATCTTAATATTAGTTTACTCATTTCTAATTGATATTTATTCATATACATTATGTAGCAAATGAAGATTTAATCATTGTTTGGACCATAATCTTATAGATTAACCTTTGTTTATACTTTCATGAGTATTTTAGTGCATGTAGGCCCACTTATGATTTTCATCTTTTCATGATGAGATAATGAATGTAGCATGTATAGTTTAATCAAGTAAGTGACCAATGTGTGCACTAAATTGACAATTATTTTGATTTTATATATGAAGAACATGCTGTCATTTGTTTATTATCTTGATCTTCAAAGAATAATTCATGGTCTATGTAGATCAACATATCATGAGAAATTAGATATAGAACATAGGTACTTTTCTCAAGCATTACACATTTTGAATTAATTCAATACCTACGTATACTATACTCCTATCATTACTAGTATACAAAAGTTTTCTAATTTCATGCAAGTTAAACAAAGATTTTGTACTTACATGTTTGATTCATGATTACTTGTTATTTAATCTTATATTCAAAGTTTATTCATTTCAAAAGTGTTCTCATGAATACACAAGTGTGCAATACATATACTATAATCATTATTTATGCACGTATACCTTATAGATTCATGTGTCAAGTGATAGTAAATTAAGCGTGTGACACATGAGATAGTCATTTAAGTACATAGGCATACTCAAGCACATATCAAGATGACAAATAACATGAATTCTTATATGAGGCATAACTTGTCATCTAATTTTACTATCTTGATTGCAAAGAGTAATTCATTAAGTACCATGACAAGATAGTAAGAACTACTTGCAACAATCAATGTGTTAATTTATATTTCTTCACCATGTAATCATCTTCATATATCTTTCATCACAAACTTATTTCAAAGACTCTTTTAATAGTGATCTTATATGAAAAATCCATGTGTGAGATAGTTTGACCATAATTCATTTCATGATAATTATTCAACACTTGATGAGCATACATGACATATCATAATGTTACATATGTTTAGTGATATTTCATGTAAGAATCACATATGTAATTTGATAACATGAAGAGCAAGGATATGTCAAATATGAACCAAGGTATTATCATTTAGTATGTATTGATGTAAACAACATATTATGAGCATCACATATAAATTGCATGTAAGCATTTTACTTTTTCAAACCATGTAATATATAGAATTTAAGCATAAGATTTGTAAATTCACTTTATTTCTTCATGCATGCAATTACTTAGTGAGTTCTTTTAAAAGTAACACATGAAGTGTTTGACCAAATGATTTTGCAAACTCTTATGTCATAACTAAACTTTTAGTGTATGATTACTTTGAATTATGAAGAATGTATGTATGTCTCTATTTATTTGATGAAATTTTATTTTCACTTCATAATAACCATTCAGTGATTTTTCAAAGTCAATTAGTTTATCACCTTTACAAAACATCTTGTCTTTTTTAATAAAGTTTTTGAAATTGAGACCCAAGACAAGATACTCAAATTTTAACATCGTAAAAAGTTACATGTTAGCATATTGTTGCACTAAACCAAGGTATTATAATTCATTCTATACATGAAGGTTTAGGCATAGCGTGTTAATAGCATAAACATGCTTTTGTTCGTTTGTTTACGATGTTGTTCAAAAAGTTTGTATAAGTTCTCAAAGTAATAGGTGATGAAGTGATGATGATTCATTTTATTTGAAACACATATGTGAATATAGACTTAACATGTATGTGTACAACAATTTGGTTCATGTGTCCTAAATGTTCTAAGATTTCGAAAGACAATTGAATCATTTATGTTGCATTGCTGTATGATTATTATTAAGCAAGAGTAAACCTATGTATAAGCCTAAAATAGAAAATTGTTAAAAGTAACATCAAGCTCATGGTCGAAGTCACGGTCGACCGTGGTTCGACCGTGAAGCATCTGCTCACTTTTTGTTTATTTGTTTTATCTTTCCAATAACAAGTGAGTTTGATACTTTTGAGAGCATAGAGATGTAAACAGCTATATCTTAGTTTTATTGTGTCATAAACCCATTTTTCATCATATTGGTTTTTCTTCATTTTTATTTTCATGTTTACTACAAATAGACACAAGGCTTAATCTTTACTCAACATTGTTCAAACATGATTCATGTTTATATGCAAAATGAAACCCTAAGAAGATGAAGAAACAATGTTGAGGAATTTTACCTATGGTGAAGAACACTCAAGAATCAAAGAAGACATCTAGAATGAGTGAGCCTTCAATCGTAGATGGACCATGAATCCGACCCGGCTTCAACCATAGCTTCAATCATAAGGTAAATTCTTGTTTCTTGTAGTGGGTTTTAAGATTTTTGAGTGACAAAGCAAAAATGGAGGCTAGGGTTTTTGTGGGGAAGATGGGTAAAGTGAAGATAGAAAGGAGGAAAGATAAAGTTCAAAACTCTCAGATGGCCGACGGTCGATCCACGGTCGACCGTGGTTCGACCGCGACCGTGGATCGACCGCGTGTCTTTGAATCGAACTTTTCCAACTTTTTGCAGTTGTCTCACGGTTTCACCACGGCATCAACCGTGGGTCGACCGTGAGAGTACTAAAGCCTATTTTTCATCCTTTTTGTGTGTGTGTGTTTGAAACATTATTTCTTTAATATATCTTAACCACATTTAAAACATGTATATAACTTATGAGCATAATTTTTATGAAGACTTAATATGATTTAGGAACTATCAAAGTAAGTTGTCCTAATTTGTAATATGATATCTTTTAGATTCTAAGACTAAGTTACTTATGATAAAATCCAATTTAGTTCTTTGATTACTTAAACCTAAATAGTGTATGTGAAAATGAAATCCATGGGTTTTAAGCAAACTTTTAATTCTTTGACAAATGATTTATTATTTGAATATACATTTCAATATATAGAAATATATAACATATATTTCCTTATCATTTAAAGACTTTTAGCCAAAACATGCTTTGTGAGAAATTCAAGCATTGCATGTAATCATTTAAGGCAATATGATGAACATGAACATGGTATATCAAATTTTAAAATATTGTTCATTAATATGCAATTTTAACTTTAAGCACAATATTTCTCACATTCAAAACCAATACTCTTGTTTAGATGTAGTTTATATATTCTGATTTTATGAGACCATACATCTAGAATTATTTTCATAATCAACTATTAATTTTCACAAGTTTAACATATTATGATCTTCAAGATAGTTTAATGTTTGTCTTGCATGTATCAAGAAGGACTTCAAATTAAATTTGTATGATGTAAAACACAAGTCCAAATTATATGAGTATAATTAATATGTCATTATAGCACCACATAGTTCAACTTTTCAATCATAAATCATTTTACATGAGTATGAATTGATCTTTGCAAGACATTTAGGTATTTGATAAGTATTTTTATGTCTTTCATATTTAATTACCTTGTCATGCAATACAAGTCATTTAAACTTAAGTTAATTTTATATCGATACTTTTCGATTTTCATGGCAAATTTAAATAATTATCTTCACACACATTATTGTTAGAATATCTTAGGAATTTTTTCAATAGGTACACATATCAATAAAATATTGGGGATATATGTATGTGTATATATATATATATATATATATATATATATATATATATATATATATATCTTTTCTTGAATGATCCCAAGACTTTAACTTAAAATGATGTGTTTTGTACAATTTCCAATTCCAAGTAATTCCTAAGATTTTGTCATACTCTTCTAGTACAAAGTGTGATCTTAAACCTTTTTAATAAGCCATGAAAATTTTATGATATTTTTAGTATTTGATGAAGCATTTTATGATACATAACATGTTTTCTTATGTCTTTTATTAAAGCTTTTGCTACCCTTTATTTATTTTCATATCAAACCAAAAACTATAGATATATTAAACACATTTGAACATGTCAAGTAGCTTCACATATGTTCTCATGGCACTTTCAACACATAGATGTCAACATATAAAGCTTTGAGAAGTGAAGGAGAAACTTATCTTCTTGTGTTTCACAAGTGTTGTTCAAAACATAATTCTTGATGATTTAATATCCAAGTCTTTGATCCACACAAGATTTCAAGTTGCATCAAGAATGATATTCAACCTCAATTGCAACCTACAACTCAAACATATTTCATATGTGTGGTACCCATCTTTTTATGGGTCCGGGATTGTTAATATAAAAAAAACCTATTTTGATCCACCTTGGTTGGAGTATAAGACTTTATCATTTGTTTATTACTTCCAACCTTAGGCATACCAGTGAAAGAACTAGAGGCAATAGTGTATTTTTCAAACTTTTGAAAATTCCAGTGTGCTGACGGAAGATGCACGGCATCCGCCGTGTATCGACTGTGAGGTACCTGAATTTTTTTTCCGTCTTTTCTTTCACACATTTGATTGGTTCTAATAGATTTGTTGATATGTTACTTGTTTCAATTGAAAACCCAAGACCTTCCTTGTCACTTGATGATTGTTGGACTCTAATATTCTTTTCTTTAAAATCCACACAAGTAGAGCAACTTTGTGACATGATATTGGATTCTCTTAACTCATTTATTTCCTTGACCAAAATTTCATTAAGAGCTTTGAGTTTAAGATTATCATTTTCAACATTTTTCAAATCATTGGTCTTGCTAATGAGTTTTGAATTAATATCAAGTAACATATCATATTTTTCTTTTAGCTCATCATAAAGATTATGTGAGTAATCTTTTCTACTAGAATCACTTATGAATGATACCTCATTTTCTTCAAAAACCATGAAGCAAGCAAGTTCTCTTGATGTCTCTTTTTCTTCATTTCTTCTTGCTTCAAGCTCCTCAAGTTTATCTATATAATTCCATAATCTCTTGGCACAAGTGTAAGAACACATATATTCATATTTACTTTCTTTAAGAGATTTATAAATAAATATCAATGTTTGTATATTTAGTGATTTATTTTCATCAAAATCACTTTCCATAAAATCACCCATGTCATAATCTATTGATCTTAAGAAAGTCAACATGTAGGTTTTCCAACCTAAAAATGTATAATCAATAAACATGGGTAAATTCGCCATATAAACCCCCAATCTTAGGTTATCTTCTAAGTCCATAGATCTAACTCAAGATATTTTTGTAATAAATTGTTTTCTCAAATATTCATAAAGCAAGTTGTATCTCAAAACAATTTTTACAAAAATTTTAGAGCAACTTGCTCTGATACCAATTGTTGGAACCTATAGAGGGGGGGTGAATAGGTTCTTTTACTTAGTTTACCAATTTTTACACTTATAAAAATTAGTAAGTTGTGTTATAAAGAATAATCTTGAAATTTATAGCAACACAACTTATATAAGAATTTAAAGAGAGTAGAGATAGAGAGATATCACCAAGAGTAGACAAGAGATTTATAGTGGTTCATGCAAGTGTTAACAAACTTGCACTACATCCACTCCTTGGCCTCACCCACCAAGAGTTTGCTCCACTAGCTTCTCTCTTTGAAGGTAGAGATAACCTTTTACACTTCTCTTTTTCACTTGCAAGAATTAACACTTTAAACTTGCAAGTAAGGTAAAGATAACCTTGCTTCACTCTAATTCTATAGGCTAGAGTTGATCCTCACTTCACTCTAATTTGAAAGGCTAGAGTTGATCCTTACTTCTCTCTAATTCTAAAGGCTAGAGATGATCCTTACTTCACTCTAATTTGGAAGGCTAGAGTTGATCCTTACACTATTACAAAATATATGAATGATGTTGTAATGTTTGAACTTTGATGGCTTTCACTCTTGCTTTGATCTTGATCTTGAAAGATTGAATAATATCAAAGTATATGAGCTCACAAGATATGAATATATGTTCTATCTTTTTGTTGTGCAAGAGGTGAGTAATGAATGAGGTTTGAGTTAGCTTAAATAAGGAAAAATGAGTGAGCTCAAAAAGTGTCCAGACATCTCACGGTTTTATCCACGGTCGACCGTGGCTAAAACCGTCGGCTTCCTGGAACTTTTTGAGCCTTTCAATTATAGACGTTGGACTTTATTTAAAACAACACTCAACTCATTTTTACCATAAAAATCAACTGAAAAGTAGATGTTCAAAAGGTTGGTTCATCCCATACTTTTAATGTTTGAATTTAAACACAAAAATGGAAGTTTGGAAACCAATACACAAAGTATGTTGGAATTTTACCCCTTTGGGAGATTCTTTTGCTAAATATGGTTGTGTATTGTTTCAAAGTGGGATTGTGTTTGGTATTTGCTAAAATGGAAAGTCATAGATTAATTCAACCAACACAAATAAGTTTATAAAAAAATTTGTCCATTTTTATAAAACTTTTTATAAAAATAATTTTATAAAGACTTAAACTTATTTGATTATTTTATTTGTAAGTTCATATAATTCGAACTCTTGTTTGTAGATATCTTCGTCATCGACTTTGAAGATATCATCTTCACTTGTTGAGTACGAGTTCAGTTCCTTTATCTTGATTTCTTCTTTTCTTGCTGAATTGAAGTCTTCAATTATTTGTTCTTCACTTGATCATTAATTTTAGGTTTGTTGATCTTTAAAGAATGTAGCATATGAACATATGAATAAATTTGATAAGCAATAATATTACTTGTTCATATTTCTATCATCATCAAAATAAGGAGTGCATTTCTTAATGTGTGACCATGTATGCACTAACAGATTTGCACTATTTCACCTTTCAAAGCATCTTATCCGCCACAAACAATTTCTCGAGCACTAATAAGCTAGGAGAGGGAGGTTTTGGAGTAGTTTATAAGGTAAACTTCCCCAGATACTTATTTCTTAAGAAAATACAAAAAGAAAACGTATGTCTTGAATTTATCAGGGAAAATTACTTGTTGGTCAAGAGGTTGCAGTAAAGCGGCTTTCAAGAAGCTCTGGGCAGGGAGTCACAGAGTTTAAGAATGAAACGGAACTCATTGCAAAACTTCAACACACTAATCTTGTAAGGCTCTTAGGTTGTTGCATTGAGAAGCAAGAGAAAATACTTGTATATGAGTACATGCCTAATAACAGCTTGGATTTCTTTCTTTTTGGTAAGATCTAATTGACACTATGTACATTCTGTATTAGAAGTTTAGTTTTAAATCTGGTCTACTTATCTTTTAACAGAACCTAGTAACAGAGGATTACTCGATTGGAAGACTTGGTTTGCAGTCGTGAATGGCATTGCCCAGGGACTTCTGTATCTCCATAAGTTTTCGAGGCTGAAGGTGGTTCATAGAGACTTGAAAGCCAGTAACATCTTGCTAGATGACTGCATGAACCCAAAAATATCAGATTTTGGAATGGCCAAGTTATTTCGTATGAATGAGTCTGAAGCAAATACAAATAGAGTCGTTGGAACATGGTAAGTCCATAACTTGTCTTGTTTCAATTAGCATTCCCAACACAAATTCCCATATGCTAAATCTTGATTCGGTGTCTAGTGGTTATATGCCTCCCGAGTATCTGATAGAAGGCACTGTTTCAACCAAGATAGATGTCTTTGGTTTTGGTGTTTTGTTGCTTGAGATTGTTAGCAGCAAGATGAATCACGGGAGCTTTGATGAGGAACACCCGCTTAACATTTTAGGGCTCGTAAGTTAAGCTTATTCAAGACTGGTTTTCATCTATTACAAGTTATTGTTTCTGATTTGAGTAAGGCATTTGACACATACTTATCTTATGAATGCTCACTCTAACTTAGGCATGGGAACTGTGGAACAAAGGCAGAGGTTTGGAGTTGATGGATCCAGTACTAGAATATTCATGTGTCCCCAAATAAGTGATGACTTGCATTCATGTGGGTCTCTTGTGTGTTCAAGATCATGCCATGGACAGACCTGCAATGTCAGAAGTCATTTCTATGCTTACAAATGGACATATGAATCTACCAGAGCCAAAACGACCAGCGTTCTTCATTGAGAGGCGGGAGTCAGAGGCAGAAAGAGCTGATAGTTTGGGAAATGGATCCATAAATGGGCAATCAATTTCAATTGTCTTGGAGAGATAGAAGGTAGAAAAGAACATGTGTGATATGTGTGTTGCTCATTCTAAAGAGTTGGCTTAACTCTTGATGTCATGAACTCTCTAAGATCTATATTTATATGTAAAACTATAAAAGGATATAGAGACAAACACTGAAATTTAGAACTAAATTCAAAAAACAAATGCATAGTCTGTTGGCCAAATTCTAATCTATGCATAAGAAAACATAAAATTAGGTTGTCTTTTCATGAGGCGGCTTTTAAAGATGAGGGTAAAGGTTAGACGAATCGGTAATATATGTAAGTATGTAACATTTCAAGAACTCATATTCTGAAAAGATGGAGATAAAGCTTGAAGACATGTTAAGAGCATTGGTATTATTAGTTTATTACTCACTCCAAGGCATTGCAACTTGTTAGTTTAGTTAATATTCATGTAAATGTGTTAGTAGTCATTCAAACAGGTTAGTGTGCATCTGATAGTGTTATTATTCTTTAGGTCAGTGGTTAGTCCATGGGTCTTCATGGGCTTTATGAGGTTTTGGTTGACTCGTCTCTTGTATATATATTTGCTCTCAGTTTCTTGTATATATTTCCTCTGATAACATGATATCAAAGCCAAGTGCGTCTCTTGCTTCCTTCGTGTCTGCTAAGTCAATCACACCTTGAGAAGTGCTCCGTGACTCTCACCACCCACATAGTGGTGATTTGTGACCTCCGGCAACTCTACCTAGCATGTCTGTTCAGCTCCCGCTCAATCACACGCCTCTAATCACCACATGTTAGCATGTGAGCCGTGTTCCTGCCGCCGTTGACTTGATCATCAAGCACCTGGGTTGGTTTAGCTCTCTATCTCGATTTCCAGTGAGTATTTGTCCTTTCTAATTCTTGGTTAGAATGGTGGTTCTTTTGGGTAACATTTGTTCCTTTGTGTTGGTCTTGTGGAATGTGGATATTTGAATAATCTTACTCAAGTTTGTAAAATGGCTAAAAATGACAGAGAAAATAGTTAGGAGTAGTTTTGGTGTATCTAACACAACAAGACTCGATGGTTCCAACTTCTTTCAGTGGAGTAAAATCATCTTCTTTTCAAAGTATGGGGAGAGCTAATCACCTCAAATGTGACCCTCAGTGGTTACAAAATGATGATAGGCTATTTTCGCAGATTATTAAGTCTATTGAGCCCAAGGTTCTGAATAACGTGAAACATGGCATGATGGCATGGTCATACCGCAAGCTTTGAAAGCTATAACAAGGTCATGGCGTTTCACAACACGTGACTTAAGGCGACAATTTTGTGTATAAATTATAATTATGTATATAAAATTATACAAATAAAAATAAAAAATCACATAATTATAGGTTTCTAATGTAGTTTGTCAATCTTTTTCTTTGTTTTATGTATAACTAACCATTTTAATAACTAAATAACTTTATATCTTTGGCTCATATGGCTCATGTACTTTAACATGCCTAAATACATGGCCTATAATGGGTAAAGTTGCACCAAGCTGCACCTTAGCATACAAGCTTTAAGCCTAAGCCTTGAACCATGTCATGGTAGCATGATCAAACCTTAAGTCTTGACAGAGCCATAATAAAGCCAATGCGAGATTTTTAGAACCATGATTGACCCATCGTTAACAAACTACAACACTAGTTCAACGTTTTGAATATGTGAGTATATTTTTATATGAAGGGTGTGCACATGGATTTCCTGTTATTTTCACCAAAGGGCTTATAGTCTAGCGGTATTTGATGGTTACAGAGTAGTCCCCCATCCTAAGAGGTTGTGGGTTCAAGTTCGACTGTGGACAATGGAGTAGATTTAAGAGTAGGTTTAATGGGTGTGTGTGTTTACCATTCAAAAAAAAATGTAACTGTAACTCAAAATTCTTCAACTTATTATGATGAAACAGTATCTCATAATTATTATTATGTTTTGCCTGAAACAAATACAATGAATCATATTAGAAAGCTCAAAGTAACAAATCAAACCGATCAAAAACCCTCAAAACTACTTATAACACATATCAAATAACTTCAATGAAAAATTTAAATATTATTTGATACTTGATATTATATGTAGAGCATTGAATGTTAGATGACAACATCCTCATGTCAACCCAACCTGACCCATTTCAGCCCACACTAAAATTTTATTTATTTTCGACCAAACTGTTTTAACCACTTACCTAAGCCAGCAAACCAGCCTACAAAGCTGCCAATAATCAACTAACCAAAGCACAATAGCTAAGAAGGATAAGCAGACCTTTAAATGTAAAAATCAAGAATGAGCCAGTCATAGTCTGATAAAACAAACAACTGTTGCTTTCTAATTAAAAAGGCTTGGTTGATGGGTTTCAAGGTAGAGAGAATACATGAAAAATTGATACAATTTAAAGTTTAGAAGACAACAGTGTCAAGCATGGTACCCAGCGTCTGAATGATGTTGGAAGACATTAGGTTCGAGACATGCTCTTCTAGATGTTTCTTGGCATCCTGCCTTCCAACATTCGCAATCGCTAGTTTCTCTGGAGGTAATTCATCCTCTTCCTGAACCGCTTTGTTGTATTTGATTGCTAGACTCAGCATTTCCTGCACATTAATTACCCCAACCAACGACATATATCACAACACTAACTCCACAAAGCTACAACATAAAGGCGACAAGTGGGAGGTCAAAGAATATTTCCAAAGCACGATTGCAGTACTAATCAAAATTTTTGAATAAAAGAGTTTAGTAGTTCATATATGTTATAAAACTACTAATAGTTTGACTCAACCCCTTTTGATCGAGATGGCCTGAATTTCCACTTTTGCCACCTACTGTTTCTATGTTATGTGTCAGTGGGGATCCCTATGGACCCTATCATCACCAAGGAGAAAGGTACTCCCAACAGCTCCCTGTAATAAAAGACATTCTGCAGAAAGAAATTTCTTACCTGCACAGTCTGCTCATTGGTTTTTGAATGGGTATCAAATCTTTCAAGTGTCAATCCATCAGTCCACTTCTTCTTGTGAAGGTTCAGTAGCATCTTCTCTTCAAGTTTATTCTTCCTGTAATTGATGGCTATCGAGTAATAATGCCTGTTCAAACCATGGATCAACGCCTACAAAGAATATCACGTCCATAAGATGATAAAGATAAACAAATCATATCCAAGAGATTAAAGAGGCATTTCATGTTAATGACTCACTTGGATAGATGGTTTATTGAGATGTCCCAGATTGGAAGTTGTCTGACGTGGCTCTTGGCCAAGCATCATGGTTTGGGGGTTAATGAGGCGGAAGGCATCTATCACAACCTTCCCTTTAACGCTCTGGATTGGATCCACCACCACTGCAACAGCTCGTTGATTCAAAGCTTCAAAACTCTGATGCAAGAAAAATATATCAATATATACACTTAACAAAGCCCCTAACAGTTTCTCTCATACATATATGAGAAAGGTCTCAAGGTATCATCTTAACAATATGCTATCAAAGTAACTGGTTTGATGCATAGAAAGAATGAAAAATATCAATCAAAGCTACATATAGGATATCACAGGTGGATTTCATAGATTAGATATGGATTTGTGGCTATTAAAAAGGCTGGCATCATCTATGTATGCTATTCTGTTCAGTGACTCAGTTATGACCCGGAAAGTCCTAAAGCTACTTTCTGTTTTATTCCATAGAACCACATCATTAATTCAAAACATATGGTTGCCATAGATGTGCTGTCCCTCAGCACAAGCTTGACGCTTGCGTTTTAATAAAGAAGTGGTTTATATGGAATAAACAAGCATGCCAAGATAGAAAAGAGCCATCTTATACACGATCACCTTATCTATTCCTAAATTGTGCAGGTTGGCTAATGCATTCAGTTTTCACCATTTTAGTTTATCATAAGATTATAAACAAGTCCCGCATTAGACATTTTGCACCCATACCTCCAAAACCTATGGACCGCAATGAAGATCTGATACCAAATTAGTATAAACACGTAGCCTTGTTAAAAAGATGCTCAAGAAGAACCAGTCAGATTACACAACTGCTTAACATAAGCTTAACTACCCATAAGACCAACATGGTGAGAATGTGAGATAATGGAACTCTCTCTCTCTCTCTCTCTCTTTCTTATTCTTATAAGCTAATAAGAACATGCATACGGAAAAAGATGCTGTACTGAAGTAACAAAGCACATGAATCCAGAACCTGCTGTGTGTTGATGTCAACTCCGGATAACCAACAACCGAACCCAGGGTGCGAATGATACCATCCAACCACCATTTCAGGTCTGGCAAAAAAACGAAGAACCAGTTAAGCCAGATGTACAGTCAACCTTGATGAACAATTAAAACATCCATAGGGCTGGAAAATTAAGTTTTTCACATTACTAGCACAAAAAACATAAGCACCAAACCATTTTCACATTTTTGGTATAATATCGTCAGAAACAAGTAAAACCAAAGGAATGTCATATCAACTCAGTAAATCACTCATAGCGTGACACTCATCATGCAATTAATTATTTCAGAACATGCAGCAAACCTCTTCAGACACAAAGGGTCGAGACTCGAGATAAATGAAAGTGTACGGCGAACCACAAGGGAGCTAGATAAGATTGAGAACAGTTTTAATATTACAATGTGAAACAACAAAAGGAACTGTCAAGGGAATACTGAATACAAAAGATAAGCATAAAATTCACCTTAAAGGCTTCTGCACTTGGAAAGAAAACCACAGCAGTTACTCTAAGAAGTCAAAACAGCAAAAAATATGACCAGCTTATAGAATGATGAAAGAGTATTGACTGTGGCAGGTTTTACAGGAAGACCAAAGAAATTTAGGACGTTCCATAATCTTTTATTAGTTAATAACATCCTCCTAGAATGATTGGTTTCCAGTTCATGATGTGTAAGTACACCGCAAATTCATGTTTTTCTATCTTTCTCTCTAAACCTTACAATTAGCATATTAAGCTTCAAATCATCAAAATATTGTTTGGTATCGCTCTTCCATCATCATACATCTTGTAAAAGGTAGATTAATATACTTTCTCTTTATATATGATGATCATTATGAAGTTTTGGAAGTTCTTGAATAAGTAAGATTAACAAGTCATTGCAGATAATTCATAAACAGAGTAGCTTTCAACGCAATTCTAAGAGCTAAAATTTACACTCTACCTAGAAAATTCAATTTTCAACTATCTAATGATACAGTTTCTAACTTCCAGCCACCATTCTCTCAGATCAAGTATCGAAGACATAGAAGCAACACATATAATCAGATAAGTGAACAAACAAAATACTGACCTGCCAGTTTGTTTAAGCATATCAAGCATGTTGGTCTGGAAAACATGATCAACAGCTTCGACACTGACACCAGTACCACTCTGAGGCATAGCAAACACATCTACAACACGAACTGTATACTCATCCACGAATTCCCCAAGCATCAACCCCATGACTTCCATAGGAACTCCAGCTCTCCCTGCACCACACAGCATAAACATCATCAAATCATAATGCTATAAAAAATAATACAAATTCACTCAAGTATAAAATCATGTTGAAGAAAACAACCAATTTCCAAACAAATCAAGAAACAAACCCTAGAAATGGAATTTTACCGTGTTTGAGCATCTTTAGGAGGGCAAGGGAAGAGATGTAAACTTGTTCCGATGTATCCAAAGTCGGAGAATCTGGTGGCGGGTGACCTAAGGCTCCACCGGCGCCGGCGAACATTCTCTGTAGTCGTTCCATCCCTGACATTTTCTTTACCTGCGTTTGCTCGTTTCCTGATCAGAGTTTGGATTTCTTTGGTAACACGACATGATGTGCAAGTACATATATAGGCACCAATTATTTCATTTATACCCCTGATCTTTGTTGTTTTTCAAAATTTGTCCTTCAGTTGTACGCAAATATTCAATTTCCAATGGCCCCATTTTGATATCACATAATACATTTTTTTTGGTTGGGTTGGGTGGAGGAGAGGGAGGGGGGGTTGTAATAACAAAACTCGCATCGGATACCGCGGGACTATATATTTTTTTAGTGAATACTTGATTAAGTTAGATAAAAAAGTGTCGTCGTCCATCACTACTAGAAACAATAGGGTTTTCGTTAGAAAATATTGAGAACTCGCCGAAACAATGTTGATGTTAGCAAGTACAAGGATGATACGACTTCACAAGCCCTCCACGCACTTTGTGGCTTCAAAATCGCTGTAAAAAATGAAAACCCGTATGAAGGAAAGAGAGGTCAGTTGTGAAAAGTGAAAGGGGGTGATAAGTGAAAGAGAGAGGTCGGGCGTAGGGTTTTTACAGGTCCGCGACGACAATGTCTTCGCTGAAGGTTATGATGTGACGTCGTTTCCCGTTATAATAAACGTAATTTAAAAAAAAATATTTTGCGAGGACAAAGTCGTCGCGGAAAGTCTACCAAAACGACGTCGTTTCTTTTACCCGTTAACTTTTATAATTATAAAATAAGTAAATCGTTTTAGCGAGGACAGTATTTCATGTTACACAATGAAGATAATTAAAAAATTCATTTTAGCTTTTCGCGGGGACAGTGTCCTCGCAGAAAGGCTTAAGTGTCAGGGCACTTTTCCAAAGTCAAAAAGATGAGTGTGTTTGTCGTTTTGTGAGCTTCGCAGAAAGTTTCCATGTCTAAAGGTGTGTTTTTTTATAGTGCATAATTGTTAGCACACCGTTATATTAGTTTTTACCTCTCATTACTTGGTCTATCACTTACCAATGTAGTTGTCACTTTCCACCACTTCCTATTACACTAAGGACTCGCTTTTTTCTATGAAAGAAAAATAGTAAGTGAATCTTATAATTTAAGAGTGAGAAAATAATATGTGCAACTAGAAGCACCTAGGATATGTGCTTTCACACTCATAAACAGTTAAATGAATAAATGATCAAATGTCTAATTATGTTAGTCATTTCATCATTGACTTATTTGAATGTTTATGAGTATGAAAACATCTATCATGGATGATACTAGAATTATATGTATCATATCTTCATTAAGAATTATAAAAGAAAGAAAACCAAGAATTCCTGCTTACTTTTCCGTTGTAACCACCAATCAAGTCGGGCACCCACGTTGTGGTGGAGTGATATTAAGTGTTTAACAAGGCGTCTTAGTGTCATTCAAGCCAAAAAAGGGTTCCATTCCCAGCACTCTTATAGTGTTTATAGTTGTGGCCAATTGTGGGTGTGGTGAGGATATGCATGACGTGGTCACCACTGATTTCCACTCCATCACATTGCGAGTGTTTATTTTTTTCTTTCACATAATGAAATCGTTTGACCCAATGAACTTCTCCGGATCAAACTTGACATACTACATTTTCAATCAATAGGTCCAAGGTCAAAGAGATCGTGGCTATGATACCAATTGTAAGGGAACTTAGAACCGCGTTAGAAGAAGCAAATAAAAACAAGATAAACATGCAACACACTAAACACAAGGATCTAACGTGGTTCAGCCGTCAGATATACGCCCTACATCCACGAGGAGAAACATAGAATTCTTTGATTTGACTAAAGTGTTTACAATGTCATCCTAAAGGTTATATCTAATGAAACCCTAAATGCAAATCTGTTGGGCCGTACACGATAAACTTGCAAAAGAAGTCATCACCCGAAAATAATGTCGCACTTTGTACACAAGTGCACCACCACATGCACCCTTCAAATATTGGTGTGTGAACCACACCATGCACCATTACTGCACGATGTGCACTCCTCGACTTCTACAAATGCAAACCTGTTTATTGAACGTTGCGCGACTTGCTTACATACTTCACGCCGAGCTCCTTTAATTAGATTCAATCTCAAATCATTTATACGCAAATTCCATGTCAAACCCAGCACTAGTTTAGTTAAAGGTTAAGGTTTTTGTAAAATAAATTAATCATGCATTAATTTCGCCAATTCATCATCAAAACACAAAATTTTAGTTTCAAACTTAAGGCTTGTTCAAATCTATATCCTATATAAAACAGGATCTAACCCATCCTATGTGGCACTAATTCTTGAATTACTAACATTGATTTAAGCTAAATTAGCAATTTGCTCTGGCCGATGTGGCAAAACCCATAAATGGGCTCTCGGTTATAATGGGCCTTTATCTCTCCTAAACCCTAAATTAGCAATTTGCTCTGGCCGATGTGGCAAAACCCATAAATGGGCTCTCGGTTATAATGGGCCTTTATCTCTTCCTCTTCGCTTTCTCATCCCGACGGAGACGATATGTTTGGCAACCGGAAGAGAATAAGTAACAGTTCCCTCAAGGAGTCGTTTCGCTGCTCTTCTTATAGCTCCTAATCCAACAACTGTGTCGAATTCTTCAAATGAGCACCACATGAAGATTGCGAAAGACGAAAGTTGCAGCGTCATTGATGTCGAAGATGAAGAAGATGAGGTTCGGAGGATAATCAATTGGGCAGTAGACGCAGCTCGACTCGATCCTTCTCCTTCCTCCGACATCGATGAAGCCGATGAGGATGACGACAGCGATGGCGATGTCGATTCCGGTGATAACGAACCTGCCGATACCGCATATCGTAAAAAGAAAGGACCAAAAGTTAATTCGGGTAATATCAAACAACAATCACCTTAATTTCTCCAATATATGAACATATTTACAATTCTGTTTCTGTAGTTATTACTCCAAGATCATAAAACTTATCATCATTACTGAAACTGCTACTTAAATTGAGAATTTGAGATATCAATTCCTATGTTATATCTGCAGTTACGGTTTCATTCATACATGATTTCAGCATGGTGTTCGTTGATTATGATGTCAGCATAACTTGGTTAATCTTTTTGAGTTTAGTGCTACAAGTGCAGTAATGCAGGACAAGGTGCACAAATTTTAGCTCTTTCACCATCAAAATGCATAACATCTACAGATTTAAAACTTATTAATCAAATCGAACACATGATAGATGGAAATCTTTCTCTAATGGATGCTTTGTTATATGTAGCTTCTATCATCCTTTTATTTTGTATTTTTGTGATTCATACAGAGCAACTCATGTTTCTTAATTGCTTATGTTAAATATTGATTTGGGTTTTTTTTTCTCCATTCACGTCAAGATCGTGACGACGGTCTCAGTTAACTGAAGCGTTAATTGAGGTTTGTGTTTGTGTTTAGGGATTTTGTTTCAGGATATAATGAAGTTGCTGCTTGATCCAGTGGCGTTTAGAGACACGATCGATCTGTTTGTCGAGAGGTATATTACTTGATTTTACGTTACATGTCCATATAAATATGTTATGTGGTATGTATGTATGTGCTTGATACTAGCGAGGATATCTAATCTCATTATACTGATATTATCGAGGTTGCTATATGTGTAGGAATTATATGTAATCGATTTGAAAGTTAATGCAGCAGTTGTATATATTTCGATTTGATTATTCATGTGATGTTCTGTAAATCAGAATTTTGTAGTTTTGCTGGCCTTGAAGTGTATGAGATAGTTTGATAGTTGTAATGCATATTTGCAGACAGTACTGATTGCTTTTATTGAATTTTCTCCCGTAGTGTTGTCTAAACTAATGAATTTTCCTTGGATTTAGCGGTTATATGATATTGAGGAGTCTCAGGTTATTTTCATCGTTTTCCTGTTTGTTCTTTTAGGTTCTTGCGATGATTCTTGATAATCATAATGTTACAGCTTTAGAACTTGATTTTAGTGGTGAGAAATCATCTGCTTATATTGAACTCATTTTATTTGAATTTGTTTTTGCTAGATAGTTTTCTTAGTTTTACTTTGGGTTGGAAGTGGTTGGTAATCTTGACCCATCAAATGCTTGTCATTGTTGGTGGCACAAACTACTATATTCAGGTAAATGATATCTATCATCTTTGTCAACTTCAATTCATGGGTTTGTTTGATTTGCCTTTCTACAATCGTTAATCTAGAGTTTAACATGTAGTTTTTTGACTTTTTCTTTTTTATCTTTGCTATTTCCAAGCACTTGTGAGTCGATTTCTTTTAGATGAATCACCTGGAGATACAGATGAAAGCTGCTTAGATGAAACGTGGTAAATGACATGGTGCGGCTGTAATTCTTAAGTTTTTTTCCGAACAGGTAGACAATAATTGACGAGCAACCTGTTTTTCCTGATCAGGAGATAAAGAATCATATTTTCAGTTTCTGCCAGAGCCTAGAGCAACGAAATTTTAGTTATAGCTATGATAGTCTCAAGGATATTGATCCAGTTGCTGCAAATAGAATTCATCCAAATGACCATAGGAAGGTAAGTGGATCTTTTTTTATGAAAGCATTGTTTTAATATTTGTGTCTCCCGAGTCCTGACTTTTGTATCAGTGATGCTCACTCATACAACCTTAGATTTTCAATTCAGGTGTTCATATTTGTTGTCAGTTAACTACTGCAGATAAGTCAATATCTTTGTTTATATGCTTGCTCTGGCGTTCATATTTATTGTGCACCACGTATTTGATGAAAGGTCAAAAAGGAAAGAAAGGTTTTAAATAAGCCATTTAGGTGCATTAATGTGAGGCATTTTTTTTGCCAATAGGAAAACTATATAGTTAAGTAAGAATGGTGTTTAAGAAGACATTTTTTGATTTGTATTTATAATAAGTTCATATGGGTTATCAAGTTTTTGAGTATATATGTTGTGCTTAAAGTAGTTTCAATCAAACAGGTAAACTTCATAGTCGATTCTGAAGATGCCAGCGGCGAAAAAACGACATACAAACACATACTTGTAGCATCTTCCATTGGCTTAGTGATTGCTGCCACTATGCATTTTTGTTATAAGAGGAAACGATATCAAATCATCCCTAGGATACGAGCTTCAGCTACGGGTCAACCATAAAATGTGAGTATGGATGCAACTAGACAAATGAGATTCGAGGGCTTGAAAGAATAACATCAATATGCATCAATATGCAATAGTTCAATACGGTGTTTGTTTGATCTGTTTGTCTCAATATGTAAAATTTGATTCTACATGATATTAATTGTTCAAGAAAGTGGATGAAAAACATGGTTCTTATCATCTGCACAGTGATGTGGAATATGGTGGCAAGGTCTATTGAAATTGTTTTTATGAGAACTGAGAAGTAACCGTTCCCTGATGTTATGATAGCATTCTAATCTCCTTTTTGATGCAGGGCCGCTCTATTCTTAATGCAGAGTCGAAAGCGTCATATCCTCTTGACAAATGATTAAAAGAGCAGACCTTTAGACTTACGGATAACATTTTTCTATCTTAGGTGATTGAAAAGACCATGGAACTGGATGCAGCTTATCCATTTAACAGACCTGTAGATCCCATTGAACTTGAATTACCTGTAAGTTTATTCATTTAGCGCAACTCAGCATGTGGTTTTAATTTTCTCTACAAAAGTGTACTTTCGTTAATAGTGTCTACTGATATTTATTCCTACTTCTGTTAGTTGATGTCTATTCTTTCTTAATGTCACACTCTCTGCTGATATTTTTCAAGTTTCATGTTCCAAGTCTTTATTTGCTTCGTTTGGTGCATCTTCTTTATTTGATGTGCAGAAAAATTCACATCTTCAACCTTCTGATTTCTATTATGTCAAATCTTAGAGGTTAAATCAGTAATAGTAACAAGTTATTACTGATGTGCTCATCTTATTCCAGTATTTTCATGATTCCTTTGCACATTGTCGGGGAATATTATTTTCTTGAGGTGTAAATTTACTTGAATTTATCTGCATACATTCTGGCAATATTTCTTAATATCTTATTATGTTTTTTATAAAATGCCTAAACAATATATTCCTAATAAGGTTGTTTTTAGTGAACATTAGGCTACACTTCTATATAAATAGCTATTAGCTTATTAGTGGTGTCATTCACATACAACTTAAGTGGTTATTAGGAGTCATCCTTAGTGTTTTGTTGATTTGGTTATGAGCATTTTATTTAATTACTTTGAATCTATATCCTTTTATATATCAAGTAATGTACGTGTTTTTTACCATATGTGTAGTGAACTACCTCAATAACCTCTTATGTTTTTGTTCTGCCCAATGTTTGTGAAAGTGGTTCATGTATCTATTTAATATTGGTTCTAAAGCAGACTAGCTCACTAGCAGGCTATTTTTCGTTTTTGTTCAATGTTTTTAAAGTTGGTTCATATTTTAGTTTAGTGTTTTTGCATATTGACTCCAAAGTTGTCTTTGTGGTGTTTCTATTCCGATGACATGTGAAATTGAGTTACAGGATCTCCATGTTTTATTAATCTGAATCATGTCTACTTAAGATTGATACTTTTTTTAGTTTATTAAAACTTTTTGGTGTTATCTCACCATTCAAGTTGAAACACAGTTTCTTTTTTGCTTTTTTTGTTTGTGTGTGACATCTTTAATTTAATAGTTTCTCTTCTACTTTCTTAAGAGGTGAAGTGTATATAAACAATTTAAAGTTTCATTAAATCACTTCTTCAGGTTTATCATCAAATAAATTTAGCCTGAATCCGAACCTGCAGTTGCTACCATGGTGCACTCATTGTTTATGTCATTATTGAGGACAACGTTTGAGAGTATTCGGCATTGGAACTAAATGGTAAGGTTTTTCTCTTTCCCTTCTTCAGCTATTTTAATTTTTAAATTTTGATTCAATTTTGATGAGATCTGAATATTTTTTCTTACTAATTTATATCATGTATTGATGTTGAATGCAAGATTATCTCGAGGAAAAGAATCACGAGGGCTTGATTAGAGGACATCAAGGGTTGGAATTCATAATTAGAAAATTAGGTTGTTGTCATATAATTAAAAAAAATATTATATGCTATATTATGTTATGTGTTTATTAAGGTTTTAGTAAACCTATTGAGCAAACCGTATAAACTCTTTTATACTTACTATAAAAAATAACATAAATTGAAATACATTTAAACAATATCATAGATACATGCTCGCGTTTACGCGGACTTAAAAGCTAGTATTGTAATAAATCCATATATAGTCGATCAATTTATCAGCACCCGAATTTAGATTAAAAAAAATGTTGACAATTTATCAGCACCCGAATTTAGGGAATCGCAACGTAAATAAGCGGGTATTGTATTCGAATTCTACCAGATCGACATCACAAACCGACAGAAACCGCCGACCGGATAAACACACCTGATTACGACGGTTTACAGCCAAAAACCTCCGTGCAACCGCCACATCCCAGTAACCGAACATCTTCTTGTATATATATGACGAAGTTACTGGAAAAGAGAAATAGAGAAATTAAGTGCTGTTCTACATTGGAGAAGAAGATCACATCGACATAAATGGAGAAGATGGAGTATGGTTGGGGTATTGGATCAGTGATGGCGATGCTGGTGGTTGTGGGGTGCTTGATATTTTTGCCGGTGGGGATTGTTGGGCCGTCGCTGCCGGTGATTTTCATAATTCCGATCTTCTTGGCTGTCATTTTGATCTCTCTTCAATGCCAAGCTTCAAGGTCTTCAACTCCACTAGTCAAAATTATTAATTAAGTGTATTTCGACTATATGATATTATTTGTAATTAATTATAATATAATAATATTATATAAATATGTATACATTCGATCTTAATTACAGTATGCATGTTGCATTGTTGCCATTTTTGGCATTATATGTAAATCCTTAAGCATAGCAAGACTGTATGTGCCTCCCCCTCCCTCAACCTCTGAAAAAAATATCAATATTCATTCACATGATCATAATAAATTCAGGTTTAAAATTTTTAGCACTATATATATACTATTAAATTCAGTTTTCTATCATCTTTTACCGGGATTGAAATATTTTCTCATTATTATTATTCGAAAATACACCTACGAAAATGCACGGTGCTTTGACGAAAATGCAAACGCTTACAAAATGAAAAAAAGAACGGATCTAGACGAAGACGATAATCAAAAGAAAATGTTACCAAAATCTACATGTTAATTAATCCGGATGCATGTAACACCTAATTTTTTTATTAAGATCTATAACATATTATAATTTTAAAAGTTGGTAGTTGTATGTACATAGCATTTAAATTTTAACTACAACAACGCATATTATAAAAGTTATCTATTTACGATTTAAACTTCAAAAAATCGTTTTAGCAGACGAAAGCAGGAATTATCAATCACGTGCTGGAGCCTTTCTTTGTCATCCTCTGCAAAATTTAACACACTCTAATAAGCGCGAGGATACAATCAAAACTAACAAATAATTGCATGTACGCATGAGATATATCAAAATCATTTTCATCATCACATATGTAGTTCCCGACCACGTATTCCCAAATACTTGAAGTCGCATCTACTTCATAGATCACGTCGATCTATAAATGTTACATCAACATCGTGTTAGTCAGATCGACTAACAATATTTGTCATTCAGGCATTCTAACACCATCACACAATATATGTAACATATTATTCACATTTAGGCATTTTAGTAGTAAAGATTCTGTAACTCGCCATTGATTGATATTTAGAATTGAGTAGTCTTTTTCACTAATATAAGTCGGATAGAGTTCACTGATCACCTATAGATAAAGATTATTTTGGTTGGGTTTTTAATTATTTTTTTCTCTTGTTACATAGAGCTACACGGTATTTTACACAACCCGATTAACTCTAAATGATAGTTTACATGACTACACAAGCTGTGTTGAACAAGTGTCCAACCCTAACCCTACACGGCCTTTGTAGCATAACCATACACAGTCTATAATTTTTTTTACATGTCCTGTGCAACAAAAGGGCTGAACATGGCCAGTATAGCCGAACACGGTCTATGCTCTTTGTACATGGGGTACTACACGGCTGGCACCCATATACACGCCAGTATTAACCATATGATAACAAATTGTTTGCCGAGAACAATTGCAAATTTGTCAGAATTGTTAACTAAAACACACCCAAGTGATCCAATACTTGCTAATACATTCTAACACTTATAAAACCCTTCAACAAACACACACAAACACATTATTGATCATCCATTGATTAATTACTACAACTTACTAAGTATTGACCCATTTATTAGGTTAGGACTAGATTATCAGCTGTTTACTTGCCACAATTCTTTTAATTTATCAGCAAAAGACTCACTAGTTGTTAAGAACACTTACCTATCAAAGTATACCTAATTCAACAATATTTTGCAATGAAATTAGGTTAGGACTAGATTATCAGCTGTTTACTTGCTACAATTCATTTAATTTATCAACAAAAGACTCACTAGTTGTTAAGAACACTTACCTATCAAAGTATACCTAAAATTCACCTATTTACAAAATATAGGTCAAAGAATGATACCTTCTTTACTTGAGTTTGATCATTACACTATAATTTTCTTAAATTTCTTCAAATTTAGGACTTCTCTTGATGGCCTCCCTCCTTCTCAACTGTTCCAGACCAAAACACACACCTGTTAATTTTGACTAAAAATGACTTGTTCATCTCTTCTATATGTGAAACTTTGGATATATGACACATTAAGCCCCTCTAATTCATTATTTCATAATTTAACTACTAGAGTTACTTCCTTATAATTTACACAATACATTTGGTAATTACAAATTCAGTCCTTACTGTCTTTTAATTTCATAAAGAAACACATACAACTTAGCTTCTCTATTTAGATTTAGAAATTCATGCAAAATTAGATATTTCCTTAATTAACAGATAACTAAATTATAATCTAAAACTCACATTTTTTTGGGTGTTATAATGCATTTAAAAAAACTATACAATTCAAAAATCATATCACATTAAAAAATCTTATCCATAACTGCATTTGTAAAACCAATATCATATACATTTTTAAAATTACATATAAAAAATGCAAGCAACAGCAACTCAATTTGGTTGAAACTAAAATGCTATACACCAAAAACTAAATCCAAACCTTAAAAAACTACCATTCATATCATCACCAAATAAAACTACATATCTGAAATTTTTTCGTGAAAATGCAGAGAGAGTGCTTCTAACCATGAACTCTCCATAGTTTCTTTAGAAAAATCGATGGTTGCTTCTGAAACCCACAAAACCCCAAAATACATATGATGTCGGTCATGGCTTCCCCAAAATGCAATGACAGATTATTGGCGTTGGTGGCTACGTTGGTGGCGATTGCATCTTGGTTTTTTCGCCAAGAACTAGAAATCAAAGAGAAAATGATACCTTTGTTGGGATCTGGTGATGATGAACCCGTTGACGAGTTGGAAGATCAGCAGGTTTAAAAGTTACATAAGTTGTCAAAAAAATATCATACATTTTAATATTAGGAGTTCTCTTGTTATTTTTTTCACAAACTAAACCTATCACGGAAGTGATTGTTAGAGATGGATGATAGTTACATCAAAACTTAGTTTATATAGGAAAAAAATCTATATACTACCTCCGTCCCATTTTTATTGTCCAGTTTTGACTTTTTAAAGTCTTTCTTTTTCAACTTTACCTTAAATATTTTTGTTTCGGTTATATAATACTTCATGAAGATTATATCAATAAAATTACATTTAAAACACAATGCATTCATATATTTTATATCAAATATTATATAACACAAACAAAAATTTTTAAGGTTAAAGTTAAAAAAGAAAGACTTTAAAAAGTCAATACTGGACAATAAAAATGGGACGGAGGGAGTAAATATTAAACGGGTTAGCGTGTCGACCCGCGATATTTATTTATGACTCTAACCTAACTCAATAATTTTACATGTCATGAAAGTCAACCCGAAGCCAAGTTGTTTATTTTAGGTGTAAACCCAAACCCATTTATTTCCATGTAGGTTCGTATCGTATCAAAAATTGTCACCCCTAGGTTCAATGGTTCATGACTATGCATGCTATATTTCAAGCTATACTTTAACATGACCATCAACTGGAATAAAAAAAACACCCTATGTAAAATTAGAGTTTAATAATTTTAAGTTGGGTTAGTTTATCAAAATGTATGCAACTTATCATGTTTTGCTATTGTGCGCATCAGACTTTTAAAATTTTCTATTGGGTCTACCGAACACTTAATTCGTCGCTATAATGTGTATTAAACTTTCTATTGTATGTATTAAGCCTATACATTTTTTATATTTTTTATGTAGCCCATATATATATATATATATATATATATATATATATATATATATATATATATATATATATATATATATATATATATATATATATATATATATAGGGTAGGGATATACTAAAAAAATAGTTATGCTACAAAAAGTAAGAAGAAATGTGAGCCACTAAATTCATGAGATAATAACTTAACTTTTTTTATAAATTAATTAATTAAAATCGGTTAGTTAAGAGTATTTTAGTCTATTAATTATTAACCACCTACTAAAATCATGTAAACATAATTAGCAGTAAAAACACGGATTTAAATTTCAAAAAACTATGGATTATTTGATGCACAACTCGAATCATCAATTATAAATTGATGCACATTTAGAATTCATCAATTATGAATTGATGCACAAAACATTTATTCACTGATGAATAACACAACAATTGGTTGATGAACACCCGTTATTTTCTACACAGCAATTGATGCACAACAAAAATGATGAATAACCCATTTTGTACGGATCGATTACTAATACAAAATTGATACACATAAACTAAAATGATGCATAAATCAATTTACTTTATAATAAACAAAAGCGCTTACCACTGTACACTATAAAATTGGTAAATCTAAAAAAAAATTAGTGCTGGAGGATGGTAAATAATGATGGCCGTCATAATCAATGATAAATCTAAAAAATTAATGATGCATGATGCAGACAGTGGACGAATGTGTGGTATTTCATATTTTCATCTTTTCTTCTTCGGAATTAAAAAGGATATATATGAAGCAAACGTCGGTAGCGGAAGGAAAAAAATTGGTCGATGCTGAGGATGGTGTCTGCAGGGAAGAAACATGGAGATGTATAGAACGTGGGTTTCTAAACTGCCAATAACTAAAACACGATTTATATGGAGGGATATAAATTGATTTTTCAAATACCTATTATACCCTTTTGTTAGTTATGACACGTGTCATCTCCAGATTTCTTCTTACGTTTTTTACTTTAAAACTATTTTTATTTGAACCTAATTATATATATATATATAGAGAGAGAGAGAGAGAGAGAAAGAGAGAGAGAGAAAAGTTCATGCGAGAACCGTTGTTAGCGCGAGAACCGCAAAAACAATCTAAGCCGTCCAATTCCCCCTCCTTCAATTTCATTGCCCACCCATGAATTCCTCACATAAACTCTGCCACACTCTATCCCTCCACGCTCTCCATCCATGATACTTCCCATATCCAAGGAACGGCTGAGATTGGTTCTCGAGGTTCTCGCACTAACAACGGTTCTCGCATGAATCCTCCCCTACATATATATACATACATATATATATATATAGGCAAAAGTTCAAATGAGAACTGTTTTTCGTACGAGAACCGCGAGAACCAATCTGAGCCGTCTGATTCCCCCTCCTTCAATGTCATTGCCCACCCATGAATTCATCACATGCACCCTGCCACACTTGAACCCCTCACGCTCCACATCCATGAGTTCCAATTTATCAAATCAAATGGCTAAGATTGGTTCTCGCAGTTCTCGTACGAAAAACAGTTCTCGTTTGAACTGTTCCCTATATATATAGGATCAATAAAGCCCTTATGCTTAAACAAAGCCCCTAAAGTCCAAATCTAGACCATTAGATTTATCAAATCAATGGACAAGATATAATAATGACATTATTGTAATTAAATAAACAATTATAATATTTAATTATAGAAGGAAGGGTATTATGGGAATCATTAGAAATTGCAAAATTGATTATAACCCATGACTTCTTCCAGCCATCTCAAAGCCCCTTTTTTACCCCTTCGATCTTTAAATAACCATAACTATTTCAATTTTTAGAATTTGAGAAAAAAATATATCAATCTACTCATTTTTTAATCATCTTTCAAACGAGACCACTCTTCCTATATTTCTGAAAATTTTATTTTTGATGAAAATGATGAAAACTGGCTAACTGTTATAGATATGAAAGTAATGACGAAAATGATGAAAACGGGTAGTTGTTATAGATATGAAAGTGATGATGAAAATGATGAAAACTGACTGACTGTTATAGATACGAAAGTGATGACGAAAATGATGAAAACTGGTGGCTGTTATAGACGAAAATGATGAAAACTGGCTGACTGTTATAGATATGAAAGTGATGATGAAAATGATGAAACCGACTAACTATTATAGATATGAAAATGATGACGAAAATGATGAAACTGATAGTTGTTATAGATATAAAAGTGATGACAAAAATGATGAAACTGGTAGCTGTTATGGATATGAAAGTGATGACAAAAATGATGAAACTGGCTGACTGTTATATGGCTGACTGTTATAGATATGAAAGTGATGACAAAAATGATGAAAACTGTTAGCTGTTATAGATATGAAAGTGATGACGAAAATGATGAAACTGGTAGTATTATTGTATGAAAGTGATTACGAAAATGATGAAAACTGGCCGAGTGATGATGAAAATGATGAAAACTGGTAGCTGTTATAGATATAAAAGTGAGGAGGAAAATGATGAAACCGACTAACTGTTATAGATATGAAAGTGATGACGAAAATGATGAAACATGTAGCTGTTATAGATATAAGTGTGATTATGAAAATGATGAAACTGGTAGCTATTACTTTCTTCCAGCAACCGAAAATGATAATTTTCAAAACAACTACCAGTTTTTATCATTTTCATCATCACTTTCATATCTATAATAGTTAGTGGGTTTCATCATTTTCGTCATCACTTTCATATCTATAACAGCTACCAGTTTTCATCATTTTAGTCATCACTTTTGTATCTATAACAGTCAGTCAGTTTTCATCATTTTCGTCAAAAATAAAATTTTCAAAAATATAAGAAGGGTGCTCTCGTTTGAAAGAGGATTAAAAAATGAGTAGATTGGTATAATTTTTTTTGCTCAAATTCTTAAAAATGAAATAGTTATGGTCATTTAAAGAATTAAGGATAAAAAATTAAAAAAAAGAACTTTGAGAATGGTTGAATAAAGGCGCGTGAGTTTTTGTAAAAATTTGCAATTCCTATTTTGCCATTTAAAATGAGTGGCTGAGATTTGGTATTTAAAGGCTTTGTAGATCCTAACTATATATATATATATATATATATATATATATATATATATATATACTAGTGGGGTACCCACACAATGCGGCGGCGGCAAATAAAAATGGATGGTGACGGGTTGTCGTGGTCGTTTGAAATAAATAGGACGTAGGAGGCAATAATCATTTGCAAATCTAAAATTATATTGAAAGTAGAATATGCCAATATTAACTAAAATTACAATTAAATAAACTCAAACTATATTAGAGCATTAATATAAAGAAATAGACTCGGTGACGCTAAAGTAAGTAGATGACAATCCGGATGAAAACAAATATTTATCTATTTAAAAGTAGGAAAATTAAATATCGACGCTGCCAAGTTGGTGTGCTCTAGACTGCGGGTTTTTCTTGTTATAAAATCTTGTGACACAACCTCGTTTTAAATTTATAAAAACGATGTTACTAAGCAGATACTACACACGACTCAGGCAAGTATAACCTGGTCAATAGCAGTATAGACTAGGTAAGACCGGATATCGTTCCACCAGGACAGGAAGCTACCAATTCTTAAGTCTCATTGTTGTTTGATCAGGAGAATTAATTAAAGCAAGTAACAGAATGAACTAAATTAATCAAGAACTACAGTAACTAATACAGACTAACACCGAAGGCAAACAGCAGGATAACAGATCACTCAGGCTTTCGAATCATCTAGACTAATCATGGCAATAACACAATACAACACATAATATGAAGACTTGAATAGATTGAGCTCATAGCATGCTGTTCTAATACTCAACAAAACCACATTATCATGCAAGAATCATCACTCGAGTTATCAAGACTCAGACTCAACAATCAAACATGATCAGGAAAGCAACAACATATCAAAATTCAACTACAGATCCACCAGATCGCGTCCAAGATCGCGTCCAAATCAGACTATTGAATATACATATTTTCAAATGATATATCCAGTAATCCTCAGAACCCAAAAAGGTGTTAAAGCAGTTAAATAAGTTAAAACAAGCAAAAACAACACACTGTGGTAAAAATGCCTCCTACGGCCGTATGAATTTCTTCCTACGGTCATAGCAGGTGTACTGTCCTACGGTCGTAGGAATTTCTTCCTACGGCCGTAGGAACCAGTACGACAGAACAGTTTAATCTAACATAAAGGCATTCAACAACAAATTACAATCTAGACTTTAATCTCAAATCATAAACACATGTAAATTGGTATAATGGGGTCACAAACTACTCTAAACTTAAACCTCACAATTAAGGGATTTTAATATTTAGCCACATGATTACTAAAGATATGAACATGTTAAACCTACCATTTCTAGTATAGTCAACACTTCTTAAAACATGAATCATGTGATATGCACATTGAACACCAAGACCAACATATCAAGGGCATACATGTGAGTTCATTTCACCATCTAAACATACCAACAATCATCTTTGTGAATCCTTTAATTATTAGTAGCATGTTTGACCCAAAAATACACCAAATGACAAGATTTTCATCTACAATCATAAGGCTTGCATAAAACCAACATATGAATAAAATGACCAATAGTGGATGAACCTAAAATGATTCAAAACATATCCCAATAATGATTTCTAATGACAATCATGCAAGATGTATCATTTCTAATAACAAACTTAACATGACATTAAGAATATACAAACATCATCATTGAATATCCACATGCTTAAACATGAAGGAATTATCCTATACACATTACCACACATGAACATGGTAAGATTAAACATACTAAGTTAATAAAACACAATTGTATTCAAGATCAAACATGCATATTTGAATCAAGTCAACATAAAAGTCAAATATATTGCCATAACTAGCCAAGAATCATCTTGGCCCAAGTGAAATGAGTTTAGTTATCCATATACATCAAGATTAGTACTACAACATCTAGAACACATGGGTACATAATTGAAATTAGAAATGGAAAGAGTATACCCAAGCTAAGCAATGATAAAACCAATGAATCCAAGCTCCAAGATGTTGTTCCAAGCCTTCAAATCCAATCTCTCCACCTTAGAATCACCAAGAAATGTTCCTGGAGTGTTAGAGTGCTTGGGGAGAGTGTTTGGGGGTGTTGGTACGAAATGTGGTGAAAAATTGTCACCCTTGTGCAAATGGCAGATTCTGCCATTTAATGTGTTGTAACAGAACTTCCTACGGCCGTAGGAAGTATCCTCTACGGCCATAGGGATGGTTGAACAGTGTTTCTCCACACGCAAGACTCTATCACTCAACCGACACACACAAGAAATATGTCAGTTAATGATGGATGTGGATAAGGTGTTCCTACGGCCGTAGTAAATTCTTTATGCGGCCGTAGGGTGTCTGTTTAAACCTTCTAGAAGAATAATCTCCTACGGCCGTAGGCAATATCTTCTACGGCCGTAGGGATGACTTTTTCACCAATCTTCATTTTTCTTCTATTCTTCCCTTGTTTTGCCCATTTATCTTACTAAAAGCTCTTTTTACCCTGCATGGTGAATGTTAAGTATAATAGATCAATTATAACAAGAATCACCTTGGATTTGGGCTAAGTACGGGGTATTCTAGCATGTAAAACATGCATAAAAACGCATATATCACAAGTCTATGCGCAAGGTCAATCATTGATTCAAAATCATCGTCAAATAGCAAGAACGTTTTTCCAATAAAGTCGAAGGGGGCACAATAATACAAATACACAAATTTGTTGAACCTCCAACACATGAACTCAAAAAAATCCAAAATATTCCACCCAGTTGGTTAGTTTTCTTATTCCTTTATAATGTATTCTTATCACCTAGATTATGTTAAGATTTCATCTTTTGTATCTACTACATGTTACTGAGAGTTTCGTAACTGCATTTTGAGACATTTTTTGGGATTTAATTATGGCAACTGTTCTATGAAGGAAAATATATTTGTTCAGTATTACATATTACCTTGGTTATTAACTATAACTTCTGTGCTGGCAGCTTCGGTTGCGTGTAGAGAATCTCACCAGTCTTGCAATAGCTGGACCAACTCGGCGTTCAAAAGTCAAGGTTTTTCTATAATTATCAGTTGGAATTTCTAATAAAGTGATTTTTTTGTTACCATTAATTTCATAACATTTTGACCTGATATCAGGATACGAGTGCAGAGGTTGTAGATAGCAATCCATACAGTAGGCTCATGGCGCTGCAGTGGATGGGTATTGTGGACAATTACGAAAGAATAAGGGGATTTTCAGTTTCCATAGGTGTGTGTACTGAACCCATCTTTTCATTTTTTTTCTTTTTAATTTGTCAATCTTTGGACTAAACTGTCTCTTCTATTACAATCACAATATACCTGCTTCATTGAATGAAATGTTTTTTAATTGCTTATGGTTTCTTATAGTCACGTGTGATCCCTTAACATCATGCACTTAGCTATGTCTGAGCAAATTAGAATGATCAATTAACTCTTTTGGTTTTTTCACTTGGATGAGATTGATGGATTTCTTTGTCCGTGGTGTGTGTGAGAGCACATTATATTCGCTGTGTATTCCACATATCTACTACATAAAATTAATACGTCTTCATCTGTATATTGCAAATGTTCTTTTATACATTTTAAACCGCATTAAGTGCATTATCTTTATGATCCTTTCCATAGGCAATGGAGCGTATAGTGTATTGGCACAATAATTTTGCTTATATCTTGATGGAAGTCACATCTTGTTTGTTTTGCAGCGTATTGGTGGGGTGGGGAGTGTTGCTGCAGAAATGCTTACAAGATGTGGCATAGGGCGGCATTTGTTGTATTATTATGATACCGTGGAGTTGGCCAACATGTATAGGCTATTTTAACGTCCTGAACATGTGTTATTGAAATGATTGTCATTTTCTGTCTCTCTTAGGATGTAAATCACTGTTAAATAACCTCTGGTTCCTTTTCAATTAATTTATCCCCTGTTTCGGATTTTACTCTTATTGTAAATTTTGTTGAGTTAGATCCCCTTATGGCAAAATGAACATATAAATTACTAAGATTATTATCTTAATAGCCCAGTGCTGTTTCTCACTTGCAAAACTGATAGCATTCTCTAGCTGATTCATTCATTGCCTATCTCTTATTAATTTTTAGGATTCACAAGTTGTTGAGAAACAAATTATTGTTAATATTAATTTTTATATATTTCTCAAGTTGGTATGACTAAGACTGATGCTACTGTCCAGGCGTTATCAAAATTAATCCAGATGTTGTTCTTGAGGTAATATTTTGAAAATAACTATTAAAACTAATGTTGCATTTGACCACTGATGTAGTAACTATGACCGAGTGGGTGTATATCTACTTCACCACGTATATGTCTTCATAGTTCCTAAAGTTAACCATATTAACTATAAAGTTAGTTGTGGCATGTTTAATAATGTATATTTCTTATTTGAGTTTGCAATATTAGTTTTGTGTGAACCTAAAAATAAATTATATTTAAATAAGAATTCATGTAGAACATTATTTTATTATACACACAACAAGGTCAATAGGTTGTTGCTTTAAAAATCAAACCAGTGTCTTTAACAAGTAATTTCATAATTGTAGCTAACAATTAAAACTTTCTGGATTCAATAAGTTGTGGCTTTAAAATTCAAACCTACTGCATATGTAGTGACAGAATAAATATGATTTGTTTGAGATTCTTTCAGTAAATGAGATTCTTTCAGTAATTTGCATTACCATAAAAATGAAAGGTTCCACCTGTGATTAATATGACAGCTATGATTTTCAAATGGTAACTCCACGTAAGTGATTAACATGACAGCTGTGATTTTAGCTTATATGTTTAATTTGCATTACCATAAAAATGAAAGGTCCCACTTTCTTTTTCAATTGCATGTAATTGTAGTGTGTTCTTGTGAGCATATAGTCTAGGCATATCGGAATGATGTGGACTTATTCAGGGTGGTCATGATAATTTTTAATGTTGATGAATCAGTTTGTAGTTATTATTTCATTTTTGCTATATCAGCTTGTTTTCATGATTATGTAACTATTCACAAAGAATAATGTGGTTTATTTACAAACATTTTTGTTTTTTTGTATGTAATTATCTTGCTTACCTCTATGATATATGTGGTTGCAGCTGCAATGGCTGAAGCATCATGGTATGTAACATCGGATTGCATATGTGGTAAAAGAATCAACTATAAGGTTAGCAGTTGAAGATGAGCTTTTTAGTACATTGCAGCTGTGGTGACAGAATTCAACATTACCTCAATTTGGTTCATCTCTATTGAACTATCAACAATCTTTGAAGCACTCATTGTGTTGGTATCAATGGCTTAAATGATTTTAGAATTCTTAATTTCAATACAAAAGAATTAAAACATTCGTTTTGGTTTATATATAGGTTCTAGAAGTCCGGTCTTTATTTTAGAAGTTGCTGAAATTAGGGGTGAGTTATAATGTAATGAAATTGTGATATATATTTTCTTTAATTGCTGCCTACTGTATTTTAATATTTCTTTAATTTATGCCTTGCTAAAATTAGGGATATATTTTCTTTAATTGTTAATATGATTGTTGCCTGAGTGCGTGCTATATTTTCCTTATTTGAAAGAAGCTGAATATTTTATTTTTTCTACAGCCGTTATTTCCATTTGAAAGAAGCAACATATTTTTTTACAGTAGTTATTTTCCAACACCTTAAATCAAGGGATCATTATTTAATTTCCTTCCCCAAATCATGCAATCAGTTTTTGGTGTTTGCTTCCGTTTCTTTGTACAGTTGATTCTCAATGATTAGAATGAAATATTAAAAGTTAATAGTGAGGGTAGTTTAGTAAATTTAACTTACTTAAAAATTAAGAGTTTTTTAGTTGTAAATGCTTTATATAGGAGTAAGATATATATATATATATATATATATATATATATATATATATATATATATATATATATATATATATATATATATATATATATATATATATATATATATATATATATATATATATATAATAGCCACAAATAAAAATTCTAATACACAAAACATAAACCGTTAAAGTTCAATATAAATAATAACAAAAAATGACAAGTTGAATACATTTTTAGAATACTAAATCCTTTCAAAATTTATAGGCTAAAAAACACTTTACACTACATATAAACCATTACTTGAATAAAAACTTGACCGTATATTCAATCTGTAATTATGTGATCGATTTTACATGACAACCTTTTTTAAAGTGACTCGAATTGATCATATTTTAAACACAAATGAATATAAAAAAGATACATGAATCATCCTTTTATTGTGTAAAAATAAAATTAAAAAACTGAGACTGATAAACTGCGATAACCATAATTGAAATAATTATTTGTATAAAAATTATATAAATGTGTTCCATGATTCAAATTATCACTACTACAAAAACAAGATTTAGTCCCCCCTCCTCGTTACACCCAAAATCCGGTTATAATGAAAAATCCAAATAATTGGGGCTAAAAGGTGTGTTGGTGCTTGGAAAATGATTGATGCCACATTCAACCCCGGTTTTTTAATAATAAACCAGGTCTGAAAGTTTTAAATCTTTTGACCCCCTTTGCTTAGTAAAAAATTATGACTAAAAAAGGGTGCCAAATGCGCACACATTAATAATGTGGGATTCAACCCCAGTTTTTTTAAACATAAAATAGGGTCTACAAGTTTCAAACTTTTAATCGTGGTTCCTTTAGTAAAAAACTAGAACTAATAAGTTGTTATTTAACACATGGAAAAGGATAAGGAAGTATCCAAAGGCTTAGTGCAAGTTGATCTTGTCAAGGATCCTTTAACAATGATGTTAAAACCGAAACATCCCGGTCAAACAAGGCAGTGTGACATAATATTGGTTTGAAACAAGAATGCCACATATTGTTGAAAAAAAAAGTCTCACACAAAGACAGGATCTGAAGTAGCAATGCAAATGCAGTTGATGAAGGAAAAGATGCAGGCCGACTTTCAACGCAAAATGAGGAAAAAGATTCAAGCCAACTTTTAACGCCAACTTAGGGAAGAGATAGATGCTTTAAACTGTTGAAGGAAGAGATGTTACGTAATTAAGAGGGCTTACGAGGTGACAGCCAGGAATGAGGAAAAGTAGTGTCGGCTCAACCCAGCACATAGTTGATGACAATCCGGACGAGATACAGGTAATTATGTCCTTCATTCATAATACAATACTTATATTGCGCATACTTACATAACTATTAATTAAGTTATAGAAGCCTGTGAGTTGCTTTTTGCTTATCCCTCATTCCAAAAAGAAAATCAAATGTGATATAGGGATGGTACATCCTCAAGGAAATGGGATGTTGCATGGCGTTCCTTTACTTCATGGGCACATGAAGGTGCAAGTATATCACATAAAGCAAAGTTATCTTGACTTTGAGCTTCCGGTGAAAACTCAAGTACCGGAGACACTTCAAGATGCAATCGACACATATATTCAATGGCCACGAAGTGCAGTTATTCTATCCATGGTAAATCTAATCCGTTTTTGTTTGTGTAATATATTAGCATGACTTAGTGTCGTGAATATGTAAGTTTTTAATAGGCCTCCAACACTATGGGTACATTAAACCAACAAGCATTAATAACATTATCAGGCCAAAAACGGAGTAGTGTCGGAAGCTTTGAGGGGTATTTCAAATAAGAAAATAGACGAATAAGAGATCATTTAAAACGTTTGAAAAGTAGATGTGATGTAATTATGAAAAAGAAACATTGTATATCTTATCCCTATAAGAAGATGATGTTACAACCTAAATGGTTTGATACTATTATTGAGTCTGGTATAATTTGCATGAATGGATATGAATTCATATAGTGCATATAGATATAATGGATATGATGGTAGGTAGTTAAATTGACATGACTCTCATGGTTTGGTTTGTAAGGTAGCACATTATTGTTAATTAAATTACAAAAAACACAACATATGATGCACAATAAGAAGAGTAATGGTGCATTTTTTAATCCGGAGATGATCCGTTCTTCCCAATGTTTGAAATACGGCGATGAGGTCAAACATTGATTGATCGAGACATTGCAATTCCATGTTCATTTAAACTTCTTCCTCAACTAATCTATTATGTGATAAAGATTAGTCTGTATCATTAGTCTGGCGATGAGGTCAAACATTATTTGTTCAATCAATCAATGTTTGACCTATGAAGATATATAGTCTTTTTCGTTAAAGTCTATGATCATTTATGTATCCTAGTTTAATTAATATTGAGTATTCTTTTATGATAAGTAAAAACCTGTGTAATGATGGAGATCACCAATTATCTGCAATGACTTATATTTGATTGTGTAGAAGATAAGTCTGGCGTTAAATTTACTAAACGACGGAAGATTAACGACAAACAACCTTGCATTGCATAATCATTTTTAATATTCAAAGTAACTATTTTACACTGCAACACAGATGCCATAACAGATTAAAAATGTAGCATTCAACAGTTTTTATTTAAAGACATAATTGAAAAGTCTTCAGCCATCTGGTTATCTTCAACATTGGCTCATGGCGCCTCCTCCTTCACGTACACAAGCTTCTTTTTGACGTTGCTTTTCATGCCTGCATGTGTATCCTCCCCTTCTAGATTACGGCGTTTGGCATTAGTTCCAGAACCGCAGGCATAATTACCAGGCGGAGGCGTAACTACTTCACACTCTTCGTCTTCCAAAACTACCTTGTTATTTTGTTAATCATCCTACAAGCACAAATGTAAATATATTGATTGCACAGTTGGCTTAATCAACTAAGAGCCATGTGTAGGGATTTCAATGTTACAATTACAAAGGTAACAGACCTTCAACAGGACGAGTTCCATAGGAAAGTTTGCAAGTAACTCAGGCTGACCACTTACGCTCGCGACGGTAAAAACATGATAGTTGTTGGTAATGTTGTACTCTGCAATGCTTAGAACAAACAAATAGAGCTGCCCTATCATCACATTCAGATCATCGGGGAAAATATCTTCTTCCACCTCTGCTGGAAGGGAACAGTAGAGTTCGTAAGCACTCTTGCCAATTAATTTAGCAGCCTCACGGTGAAAGAGAGTTAGGGACACCGAGCCAGATGTATCCTTCACCCGGATCTGCAACTTGTACCTACAATCCAGAACTTTTTTTAAATCGATTTTAAATTCTTGTATTTTTAACAACCAAAGAGCAGCGCCACATAGGGTAGAGGGCGTTTTTGTATATGTGTTTATACCTATGAAGTCACACAGTGGAAATTTAGGCAAGGTTTGGATTATTACCTGTATTCAAAACCATAGCCAGTCTCCCCACATTCGTCACATTTCCAAGACTTGCAGTTTTCAACACTATAAAGGCTTAAAGTGTTATCCGCCACACTCTTATGACACTTACAACAGCCAACATAGTACCAGAGCTGATCCTTTTGGACACATAGAATTTTGCCCACAATAATCACTTTCTTTGCCTTCAAACAATAATCAGTGGCAATTGTCAGGGGAAAGTTGAATGTCGTAAATGAATTGAAAGTTAAAGCCTAAGGTAAGCATAGACCTCTCGTATATCACACAAATTGTTCACAAGGACACGCTTACAGCCGGGCGGAAATTCGCCTAAAGTGTAGTGCACATTTAAGGGATCCATATTAGAATACTTTTCTGGAATAGTGGGTTCCCTGCAGGCTGCCAAGATTCTGAAACAATTGATGCACAATAAAACCATTACGATGTTAGATGGCTCTATACATATAAGCAGTGTGTAAACCTATCACTTTTATCTACTAAACGTAAAAAAAGTACCGTTTTTTAAATTCCGAAACCGAGACATCGTCCGACGAAAAGACTACTTTCGTCCCAAAGAAGCAATTAGAAATACCCGACCGGCCTATATGAGCATAGCCTTCGCATTAGTAGTATTCATATAATCATACAAAGAGGTACAAATCTTGATAACTACGGAACATGCAAGCTACCAGGTTCGATATAATGAATCAAGTTCAAGCAAAGACAGCTAAAAAACATATGATATATGTTCAAGATTTCAAAAACAATTCCAGATACAAAACAATTATGCAGTTCTTATGGGTGTTCCTCATAAAGAAGGTTCATCGGTGGCTGTTTTTGGTCTTGCAGCTGTGGGACTTGCTTTAACTTTTCAAAGAATATTTATTGTAGCTTTTCTTTAAACATTTTGACACCTATAGAATGTTAATGGTTTCTTCAATCATGATCAGGTTGCTGAAGATGTAAGAATTGCATTGGCTTCAAGGATCGTTGAGGTTGATCTTAATGCCAACAGATTTGAGCTTGGTAAGTGTGTAAAAAAAATCTAAAAATTTTGTAGTTTAATAATATGGATAAAATTAACTAATCAGATGAGGTTATCATGGGTTCAACAACAAATAAATTTGGGGTTACAGACTTTGTGAAGTGTTTGTTCCTTTTTTTCACAAAAAAATTGGTTCGACCCATTTGACCCATTAGAGATAACATAATCATGAGCTATACATGTTATCACTTCATTCTGCACAGCTTTTTAGACAATCTTTTAAAGATTAATTATGTACTACTATCAATTGAAGATTACATGAACATATAAACCACCTATTACAATTAGCCCAAACTCACAAAGTATTGGTCAGCTGGATAAATGATTTTAAGTGAATTCCTTAGTTCTTACAATGATTGTAGGAATGTGATTATATGCAAGAATTAGCCAAATCCCATCTTCAGGTCTCATCTCTTGTGGATGTAAAAATAGGGAAGGTTTGTTAAAAGTAGGGATATAATTACTTTTGTATTGATCTTTAAGTACTCAATTCTCACATCTATTTTAGTGTCTTACCTTTTGATTTAAGATTTAGAAAAGTCTGGATAATTCGTAATTATCATCAAGTTTTTAAACAATGTTGTGCATTATTTTGAAAGTGTTTATAAATAGGAGTTTTTTATATTGGTGTAAATAGTTGATGGTTGTAGTCTTGTAGATTTTCAATTTATGTACACGGACTCCTAAAGACTTGAAGAATGCAATTTGTAAAGATATAATTAGCTCATCACGAGTTATAGATGTCAATTTGAATACCTATGTTGGCTAAAAATGTTTGCAAACTAAAATTTAAAAGCATGATATTAAGAGCATGAAGGTCGACTTATTAAGAAAATGAAACTTAAGTTGTTGCATTTAAAGTATTACCATTCTTTATTGTGTTAACCATGATAGTTCCGGATATATAATGTGGGCCATGCTTCAATAGATGCAGATTTATATTACTTATTTTTGAAGTAGTCTTTTATACTTTACAGTAGGTATTTTAATACGTTTTTAGGTGAGTTGTTACAGTTAACTGTACCGATTAATCTTTGTTAGGTTACGACCATGATAGTTACAAATATCTAAACTGGATCATGCTTCAATTTAATCAGATTTATGTATGTTTGACTAATTTTTAAAGTAGTATTTACTGCAGATTATGTTGGAAGAAAATTTTAAATGCAACTCCTAATATTAGAAACATAAATGTTGATTTAAATAGTAGTTAATTGAAATCCTAGTATTAAACGAAGGGGAGTTGGTATAGAACAACATAGAAGACAGTAGGTTTTTAATGTAACTTACTGTTGCTGAGTTACTACAAACAATCTGGTTGTAAAATTAGGAATAATATTGTGTTTAAAACAATGACAGAATGAAAGGAGTTTAGCATACCCTGCCAGGACCGAAACCTAACCAATTGCAGCACAACAATGATATTGGTTGCATCATTAAACTTTGACAATTGGTCAAGAAAATCATCAGCATGTTCAGCAAATAGAGTACAGCGCAAACGTTGGTTCCTGCTAATTGAAGGCACATCATAAGTTGTATAGGCTACCGTACAAGGAGTGGCAGCAGGAAGTATATAATGCAAAGACACAAAGTACCTCTCATTTATAAGTAGGATACCAACCCGGCGGGTAGAACGGCCGTCATTTGACGTATCTATGACTCCCGTGTATCCACCAAGAACGCCAATCACGTCTATATTCAACCAAACCCAAAATAGTTACTTAAGTTCCATTTCAATATAAGCCAAATCAATATAAGCCAAAATCAACAACTACTGAGACAAAATAGCCGATTGTACAATTATTTAAAAAGGATTATAGGGAATACCCATTGCATTATCCTCTAAAACTTTCTTGTCGATGATTGCCTGTAATCAGTGAAGGAATATATACTCAGATCACATGGAAAGCCAGTGGGCAGTTCCTTTACACGGGTACTTGCCAAGAAGTTGATGCGATACGGATGCACCGTCATCCGCACCCTTCCATTATTATCAGATAGACTAAAATTAGACAGAGAATATACATTCCCTTCCATAATCAGATGTTTAAACTTCAAAATCAAGCCTTTCTTCACGGTAGCACTTACCCGAGTGCCCTGCAGTTGCGAAAATGAGTAGATACAGTAGCTTTCAGGCAGACAAAATTAATAAAATAGCTTTCATACATACAGATTTACTCACGGTTTTGTACATACAGTATCTTTCAGGCAGACAAAATGAGTAAGATAGTTTTCATACATACAGATTTATTCACGATTTTATATCTACAAAAATTAACAGAGAAAAAGAAAATGCAAGCACACAGGCGCATATACCTGACTATCCATTAACACCATCTCCACGCATGACACATCTCCAGGCCTCATAAACACATGTTGCTCCCACAGGCGGACTACTCGCACATGGACCCTCCAACCGTCAGCATCAGGATTTATTTCATCTAGAAAGTGATATTTTGAAGCCATTTTATTTGCTGCAGATAACAGAGGGACCGAATGAGGACCTAGGTGGATTTGAGAATCACGAATGAAGAAATATCACTATTTATACTACTCAGGGAAAGCTTTACCCGGAATCTTAAATTTGGCACATTAGACATCCCGGAGCCGTAACTGACGATGTACAGAGAAGCTTCTACGTTATGAAACCCTACCGTCGGCTGGAGTAAAGGCAAATCAAAAACTGGGAAGCCATGAATACACAGGCCGACGTTCGAACTGACGCGAAACAGGGATCGTCGGAATCGGTCACTGAATCGAGTCGTTTCGGTGGAAGAGGAAGGCGTAGCGTTATCGAAGATAGCAGGTGTCGTCTCGGTGCAAGACAAAGAGGTTAGATGGAACGTCATAACTGATGCGAAACAGGGATCGTCAGAATCGTTAACTGATTCGACTCGATCCGGAGGAAGAGGGAGGCGTAGCGTTATCGAAGATAGGCGTCGTCTAGGTGCAAGACAAAGCGGGTAGATGGATCGTAATAACCGAACATTAATTCGACAACCCATTAAAAACCACAATAACCCAAACCTTATTATTATAATTATAATTATAAATAAAAGGCCCAAATATTTAAAATGCCACCTCATCCATTAGGCAAATGCATTTCAAAGACTTCTACTTTTTAGAGGCAAAGAGCATTGCCACCTAAGCAACCATACATTTTAACTTATAAGGAATATAGATGTGTATAAATAAAACTCATGAATTTGAATAACATATAACCTAAATTAAACATTTATGGAATTTAAATTACTCAATAATTAAAATGGACAAGTTTTTTTTTTTTTTTTTTTGAAAAACAATACCATTGATACCATACCAACAACAAACAAGATACAAACCAGTCCATGTGCTTCTGCGAGATGCAAAAACCCATTTACAAAAGCTGAAGAAAAAACACCACCAGAAGGATAACAACTAAATACAGTGAGCGACCAAATTCAAGGCTATGAGACTGCGGAATCAACGAACGCCCAGAGCTTACTCAAAATAAAAACAAAAAACAGAAATTAAAACTAAACTAATTGAATTCCCCTGCAGCCTTTTGTAGCTCGAAATCTGGAACTCGATGCATCCCACGACCCTTCACATCTGATATGGGAAATTAATCCATTCCCTCTAGGCTAGCCTTCGACTTCTGCAGCGAACTGAGATCCACCTGAAGCTTTGTAGTTGGCATTCTGAAAATAAATCCAGCGTCTTCAGTCTTTGCGTGTTAAAAACCACACGATTCCTGTCCCTCCGTATTAGATAAAGACACGTCCAGATTGTTGCTTGCCAAATCTTGTTGGGTTCTTTAACAGCATTTGCAAGAAGAGAACCATCTTCAAGATTTTTGTTCCACCATCTAAAATGGACAAGTTGCCGAGCTAAATTATTTGTCGCCGCCACATTGGTGCGGGTACTATGCTAGTGTATATATATAGGGTTTAGTTCATAAAAATTTATCCAACTTTACACCTTTTGCTATTGTATGTACTGAACTTTCAAACTTACCATTTGATGTATCAAACTTTTTGAAAGTTATCATGTAGTGTATTTAACCTGATACAACAGGTTACATGGTGATGTGGAACATGTTTACATGACGTGGCAAGTGATATGGCTAATGACATGGATTTTATTAATAATTAAAAATTACTATAATAATTATAAATTAAATAAAAGCAATAACACTTGAAGAACCACCCAGATCTGGTTGAAGTTTCCGTCACCGCCTTCAAGTTCCGTCACCGCCACCACCTTCTTCAACTTCCGTCACTGCCACCGCATTCCGGCACCAGGATCTTCCTTAATAACATCAATACGAACTCCATTCTTTTGCTTTCACCTCGAACAACATCTACTTTGCTCGATTTGGAAACCCAGCCTTCAAAAGAATCAGTCGCACAAAACCCCAAATTAGGGTTCTTCGAATCATCAACTGAGAACTTATCAGAAGTAATAAACGAGCTCAGATCTGGATTCTCCTCATCATTGCGAGCATAATGACTACTAGCCCCACCCTCAACGACACCGAAGGTCGGAGATCGCCTAGGTGGCGGCGGCGAAACCTTCAAACTCGCAGAAACAGAATTCGTAAGATTTAGGGTTTCTTCGTCACCGGCTGTTCTTGTTCATTGATTTAGGGTTTCATCATCGACGTGGGTATCTTGTTCTTGAACTTCATCCTCATCGATGTGGGTATCTTGTTCCATGGCTTCAAGTGCGATTGCGGTTCAGATTCAAAGGTAAATTCGTTTGTTTCTGTGAACTTGATTTTAGTTCTTGGTTCAGATTTAAGTTGATGTTCTTAGTTCTTGGTTGCAATTAGGGTTCATCTTTTTTGGGATTCGAGTTCGACTTGGATTAATCTAAAATCTGGATTTTTCTTTCAGATAACATGTTCTTCATATCTAGTTGTTGGTTTTGCACATTTACGGTTCTTGTTGTTGGTTTTATTTTGGATTACAAATTTATGTTCATGTTCTTCAGATTTATGTTGGTTTTTGCTTTGCAATCCATCGATCTGGGTTCTTGTTCTTCATAGGGTTCATGTTCTTTCATCTTTTTTTTCAAGAAATAAGAAATACTGATGTGGCTTTGAATTTAATGACATGGCAATAAAAAATAAAAAATTTTAAGAATTACCGGAAGAACAGGTAACCGGATACATAAAATTGTAACTTTTTAAAACTTGGATACATCAAATGGTAAGTTTGAAAGTTCAATACATAAAATAGCAAAAGGTGTAAAGTTGGATACACTTTTATGAACTAAACCCATATATATATATATATATATATATATATATATATATATATATATATATAGGGGAGGGTTAATGCGAGAACCGTTGTTAGTGCGAGAACCGCGAGAACCAATCTCATCCGTTCCTTGGATAGGGAAGTATCATGGAGGGAGAGCGTGGAGGGATAGGGTGTGGCAGGGTGCATGTGAGGAATTCATGGGTGGGCAATGACATTGAAGGAGGGGGAATTGGACGGCTTAGATTGGTTCTCGCAGTTCTCGCGCTAACAACAGTTCTCGCATGAACTTTTGTCTCTATATATATATATACACACACACACACACACACACACACACACACATACTAGCATTGTACCCGCGCAATGTTGCGGAGGTGAATAGTTTGTACCCGATAACATACCATTTTTTATATAATATAGGAGTATGATTAAATAATTTTTACTCGGTAATATGTGATTTTATTTTTTTCATCTTTTTTTTCATGAACTATTTTATTTTTTTAAACATATTTTTTAAAAAACAATCAAACATTTTTTTTTAATTTAGAAAGTGTGTAATTATATAATAATGTTTATTGGTGAGTGTGTAAAGTAGGAGAGAGATGAAGGTTAATTTTTATTTGTAATTTAGAAAGTGTGTAATTATATAATAATGTTTATTGGTGGGTGTGTAAAGTAGGAGAGAAATGAAGGTTATTTGAGGGGTATATTAGTAATTTTCTTTTACTTAATTTTAAGGAGTAGAGAGAGTGTTAAATGTATTATATAAGAATAAGATAAGATATATATATATATATATATGCATGATCAAATGAGAACACCTTTTAAGGTAAGAACTGTGAGAATAATTTATAGCCCTTGAATTATTTTTATTTATGGTAGAAATTCAACTTGGTTTAATTAAAATATATTAAATTTTAATTGTTTGATTTAATTAAAGTATATTAGTTCTTGTAACTTGTAAGAGGCAAAATATAGTATACATGATGGATAGGAGGGAATGCGATCCGTAGTATTAACAAGAAAAGTCAATAAAATTAAGTCAATCTTGATAAAATAGAGGTCAAAATAAATAATGGAAAGGACAAATCAGGCAAGATCAATGTTTTAAAACCCGGGTTTTTAGTTGACCTGGTCTCCTGGCCGGGTCGCGGGTCAACCGGTTCAACCGCCGGGTCAACCCGGGTCATGCCTTTTTTTTTAAGTATACCTGCATATATGTATTTATATATATATATATATATATAAGCTGCCCAAAATAATAAAAAAACATAAACCTACTATATTATCAATCTAAATACAACAATTAACAAAGTTCAAACAACAATTGTTCATGATCAATACCAACAAAAAAAAACATTCAAACATCAAAGTTCAAACAACAAATTTCAAACAACAAAGTTCAAACAACAACTGTTCATGATCAAAGCAAATTAAAAAGTTCAAGTCATAGGAGTGTTGAAGGCATCAAGTTCGCGATCACTTAGTATATGAAATTCACTATCATCCCCAACGTTGTCATCATCATCATCATCATCATCATCATCATCAACAAGAACATAACCACTTGAGTTTCCTACAATATCAAAAAAATAAGACTAGTAAAGTAGTAAACTAAGATTATAATAACAAATTACTTTATGTAAAATCAAAAAAATGAAACCTTGAGTTTGAGAAACCGGTTCGTGCTCTTGCTCATCAACCATATTCTCTAAATCATCAAAATTAAGCTCTCCCTCCGGCTCTTCTTCAACCACCCAAAATTCCGTCTTATCAATACATTCATAGTCTATAGGATCATAAGACCTCTTATCAACCATGAGCCTAGAATCCGACGAGATCGAGGTGGTAGCAGAATCCGACGAGATCGAGGTGGTAGTTATCGGTGTTGCATTGTAGAATCCGATCGAGGTGGTAGCAGAATCCGACGAGATCGAGGCGGTGGCTATCGGTGTTGCATTGTACAATCGACGAGGATGAAGATCGAGGCGGTGGCTATCGGTGTCGACTGTCGAGTGTCGACGAGAGAAGAAGAGAAGCGGCGTTGGCTATCGATTAGGTTAGGGTTAAACAATTAAACGTAATGTTCCGCCTTTTTTTTTTTAATTGGAAGCTGGGTCAATGGCCGGGTCAAAGCGGGTCGAAGATGCCGGTTCAACCCGGGTCAACCAGAAACCCGCCGGGTCACTGCGATTCAAAAATAGCCAAAAACCCGGCCTGAATCGGCCCGCCCTCATGACCGGGTCCCGGGTTAACCGGTTCAACCGGCCGGGTCGACCCGGGTTTTAAATCATTGGGCAAGATACAAATTCAGTGGACGTGGGTATTAATGAATGAAGCTAAATTTTAGGAGCTAAATTAAGAAATGATTTAAGAAACTGATGCAATGATAAACATAAACACTCCTAATTTAAAAAAATTGATGCACATGATAAACAAAACACACTACAACACCATTTTAACACATTTCATAAAAATAAACACTAATATAAAATTGATGAATAACTTTGTACGTCATAAGTAATGAATAACTTTGTAAGTCAAAAGTGATGAATAACATTGATGAATCAGATACTAAAAATAAATTGATTCAATCAATTGATCTATAACTAGTATTTAATAGCCCGTGCGTTGCATCGGGATAGAAATATTTTAATATATCAATTCCTTACATGTACCTTTTTAATAAAAATTATGCTTTAACCATAACCAACTTTAGTATTAATTCTTTGTGTTCTCTTCCATTAATTATTTAATTAACTTTTATTAATGACAATATGAACTCAAGTTTTTATAATTTTCATACATACCTGTAATTGGCTTTCAATTTTCTATATGTGAAACAAAGTTATCAATTTTAAAGACCTACAATTATATTTTTGTTTATTATATCCAAAGCTTTAAGGGCTATGGTTGTTATTCTCCTTTAATCAAATGTATTTTTGTTCAATGTGAAATAATCTTAGCAAATGCATATTGAGTTTCTTGTTTTTATTGATTAAATAAATATTATAACTAAAAAAGATAAGAAATTCTTTAAGTTATAATCCATCTCAAAGAAAAGAAGAAATTCTTAATCCAATAAGAAATAAATCCATCCATTTATTCTCTTAAGTTTACACTTTAAAATATCATTAGAATTTGAAGTTCTCATGTTTCTATGAGAAATTACTAAAACACCCTTCAATTTCTCATGAAAAATGATATTTTACTTTGCTAATTGATAGATAGAGGAATCTATGTAAACCAAAAGTCTAAACAGATCCTTAAAATGGGATTAAAATTTGATGAACTACGTACATGAGTTCAGAACTTGATGCAAAAAGTAACTTTGAAGGGGGGGGGGGGGGGGGGGGGGAGAGAGAATCGAGAATTAATATGAAACTAGCTAAGTGACCCGTGTATCAACACGGGGATGATACTAAAAATTTTAAATTTATATAGTTTTAAAAATTACTAACCACGTTAAAAAAATTGTGAAGCATTATTACAGTCACACCAACCTTTAAAGTTAACTTGTGGTTTGGAAAACCACATACTTTTATTGAATTTAAAAGTTCAGGTGACTGTAATGATTCTTCAAATGTATCAGAATCTTCAGTTGCACAAATACCTGTCAGAACTGTATACCCCTTTCCATGAAGCAATGAATATAGAGACATATTACAGGGTCAAGGGCAGAAAAAAGAGTCAATTTTTTTAATTTCATTTCTGAAACTGTTGAGGTCATTTGGTCAGGTAAGTAGATTATTAGATATTCTGCACATCATGAAAAGCAGTTATGCAATTGAAAGGGGAATTTGAATTTTGAATGTAATTAGTAACAATAAGCCCATTTAACTTCGCTTTTATCATGACCCTTTAATATTTTTCTCTAGCTATAGTCATTTAGCCCTTCAAAACATGCACTTGAGGTTCAAAAGTGATGATGCATATTTTAGCCTTTGATCAACTATACCATTTATTACACACACCAGCCAGCTCTAGCCGAAAAAAAGTCTATCTTCCTTAAAAAAGCATTTAAACAGACTGAACCTTTTGCATGAGGAAACCACCAACAGAAGGCTTCAAATATTTTGCAACACCCTCCCGTTGACGCATGGGCCCTATGTGTTGTGCTAAATGCGTCATTGACATACAGATCAGCTAAGGACACCAATTTCTTTGCGAATTCGGGATCATTTTTCTCTTCCTCTTTATAAAACCTCACAATTTGAAGAAGCAAAACACCTCCTGTGGGATCTCAGCCACCAATTTCTCAACATCGGGACCTATGCAATCATCTGCCATCTTGAACTGTAAATGTAATCAAAGCAGCAAAGAGGAAGACTTTAAGCAACACTTGCACTGAAATAAAAACAATAAATCATAAGTTGAGATCAGGGGTGTTCCGTTAGTGAACTGGTTCAATCCAATTCAATTGTTTTTCACTTTTCAAAACATGGATCTCAAGAAATGCACCGTTACCAACCAAATTACACCTATGTTATCATTGTTACCTAAGTATATTGCTCAAAAGCCATTAATTCATGATTTCATTCCAATAAAAACATCAAATATCGATAATTTATGATATTAATTATTATTAGGTATACACAGTATAAGTTAATAAACTAAAGTTAGCCTGAAGGTATGCATATGAAAAATTGATGAACATAAATAAGTTTTAGTAAGGTTCTTTGGGACTGCTCTGTCCTTATTATGGAAACCAAACATCAATTCAGAATCCAAAATAATAATTCCGCAAGTGATAAATAAAACCAGACATCCAAACCATGCAGTCCAATTAAAATTTTCCAGTCGAAAATTCAGCTTTGTCCAAGATCCAAATTGTGAACACCCATAGCTGAGATGCACAGATTAACAAACCTCGAGACCAAGGAGTTCCGATAGTCTAGCCACTAGTGGCCTCAGGCTGAACTTTGGTGTGACACCCTTTGGACGCCCCTATAAAAACAAATGCAGCAAACGCGTCATTAGATATAATTATATAAACTTCAATACTAAACTATCTTGAGTTCGTGTGAAGCAGTAAACCGAAAGAAATTCACCAAATAGTTAAACTGAAACTTGAGACCATATGCATTCAAATCAACAAATCTTATAAAAGCATCATAAACTATGTAAAGATGAAATATACCAGAGAAAGCTGAACACAGAAAAAGTTCACATTTTTACTATTAACTAAAACTCGATCGATAAGTGAGATCCAATAATCACAAATCAAGTGAAAACTACTCGATAATTAGAAGAAGAAAACTTACTTGGAATCAACGAAACCCGTCAATTAGAAGCCAGCAGCCAAACAATCGGGATCAAAGAATAAGGATAGTGAAGTTGTTGGTGAAGTCGGCGATAGTGAGGACGACGATAGTGAAGTCGGGATACAGAAGAAGGCTGCGGAAGAAGAGAGATAGGTTGGAGATAGGGGATTCGTAGAATAAAGCCTGCGGAAGTCGATGGGGTAGTCGACTTAGTGGGAAATCGTAGAAGAAGGCTGCGGAAGAACAGAGATAGGTCTGGGAATGCCGTAAACCCTACAGGAGAAGAATATTTTGGGTAGTCGGCTTAGTGGAGAAGTCGATGATAGGGGTAGTCGGCTTAAGGATTTTGGGGGATTATGACGTAATCAAATGAATTATTTTAATTTTTTTTTTAAATCAAAAGTTGTGATTGGTGGAGACATTTTAGGAAAGGAGGAAAACCCTTTTCTTTTAATATAGATTAGAGATTGAATTGGAATGAAAATTAACTTTTGAGGTTACCATGTTTACTAAAGATTCTATTAGTAGTTAATTAATTATAATTATGTAATATCTATTATACCTTTTTATTCATAATGTCTTGTGTCACTATTATAATACCTGTTAACGGTAGATAACAAAAAAATATATATATATATATATCATTGCTAGTTGCCTACTTTGACCCAGTACCTAACTCACCCGTTTTGCCATTAATAAGGCTCTATGGCTAGAGTAACTTTGTTGTTAAATGGATTAGGTACAAATTTATTGGTGATGTAAACTAAACTTATTTGCGTAGAAATTAGAACATATGGAGCTCGAGTTTACTTCTTTTTGTCTATATTGATAGTATTTTTTTAGCAAAGAAAACGAAGGAATTTGAAAGGAAAATTTGTGTCATGCTGTTAGATGACTTTAATAAGGATTTGAAAGGAAAATCTGTGTCATGCTATTAGATAACCCATACTCCTTTTAAACACTTTAACTTTTTTTAGCAAAGAAAAAGAAAGGATTTGAAAAGAAAACCAAAAAAGTTATATTTCGAATTTTATTTAACGAAGAAATGGAATTTGGATGGTAAGTTTAGGTTTATTTTGAGTGAAAACTTATCCTTAAAAAATGTGATGATTTGAAAGTAATTATTTCTTTTCATATTATTTCTTTTACTCTCTTAGAATCGAGAATAGGCCGTTAGGGCTCAAAAAAACATTGATGATGAGCCTCTTATAGTCATGGATCCTGACGTGTTACCCAGGTTTTACAACTCATAGGCCGGCTCAGCAATAAAAATATCTCTTTTCATATAATGTATATGCCATAATAATCTAGTTCCAGTATATACGACGAATAATATATCAATGTATAGTGTATAAGATATCTTCAAAGTAGCACTAGTAAACTTGTACCACACGATTTTTGCTAAGAAAACTGACTTTCGAGTCATGACAATTAGCCATTAATTTTATGTTGTTGAATTCTAGTCGCATTCTTGGTCATCAATCGAATTTCTTTTACGTGGTTATGAAACGGTCCATATTTTGTAAGATTCAACCATCTATCCTTTTCATTTTATTTTTGTTTTAAAACTTTACGTTGCAAATTAAATTAAATACTAAATTATATTTATGTTACAAATGTTGATATCTTTATATTTTAGATATGAGCCATACATAGATAAATAAATAAATATTTAAAAGTGTACAGATATATAAAAATTCTCTAAGTATTAATCTTGTATAGTCTAAACGAAATTTTTCCACTTGCGTGGCCAAAAACCCAAGTCAAATTTACACCTAAAACAACACATTCTAAACAAGTCTTTTGCAAAATCAAATTTATTTTTTGGGTCAACTAAATTCATGAAAAAGGAAAAAGAATTAAAGTTGTTGAAGAGTAAAAAAGTTTCACCCATGTATAACAAAATATTAAAATATAGGGTGTTTTGGCAGAAATAGCTGAATATTTTGGTTATATATGTGTTTGTTAAATTAGTTGTTAGCCGGAACTGAATAATGTAAATTGACAAAAATAACAAATCATAAAAATATGAGGAATTATAAAGCAATCAAAGAGGGTATTTATGTAATTTGGTATATAAAAAGCTTTCAGCTATTAATTTTTATAAACTATACTTATAAAAGCCTTTTGTTTTAGAGTTTTTTATTTTTAAAAAACTTCCAGTAATTTTTCATCCGAACATAATTTGTAGTATTTTCTTTCGGAACAAAAAGCTACAAGCTTCACAAAACTGTCTATAAACACACCCATATTATTAGCTTAAAATGTTTTTATGTAAAAATACGATCATTAATGTTCAATTTATGCATCAATATTACTAGCTTAAAATGTTTTTATCTACTATCTTTTTCGACCATCTTTTCTATGAGTTTTCTAGTGAATTAATAACTTTATGACGACTTTTGTGTGTTCTTTCTAGAAAAGCAAACTTTAATGTGTTATTGAGGTAATAAATTGTAGCGACTTTATAAATATTAAATTTAGAGATGACTTGAAATTGAAATCCATCTTTATTCTCAGACGAATTGTAAAGACGAACAAACATTAAAGGTTTTTAATTGATTTAACCTTATACAAAAACTCCAAAACACCCTCTAACCACCCACTTTAAGATAATTACCTATTTTTATGTTAAATTATGCAAATTATGGTGATGTGGTCAGAAAAAATGTTATAGTGTACCATAATGATAGGTAAACTTCATTTGTTATAATTGTTTCCTATAAAAATTACGTAAGTACATAATATTTAAATACACGTAAAAGAAAAAAAAATAATAAAGACATATTTCTAAATAAAAAGTTAAAGACTATGCTAAATGAAAAAAAAATTGTTGAATCATTCAACTTCTAACACATCTTGAATCTTAAGTACGTAATATTTTATCCTAATATCTTTTTTTCACACATCTATTAAAGAATCATATCTTATTCTATAGTATTATCACACTGTGAATGTAAAAATGGTAATTTTTATTATTCAAATTGCTTATTTAAAATCATTATCAAATAACTTGTCACTCTCAAAGCCAATTCCATACGGAGTATAGTAATCATTCAGACTTTAGAAACATTCATTGTAAATCATTCTGTTTAATAAACACCATCTGAAATTCGTTTGAAACAAAAATAGATAGCAGATATAAGGGATGACTTTTGTTTATAGTAGTATATTTGCATTATGGGTGTTCAAAATCGGATATCCGAAATTTTGGATAGTTGGTTTCATTATCTGAATCCGAAATTACGAAATTTTGGATTCGGATATCGGGTATTTGAAATATCCGAAAATTTCAAAAACCTGCATTTCTATATAATTTTGTTTAAATATATAATTACTAAATAACCATATTTTAAAATTTATTTACCATAAAATAGCTCAAATATTCTTCAAAATGAAAAATACATGCTTATGTAACTATATATGTTTAAAAAAGCTAATAACTCAGAAATATAAAAATAAAAAAATAAAAAATAATTTTCGGATATCGGATATCCGAAATATCCGCAATTTTAGAAAATCATTATCCGAATCCGAATTCGAAAATTCGAATATCCGAAATAATTTTCAAATAATTTCGAATCGGATCTTCGAATATTAGGATCGAATGCTCGAATTCAAATTATTCTAAACACCCCTAATATACGTCGTATGGACAAGTTTAGCTAGTGTAAAAGAAAATTAGATACCATACTAATACATGAATTATAACAATAGTGGGAGGTTCAAATGAGAACCTTAAATTAAATGAGAATGAGAGACTCAATCCCAACCGTTCAATTCCCCCTCTTTTAATGTTATTGCCCACCCATGAATTCCTCAGATACACCCTGTCACACTTTATCCCCTTACGCTCTCCATCCATGAATTCCATTTACAAAATGAACAGCTGAAATCGAGTCTCCCATTCTCATTTAATTTTTCATTCTCATATGAAAACTTCCCCTATAACAATAAACTAACCACATATATTTTCTATCAATCAAAAGCCACTAAATTAAGTACATGCAGGCTGCAGCCCTTAATTTTATCTTTATTACCAGAAATTTCTTCTAGCAAAGCTTTCCAAGCAACTTCCTTTTCATGCTAACTTAAAAGGCAACACATATATTATTGTCCCCAAAGTTGAAATGTCTTATTAGAGCTTTGAAACTTCAAACCTCCAATAATCATGCAATGAACAAACCATCCTACTCTATAAATTAATACCCTTGCCAACTATCTCATTCAACTCAAACAACCACCACAAAACCCATTTTAAGTTTTCTTCATAGATTATAAAAAAAAACTAGTATAATCTGAAACATTTTCCAACATGTCGTTTAAGGAAGAACCTCGATCACCTTTGCAACCACCAACATATGGAAACCTAATCACTATCCTCAGCATCGATGGGGGTGGCGTACGAGGAATCATTCCAAGCGTGATTCTTGATTTTCTGGAAAGCGAATTACAGGTACAGTTTATGATATGGTTAAAGAAACAGTTTTTTTTTTCTTTTTTTTCCTGCAAGTATCATAAGAACTTAATTTAATTAAAGACTTTTTAAAATATGGCAGAAATTAGATGGCGAAAATGCAAGAATTGCAGATTATTTTGATGTTATTGCGGGGACCAGCACGGGCGGTCTTGTAACGGCTATGTTAACCACTCCGAACGATGATGGCCGTCCGATTTTCGCAGCTAAGGACGTTAAAGATTTCTATCTTGAACATTGTCCGAAAATTTTCCCACACGATAGGTATATATGCATTGTTAATTAGTCACTTATATAGGGATGTAAGATGTAGACAATCATATCTTTAATTACATCTGGCTGCTTTGTTGTATAGATGGAAAATTGTTGACTTTTCTAGTTTTACTGTTTATATTGTAACTGTGTTTTGTTGTCTTTGAATTATATTAATCTTTTGGCATGATATGCAGCAATCCATTGGCTCCTGCTGCACATGTGATCAAAGCTTTAACTGGACCAAAACATGATGGCAAACACCTACACAAGACTATTCAAGAGAAACTACAAGAGAAAAGACTGAGTGACACATTAACAAACATCGTGATTCCAACATTTGACATCAGATATCTGCAGCCTACGATCTTCTCAAGTTACCAGGTACCTTTTTCACCTAAAACAATCAAATCACTGTGTTAAAATCTATTGTTTAATTAAATTTTTACAAAACATGTGACTTCTGATATAACTAGTTATTTGCTCTAAAAGACGTGAAAGTGAGACCTATAAAAAGATTCTAGTTTTATTTCAACTAAGGGTCCCTCACTTTTTATGTTTGCAAGAGCCGAAAACATGATAATTATATGTGACCACAATATGAGAAGATTTTAATACTGTGTGACAATATTTGTGTTTGTGGATACTTATATCAGTTACAGAAGACCCCAAGTCTTGATGCCAAGTTATCCGATATATGCATTGGAACATCGGCCGCCCCAACTTATCTTCCTTCACATTCGTTTCAAACTAAAGATTCTGAAGGAAAATTACTCAGGGAATTCAATCTGATTGATGGCGGAGTGGCCGCCAACAATCCTGTAAGTCTTACTTGATTACTAGTAATAGTGTATACACTAACAAAAAGACGTTGTTTATCCACATTTTTTATCAATATTAATACACTTGTAATTGTGAAGAACTACAATCAAGGATGGAGAAATTGGGTGTTACTAATTTCTACCAAATCTTTACATTTGAAAGTGTGAAAATTGGAGTCAAAATCATATTTATTAGTGTAGACAAATTATCTAAATTTTCACACTTTTAAGCGTGAAAAAATTGAAAATAATTCTAGATTTACGAAAAGTCCACGCTTTTAAGTGTGAAATTATATAGTTATCTATTTTTTACTCAATTCGCACATTTAAAAGAGTGGGCTTTTAAAATTAAATGTACATGTCTATAAATGTTGAGTTTTTTCTTTTTTTTAACAATCTTTATTTTTAAACTATTTTTCACAACTATAAACGTGACAACACTTAAAAATTTTACACGTTTTTTACAAAGCGTGGATAAATGACATTTTTTTGTAGTGATTTAGTTATTAGCAAACATTCAAAAAATTAAACAAAAAGATAGGCTAATTATAAGTTCTTTTTTCTAGACCTTGGTCGCGTTAAGTGAAGTAACAAAGGAAATAACAAGAGGAAGTCCAAACTTTTTCCCAATAAAGCCGATGGAATACGGCCGTTTTCTAGTTTTGTCACTAGGCACCGGTTCACCGGAATTTCAAGAGCGGTATGACGCTACAAAGTCGTCAAGTTGGGGTGTTTTAGGGTGGTTGACCGGCGGTGGGTCGACTCCGTTGGTGGATGTTTTTACTCAGGCGAGTGGTGACATGGTCGACTACCATATCTCTACTGTTTTCCAAGCCCTTCATTCAGAAGAAAATTATCTTCGTATTCAGGTTTTATTTTCAACTTTTTATTATCAAATTGATAATATTGAACTATATTTTTTAATATTTTAATATTTTGTATGTTTTAGGATGACACATTAAGTGGTGACTTGGGTTCAATGGATTTGGCTACCCCTGAAAACTTGGAGAATCTAGTGAAAGTGGGAGAGGAGTTGTTGAAAAAACCAGTGACAAGAGTGAATCTTGGAACTGGCTTATGTGAGCCATACTATCACACTACCAATGAGATGGCTCTAAAAAAGTATACTAATTACTCATTCATTCTTAAAAAAATATTATTATTACTGCTACTACTTTCTTTTACGTACTTTTATTATTCTTATTAGACTTTATATTATATACGTTATCTTAAACGTTTCTTTTACATCATTTGTATAGGTTTGCGACGATACTGCATAAGGAGAAGAATGTACGAGAACTTAGATCGCCAAATACTAATAAAGGACGGATTAATCAAGGAAAGTCGATGGACGAGCAAAGTACAACCTCGTCACAAGAAATACCATCAAGACTCTCGAAAACAATTCATCACTCTCTTCCAGAGTTACATGAGCTAAACCCTAATTACTAATTAGCAAGAAGGATTGTAATTACTAGGTCGATTTATTTTTTAAATTCTTAGTTAATATATATGTAAGGCATATATAGGATTTTGAACTTTATATCTAGCTAATTATTATGACAAAAGCTTAATATTTGTCATAGGCATGTGTTACCTAGTATAGATTGATGCATATATAGATTAATAATTGTACTTTAGGTGGTAAAATATGCTTATGTACACACCCAGACTACACAAAAATATATATAATCTTACCTTGATATATATATATATTTTTCAATTACGTATTCCATCGAACAAAACTATATATATGTAATATAGTGATTTTCAAATTTCACCACTTATAAAACTATGTAAATCATAAAGACGAAGAAAAACCAATCATAAACAAACCACAGTGCTACTACCGCAGTTTTTCAAAAACCGTTAAAGAATTTAAAACCGTAAATTAATTAAATAAATAATTTATTCATTGGCACCAATCACTAAGTTAAACTATAGTCTATGACTACACTCCTCGCATAAGTGCAACCTCTAAGCCACCTCCACGAGTATAAGACACATTTCAAAAGACAAGTGTCAGCTTATGTCTCGTAAGTTAATATGAGTTATAACCAAAACCACAAGAATATAATCGTAAGTAGTGATATGACATTAAAGTAAATCCCATACACAACCCACCGTGTATTTGACCCATTCTCGATAACTCGCAAATTATATAGCACCGAATGGGTCAAATATCCGCAATTCAAATCATATATCAACCGCACATAATCATGAATAATACCGCATCATAGCCGACTTATGCACCAAGTGGCGCACAACTCCCACCTGAGAACATAGATCCCGAGAGTATCGTCTCTTTCGCTACTCCGACAGTGCAAGTACAAGTATTGCGTTTATCATTCAAGTGCAAGTACAAACGAAGCCGACCGTAATTTTAGCTTCTCTTCACACCCTCGTGCTGCATGATCTAGCCCCGCTGACCTACATCACTCCAGTACTTAAACACCGAAGTGTCTGCATACCACGTGTCACTATAGCTATCTAGAAAGACCAAGAGACTCGCATTGGCTAGCACTTTAATCCTAGAAGGTCAAATCATATCTACTAGGTCCGTGATCCGCAATCGAGTAATATAGCATACTACCCCGTCCACTAAGTTCAATCATGCATATAATCAAAATTAACCATATATAGACAGTAGTAAACCACAAATAATCATAGCATGTGTATTACTTGTTTAAACATACATATAACAAGTATTTAACTTTAAACACATAACACGTATCATCAATCAGTATATATATAACAGTTTATATTTCAAAAATTAGGTTTTGTCTTTCTACTCAGGTTTTGTAAATTATACTAAACTTACTTGAAGTCCAATACCTAGCGAACCGTCAGAGTCTACCGAAAAACCTAACGAATGTACGAACACGTGTAAGGAATCAAAAACGAGAACCGAACACGAAATTAACAAAAGAACGTGTTGCGAAAACACGAGCATGTGTCAGGCTGGACACCTTGGCCAAGCCATTTGGCCAGCCCATTTTGCCAAGCCATTCATCACCATCCTCACGCCATTCTTCCACAACAGCAAACGACGAACATGATTTGGTTTCTAGCAATTAGGTTTCGATTTCGCAACTAAAATTCATGATTCAAGTCACATTGGTTTTACTTTTCATCCTAAAACAAACCCTAAACATCAATTTTATGTTTGATTAGCAACATTTAATTTGATTTGTGCTTCTTATTCAAAACTGTCGAACCCTACTAACGAGTACTGTTCGATCAAGAATCACCCACAAAACCCGTAATACAATCTAGAATTCCTATTACAAAACAAATTTGATACATAGTTAGAAGATTCAAGGTACTTGCTTATGAAGATGGCTTTAAATACAACTTGATTTGAAGATTCTTGTTGCTCATCCTCTTGGTCGATTGTGTGAAAGCACACACACACACACACACACACTCTTTCTCTCTTTCTCTCTCTTTCTCTCTCTCACACACACACACTTTTCATGTTTTGAAACTACCGTAATGCAAAGAGTGGTTGCCAGTTAGGTCAGTCCCATCTTAATAGGCCATTAATTTCTTGTTTACTCCTACAAGTATCACTTCACTACACTTAGATCCACAAACTTTGATTCTTAAAATCTTGGTTGTGACAATATAATATGTACGTACTAGTTATACTTTGTTACCATCACTTTTATTTTTGCCGTTATATGTTGCCACAACTCTATACTCCCTCTTAGACCATCAACATCCAACCCGGAGTTTCCTAGAGTTTCCCACTGCCACATCAGCATCCATATCATCTCCCACTTCCAACCCTATCCAAGGCCGAATGTATGACCTTCGTGCTCTTGCTCCGGTAACCTTCGGGTTGCTTTGTAGCTCATTGAACACCGCTACGTGGGCTTGGGTTCAAGGTCATTTGGGTTCACCAAACAGAGAGAGGAGGGAGTGAGAAGGCTGACATTTGTTAGCCTTTTCTTTTCTTTGTTTTGTTTTGTGAGTGAGTAAAGAGAGAATATTTTGGGTTGATTTGAGTTGAAGGTTGGGTGCTACTTGTGTTTTGGGTTAGGAGAAAAAAAGTAAGAAAAGCGGCAGCTAAGGTGTCATTTGGGTTGGAAAAAGCTATACTCTTGGCATAACTCACAAACTCCAACATCCAATCCATATGAATCCTCCATCTTTTCTATTTTTCCATTTTTATTTTTTGATTTAATTTACGCAATTTAATTATTTCAAAGACAATAATTTATATAAAATAATTAATCATATTTCATAAACTTTATTACATAATTTCAATTAAAAAAAGTAAAAAATAAATAATTTATAAATAAAAAAATACAATCTACCACCCATGGTTCTCGTCGAAGATCCGTCTTTTGTTTCAAAACGAATTCCAATTGCTCACCCGTGAGATGATTGTGTTGATATAAGTAAAACTAGCGTTCTTTTCGAATTTCTAGTTTTCTCAAGGCCTCCGCTTTTATCTTTGCCACATCGGCTTTTTACTTCGTGATTTTAATTTTTCTTGCTCCACGGTGAGCAATTTTTCATTCTCCAAATTAAATCCGTTGGCGTATTCCATGACACCAACCATCACCTTTATTTTACTTTTTGTTTTTCTCTCATTGCATGTTTTCCTTTGTCCCGCCCCATCGGCCGTAAAGGTTCGATGTGATTTACCGTTGGCAAGGGTCGAATGAGGCAAAAAAAAACAATATATTAACTAGCCACGGGTTCCAGTCCTATCCCGGGCTCGAGCCAGCGCCAACCCAAGGAGGGACGATGGTGTGAGGCTTGGGTTCACGCGCTAGCTACTGCTGGTTGGGGTCCGATGCGCATGGTCTTAACGCATCATACTTCCCTTTTATCCCTATCTAAACCTCCTAACTTCACACCTATCCCTCCCAAAACCTTCTATAGTTTTAGAAAAACTTGAAAAGGTAGAGAAAAAAAGGATATAGAGAAGGTAAAGAGAGAAAGAGAAAGAGACAAAAGAGAGATCGGTTTGAAGGCAGGAGGGGTTGAACCCATGGTGTTAGGGGGGAGGGGGGTTGATCTAACAAATTTGAGGAAAGGGGGTTAAAAGCGCTATTATCAAAATGTTAAAGGACGATAATGTAATTAATGTGCCAGAAATTAGATGCCGAGATTCCGTGAACGAAAAAACCGACTCCACCGGCATCTCTTTACAACAATTCTTCATGCCATCTCATTTCCCGATTCAACGCTGATCTCCTGTTTTTTCTCACTATAATGCTCCGTCGTTTCTGTACTACCAGCGCCACCGTCAACCGCCACCGTCGTCACTTTTCCAACTCCTCACTCCGACGGTTCTTCTCTGCTGATCAATCCGATCGTAGCTCGAAAAATCCAGCCAATTATCCCCAAGACCTCAACAGTTCACAAGATGCCATTCCGCCACCACCACTTCCGGTCCTCCACCGCCTCCGTCCCACTTCTCTTTCTCCCTTCTCTCGGACTTCCCCTTATGTCTTATCCGCAACCGTAATATCTGCCGCCGCTGCTCTTGCTGCCTCTTACGTCATCTTATTTGATGATAGAGAAGTTAAGGAAGAAGAGCAGAAGAATAAACGTTTTTTTGATGAACTTGAGCGCGGGATTGACCGGTCGAAGGAATCGTTGAAGAGAGTTGTGAATACGATGAAGCATACCGGCGTTGCGGCGTCGGTTCTTTGGAAGTCTCTTCGTTCGGTATTGTCCTCGGCCAACCATGAAGTTAGGTCAGGGTTTGAGGTTAGGGTTGCGGCGTTGTTGGCGGATATTGTGGCGGCGAATGAGAGCCGGAGGGCTGCGATTGTTGGTGCTGGTGGTGGTGTGGTGTTAGATTGGTTGTTGGAGTCGGTGGCATTGGCCGGAGGAGGGAATTATGGGACTCAGGCGGAGTCGGCTAGGGCTTTGGCGTACTTGATTGCCGACCCTAATGTTTGTGAGGCGGTTCTTGGGAGGCCTCATGCCATTCCCAATCTTCTCAGGTTCATATTCTTTGCTCAACCTCATCAATCAAAAAAGGTATTTTGAGTTGTCATTATTGGGCAGCTGTATCTTATGTGTACCTGTAGCTGTAGATTTTGTGTTGGTAAATACTACCAGAGCATTCTTGGTTTTCCAAGAAAAAAGAAAAGAGTAAAATGTGTTTGAAATGAAGCATATCTTCTTGAAATCTTGGAGCACAATCCTCTTTCATGCTTTGATTATTATTGTTGAACGAGCCCAGACATGTCCTCTTTCCTCTTATTTTTTGGAGTATGACATAATACTACAACTCATAGGTTCTTTTCATATATTGTAGATTGATGGGGCTAAAAATCTTTAAATATTCATCATGATTGTGATACATTTTGCAATTGTCGTATTTCAATGAGGAATTCCTAGTAAATATGACTTTCTTAGCTCGAGGCTACTACTTCCATATCCTTAGTAAATAGAATATGGTCCTACTAATTCCAATTACCATTGCTGTCAAGGGCTATACATGTGCTCATATGGCTAGTTAGACAACTAAAGAAATTCTAATTAGCTGTTAGACTAGGAGAAAAAAGTTAGTAACTAATCCTATTGTAACTATATAATGGTTAGTTTACGTTTAGATTAGGTGGTTCATTCATTCGTAATTTGTCCTCATGCATTTCTAATTATTCAATAAAGCTTCCTTTCTTTAATTGTTCATAATGCTTGTTCTTAGCTTAAGTGTTACTTCTGAGCTACTAGGAGATTTCTCCAATTCTTCACAAATTATGGATTCGTACCTTAATATTTGGTACTAAAGCGGTGATTCATCCAAATTGGTACCTTTGCTGATGAATCCAAATCTTAATACCAGTTCAATCCAATTCGTGATGTAACACAATCGATGACTATGGATGAGAGCATCAAGGTGTTCATCACATATGTCATAGCCGCTATTGTGGCCAACAAGGCGCTTGTATCTTAATGGAGTATGCTTGAGACCGAATTTCCTCATGAACATAAGGTATAGGGAGAGCCTTGAAGTTTTGAGTATCAAATATAATTCATCTAGGTTTAGCTCTTTTAATTAAAGTCGAATCCCCGAAATTTAATGGTAATGATGTGCAAGGGTAGTTGGGTAGGTGTGATAGTGCTAACACTTGTTCAAGATTAAGGATTAACCGAAGGTGGAGCTCATACCCGTGCACCTTTATAACCAAGCACTTACATGACATCAAGAATACATCCATGGTGATCGCTTTGATCACATAAAAGTGATTTTAAGAAGGTTTGGTTAAGTCTTAACTAATGAGGTAACGTCAAAACTTATCAACTTCCTTTTGAAATGCTTCTTAGCAAAGTTGAGCTCAGTGAATCATCACAAGCCAACACTAGTATGTTCTTGGGGTTACAAAATGTCTAAAACACAGAGATAAGTGATGCATATTGTTTAGCTAAGTTACAAGAAGCTAACAATGCAACAAGAAAAGGGGTGAAAAATCAATGGCTTATATTTCTGGATATATCACCGGTTTAATGACAAAAACCAACATCCTACCCAACACAACTACTCCCGTATTGTTGTACCATAATTTATAGAAGTTTCAGCTTCTAAACCACAACTAGTGGTAACTAAAGCTTATCGCGATAGGTCCGAGTTAAAACGATCTTAAAAACAAGGACTAAAGTTTGTGTTTCTGCATAGAGGTACATTCTAGGGTACATGTGTAAGCGACAACTTTTCTCTATTGAATTGTGGCCAATGGATGCAAGTGAAGTTGGAAAAAGAAGTAACTCTAAGACAAAAGGTCGCACACAAGATTTATTTAACTTCTCTCATTTCCCTTAATGCGCTTTTGGATGCATGCTTACTAACAATGAGGGTCAACGACAATCTTAGTAATCAAATTGTTCATATCCTCGTCAATAGTGGTAGCGCCCAACTCATAGTTTCCTAGACCTTAATGTAGCCACACACTTTGGTGTCAATTAAAATCTACATCTCCATTGTCATTAGCCGTAGTCGTAGATGGTGATTCCATGACTAGTATGTTTGAATGCAAGAATGTGATGTGGTAGTTACATGGTGAAACATTTCACTCTGACGTCATGGCACTACCACTTAAGGGCATTGAAATAGTCCTAGATATTTATTGGTTGTCAACTTTGGGAAAATTCCATTTGAGACATTAATGATAAAACTCATGTACAAAGGAAGGGGACTTACACTAGATGGAAGGCAAATTACTATTTGAAACTGTTGGAACTAGCATTGCTCAAATGTCTTCCATGCTTTTATGTGTTCACCCAGTGTTCTAAATGGCGGTCTAGGAGGCCGATTAATCGGCGCCTAGGCGGTTAGCGGTGGTCCACCGCCTGATAAATCTGCTTGGCGGTCACGTTTGGCGGTGGTGGTCAAAATCGGTCAATATCGGTCTCGGCGGTCCTTGGCGGTCCTCGGCGGTCAATGAAAGTCAAACATTAAAAAAAAACCTAGGTTTTAAGTCACTCCTTGCCATCGATCGAGAAACAGAACATCACTTTCTCTCGTATGTCGTAACTTTGTAAGACCTAGGGCTTCAGCATCAGGCGACCTCCACCCCGGCGATCTCCACCTCCACCCCGGCGACCTCTACCTCCACACAAGGTCGTCGAGTTTGGAAAGACTTTTTTAGGTGTGAACTTTGAAGTTGCCGCTTCAAGTTGTGCTCCGGTGCTTTGCTCCGATTTTCTTTTCTTTGTGAACTTGATAGGGGGGCGGCTAGGGTTGTAGTAGTCATATTTTATGGTCAAAAGATTTTTCTACCCCTTTTATCTTATATTAATTACCCTTCTAGCCTTATATTAATAACACTTTCAGCCTTTCTTTCTATCAAATTACTATATTATCATTGGAATAACTTATGATTCAAACATTATCTAACTTTAATAGTTAAAACTTAAAGTAATTATGTACTTATGGTCTTTATTTTTCAAACTTGTAGAATTTTTTATTGTTATTGACTTATTTTACTAGGAAATTGTTAATAATTATTTAATATAAATAAATTCCTTTACAAATTAGGCTCTCCACTGAGAAACCTATTAATCGCCGCCAAGACCGACTAATCGGTTGGCGGTGGTCGACCACCGACATACCGCCGACCGATTTTTACAACCTTGTGTTCACCTTACCACACTCATGCAATTACATTCCGATGAAACCCTTAGAATTTACAACTAAGGAAGATAATCGGGAATTACTATCATTGTAAACTCGGTCCAAAGAGGTGTTTGCTATGCCGACCTAGAAATCACATGATCAGTAGGTTTATTGATTGTGGTCAAAATCAGTTCTAGGCAGCGGACAACGAAAGGATTTGACTTATTTTTTTTAATTTTTTTAAAATCTGCTAATGTTTTTAAGTTGTTTTGTTAGGGTATTACTAATTATGGACTTATGGTTTTATTTTCAAAACTTGTTAAACTTTTTGATGGTTATTAACTTATTTTGTTAGGTTTTGCAAATATTTATTTTTTAAAAATAATTTCCTTTATAATTTACGGTCCCCCCTAGAATCCGATTAATCACCGCCTAGGCCGATTAATGGCTTGAAGGTAGTCGACCGATCCTATAGCGGTAGCAATTTTTACAACCTTGCCTAGAGATTGAGTTTGCCTAGTGATTCTAAGGTTCATCTAGTGTTGAATGTTTTCCAATTGGTGGAGTGTAAAGGATAGCCTTTGAATCGTGTTACTTTTTACTTTCATTTACTCAGGAAGGATTATAATCCAATGTTCTTTTTGCAATTTTAGATAAGAAACTCTGCGAACTCAGTGATAAGGGGCAAGTGGTATATGGGCAAGGCTGTTGTATATTGGCTAGTTCAATGGATGAGAGGAGTACTTGAAGATGCTAAGTGGGAAATTTCGTAAAATATCAAGATTAAGTTCTCATGTTCCCAAGATTGATGCTTGAACAATTCCTAAGGTTAAGAGAGAAAGGGAAGCATGTGCTCATAATGGGTGTTTAGACAACTAATTTGTCTACATACATTTCTAGTCATTCAATGTAGCTTCTTTCTTCTAGTCGTTAACAATGTTTGTTCTTAGCTCAAGTGCCATGAGCTACTAGGAGAACTCTCTAATTCTTAATGAATTCTTTCATATTTTAACATTTCTATAGAGGTTGTTACCTATGTTGAATCCAAATCTTGATCTCGGTTCAATCTATTTCATGATGGTAACATGATCGATGACTATGGATGAAAGCACCCTAAGGTGTTAACCGCAGAGGTCGTAGCCGCTTTTGTGCAAGCTTGGTGGTTAGAGCCTTGGACACCTTTCGGATACCTAACTAAGGCTACTTTTTTAGGAGATTAATAGTCATTTGGAACACCCAGTTCTAGAAAACTTGAAGATTCCTCATTCATGAATCAAGTCTTCACCATCTTTGCCCTCCGAGTCATGTCAAATGAGTAAGTAAACTCATGTGTCTTACTTATCAAGTAAGTCTAGATCCGATTTTCTTTTCATTCGTTCACTTTGAAGTTTCGGGTCCTTGTTAGGTTTCTAGAATTGGATATTTAAGTATTTCATTGCATTTGCGGATGACGAGTCTTGTACTACTTGCTTTACTTGATTCCTTCATTTGTTGAGCTTTTGTTCCCTCTTCGCAAAATTTTGTGCTTTTGTTATAAATCACTTGTTCTAACCTTGTGTCTACACTCTCACCACAAATGGAGCTGCTAAAGACGAAAACAAACATTTATTGGATATTGCACATACTCTTTTACTTCAGTGGAACAGTTCTTATTTATTTTGGGGGGATGCAATTTTGACGACGTGTAATCGCATGTCATCAACAATTTAGAAGTTATAGTTCTCTAAAGTTCTCTTTCTTGGCACGCAACATTTTACTATTCCGTCGTAAATCTTTGGATGTGTGCTACCCTTGCAAAATCTTATTTTTGGAATATTCTAGATTCAGAAGGGGTTTGCTGCTATGATCTCCGTGAAAAGAAATACTTGGTCTCTATTTTTACATTTCTTGAATGAATTTTATATTTTCCTTCTCTCAGCAAAAAATCTTCCAAAACAAATGTTTGTATACTTGCATATCCTGACATCATAGTGTATATTCCTAATAATACTAATGATGATTCCAAACTAACAAGTCTTCTTGCAGTCTCTTCAAGTTCTTAATAACAACTAGTGAGGCTTCCAACAAGACTTCTCATAATCCCCCTTTGGCCCTTCATATTACAGGCAATGGCATTATAAGGAAAGAAAAACGAAGTTGTGTTGATAAACCTTATGTTTGTTTTGGCTCACTCTGCATCAGATCATATGTCTTATGTCAACTTATCCTGTTGTCATATCTTTGTCTCAGCGTTGGACAATTATCACCTTCCCCATCAATGTTGGAAGTCGAGACTCGTCCAACATGGCTTAAGCAAGGCATGGGGAAATTTCTGCCTTTTAAGTTTTTGATCATCCAATTGGGAAGTAGCTTGTTGATAGCAACTTGTTTCCAGAGGTTACTCTCAAACATGAAAGGAATGCTACTTTGATACATTTAGTCCTGTTGCCAAGATGATTTCCCTTGTTGGTAGCAACTTATTTTCAAAGGTTCACTTCATCTTGATATCAAGAACCCCTTTCTCAACATATTCTTGAGGAGGAGGTCTATATGCAACAACCACATGGTATTGTTAGGAGTCCTCCAAAGTATGTCATGTTGGGCGAACATCTTATTGTCTTAAACAAGCTTCTAGAGTCTGGTTCTCTTCATTTTTACATGCTTTGTAGTCCTTTGAAATTTGAATAACGCTTGGTGCTTGTGACTATGCCTTTTCAACTTTCGCTTGGAAAAACGATCTTATTTGGTATTCTATGATGATGATTTTGTTATCACCATTGATAATGGAATTATGTAGAATTTTAGACCAAGGAACTTGGAAAGGTATTGAGGTTGTTTTCTCTCTCAAGGGAATCTTTTTTTGTTAGTGAAAGTATCTTTGTTGATACCTTCCTTAAGATGGTATGCTTGATAATGGTGATGTCGACTCTCCAGTGCTTCCAAATATCAAGCTGTATCCAGAGAGGTCTTAGAGTATGTAATAAGTTGGGATTTGTAATATCTATGCTCCATTCCAACATAAGGAGTGTTGAACATGGGGTTATATATCAATGCATAACGTAGTTAATAGTACATTCATAATTTAGGCAAAAGTTAGGAAAGCAAGGCTGTCATCAGTGATCAGCCCCTCATTGTGTTTATATATACATGCAAAGGAATAATTCTGTTCCATTAAAAAGTCTTTGTAAGCACATGACTAGCTACTTGCCCACTCAACAAAAGCTACATGGATAAGTTAACTTTTCTCTTATACACACAAATTTATCCAAAATAATTTTTTATTGTATTGATATAGCATTTTCATGAAAGCAGCAAGCAAGGCGCAATTCGTTTGATTTTTCTGATCCATTAAAAGGTAGAAGCATGCTTGTTGCAGCAATCATGGATATTGTTACATCCAACTGTGATAGTGTGGGCAAGATCCAACTTAAGCCCATGCTATCTGATGCGGCTGCAATGCGTGATATTGCAGCCGCACTCCAAGTTGTTGAAGAAGGTGGCATGCACATGGATGAGCCGCCAGTTAGCGAGGATGATGACGATGGTGATACTGGATTAAAGGGTATTGGAATTAAAGTTCTTGGAGGTACAACGGTTGTAGGTCTTTCCAGAAGTAACGGATCAATGGAGTTAGAGGAATCTTTTAAATCTACTCCCAAGATTTCGCCGTTTAACAAATTAAATGATAATTCTCCGTCTGTTATCCCTGGATTATGGGATGATTTGCATTCTCAACATGTTGCTGTCCCGTTTGCTGCATGGGCTTTAGCAAATTGGGCAATGGCATCAGATGTAAATAGATCACACATTCAAGAACTCGATCGAGATGGACATGCTGTCATGTCGGCTTTAGTAGCCCCTGAGAGATCCGTAAAATGGCATGGAAGTTTAGTTGCTCGGTTATTATTAGAAGACCGGAATCTTCCAATGAATGATTTTGTTCTCGATTGGAGTTCTACCCTTCTTTCAACCGTGTCTCAAGCAAGCAAAACTGATGACCTCTCTCTGACTCAGATGGCTTTGTCTGCTTTTTTACTATCTATCGAGAGGTGTCCTGGGGCTCAGAAAGTGGTCATGGATAAAGGTCTTCATTTAATGAGGGAAACTGCTAAAAGGACAATGGATCACACGTCTGTACAAGAATCATTGGCTAAAGGTTTAGAATCACTTTGTTCAGGGGACATGCGTTTGTCTCTTGAGGAGGGACAAAAGTGGTCTTGCATATTGCTTCCATGGGTATTTAGGGAGTCGTCATCTGATGCTCTTAGATCTTCTGCAATAACGATCCTTTCTCGCATTTGTGAAGACTATGGGCCATCTTCTGTACCTATTTCTCAAGGTTGGTTAGCAATCATGCTTTCCGATATTCTACAATCAAGAAAATTAGCTCTTAAAGGGAGTGCTCAACCTAGGGACAAAGTGAAGGTTAGTAGCTCTTTTGTTCATTTCAAATAGAGGTGGCAAAATGGGTCGGTTGGGCAGGCTGGGTTATGGGTTAATATGGGCTTCGGTCAAAACACTTCCTTTGCTAATTTTTATGAGCATTTAGTGATTATAATTATAACTTATTTCATTAATAATTTACATTTTTTTCAAATTACCAGTTTGACATGTAAGAGATGAAACATAACTCAAATCAAAACTATTCATAAGTATATGAAATTGCCACCTCTGTGTAGTAACATTATCAGCTAGTGTCTTGCGTTGTATTGACTTGTTAATGTTTATGGTAATTGATGAAGATACTAATTTCTGCAGACTCAAATCGATCAGTCAAATTTGGTTTCTGGCACACAAAGTGTCAATCAATTGGCTAGTGCTGTGGTTAATCTAGCTGTTAATGGACCGCGAACAGAGTCTATTAATGGTGATCTGTCTGCTTTGGCAGATTTTCTCACCCTCGAACCCTTTATTGGTACATACAAAAAACTAAAGAAAGACAACATGCCTAAAGTGAGTGCTGCAGATTCTGCACTAGCAACTTTGAAGGGGATCAAAGCTATGACTGAGATTTGTAGTGATGAATCATTTTGTCAAAATAAACTAGTCGATTATGGTGTAGTTTCGTTATTGCGTCGGTTTTTATTAAGAGATGATTATGAGAAACTAGCAGCAATTGAAGCATATGATGCATCAAGAGACATGGAAACCAGGGATCACACTGCAAATGTAAGTGTGCCTGGTGAGTCTTCGGTTCCTGATGCTCGTGATCCATCTAATGTCCGGATCCCACCCGTGGCTCATGTCCGTAGACACGCGGCTCGATTGTTAACAGTTCTTTCAGTCCTTCCAAAAGTCAAAAAGTTGATACGAGAAGATAAAGCCTGGTGTAAATGGCTTGAAGAATGTGCAAATGGAAAGATTCCGGGATATAACGATGTCAAAACTCAAAGCTATGCTCGAGCAACGTTATTAAATATCTTTTGTGATGACGATAGTTCGCGAGATATTGTAAATAATGACTGTCATGATGGAACGAGCAAAGATAACCGTTGTGCTCATTATACCGAGATGATATTTTTAATCAACCCTGAAAAGCCTCACTGGGAATGTTCTGGAAGGCATACATCAACAGAAAAGGAAAATCGGATCGCTGACATGATCCGGGATTCTAAGAATGGATCCGAGAGTCACATAGGAGATCCTTCACTTGACGTTATATTTGTTCATGGGCTACGTGGCGGCCCGTTTAAGACTTGGCGGTTATCTGAGTGCAAGTCATCATCCAAATCAGGACTGGTGGAAAAGATTGATGAGGAGGCAGGAAAACAGGGAACATTTTGGCCGGGAGAGTGGCTTTCAGCTGACTTCCCTCGTGCTCGGTTGTTTAGTCTTAAGTACAAGGTTTGTAATCGTAGAACTGTGGATTTATTAAAGTGTTCTTTACTTCTTTTGAACAAACATGATCATAACTTTTGATTAATATCCTTTGCAGACTAATCTTACACAGTGGTCTGGATCAAGCTTGCCTCTCCAGGTATGCAATTTATTTGTTTAAAATAAAATGACTTAGGAAGTTGTAAGCATGAAAAATACTTTTGTCACTACTTTCAGCCTGTTGATCTGTTTCACTTTTAGCATCTTTTGTTATCTTTCTGTTTGAACTGTATTAATCCGTTCCTAAGTAAATCGGACAATTTTACGGTTCAGATGTTCTTTCCAGTTAGACTATTTTCCTGCATTGGCATGTGTACCTGATTAAACCGGAACTTGGATTCTGCAGGAAGTTAGCTCTATGCTGTTGGAGAAGCTAATTGCAGCACATATTGGAGATCGACCAGTTGTATTTGTAACTCATAGGTTTGTATGCATAGCATGCTTTTTTTTCACCATGTGTTTATTGGCGTTGCTGATACATTCAATAAGCATGTTTATAATAAAATTAGGTAATTAGAGGTGGCAATGTCCACTCATTTAGTTATAAATGTGTTGATTGGTCGTTCGAAGATAAAATTAATAAATTTAGCTAAAAGGGGAAACATGTTAAAAGCTGCTCGAAGTATATTTTTTATGCACACAACCTCCTAATTGTTTTTATTAAAAAGACTTATATTCTTATCGTAACGCTTAATTGTTCATAACTTTTTTTAAAGAAGTAGACAAGCAAGTGTTTGCGGGTCAACACAACCCAATCTGGCCTATTTCGACCAGAACACCTATTCGACCCACCTCGCCACCTCTAAAATTTACTACAAGAATCATATCTATTAGGAGTTCATGATTGGCCTATTTAGTAATGTTTTCTCACTCATGCTGATAGGAGAGAGAAATGCAAAGTTGCTAATGTCTTGATCTTTGTATGATTACAAACTTTAGAATTAAACATGAATTAAGGCTTTCTATAACACAACATCCCCTCAGCCCACCAAGACGCACATAATGAAAAAAAAAAATGAATGGAAATAGATAAAAAGTTCATACCCCCCCCCCCCCCCCCCCCCCTCATTTTGGTGTATCGCTAACTTGGAAATGTTGCAGCATGGGTGGCTTGGTTGTGAAGCAGATGCTGCATCAGGCTAGTGCAGAAAAGAGAGGCGATCTAGTCAGAAACACTGTTGGTGTGGTATGAAGATTCTTAGTGTATGCATATACATATTGCTGCTTTCAATCTATGTTTATTAGTGTTTATCACTCTTGGGTTTTAGGTGTTCTACAGTTGTCCACATTTTGGTAGCAAACTTGCAGATATGCCCTGGCGAATGGGTTATGTATTTCGCCCTGCACCATCGGTTAGTTTTTTCTTTATTTTATTTTTTCTCCACCAGTTATTGGTCTGAAATTCCTTGCCCTTGAATATTATTAACCAATTGAAGAAGGTGACAATTTCGACCCCTTTAATTATAAATGGGTTAATTCGGTTTTGCTGGGTTATCTTTTATCTCTAACAGGTCCAAAAAAATTTTGCTTACAAGAAACTGATTGAATGTCACCCAAAGTGTTTCCTTTTTTATGCATAAAAACCTTTTACTTAAGAATTTTAGATTATTATTGAATAATATAATGCTGGTAATCAGTTTGACACACTTATTATTTGAATAGTCTTATGCTTGAGTTGTCTTGCTTTAACAAAAATGATCATAACTACTTATTTTAATTAAAGAACTGTCTTTTTGTTTTCTCAGATAGGAGAGTTGAGAAGTGGATCAACAAAACTAGTAGAGCTTAATGACTTCATTCATGATCTATATAAAAAAGGATCTCTTGACGTTCTCAGTTTTTGCGAGGTATTACCATAACTTTTATCACTTTATGCATGCATATATTGTATGCGTCTGAATGCACGTGTTCATGTGTTTGGGAATGTAATTTGCTTATGAATATTCTACAGACTAAAGTAACTCCAATAGTTGAAGGCTATGGGGGATGGGCATTTCGATTAGAAATAGTTCCAATTGAATCTGCGTATCCTGGATATGGCGAACTAGTTGTAAGTTTTCGTATCTGAAAATTACTATTTAAAAATCTTATTATATCATGAATAAAACTTGTAAAAAAATTACTAGTAAAATAACAATAACTCGCTCATATATTTTTTACTAGGAAAACTTCTTAATATTTCCTGATTTCTGACTTCCAATAGGTGTTGGAGTCAACTGATCATGTGAATTCATGCAAGCCTATTAGTCGAACCGATCCTTCTTACAGTGAAACTTTGGAGTTTTTGCACAAACTTAGAGCAGCACAGCGATGAATTATCTGAATAGTAAGTAGGTTATGCTACAACACCCCATTGAGACAAAGTTCAAATAAGCAGCATGCACCAAATATGCAATGAAATTGTGCCTTGTAGCTGTTGGATAGAGATGATTTGTTCACAGCTTAATGGCCGAATTTTGGCACGTTGCAGAATGCAGGTAAAGGATCTAGACGTTTAAACGCGAATGCAAATTTAACGATTCCTCCCTGTTTTGCTGTTATATTTACCATTTTCCTCATTTTGCGTTGCTGGTGTTTCTTTTACAGATGCTCGGGACTTTATATACAGCACATAACAAACAGGATAGGTACGAAACCCTTCGATTACTCATTCAAATTGGGTTTTACAACTGTATTCTCATTGTAAATTGATTATATAAATGTGTATATACTAGATTCTTTTATACTTAGTTGTAAAAGTGTATTTTGATATTTGGTATATAACTAGACGGTCTTCTACTTTTCTTCAGTTAATGTGACTATTGCTAGTAATAACAGTTGTCCTACTCTTAGGGTTTGTCACTTAAGAGTGGTTCTAGTCGGCTCGTCATGGCTTTCATTATGACTATGGCTTTCATTATAGTCGTGTTGCTATCATGGAAAGATGATCTATCCATACGAAGCTCACTGATAGAAGAATGTGTCACTTTTCATTGTCAATCTAAAGATCCATTTCCTCCACTCCATTTTTTCTTTCTTTCTTCCGATTTGACATATATTAGCAAGAAAGCAAAAACAAGATAGTGGAAAGAAAATAGGATTAGTCGATATTCGGTAACAAAAAGAAGTCATTGTATATCGCTTGTTGTTTGTTAACAGGAGAGCAAGCCATTTTGATCTACGAAGACAAAGTTAAAGTTATATGTTAGGCAATAATTGTTTGGTTTAAGAGTCTAGAGAAAACTTTTGAATAACCAAGACAACGACAAAATAATAGTTACTAAAGTAAAGCATCGTTTAACATAAATCCGAGCCGTTCAATAAAGTCCATATAAAAAACATAGTCCTGAAATTTTAATATTCAATCACATGTGATTCAGTATACAATCACATGTGAATTACGAAAATGTCACACTGTCCAAATTTTTAAAATTCAATTTGGACCATTGATGGGGCTGATTCAAAGGCTAAAATTAGTCCTCAGGACTATGCATTAAGTATGGACTATATTGAACATTTCTCCCGAGCCAATAACTTATTCTTGTGGCCAATCTTAAAACAATAATAAAAAATTTCGGATTGTAGACCAAGAAATCAACTATTCATCAATAACGTGGGGTGGCAATTCCTGTTGAGTGATTGGGATTAAAAGTTTTTTCAAGTAGCTTATGACTTGTGCTTGGGATTATCAATTAATAAGCCTCAGCCTCAGCCCCAGCTCCAACCTCAGACCCAACTCCAGCCAGTTTCACCAAACACACCCTAAGTATGGAGTATGAGTTGAAGACTTGCTAAGTACTGAATATTAGCTGGAGACAACATCTAAGATCAGCTGATAAGTAGACAAGTGTAGAAGACCATCAGTTAATACAAGTTTGTCTATCAGCCGAGTGATTCCAAGTATCAGCCGAGTAGCAAGTTTGATCAGCTGAGCAAGCATTTGATCAGCTGCGCATCTAAAATCTATAAGCTAAGTATACCCTTTCAACTCTTAGTCTTATCTTGATAAACTCATCACTCTGAATGATCAGTTGAACATCTCTAATCAACTAATCATCTAGGTTGATAAGCTTATACCTTTTTAGCCTAACAATCTGATTAGCTGTGCAATCTATGATTAGCTGAGTACTCTGTTATCAGGTAAGCCCTTAGTGATCTGCTGAGAAATCAACACTTTGGCTGAGACAACTTATTATGTCAGTTTAATACTTTTTGATTAGCTGAGTCGTGAATTTGCCTTAACTGTTCATCATTGTACTTTGTTTTGTAATGTAATCGTTTTTAAGTAAAAGACAGAACATGTGTTGTTCTATTATGCCTTAGATCTTTTAATTTAAAAGTACTTGCACCTTTTGTACTACCAATGGCACAAAAAGGATTGAACTTGGCCTTAAGAAAAGGTTAAAGTTACTTTCGTAGAAAAGATCTTGAAGATTTGATCAACTATTGAAGCATGACTGAGAACTACATCTATGATAAATTCAATTCGGAAGACGCATAATTGTTGATTAAAGTACAACCATGGAAAGGGAAGTGTAAAGTAATATTACTTTTCACTCACTTACGTTATGATTAAAATAATATTTTCCTTATACCACATTCTCCCTCAACACCTCTTCCAACCGTCTGACCAAGCTTCTATAAATATATATGCATCCTCAACATGCATATTTGTCGAAATACACTAATACACTTACTGTATTATCTCTCTCGAAGAACAAGCTCCAAACTTTTAAGCAAGAACAAGTTTTAGAGTTAGCATTAGTGTAGAAAACTTGTTCATGTGTTAGACCTCTTAAATATTAGTTATTTTAGAGAAGTTTGTCTATGTTTAGACATTTTAGTTTCCATCTTTTATTGTATTTGTAATTTCCGACCTTGAACATGTAATTCTTGATTCATATCAATAAGAAATTATTAAAAGTATTAGTGTGTTTATTTAATTTTAAAAAGCTTAAGTTTGTATTCAATCCCCTTCTACAAACATTTGTTGTTGTGTAGTTAATCTGGGACTAACAACTGGTATCTCAACAGGTTAGATAATTCATATATTGATCTATTTTGCTTACTCTACAATTTCTTATACCCCTTACCAGATGGCCTCATTATCTGCTTCAATAAGCCTGCCAAACACTGGTTCCCTTACAAGGTGTCCCATGTTTGATGCAGGGAACTTTTCTATGTGGATTAGTAGAGTTCTTCTCTTTAATCTACTTTGGATGTTCAATTGTTAGACATTGTTCGGGATGGTTCTCATATCCATGTGTCCATCCTAAGTGTAACTGTAGAGCCTTATGATCAACCCTCCGCTGATAGGGATGATAAATACTTTGACCGTTGTCTACGAAGGCACAGAGGAGATTAAGGAGAACAAAAAGCTTCTTCTCAATCGTGAGTATAAGTTTTTCTTTGCTCACAAAGGTGAAAGTCTTACCCGGACCTACACGAGGTTCAACTGCCTAGTGAATGACCTCAAAAGGGTATATTTGAACACGAGCAACTTTGTCTTGGTCAACAAGTTCTTGAACTCTCTCCCAGAGTCTTGAGATCACTTTGTCACTATATTTAGACATAATGAAAGGATGAATGGGCAAGTCCCTTGTTGAGCTCTACTGTAATATGAGAAATCTACCAAAAGAAAGGAAGTTAGCTACCAAAGAGATGAAGGAAGTGGTTAAAACATAATCTAATGCCCTTGTCTCAAAAGATAGCCGGTTGAGAATTTTTGCTGCTGTTAATGAAGACTCCAGGTCGAAGAGAAGGAGGACGGGAGTGAACCGGGCAATTATTATTATTATTATTATTATTGTTGTTGTTGTTGTTGTTGTAGTTATTATTATTATTATCAATTAATAAATTATATTTCTTATTCCTTATTATTTTATTTATTATTTATTGAATATTTATGATTATTATTAGATAACAGTAATTTTTGTAATTTATAATTATAAATTATTATTAGTTAAGTATCATTAAGTTTTTTTTAACGTTATAAGTATTACTTATTATTATATTTTAAAATATATATAATCACTAATTATTATTTATAATTCTTATATTTTTAACATTAACTTACTATTTAATTATTTGTTATTATTTTTAATATTGCATTTTATTTATTATTATATATGAAATACATAATGTAAAAAATAAAGGAATAACCATAGAAAAGGAACACCCATATTAATCCTTTCTTGTTATTATTTACATTAATTTTTACATTCATATGGATCACAAATGAGATAAACATGAAATTGCGAAAAATAAAAATAAAATCAAGATACTATGTATGCAATACATTGCATACATCAAGTAAGCGCCTAAAAAAGACAACAAAAAACTAGAAATGAAATATTACAACCACATCTAGATAATATTACTTTAATTTGCAACAAAATTAATGATGTTTAAATTTGAATATGGAATACCCGTGTTATATAGGAATAAGTCATAGAAAAGGTTTACACATTAGTAACTTGTGATTATTATTTAGCGATAGATCGACATGCGACTTCAGAAGCTATTTTATTCAGCGATAGATCCCATGCAACTTCAGATGTTAAACAATCGTTTGGACGAAACAAACACAATATTAATTTCTTCTTTGTGATGAAGGCACTTTATTAAGAAATTTCAAGTCGATCGATGAACAATAAAGATGGCATAATTTCATTTTATTGAGTATTCAAGTACCGAACTTAAAGAATTAAGACGATGACTTCATAATTATGTTTAAGATGTACGTGTAGTGGAGATGCAATAATGTTTAATTATGTGAAGAGATTTGAAGATATTGCTAAGAAAATTGTTGAAGCAAACAAATATGAAATATATATGAAGGTGTATGATATGATCTCTTGAAACTAGCTTTAATTTTACCCGTAAAAAGATCAGGCTTGGGACTGGTATTTTCTTGCATTAAGTTATAGTGATCACTACAAAATTATCGACCTTTAGCAGCGATAAATGTTGCTGCTGATACCCCCCGAAAGTCGCTGCTAATTAAAGGCATTAGCAACGACATGTCGCTGCTATTGTCTCGTCACTAATACCCATATATCGCTGCTATTAGAATTGTTATCTAATTTTTTTAATCGGCTTATCTTGCTATGTTAACTACATTAGATCTTATTATGTTTGAATTCTAGATTTTTTGTTGTATGTATATATACAAGATTTTTAGTGCCCGCGCGTTGCGGTGGGGCTCCTATATAATAAATTTAACGGAAATTTTTTGATTGGTTATTAAAACACAAACATTCAATTCAATGGGTATCATTCATTTTTTAAACCAAACACTAATCTTGTACCCCTAATGAGTGTCCTGGTGTTAAAAATAAACTTTTATCACATGTACAACATACTTTCATAGCACAATATTAATTTCTTCTTTGTGATCAAGGCACTTTATTAAGAAATTTCAAGTCGATCGATGAACAATAAAGATGGCATAATTTCATTTTATTGAGTATTCAAGTACCGAACTTAAAGAATTAAGACGATAACTTCATAATTATGTTTAAGATGTACGTGTAGTGGAGATGCAATAATGTTTAATTATGTGAAGAGATTTGAAGATATTGCTAAGAAGATTGTTGAAGCAATCAAATATGAAATATATATGAAAGTGTATGATATGATCTCTTGAAACTAGCTTTAGTTTTACCCGTAAAAAGATCAAGCTGGAACTGGTATTTTCTTGCATTAAGTTATAGTGATTCACTACAAAATTATCGACCTTTAGCAGCAATAAATGTTGCTGCTGATACCCCCGAAAGTCGCTGCTAATTAAAGGCATTAGCAACGACATGTCGCTCCTATTGTCTCGTCACTAATACCCATATATCGCTGCTATTAGAATTGTTATCTAATTTTTTTAATCGGCTTATCTTGCTATGTTAACTACATTAGATCTTATTATGTTTGAATTCTAGATTTTTTGTTGTATGTATATATACAAGATTTTTAGTGCCCGCTCATTGCGGTGGGGCTCCTATATAATAAATTTAACGGAAAATTTTTGATTGGTTATTGAAACACAAACATTCAATTCAATGAGTATCATTCATTTTTTAAACCTAACACTAATCTTGTACCCCTAATGAATGTCCTGGTGTTAAAAATAAACTTTTATCACATGTACAACATACTTCCATAGCATCATTTATGACCTTCCACTCTAACAAAACATATTTCCATAATCATTTATGACATTCTACTCTAACAAACTTTCATCTCCGGTTGAACATACTTCTGTAACATCATTTATGCCTTTCACTCACAGAAATTCAGAAACACTTAGACATCCCACACTTCAATCTTGTTGCATGAATCAACCTAAACATCAGGGTGAGTAACAAAAGTTTATTCACTTACATAATTCAACCTAAAAGTCATATCTCTTTCCACTTTACACTCATACAATTTTACTAAAAAGACACAAACACATATACATACATGCTGGTAGATACACAAATATAGAATAACAACTTAATAGGCTTCATGGATCTAAAATTTTTGTTAATTATTTGACTCCTTGTGTTTTTCGGTTCAAATTTGCAAGTTGACACAACCTTTTCCAAGAATAAGCATCAATATTTCAACTCTCGAAATAAAGTAAACACATCTATCTCTGTATCAAATATGTATACTTATATAAACAAACTTCAAAATACACATCTATTAAAAAATAAAACTTAAAAACCTCTAGAAATTTGAAACTTACCACAGACACGAACCACCCTTGTAAAAATATGTAAAATAGAGCCTCATCCACTACTAATAGTCACACAAATCAACCATATGTCATACAACCTTAGAAGGTAGTTGTTGACATAAGATTATTGTAAAATATTTTCTGATGTTAACTTTAACTATATTAGATTTTGAGGTAGACTTTGTTAGTTAGTTTTTCAAATATTAACTTTAATAAATTAGACTTTGAGATAGAACTTTTTTATAAAAAATAATCCTTATGAGAAAACTACATTTACCATAAATAAAAAATTCCTTAGTCTAGATAAATAACATCCTCATAGTAAAAAAAAAATTGTATATGAAAAATGTTTAGGAATAGTGAAATAACATTTGATAAAGCACAACAAATTTTAGTCATGCACAACAATGTACAAGCAGTTACTACACATAGTACAGGTTGATGCTGCATAACATTGTTGTGCATGAACCAATTTTGTTGTGTGAGGATCACCTCCCTTTGATAAATGTTAGTATGTTTAATGGACGCCAAAATAGTCATATGGTAGCATTGTTACTCCAATAATTAATCAAAGTCGTTGCGGAGCCATAGTCTACGTGACCAAGTTGCCAACGTAGTTTGTGGTATCCAATTGTTTTTGAAAACGATATAAAATTAATGTGTTTTTACATATATAACATCTAATTTTATATTTATTTAGTGAATTTATGTTGGAAAATTACCTAAAAGCTAGCAATTAATATTTATTAATTTTTTTTATATAATATATATAAAAAGAAATTGTTGCACGTATCCTGTTTTTCAACACGTTGGTGGTATATTTTCTGTTTACGTGACTTGGATTACGAACTATGCATTATATACGTAATCTTTTCCACGTACGTACGACAATGAAAAGCATACTTGCTGCGGAACTTCTTTATTTTTTATTTTTTATTTTCTTAGTATTTCGAAAATAGCATTACCTAATCTTGCGAGTATGATGTGTTATGCACAACCCATGATGTTTTATGTTGATTTCCCGAGCATGATTATATGATGTTCTAAGAACAATATCAAAAGTATGATGCTTGTAGTGTAATATGAACAAATATAAGAATGGGGTTTCTAAGGAAGTTGTGTGTTATGTTTTGTTATTTTGGTTTTGTTCCCATCTTGCAAGAGATGGTTCCTTCTTTTTCACTTGTTCATTAGATCTATTTTATTGCTTGTTGGTTTTCTAGATACCGTTTTGTTGAGGTTGAGAAACTAATTTATCCAACCAGATTTGTCTTGAAAATTTAGTTTATGTATTTCACATATTTATGGTTGCTAATAAACACAGTCTACAACTATTATTAACCTCTTTAAACACCACAAAATAAAAAATCCATAGACTTACTAAAATATTAGAGTTCTTAGGTTGGATTTTTTTAAAGACAAGGGAAATTTTGTTATATAACAATACATCCATGAGGATTACAAGAAAAGTCTTGTGTGAATAGACTTATCAAACTAACCCAAAAGAAAAGAAAACAACAAACTAAAACACGAGATTAAAAGGACCCAACGAGTCATTAAACCCACAACAAATCAAAAATCCACACTACACACGATATGCAACACAGTTGAACTTAAGATACCAAGATGAACACTCAGATTTTAGGAATAGAAAACCTCAACCTGTGTGCATGAGCATCTAGACCAGTAGCTATTAACTGTCAAAACATAATTATACATTCAACACCCCACTAAACATCCAACTTTAGGTAGGATTTGATTGCAAAACATAATTAAAATGTTAAATTTTATAATGCATTATGAACTGTTACCTGGATCCTAAGCATTGATTTATGAAACATGATTTGGTTGAACTTTAAACCATGTTTGGCCAACCATAATCTGTCCTTGAGGTTCATTATTGGTTAGGTGTTAGAAAAAACCGAATCCGAATAATCTGACCGACCCGAATCAAACTCGGGTTAATTGAGTCGGGTTAATCGGTCTTAGGGTGTTTAATTCGGGTAACTCGATTAAAAGTGACCTTATTTGGGTTAGGTGATAGTTAGAAAAAAGGAAGTCCAGGTGCAGGTTAAGAATTTTAAGTTTTATTTAATAAGTATATATTTTAACTAATTATACATTTATATAATATAATATCTTTGTAAGTTATTAGTTCACAAAGATTAAAACATATTGTTATTATTCATTTTGTCCAGTTTAATAAAGAAAATAAATATAATTAAAATATTAATAAAATACGATGTAAATAACCTTCATTATGAAGTTAGTAACATGAGTAAAAATATTAAATAACCACCCTATTGTTTAATTTCACAATGATTGAAACATCAAATGCCAAACAAATTATTCTTATTTGGTTCTATCCGAATAACCTAATCCCGAACCGACCCAAACTACCTGAAAACCGAATAGCCTAACAGAAGAACTCTCCTAATTGGTTATATTTAAGTAAATAATAATATTAACTTAATTTAGTAAATAATAATATTAGTTAATTTAACAAACATATAAAATGAAATTGTATCATACTATTTAATGTATACATGTTTTCTTTTAAAGGAATAAGGTCTTTTTATATAATAGGTATATATATTATGAGAATGAATATTTATGTGAGAATGAGAGAATAAATTCTAGTCATCAGTTAGATACTGATCTATTAAATCTAACGATCGTAATCACGTGTCGTAATTCATGACCGTCGCAATTCATGATTGACTTATGATTAAATAAGGGGGCAATTGTGAACAATCAGATCAAATCAAATGGAGACCCAAAATTGAATCTCCCATTCTCACCTAAATATACATTCTCTTTGAACCTCCCATATAATATATATATATATATATATATATATATATATATATATATATATATATATATATATATATATATATATATATATATATATATATATATATATATATATATATATATATATATATCGGAAGAAGTTCATTTGAGAACAATTTTAGTGCGAGAACCGCGAGAACCAATCTGAACCGTCCAATTTTCTCTACTTTAATGTCATTGCCCACCCATGAATTTCTCACATGCACCCTGCCACACTCTATCCCTCCACGCTCTCCATCCATGAGCTTCCCATTTCTAAGGAACGACTGAGATTGGTTCTCGCTTGAACCCTCCCCTATATATATATATATATATATATATATATATATATATATATATATATATATATATATATGGGAGGGTTCATGCGAGAACCGTTGTTAGCGCGAGAACCGCGAGAACCAATCTCAGCCGTTCCTTGGATATGGGAAGCTCATGGATGGAGAGCGTGGAGGGATAGAGTGTGGCAGGGTGTAAGGAATTCATGGGTGGGTAATGACATTAAAGTAGGGGAATTGGACGGCTCAGATTGGTTCTCACGGTTCTCGCACTAAAAATGGTTCTCAAATGAACTTCTTCATATATATACGTATATATATATATATACACACACACATATCTATATATATATATATATATATATATATATATGTGGTTTTTAAGTGAACCTTTTCCTATATATATATTGAGAGGTTCAAACAAAAAACTGTTTTCTATATGAGAACCGCGAGAACCATTTCTGACCAATCATTTAATTTCCTGTCCTTTTTATTTATTTTAAAGAGCAAAGGATAGTATAGACATTTTTACATTACCCCTACTTTTTTAAAACTAATATATCTGTCAAACGAAAAGGTATTAAATTACAAAAAAAAATATATGCAATTAACGATAAAATTATGCTCTTTAATTTAAGACCGATAGTGCTATATTTTTTTTTGGAAAAAAATCGCATTTGCTGGATTTTTTTTCTAGTAAAGCTCGACATGTGCACATATGCATATCATGCACGTATGCATATCTACATCTGTGCTGAAAAAAGTAGGTGAATCTGTGCATATGCACATGTGCAATATTTACACATTTGTACATGTCGAGCTATACTGAAAAAAACCAGCAAACACAAAAAAAAATTGAAATAATATATCAAGATCAGTCTCAAATTAAAGAGCACAATTTTCTCGTTATTTTGGTATAATATTTGTAATTTAAAACCTTTCCGTTCTATGTATATATAAGTTTATTAAAATTTGTGGGGGTAATGTAAAAATGTCCAAATTGCCCTTAATTAGTTAAGGATAAGTTTGATTAGTTTAATGTTATTCATTAGTAATTCTTTAATATGGACGCTCCATCTCTTTAATCAATGGCTATTTAGTTCTCACAGTTTTTGTACGAAAAACGGTTCTCGTTTGAATAGTCGCATATATATATATATATATATATATATATATAGGGGAAGGTTCATGCGAGAACCGTTGTTAGTGCGAGAACCGCAAGAACCAATCTTAGTCGTTCCTTGGATATGAGAAGTTAAATGGATGGAGAGCATGGAGGGATAGAGTGTGGCAGGGTGCATGTGAGGAATTCATGGGTGGGCAATGACATTGAAGGAGGGGGAATTGGACGGCTTAGATTGGTTCTCGCGGTTCTCGCATTAAGAATGGTTCTCGCATGAACTTTTTCCTATATATATATATATATATATATATATATATATATATATATATATATATATATATATATATATATATATATATATATATATATATATCAAATGAGAATGTCTATTTCGATGAGAATGAGAGACTTAATTATGGACTTCTATTTTTTATCGGATGGTTTACAATTTTCTCATCACTTTATTCATGACCCAACTATGAAAGTTGACGGTCATGAATTGTTACGGGTGATTAAAACCGTTATATCTATTAGATCAAAGTCTAATTGATGATTATGATTTGTTCTGTCATTCTCACATAAGTATTCCTTCTCATATATCTATACTATCTATACTACTATATAAACAATTTAACACTCTCTCTCCTTCTAACTTTTAAGAACTTTTTAAAATTATGTCAATCTCTAATCTAAACCCTTTTTTTTTATCTAAATTAATCTTATCCACTCAATTTTTAACCATTTCTCTCTCTTAATAAACTTTAATAAAAAACATAAACTATTTAGCGTTGCAGCATTGCAGCATTGGGTGGGTACACTGCTAGTGTATATATATATATATATATATACATAGACAAGCTTTATACGAAGTGGGATCAAATAGAAAGAGAATTAAAATACAAAATGTAGGGAGAAATGTGGGATTGACACGTGACATAACCAACAAAAGGGTAAATTAGGAAATTTTCAAAAAAAAAATTCTCTCCCTGACCCATATTCTCCTAAACCTGCTTTCCCTAAATCTCCGCTTTATACGCACCCTAAATCTTGTCTCCTTATTTGGATTATCTCATCAGCCGGAGATCAAAGAGAGAAAGAGAGAGAGAGAGAGAGAGAGAGAGAGAGAGAGAGAGTAACGCCAATGATGGATGAAGGTTGCCCCCAAATCATTTAGTATCTCTTACCGCTGGAGATGAATGAAGCCTGCATCTATTCCGATCTGAAGTTGCCCTGTGAAGACTTCGCCGATGACATCTAAAGTCGCCCTGTGAAGACCTCGTCGACACAAACCCTAATCGGCCCCCATCATGGCCGCTGCCCGTCATGAGCCGTTGCCCCATCGGCGATGGTTATTTGTGCATCATCCGCCGCCCATGAAGTCACTGCCCTCCCTTACCCTAGCGGACGCCCTCCCCTGTAACGTCTATCTCCATCTCAATTCGCCGCACCACCGCCGCTCACTTGGTCGTCAGAGACCTCTACGGCCGCTCAATCCAATTACGGGTTCACGATGCAGAAAGCAACGATGATGCTCCATCGTGTTTCATCGTACGTGTATTCTTTTTTTACGCATCAGTTTCTCAAGATCTTGGAGACGATTGATGCTCCATCGTGTTTCATCTTCGAGGGCTATGTATGTGTATTATTTTTTTATGCATCAAACTTATGTAAGTTGGATGATATACTCCGAGATAAGAATTCGGTTTTAGTATATTGTAAAGATGACCAGGGTTCGTGCATCACTGCTTTGTCCTTGGTTCATCAAATTTTTAATGAATCTAATTGTTAGGACCGTAACCAGGGAACCGACCAACGATATTGTCCGCTTTGGGTTTCCCCTCACGGCTTTAAAACGTGTCAGTTGGTAAGAGTAAGATCCACCCTCCTTATAAGGAGAATGAATTTCCCTTGCCTCACCAATGTGGGATGCTTCTGCATTGCTACAGGAGCGGTGGGTTTAAGAGTCGCGGATTTGAGAGGCTCGAGGGAACGCTGAGCCCCATAAACCCAACATTCCCCCCCCACATTGGTGCGGCCCCCCGGCTCTGATACCAATTGTTAGGACCGTAACTAGGGAACCGACCAATGATATTATCCGCTTTGGGTTTCTTCTCACGGCTTTAAAACGCGTCAGTTGGTAAGAGTAAGATCCACCCTCCTTATAAGGAGAATGAATTTCCCTTACCTCACCAATGTGGGATGCTCCCACATTGCTACAGGAGCGGTGGGTTTAAGAGTCGCGGATTTGACCGGCTTGAGGGAACGCTGAGCCCCATAAACCCAACATTGTTAGGACCGTAACAGGGAACCGACCAACGATATTGTCCGCTTTGGGTTTCCCCTCACCGCTTTAAAACGTGTCAGTTGTTAAGAGTAAGATCCACCCTCCTTATAAGGAGAATGAATTTCTCTTGCCTCACCAATATGGGATGCTCCTGCATTGCTACAGGAGCGGTGGGTTTAAGAGTCGCGGATTTGACCGGCTCGAGGGAACGCTGAGCCCCATAAACCCAACATTCCCCCCCACATTGGTGCGCCCCCCCGGCTCTGATACCAATTGTTAGGACCGTAAACAGGGAACCGACCAACGATATTGTCCGCTTTGGGTTTCCCCTCACGGCTTTAAAACGCGTCAGTTGGTAAGAGTAAAATCCACCCTCCTTATAAGGAGAATGAATTTCCCGTGTCTCATCAATGTGGGATGCTCCCACATTGCTACAGGAGCGGTGGGTTTAAGAGTCGCGGATTTGACCGGCTCGAGGGAACGCTGAGCCCCATAAACCCAACAAATCATCCATTTTTTGATTTTTTATGATTGAGTATGATTCTTATTTGTGTATCAGATTTCTTGGTAGTCAATGTGAATTAGTTTATAAACAATATGATTGATGAATCAGTTATCAATATTCCCTTTGTATCTATAATAAATTTGATGATTCATGTTGTGCATTATTGAATATTATTAATTTCTCGTCTTTTCAAACTTTGGATCAGTGTTTTTAGGTGGAAATATGTTTCCATATTTCTAGAAAGTGGGTAAATAATTAAAAGACTAATCTACCCTTAAATAACCGATTTTAATTAATTTAAAAAAGAAAGTTCGTTATCAACTATGAATCCAATGACTGAGATTTCTTTTTACCTTTTTTAGTTTAATTTTTTTTAACATATCTCGACCACATAAGTAAATAGATTGTTTTCTTGAATGAACTCCGGTTTCAAAGAGACGTCACTCGGTGTGCCGTTAATTTTATTTTTTTTTGTTTATAATAACTTGCGGAATATATCATGTTTCTTAGACAATAACATTCGCAATGGTCCCTTAAAAATCTAGCTAGTGAATTAGTCAAATAATATATAATATATAAAAACAGATTATTTGTATTATTGAGACAAAGTTGGATCATTATAAATATTTAATAATTAAAATAAATAAATACTTATATTGATCAATTATGCGCTACTTTGTGACAACGAAATAGGAAATGGTTGCGTGTATGATGAGCTTTTTTGGTCCATTTTCATGCCTATATATACATGTCCACTATAAGCATCTTTTGATTGCAAGCAATATATACCTCTCATCCTCACTCGTATTAGACTGGCATGACATTTACCATGAAATCTTTTGCATTAGTTTTGCTACTACTAGTATCATTCTTTTTCGCTTCTACACAAGGAAGATCGTCAAGATTACGAAGCATAATGATATGTGGTGAAACACCGACACAACAAGTTGATGTAACTATCAGGAGTAACATTAACAACCGAATCCTAATAGACAGTGCTCACGAAAGAGATCTCACCACCGAAGAGTATTTTCTCCCCACTACACAAGGACATAGCCCTGGAGTTGGCCATTGATCTCAGTAATCTTATCACAACAACTCTGTAGTCTCTACTACTCTAAATTAACTAATTTTTTATTGTTAGTTTCATCCGTAGTCCAATAAGTGTATTTATTTGTTCTTTACAAACCGAAAAAAAGTTTGTCGTTGTGAGAAAAACTTCAAGTCAAGCTGGAGTTGGAGTTATGACTTTAAGTTGGAGTTAGATTTGGGAGTTTTTGTCTTTAAATGCTTTGAATATGTTGTAAATATCAAAGAATTCAATAGAATAGTTGTAATGGTGAATATATATAGATCTAGAGTTTAGGGAGCCACTTCTAATGATCAAGTGAATATATTGATATAGAATAGTTGTAATGGTGAAACCCTCATAACATAGCATTTAACCATGATGTAGAGTGTATCAATCTTAAATCATAGAGAATGAATGTAAATAAACCACATTCTCTTTTGTAGAAAAAGGAGTATTTATGGAAAAGAACACATGCGCCTTTCTCATTATATTGCATTTGAGGTATCTTTTTCATTTTGATTTTGGATAACCATTTTCCTCTCTACAAAACTTGTCATACTCCAATCTTTGTTTTTCTTGATATTTTAACTTTCCACTATAATTTTTTTGACGATCTTACAGTTCTGATTAGTTATATTATAAATTAACTAACATATCACGTTAAATTACCAATGTAAACAATTAGATAAGTAAAAAAGTTTAGATATTACAAGAAAGATCTTATCATAGTTGTTAAGATCTCTATCTTGATCTTAAGATCTTATGATTTCATTTAGCTCAAACGATTCGATCATTTGTAAAAATATTTACGTTCTTACGCCGGATTCCGATTTCCTGACATACTTTTTAATTGCATTGAAGCAAAAAGATGCTTTGGTTGATGGGTTCTAAAATAATCATAGCTTCTTAAAGTTGATGAAAGGAAATGTTTTATTCTCTCAACTGACTGGATTGGTAAAATTTCCATTGTGTTTGTCTTCTTACCTGAAGGATGCTATAGGCTTGCTGGTGTCCAAATGGATCAATAGGTGTGGATCTTCAATCCAATGGTTGCAGTAAGTTATGGTTCTTAGATAGAATTTAGCTTTTGTCAAACCTTGCTTTTAGTTCATGTAATCAAGGTTTATGCTTTTGGATTTGGCCTTACTTGCTCTAAGCTTCTCATTTGTATAGTGGGTTTGGGTATATATTACAATTCTTTGCTCTTAAAAAAGATTAACCAAGATTTTCACTTTTCATCAAAGAATTTCTATATCTAACCCTTTATTTGTAAGGGTTACGGATGATTTCCCTATTTGTAATAATAAGAATGGCAACAAGTAGTTAAATATTTATCAATTTACATATACATTTTCACTAGTGTAAAATGTTCAAAGATTTTTTTAAAGTAGCTTATTCTAAGATTTTGAGCTTATAAAGTTATTTAATTGCCCTTCTCATGCTTCTTTTTCTCTCCATATTATATAATCTAAACATTTTAATATGTAAGCATATCTTTACTCATTTCTTCTTATTTGTAAATTAGTAACTTTTAAACTAATAAGTTATAATTTAATTCAAACACCATGTCAACTAATATACATATAAGCTAATAAACTTGAGTAATAAGCCTGTCAAACACCCCTTGTTGTTCTTATATGATTGCCTTTTATCTCTTGTAATCACTTTTATGTTAGTGGTGTAGAATAAAACGAGTAGTCAATTTAATAAAATAATGTTTAAAAATATTTATCCCAAAATTTTAGAAATATTGGTTTCTTTTTCTTAGAATTCAATTTCCACGAAATATTTTTTAACATTTGAGTATCTTTCACTTGATTTTGTTTTAAATTTTAATTTAAGAAGTCCTATAAATAAAACTAATGTTGTAGGGAGTGATGGTATTTCCATTCCACCACCTTAATAGTCACATAAGTGTCAAATCACATCTTCTATCACTAGCCTTTCCATTTATCTATCTCAATAAACATATGTTGTTATCATCTAGCTCTCTATCATACCACTATACTAACATTATTTCGTAAGAGAGAGGGAGAGAGACACTATGTTCCATCTTTCATCGGCCTCACTAGTATGTCGGAACAATATTTGAGAGGGCTGGTGTACTAACGACGTCTCCACACCAAACTGCTCATCCTCATAGGCAGGTCACTCGCTACCTCCCCCGATACACAAACCCTTCAACAAGCATTCAAATTTAAATAAGATCCTTATTGATTGCATTTTGTTCGTAACACTTAGTGCTAGAATGGCTTGATACCATGTTAGATTGTGAAAATACTCATTAGGATTATGTGTAATACTCATCTTAATATATATTTTACATATGTATACCAAGTTATAATAGAGACCCTACACTATACATATGTTACATATATATGAGAACAAACATAGTTTAACTATATAACAAACATAAATACCAAAATAGAAAGTAATTCTAATAAGATACTCAATCGATATCACAACATTTATCTTATTTCTTACGGACCATGTATGCATTTACGTGTTGTTTCTGAAAACCAAAACTATACATGCACTCAAGCTTGTGGTCACAAATTGTTCATAACGTTACTTCATAATTTTGTTGTTACCCAAATATAGAAAAATCATTAATATAGCTCCTAATATAAGTCAATTAAAGAAGTAGATTGATGTACAAAGTAAAATCAAAGTAAGAAACTAGGATATAAAAGTAGATTGATGTACAAAGTAAAATCAAAGTAAGAAACTAGGATATAAAACATGTCTTAAGCAAGAACCTAATAATTTAATGGTCAATCTAAGGTGGTGTTTGTTTTTTAAAAAGTAATATGCTTAATGTTGTTTTTATGTCCAGGAGAAAACAAATAAATAAGAACTGAAGTCTTTAATAATTACTAAAAGGGTAAAATGCATGAAAATACAACAAACAATACCTAAATTGTTATTGTATACAATGAACTTCATTTTGTACATAAAAATACAAACAACTTACAATTTTGATTCATAGTATGTAATCGATGACTTAATTATCATGTACACGGTTTTTCTATGAATTTTGTTTTTTTTAATTAGCAAATTCATATCTTCTTGGTGTTCTTCAAGGTTCATCCTCATGTTCTTCATTATTAAAGCAAAAACATAAAAATATATTGAAATTATAAAAAGAAACTAATGATCGATCTAAAATCACACAAACATGAAATCACACACATAAAACCATATTAAATTAAACACAGACCTGGAAATGTATGAACAATAGGCTTCTGAAGTCAAACACAAAGCTGAACTAATGTTTTTCTAGTATGATGTATAAAACAAAAATTGAACAGATGGAACCAACAAGACAATGGAACAAGTTCATAAACTGGAACCATTAACAAATATCAGTGGAATATATATGCAAATGTAACAAATCGTAGCCCTAATTCAAACAAATCTGAAAATATCAAGTGGAACCTAAAATCGTAACCCTAATTTAAACAAATATGAAAATATGAACAGGTTGTAACCCTAACTCAAAACTTGAATCGAGATTGGCAGGTGTAAACAGCATTATCAAACCTCTCGATTCTAAGATCGTGGATATACAACTCTTATAAGAAAAAGAACACAAGATTTGGATGCCTTAATCAATTTGAACAAGATGCCCTAATCCCAAAGGAAAACACAAAAGATAAAGCGTTTGGATCTTGAACCTTGTGACCTTGAAGGATCTGCTACCATGATTTTGCTATCTTGAACCTTGCTTCTGGAATCGAGACCCTAAATGAGAGAGAAACCGGTTGGCAACTTGATATCACAAGTTAACTGCATACAATGAATCAAATTTGTAAATTGTCTATATCTTTAGGTACAAAATAAAGTTGGTTGCCAACGATGACAATATTGACATAGTTTATTGTATTTTCACGCAATTTACCCTTAGTAAAAAAAATGTTGTTATATATATATATATCATCACCTCTACCCCTTCCCTTTCAAAGTTTAGTTTCAAATGGTAAACGTAAAAAAGTTACAATCATCAATAATGTCAGTATACAAAATAGATAAATATTTAGTCAAATTTCATTCATCAATATGTAATGTACTATCGAATAAATTGGCGAGAAAAAGTTTAAGAAAGAGAAAGGGAGAAGGAGCCAAAAGAAGCACGTGACAGGGGCATGGATGGGCCATGGTTGAAAACTAGAAGTGGCTCTAATCTTATTTTGTTTCATGTCCTTTATCTTTATTAAATTTTAAGGTGTTGAAAAAGGGTATCTATAGTTATGGGTTTTAATTAAGGGTGAATATACAATTCGATAGACTAAACAACCCAACGAAACCGACTATGACCGGGCCTAGTTGGTCCCGTCTTTGGTTCGTTTTTTTATAGATTTTAGGTTTCGGTCCGTTCTAGTGTTTTTTTTGTTTAGTCTGGTTTTTGAACCGATCTCACTCCTAGTTCTAGTATTATTGTAAACAAAATATCTAGTTTAATAAGAGGTTTAGAGTGTACGTATATTTTGTTGTTCAACTAAATTTGCTATAACTTTATGTGTAGCAAAATAATGTAGAGAGAAACCAAGATTAATATCTTATAATATAAATAAAATAATAACTTCAATAAAACTTATTGGATAATCCTAGTTATTGGATTTAAATAAAAGTTTTAATTATCAAATCTTGACCGTCTATTTTAATAAAAATTAAAATCAAATTTTGACTCTTTTTGTCAAAGCTGGATTCAAATTTGACTTTAATTTATATCAAAATTATTTAAGATAATTTCATATATGCTCTTCTTAAATCCTAAAAGATCATATTTACCTATCTTAATTTACAAATATCATACTTACCCTTTATAATATTTTAAAATAACAAAAAATAAAATAAAATAAAGACTAATAAGAATAAGGGTTGGGCCAAATGTTCATGTTCCTAACTCCTCCCCACGTAAGGAATAATCATTGTCTCGTTGCCAATTAGATTATATTTAATTAAATTTTAAGATTTATTATTCTAAAAAATTGTATAATCAATTTTAATTCTTTTTTATTTATAACTAATAATCGTTTAACCTTATTGTACCTAATTGTAACAATAATGATCAATTATTTGTACTAAAAATACAATCATGTTTCTTCTTATTATGATTCTATGTTTCCGTCGTCACGTCTTTACTCACCCTCTTGTCGACATTTCCACCATGGTCCGTGTGTTGACCCCATCTATCGTTATTTTTTTTTAATTCTCATTTCATTCGTATTTTGTAATTATTTAATATCAAATATTTAATATTTATTATTTTTTAAACTAATCTGTGTATTACAGAAATTTAATCTAGTTATTTAAAATAATACTTCAGTTTCAAAATTAAGAAAATATTTGAATGAGTTTTTTAGTATTTTATCATTTTTCTTTTGCATTGCATGTTAATTTATATTTTCAGCAACAAGCTATGAAAATTCGTAAATATTATAGCAAATCTTTATTTTTTTTCTTTAAGATATAACAACAATGTTACAATGGTATATGGGCTAGCAAATGTCATCATGCCTACTACACGGAAGCTTTTTTAGACAGGTTTAAACGGTCAAAAAAACCGGTTTTCCTTAGATCATAGGGGGTGGTCTAGATAAGAAAACCATATAAAGACCGGTTATAAACCGGTCTTTAAAATCATATTTAGACGGGTTTTTTCATGTTTAGGCCTCGTTGATTATACAAGGAGACCTGTTTTCCTTCACTTTAAGGACCTCTCTGGATGGTATTATATAGACCCATGGTATTATATAGACCAGAGTACTACAAACCGGTCTTTTTATATAACAGTTTTAAAAAAAATCATTATATATAGAACACTGCTGTATGTAATTAAATACCTGAATTTAGCATAAAATAACAATATAAAATAAAATTGTCAGGTAATAAATTAAAACCAAAAGATTAACATAGGACAACTAAACTTCAATTTACAACATCCACTTCAAAGTTGTTAAAATGTTCATAGCAAATACCTATCACATAACTTCCATAATCTATAAACTCCATTACAATTTACATCCATAACTTAAGTCTCTCCACAACAAGTGTATAAATGTATGCCCAAAATTCTAACTAGCCATTGTCAATAGCAAACTAAATTTGACTCCATAAAATATATACCTGCAAAAAAAAAGTTGTCTTTTATGTAACGAACCATAACAGACATTCAAAAGAAGAAAGAAAATAAATAGACATATTTGAACATACTCTTATTTATATGGGCTTCACCAATGTTCCAAGCAGCTATTACTCATATATAAAACAACAAGGTTCCGGTGAACAAGTCAGTAGATATATATATATATATATATATATATATATATATATATATATATATATATATATATATTTGTTAAATTGAAATAATTAAGTCATATGTAAGAAAAAACGCATGCATATTCAAGGGTATACAAAAGAAAAAAAGATATATTTTTAAACATTTACTCATGTAAATCAAATAAGTTAGCATACATGATCATCGATATCACATGTTGTGTGCCATATACTAACAACTTCACTTAATTCTTCGGGGGTAAAAGCCTTCGTACTCGTCCACAGATTCTAATGTAGAAAAAATTTATACTTCAATCAATTATATTTTTGTAATATAACATTAAAATTTTCAAAAAGTAACAATACTTACTTTAGCAGGGAATTCATGCATGTATTTTGTGACAAAATCATATAAAAATTTCATTGTATAGTATCCACATTCTCAACCAGCATTTTGTTTATTGCACTGGTTTTTAAAAGAACAAATAAACATAAAACATAAACATATATATATATATATATATATATATATATATATATATATATATAGTGGGAGGTTTAAATGAGAACTTAAATATTTTTGAGAATGGGAGACTCAATCTCAACCGTCCAATTTCCCCTCCTTCAATGTCATTGCTCACCCATGAATTCCTCACATGCACCCTGCCACACTCGATTCCCCCACGCTTTACATCCATGAATTCCACTTACAAAATGAACGGCTGAGATTTAGTCTCTCATTCTCAATTAATTTCTCATTCTCATTTGAACATTTATATATATATATATATATATATATATATATATATATATATATATATATATATATATATATATATATATATATATATATATATATATATAACACTTATCTAAATCGATGAGATTTTATATAATACAAGTTTACCTTAAGGAGTTTCCATGTCACGCCACTACCAAGCACCCTAAAAAATAAATGTTAGTGAAAACTCTAAACTTAATGATTTAACAATATATATGATAATTACTCGATCAGACATTCTGTAAACTTGTATTGCTTCTCTGGTTTTGCACCGGCTTTGTTGGGAGAGTCGAAAATATATACAACTCTTTGTTTTTTTAATGACATACAAAACCCAATGTTTACTAATAATTCATAAATATAATTAGTAATTGCATTGCTAATGCTATAAAAAACAAATAAAAAACTAGTACCTTTAAAAATATGCTCCGATAAAAAACTCAATGTTAGCGTTCTTTTCGTCATATAGGATATTCCTCAAATAACCCAACACTCCTTCTCTATGCTCCTTAATAAATAAATCACATATAGTATTAGGCATTAAGAAAAACATCCTCTCCTTAGCGTTTGAGTTCAAATTTTGGTAAAGCCCCCTGAAACCACAACAATATGTATTAAGTAATATAGTAAGAAACTCAAGTAAACTATGAGAATATATATTAAAACTTAACACTCGAACAAAGTTATGACTCCAACATCTAGCTAGTTATTTGTCCACAAGTCATACATATCAGGAGGGGCAACAATAATTTTAACTTCTACATCCCTTATGCCAAAAATCTCGTCCAAGGGAGTAACTATTATTATATAAGGTGAAGTTGGATCACCCCGGAGCATCCATTTTATATATCCAAGATTTATAGACCGCTCTCTTTTCGCCATAGTTTGGCGTAACTCTAACAATTTATAATACAATTTCTCCTTACTATTGTTTTCATCTTCCTCGCGTTTTTTTCTCTTCTCTTCTTCAACTTTTTCTTTCTCTTTCTCCTTTTTTCTTTCATCATCTTTTTGACTTTTTTCTTCCTTGTCCTAGAACAAAGAAATATATCACAAAATGACCAAAATCTAGCCATAACAAAAAAGTTTAAGTAATAAAAAAACAAAAATATATTGTTAGCTTTTATGGTACTCATAAATTCAAACATAGAATAAGGACGGATCACCTTTTGATTAGGAGCCATCACCGTTTTCTTAATTGCGCGCATACGCGGCACCGGCCATTGAATAAAACTACCAGTTGCTTGACCTAATGTCACTAACTCTTCACCAACAGGAACCGATAGTTTTAAGTCCACGTATTTGTCATGAACAAGGTCTATCGACACCTTCATGTAAAATGGTAGGATTGGAGATCCATGAAGTAGTATACCATTTTTTGTCGGATGGACCATTCCCCGAGCAATATCATGAACAAAATCATCACGATGAGGGTCAAGCAAAACAACTTGTAACGGCTCCTATAAAACACAAACATGTAGAATATATTATTTTATAAGGAAATTTATTTATCATGTAATGAATGGATTGAATACCTTAATATCTTGTATTCGTGGCTGAGTTTGCATTTGCGGTTGATTAATTTGAGGCATAGGGAGTGGATTGATTTGACCTTTAGTTACCTCTGCAAGGTTCTTCTGTAAAGCTGTAATATGTTGCATGTACATGACATACATATTCTTCATTTGGTTTTCATGTTGCTTTTCCTTTGTAAATTATTAGCCTCTTGCTCTTTTCTCTCTTCTTGTAACGCCTCTTTTAATCGTTCATCGATTACCGATTTCAATTCTACTCTATCTATTTTGCTAGTCATTTTTTTCTCACCATACTTTGGTATCCCCTCTCTCCAGCTTATATTATTTCCCACACCTCTAGTCCGACCCGGATGCTCGGGTCCAAGTACATTGATCAACGGGTCCGCTCCAGAATCATCAAGCCCCTTGTGAAATATTTTTATCACACTGAATCTGTAAATTAATTTAGTAATCAGAATTTACAAATCATATAAATAAAAGAACTTAAACAAAAAAAAGAAAAATAAATAGAGAAATAAGGATATATTTACTAATCGTTCTGCAACATCACAAACATCTGGCAACAAAGTCCTTTTTATGTGTTCATTTAAGCAAGTTCTAGCCAATACCCAATTCTTGGCACGTTCATCCCGGATATTATGGTATTCTGTCCTTAACTCTTCAAACTGTTTCTCCTTTTCCCATGTCTCTTGGTAACCACGATAACCTTTTCTGCCAACAAGTGGACGATTGATGTGGGTGTTGGCGTTTAATCTTTCTTTTATACGTTTTTCCTTCAAATAAAAGTATTAAATATTAACAAGAAAGAACAATATCTTATAAAGATATAAATGCCAATTAATTCACCTGCTTTTCTGGTGTGTTTTCCCTCCTTAGAAATTCTTCCCAAGTTTGGTCACTTATAAAAGTGTACCTTTGACACGGACTTCTTTCTAAGTCCATGTAGTTACTCTTAAGTATGTTCTGAATTTCTTCCAAGCATTGTTGCATGTTGAAAGAGTGTTATCTTTAGCAAAATCATCCTTTAATTTAAAGTGATACTGTAACATAAACCATACAAAAGTTACAACATGACTTTAAGTTGTAAATTTATTATATTTAAATAAATTAGTTATACCTTGATGATCAACCATAAAGCATATTTTTCATCTTCAGGTACTTTATGCCAACTATGATGATTAATACTAATCCTTAGCCTAATATATGTTCCACATTGTATAGCAAATTCCTTTTGATAATGTCCTACACATTGTCCAAGTTCATTGAATTCAACATCATATGTATCTGCAGGTTTAGGGTCCTTTGACTTGTTAGGCCCCCTTCTTTTCCGAGGTCTTTCTTGATTTTCATTGTTTTGGTTTAGATCCTAAAAACAAACATAAATATGAAATAAAAACTAATTCCGGTAAAAATTGTTTAACTAATGAGATAAAGTGAAATAAACATACCATTTTATATATTCTATAAAAGTATAAAGAAATAAAAGCCAATACCAAGACCATTTTATTGTTTTCTTTGATTTGTTTATTGTTTTCTTTGGTAATATTGGTTGTTTGATTATTAGTTAATTCTATATTAAATTAAAAATCCAAATTCCCCCATTTAATTTATTTATACTAGTTTTATTAATAAATAGTTTAATTATATCTAAAAACATTCTTGTTCCTTAAGTGTTTGACATCCGGTCATACCAATACTATATGGGTTTAGTTCATAAAAGTGTATTCAACTATACACCTTTTGCTATTGTATGTACTGGACTTTCAAATTTACCGTTTGATGTATCAAACTTTTCAACGTTTACCATTCTATGTATTTGGTAACCTGCTATTCCCTTAGCAGGTAATTTTTGATTTTTAATTTACTTTTAAATCCATGTCAGATGCCACGTAAGTAAATCAATATTCAAATATTTTTCTAGAAAATAAACCAAGAACATACATATTTTTCTACAAACACTAACACAAGAGCATGAAGATACATAAACATGAGTAAATCTGGAAACATAAGAAGGTGTTTAAACCAAGATCATTGGCAACATTTGTATATGAACCAGATCTGAACATAAATCCCTAATCATTTAGTTTATGAACCAGCAAATAGAAGATGAAGGACATGATTATGTAGAAGATGAAATCGTAACCCACATTAACCCTAAGTTCAGATTCGGGGAACCATCGAACAGAGATACCAAAATCAAAACCTAAAATCGAACAAATATGGAAGTCGGCCGGATGGTGCAGATGAAGACACAAATGAACCCTAAATAAAAAATCGATTCTTTGTAAGAACAAGAATGAAATTAACCCACAAATGAAAAACAGGAAGAATATCTTCAAGAACATGTTTGAAGAAGAACAAGAAATGAAATTAACACACATGTGAAGAACACATCTTGAATACAACCTAAAACTTACTTGTGGAATGAACAAGATGGAATCGACAATGACAGATCTGAAAAACCATCTTCAAACATCAAATGGTGAGATTCGCATGTGTAAGAATCGCAAATCTGAAAACCCATCTTCAAACCTCAAATGGTGAGATTCGCATGTGTAAGAACGCAAATCTGAAAACCAATCTTCAAACATCAAATGGTGAGATTTGAATGTGTAAGAATCGCAGATCTGAAAACCCATCTTCAAACAACCTACAGATCTGAAATCAGAACAGTGGAAACCTACAAATCTCGTGAAATCATAACCGAATCCCATCTGGTCGGGCACCATATCTCATGTACTAAACTCGATGAAGATGAAGCAATCCTCAGATGAAGATGAAGATTGACTGTCGATGAGATATGAAGATGAAGATTGACTGTCGATGAAGATGAAACAAACTCGTGAAACCCACAAATCCCGTGAATTATGATTTTCTTTTTTGTTTATTTATTATTATTATTATTATTATTATTACTATTATTATTATTATTATTATTATTATATAGATAAATAATGATTTTCTTTTTTCTTTATTTAAAACCAAGAAAAATATAAATCAAGTGCCAAGTCACCATCCACATAAGCAAAACTTGCGACACATCATCAGTTGACCTATTATATCAGGTTAAATACACTTAATGGTAATTTTCAAAAAGTTTGTTACATCAAACGGTAAGTTTGAAAGTACAGTACATACAATAGCAAAAGGTGTAAAGTTGGATACACTTTTATGAACTAAACCCATACTATACCATAATATGATTATGCTCTCTTGCATCCAGGTTCTCATTTAAAATTTAAAAATAATTTGATTTCCACACATCAGGGTTAAGTTGCGCAATAGCTATAAAGTTTCACTAATGTTCCATTATGATACATAAACTTTTTTTTTGTACACTTATGCCCTTTAAACTTACATAAACGTGTCATTTTGCCAATTTATTAATCCGCAACTTGTTTAGAAGATTACATTTCCATAAGCTCAAGAATCATAACTTTTCGTCAAGTATTCATGGGAAATGTCGAGTACAAAATGTCACAAAACTTACTCATATTTTATATAAAAAATAGAACCGAGAAAACAGAGCGAGCCTTTTGCATAATTTTTGAATTGTTTTAAATATTCCTATTTATAGATTACAGTATATAATCCTTTCGAAGACCACCAAGTTCAAGCATTTTCATCAAGCGTAGGTCAAGAAATCACTAATTAATGTCGGGTATGTCATAAACCATACTCATTTCGCACCTTCATTGTTATTTGTTGATTCATTTTATACTCATTTTTAGGCATTCCTTTTGTATTAGTTTATAAAACAACTCGATTACCTTTCCACATACTTAAAAATCATTACTTTTCATCAAGTATTTATGAATTATTCCTTTTCGTTCGTTTTTGGTAAGTTGCTGGAAAAAAGGGGCTGAACGAAGATAGGTTGTGGTGGTGCTGGTGTAAAGTTATGATGATCGTGGTGTTAAAGTTATAAAGGTGGAACGAAGCTTGGCCAGGAAAAAATATCCGGTAGGTGGTCTGAAAAGGTCAATGGAGATTATGACCGTAGATTACGAATCAAGAAAATCGAGTTCAGGGGGGGAAAACAACAATTAAACTAAATGGTAAAAATATATGAGTCACGATCATCTCAACTTCCTCTATGTGTTGACGTTTTGATATAATGTGAGTGTATGATATTGATTTGATGTGTCTTGAAAATTGTTGCATGTGGGGGGTGTATACTACAAAGATGAGTTATATTAATCTATAGGTTTAGTTTTAAAAAGTGTACTAAACTTGTCACTTTTTGCTATTGTGTGTATATATCTTTCAAAACTACCCTTCAATGTACTAAAATTTCACAATATACCATTTAATGTATGGTAACCTTTGATTACAGGTTATGGGTAACGTGGCACGGTAAAAAATGACATGGCAAGTGACATGGCTTTTTATTTAATATGAATAATAATAATAATAATAATGATAATAATAATAATAATAATAATAATAATAATAATAAATGGTTTTGATTACATAGATACTACCAGCTTCATCTTCATTTGCTTCCTACCTTCATCTTCACTGCTTCCATCGAACAACATCTGGGTTTCATCATGGGTTTCATCATGTATCTGTTTCTTCAACATGGACACGGACAACATCTGGGTTTCATCATGTATCTGTTTCTTCAACTAAGTCACGAACATCATCGAGTTCCATCACCACCATCTGCACATCGCCGACTCTAGATCTGAACGAAATGGGGTTTCTTCAATAGGCAACGAACGAACAATAGCTTCTTCGTCAGGGTTTCGAAATGGGTTATCTTCATCGATTTCAGAACAACAGATCTGGGTTTCGTTCACAGATCGTTGTTGGGGTTCGTTCACAGATCGTTCACACATCGTTGTTCTCAGCGATTTAAATCATCGATCTGTTCTCAGCGGTTTAGGGCTGGTAGGGCTCGTAATTGATCTGTTCTCAGCGACCTATAGGCTCGTAATCGATTAAGATTTATGCGTTTCCAGATCTGTTCTCAGCGATTCGGGGCTCGTAATCTGTTCTCATACAAATATCATCGATCTTGGTTTGCAATTTCAGATATGTAATTTTTAGATCCGAGTTCTTGTTGGCAATATCATCGATTAAGATTCTTGATTTGCAATATTATCGATTAAGATTCTTGGTTTGTAATTTCTTGCTGTGACTTCAGATTTGTTGCTCGGTTATTCAGATTTTTAGATTTTCTTTATATATTAGTAATTTCAAATGTTTATGGTTTGTAATATCATCGATGAAAATGCTTGTTCTTTGATTATTCTTCATTTGATGTGACTTCAAACAGATTCATTGCTTCGATTATTCTGTCTTTATGTTTAGTCACTGTTTGTTCTTAAGATTTGGGTTCAATGCTTGTTCAAATCTGAGTTTGATGCTTGTCCTGGGTCAGTACTGAGCTTCATCATGGTGTTTTTATGTTCTTGTATTTCTCATGATGTTATTGGTAAAAAGAATTTACAAATGACATGGCATCTAATAAAAATAAAATTTTAATGACATGGTTGGTTTAAAATATGATGTGGAATTTATAAATAAATCAAAATTAAAAAACTTACCTGCAACTTGTATAGCAAGTTTTTCAATACATAAAATGGTAATTTTGGTAAGTTAAGTATACTAAACCCTAATTAATAATACCCTTAAGATATTTAGTAAACAAATTAAACAGTAAATTTAAATTAGAATAATTGTGATTGATAAAACATTGTTGAGAAGTGCTCTTCTTGGACCACCAATCCATGTGTGGATGAGTCGCATTCGTGAAAAGCATGCAGCTTTTCTTTTGAAAGTAAGACTCAATCGCTTTCTCTTTAAAGTCGAGTCTCACTATAACCTTACCTCCGATCCTACTCCATATACCCTCGGCTACCGTCAATCTCAATCTAAAAGCTACCCCACTTCAACACGTACAATTTTATCAACATTTCATCTTCTCCGGCACTCGATTCGGATTATGATTCAAAGTCGAAAAAGCTAAGAACCGAGGAACTAGTTCAGGTACCCATGGTGCTCGGTTCGGTTTCATACCATCGTTTCATCATTATTCATGGGTAGAGCTACTTGGAGGACTAGAGGGTGTTCGCCCTTTCCAATCAACCTAAATATTTGCTATTTATACTATACTATATTATAAAATATTTAACTTTCTCTCTCTTAATAATTTTAAGACTACTTAATTTAATGTAGTATAATTTTTTTTACTTAAAATACAAATACTTAAATCAATAGTCTAACCAATCATTCCCTTGATTATCTCAACTAATTTAAGACAATTATTACTTTAATAAATCATTAAACATCACAAAAGTTATTTAATTTATCTCATTATTGCTAAATTACTTACATCAATATAATTTTAAGGCTATAATGTCTTTTTCTCTAATTATTCAATAATAATATTTTTTAGTTGTTTTTCAAAAACTATTTTAACAACTAATAAAATGGTTGATTGCAAAAAAAAGTAAAAAAATCAGAAAAGGTTGAAAATACATGGATAGATTGACTAACATCGTATTTCACATACCATACGTTACCTTTTAAATCAAACATGTTATCAAGTATAAACTATTGTCATCGCCGCCGTATTACGCAGGTGCAATGCTAGTTAGTTTTAATTGGTTTACCAAACATCGTTTATTTAAGTTGGTTTTCCTTTAATTCTTCCAAAATTTAAAAATAATGACTTGTTTTTTTTTTCTTGTACTCGATCCCTTACCCACTCACTATTAAACATAACACCTTTATCATTATTTTATATTTATTTGCTTATAATCTTTAAACTTTCTTAATGTGTGTATGTGTGTGTAAATAATGTTTTCTTATGAAATCATTAATATCTTATGGTTTTGGCTAGATTACGAAGTTGTTTCTTCTTGTCATACTAGATGATAGTACAAGAAATCATATTTTATCTATACTAGTAAAGCAAATCGAATATGAATACTTTTTTGTCCTAAAATTTTACTTTTTAACGTTGAATTTACCGGTTTAAAGAGTTGTGAATTGCTTGATTGAAGTAAAATATGAAATATAATATAATTTAAGTATGCAACATATAATCTTCAAATTTCCATAGAACTTGAACCTTGCTGTATATAGAAGTTATCTTAAGTGTGAATCTTGAAACTAGTACTTCTAGGTAAACTTTTGTCCCTCTTCATATCATCGTTCTCTTAAGTCATCTCTTAGGACTAACCATTATGAAGGCTTCATTATAAAGTATACATGACTTCATTTGGTTGATTATGTCAACTCTTCAATAAGTAACTTATTTTTTACAATTTCATAGGAAATAGAGTAAATATGTTATGTTAGAATCTGGTAACCTGTAAATATACAACGTATTTCATTAGTGATAACATGCTCATCTTAACTAAAAATTCTAGCTCCGTCTCTGTCATTAAATAAAATGCTTAAACCAAATGCATTTTTGCCTAATGATATCAATGTGTATTTAAGTTGTTATCTCTCATAAGGTTATGGGTTCAAGACTGGTTTTGAATCTAAAGCGCAAAATCAAAAGGCCTGAGAATAACTTAGAATCTGGGCTTATAAAGGCCCACAGGGAGCCCAATCTCGCTTCATACGCCATTATGCTCTAACAAACGATAATATTATTTCTAATTTTATCTCTAAAAGGTTTAACTACTTCTTTACTACTTCATTTTTCATTTTTCTTTGTATAATTGCTTTGCACTCACTTCTAGTTGTAAATTTTTTATAGATATTATGAAGATATAAATCATGAAATTTTATACAAAGAAATGTGACAAATGTAGCAAAAGAAGATGGAGAAATTTTTTATATAGAATTACAATTTACAAATCCTAAGTATAAGATTAGTTTTGAATATATATAAAAAGGACTAACAACCTTTTTCTATAGATAATTGTGTTAAGGCAATGTAATAATATATTATTTTTCTAAAATAGTTTATATGTAGGTAATTTAATTATTTTATTATTTAAATACATAACTTACTTTGTGATGACAGATTAAAAATAAGTAAGAACTAGGCTCTAGTAGGAGTTTTCATCATTGAATAAACATCAAACATTGGTGACCTGACCTAAATTACTCCCTGGTGATAATAGTGGACTCTGATCAAGCTTCTATTATCCGTCATTGCCGGATAAAAAACAACAATTATAACGTAGCCGCCACTGCAACGACGGCCGACATGAGGACATGAGGCAGATCAAACTCGATCATCACCACCAGGAAGGAATTTCAATTATGGCACAAAGGTTTGATGGTGATACAACGGTGAGAACTTCGGCTAGAGCTAGAACCCTAATCCGAAAATTCAAGTCTTTAATTATTTTTACATATTATCACAAGGTATGTTATCTATTTGGATAATAAAAAAGTAAAACTTACGTCAACTCTTCTAAATAATTAGAATACTATATATATCTTCCTATTCTAATAAAAGAATAACTATCCTGACACGTATCTACCTTTTCTAATTTTCCCACTTCCCTATTTCCTGTCACGTGTCCTCCATTCCTAATTCCCCTGTTTCCAAGCAACTATCTTCTGCAGCTTCCGCCTACTATCCCATTATCATATGCAGTATCACATTCAAACAAAAAATAGGGCCAATATGATCTTTATAGTCTCCTCTTCTACATCTTCATTTTCGCCCCCATCATCTTTCTTAAAGTTTAAGTTTTCTTTCTTTATTCCTAATCTTGACGCAGAGAATATTCATGACTACATAGCACTTCCTTTGGGGTTTCTTTGATTCATTTGCAAATCAGGTATGTAGTTATCTCATTGTAGCATTTGTACTTGCATAATCGACACCAATAACTCACACATTCAACAAATTGTTTATAAACTAGGGTTTTGGGGAGATTATTGTTGACAATTGTTGTTTTGCCGGTTACGGGTTGAAAACGAACCCAACTCTGTCAACTTTAACTATTCTTTGTCAACAAGTGTTCCAATTTCGAATATGAAGACAGTTGTGGTTTCAATTTCTATCTTACAATTTAGCATTTGAGGAAAATAATTGTATATTAGAAAAAAAGTGTATCGTTATATGAGTATGACTAACAGTATCACTAATAATTAAAAGGTTTAAATGTATCTCCTTTGTATTTACAAATATCTCTATGTTTGAGATAGATATCAAATTGTATTTTTATGGTGTTATATGTTCTTGCTACTTCAAATCTGACTTTCCTGTTATAGTCTCTTGACAATACTTCAGAAAGAAGCTGTCATTTTGGGGACTATTGTATGATTACGATATTATCTTGCCTGAGAGTAAGATTTTAGACATATCGGAGATGTGAGCTTAAGGTTTGTTATCTTTAATCTATATATTGTTTTTAACTGATAGCTTTTTATAACTGTTTCTACTAGAAAACAATAAAACTTTAAAGTGATATTACTATTGTACAATAAATCTCTTTTCTTATCGCTAATCTAGCAATTCTTAATAACCTGAACATGCATCACAAAAACTTTATGACAACTTAAGTATCATAAGCATATCCAAGCACTTTATTCTATAGTCTATTCTCGTATTGATTATCTAATAATGTGATTATCCGATGCACATTTTGTTTTTCAAGACATAATAAAACTGATGTCTTGGTTTAAAATATCAGGCATTAGTTGGTTCTGATGCAAGAGCCAAAAAAGATGTTTATAGCTTGCATGACTATGTCCTTAAAAACACCAAAAACATATAACAAATGTTCAAGATTCTAAGAAATGCTAAGAAACTGGATAAGTTGTTATGTTCAAGGAGTAGCAATTATAGAAGTGGTTGCAGGATAAGAATTAAATAGGTGTTGTAGGACCCCTAAGTGTATGTTTATCTATATGTGAAGTACCTATATATAGAGATTCTGTGCTGTTTATGAATTACATGTGAGTTTTCATCTTAAATTATCAAATTTTATATATGATTAATCTGTCAATATTTATACAATTAGTTGACTAGAATGAGTCTATTCCATTTGCTTGGTTTTTTTTATACAAGGTCAAAATCACAGAAGATGCACTTGCTTGCTATATTGATAGCAAAAATGGAAGAGGGCCTCTTCTTATATTTAGATTTGCAAGTGAATACTCCAAAGATGCTGTCATCCTGTTTGGGTCAAGGTAAAATTGACCATGATGTTTGATTGTTTATTGAACTTTTAAGTGGGTGGATCACGATTCGTTATTGAAGCAAAAACCAGTCATAATAACGGAGCTGCATGTGTTATATTTATATTTATCTGTTCCAAATAATATTATAAATATATATGTATATATAATTAAAGCTAACAATCTTATATTTATTTTTTATTAATTACGTAAACATATATGTATCTAAAACATACGTACATGGCGTTAGAGTTTTATATCTCATACGTATTTAAGTTTTCATTTACTTCATTCTTAAAGTTTGTGATATTAATAATATTACCCTCTTTTAATTTGTTATTTAATATATGTATATTTATATATACACTATGAATTTATTATTTCCAAGCAAACTTTCTTTTATATATATATATATATATAGGAAAAAGTTCATGCGAGAACCATTCTTAGTGCGAGAACCGCGAGAACCAATCTGAGCCGTCCAATTCCCCCTCCTTCAATGTCATTGCCCACCCATGAATTCCTCACATGCACCCTGCCACACTCTATCTCTCCACGCTCACCATCCATGAAACTTCCCATATCCAAGGAACGGCTGAGATTGGTTCTCGCGGTTCTCGCACTAACAATGGTTCTCGCATGAACCCTCCCCTATATATATATATATATATATATATATATACTATTAATTTTTTATTTCCTAACAAACTTTCTTGAATATATATATATATATATATATATATATATATATATATATATATATATAGACAAAAGTTCATGCGAGAACCGTTGTTAGCGCGAGAACCAATCTAAGTCATCCAATTCCCCCTCCTTCAATGTCATTGCCCACCCATGAATTCCTCACATGCACCCTGCCACACCCTATCCCTCCACGCTCTTCATCCATGATACTTCCCATATCCAAGGAACGGCTGATCATAAAATCTTTTTAGCCAATTTATAAATATTTTTGCGATAGCCTGTAGTATATAAAGACTAAGTACTTCACAAGAAAAAGTAACGCATTATGGATGAAGTGTGTGTGTGTGTGTTTTGAAACAAAGAAAAATCATGAAAATGATGGAGAAATATGAGTTGAGGTCCAATTAAGTTTTATTAAAACTGATCAATCATATTCTCTTATAAAAATAAGAATAGATTCCTTATTTTAAATCAAAAATCAATTTACTTTGTAAAATTCATTTTCATTTATGTTAGAGAACATAATTGGTTATGTTTCATAAAAAATGATAGTATCTCAATATGAGAAAGAGACATAATTTTTTACTACAAGCTTTGAAGAATAGGAAATAAGCATATATATATATATATATTCATTCGAATGTACTATACTAAAACTTCTACCAAAAGTAAACACTAATCTATAGTAATTAATTACTTGAAAAAGGCAACCATATCACTACGATATCAAAAACAACCATGTAAAATTGATATATTTTTAGAAAAAGGAATGACGGATGAAAAACCAACAATGACTTCAATTCAATACTCATTTCATATTTTCATGACGATTTATAAATTAATATTAACATTGTTGATACTAACATGAAGCTTTTCAAATTTATTATGGTTAACTTCATATCATATGCTAAATATTTTATTCTTTAATACAAAAATTGATATAATAATAACATTGTATTTATGACGCACTTTCTACCTAAATAAATGTTATTTTATACGTATTTTTGTTCTTTTATGCATATCCTTTTTCTCAAAACATAAAAAATCCATTTTGAATTCCTATTAAACTTTTAGCGATCCTTTTTTTTTTGTTTAAAAATTCAATATATGAAATATTGTCTCTTTAATATGAGCTCTTATTCTAGAATTTACACGTGTCACACATTTGCTATTTTGGTTACATAATTATGTATTTGAGGAGAAGTTCATTTGAGAACTACTCTTAATACGAGTATCATTTATAACCATCATTAATGACTCGTTAATATAAGTAATTTGGTTATTTGTATATTTATCCAACTATGAATTGTTTCTGCTTGGATGAGTCGTTATTAAATGAGACTTACTTTTCCTAAAATGCCCCAAATTAATAAGTTATTAATGAGCTATTAATGAGTTATTAACATTATAGTCGGTATAATTTAATCAAGGTCCAAGACCGATCCTCATTGTACTCAAAATAATAATGACTCTCAATTAAATATTTTCCTCCATATTTGTGCTTTTAAAATAATCATAAAACGTCGTGGGTTGTGCGTAGCACAGCATAAAAGCTTACTAGTATATATATATATATATATATATATATATATATATATATGACGAAGGTTCATTTGAAAAACGTATATCATTCAACAAGGAGTTTAGAAGAGAATAATTACCTAAAACTCAATTCAAATTATTCAACTTAGTCATATGTACATTTTAATGAATAGAATAATACTAATACAACATTTATACAATTTAAATCCATGACTATTAATAGCAAGGGCTCATTAATGTGTTTTTAGTAGGAAAATTGAGAAAACCATTCTTAACTCTTGATTAAATTAAATCAATGACTATTAATAGCAAGGGTTCATTCATGACTCATTAATGTGGAGTATTTTAAGAAAATCAAACCTCGTTAATTAATGACAGCCCATCAGGACGCGTTTCACGGTTGGTTAAACATATAAATGAACAAAATACTCTTATTAATAATGTTACAAATAATTTTTGCACTTCTCACATGAAAAAACAGTTCTTGATTGAACATTTTCTTTATCAAGCATTAGCATAATTATTCACTTTAATATCCATCTAACCGACATGATAAATTGTATGGTATATTATCATGTTAATCAATTTCACACCTTGCATCAATCATGCTAGCAATAAAATTCAAAATTCCTTGCACTCACCTGAGGGTTTGACGAAGATCACAACCCTAAATCACCCACAACCTGTCTCAAGCATGAATTAAGCAATGTTTAACCTTATATAAATGTTAGAACAACGCTATAATCATACAGACAACACAGACACTTAGTTGATGCTAGCTAGTACAACGACTTATGAGACATCCATTACCAAATAAAACATGAAACAAATGCATTGTAAGATTCCTCAAATAGGCATGTACCCCAATTTATCCAAAATCTCAACTTATACGTATAGATACGTATTTCATATTTGACCTTACTACCTAATTGTATCAACATTCTGACCCATCAAACCTTACATTGACCTTTTTAGTTTAAAGAAAACTTAAAGTATACTTTAAGAGTTAGCTCACCTATCATGTTCATTTCATACTTTTGGACATGCGTTTTGCGAACTTTGTATGCAAGTCAAGGTTTGAACTAAGATATCAAACCTCTTAGAGCATCAATCTTATCTGGGTGGTTATGTGTGAAGTGAGATGACAAAGTTGGTGTCGTCGGCTGCTTTTGACGTCATGATTCCGGGCATGGTCGGCATCTCCTTTTCGTGGTCAATTTGTCGATTGGCAACATTGTTTACATTGATTCTTTTTTTATTACAACGGTAACTTATGTTTAATCCTTTTTTTATTTACTTTCAAATCTCTCCATTATATATACTTCTTCAAATACTTCTTCCTCTTTTATAAATCTTCTTTCTTCTTTAAGATCTTCTTTCTTCTTCTTTTTTTGTAACATTTTTTTAGCAATTTTAGTTATTTATTGTTTTTTGGTTAGTTATAGTATTTTTTTTTAGTTAATCTAACATTTAGAGTTTTTTGTTTTTTTAACTTTTAAAAATATATATGTATTTAGATATTTTGTGTAAATTTTAGTTATTAAATATAATATTTAGAGTTTTAATGATATGTAATTTTATATTTAATTATAAAGTATATTTTTCTAATTTATTTGGGTATTTAAAAAAAGTAGCAAAAACTAAAAGTGTAGTACGGGGTCATACTAATACCCTTCAAGAGTATTCTTGGTGCTTTAAAAAAAAGAGTATTCTTTATGTGATAATGATGTAAAGTAGAGATTGGCAAAATCGGTCCTGGACCACAGCCGGTCCGGACCTAGTCGGTCCCGGGCCGGTCCGGTCCTCGGCGGACCGGTCTTCGCGTAAGACCATTTCGATAAATTCGGTCTTCGGGCGGTCCTAGACCACTTCCGGACCGGTCCAAGTCCGGACCAGTCCGACTTCGGTCTTGGACCGGTCCGTTTTTCGTTCGGGTATTTTCCGGTTCGGTTTAGACATTTCCTGGTTTTTTTTAGTTTCGGTTTAAAATTTTCCGGTTTTCGGTTCGTTTTTTTGTTTGAAAAAAAAAGTGACTTGTTAATTTAAAAAAAATTTGCAAGTTATAAAATATAAAGTATAAACATATATAATTGCAAGTTAATAAAAACATATAAATAACATTGCGATACAATTACGAAATAAAATTATATATTGTTGAAACTTAAATAATTTTTTTAACAAGAAAAGGGAACTCTAGCAATGGAGCTTCGGCATGGCCATCACCCCAAGTTAGAGACCCGAAAAATACATATTGTTCGAAAGAAATAACGTCACAAAATATAAATAGACAACTACTAAAATGGATAGTTGGAATTGATATTCCAATAGTTGTAACTATCGTCGATATGTGGCCCATGCCCATAATAGGCGACTTCGTTCGAGTGGACGTTGGATGATGAACCTGCGTTCATTCTATTTTGAGTATCGTCAACGTATTCTTCGCCGGGTTCGGGTTCTTCAGTTTCAGCTTCGATGTTAGTGTTTGATGTTCCCGATGCGAAGTCCCTATTGTAATCGTCTTCCATAATCGCTTCCTCCAAATTAGTTAAGCCTTCTTCAAGATCCGCATCGTTTTGACATCTTTCCATAGAATCATAGTAGTCCTTAAGCATCACGGCCATTTGCATCGACTCGGCCTTCAACATACACCGTCGTGCTCTTAAAATCTTGCCACTAAGAGAAAAACAACATTCCGAAGCTACGCTACTAGCTTGAACGGTTAGTACGTCCCTAGCCATACTTGTATTTAAAAACTAGTATTAAATAAACTAAACTTAAATATATAAAAACTAGTATTAAATAAACTAAACTTAAATATATAAAAACTAGTATTAAATAAACTAAACTTAAATATATAAAAACTTGTATTTAAATAAACTAAACTTAAATATAAAAAAGAATACTTACTAAATGCCGAGCGAGAGAAGAATTAGAGCCGAATAAAATTTCTCCACAATGCGTTCACTTCGCATATTTTTTGTTATTTTGTTTGAGTTGTACAAAATCCTTCCAAATTTTCGCAACTCGATTTGTTTTTGGAACTTCTTCGTACGGGAGATTTATATTAAAATCACTTCGACCCGCGTTCAAATTGCTAGATCCTTCACCCGCCATTTTTTATAATCCTGAAACAAATCGAAATATTATATAGAACACTTGTATTATATAGAACACTTGAAGCAATCGAAATATTGAAATCACTTGAATTCTTGAAAAATAAAACTTGAAATATCAAGATTCAAGAATGAGGCAATGAGAGAATTGGAGATTTGGAGAATGGGCCATCATGTCAGCTACTCAGCCGTCCAAGACCCATAAATTTTAGGCACCCACTCTAAAAAAATTAGTGTGTATATATATATATAGGGATGAGATAAACTAAAAAGAGTTTTATTTTACAAAAAGTAAGGAGAAATCTCAGCCATTCAATTTTCTATAACTGCTCCTATAAAAATGATTTTTTTTCTTTTTATAATAATAATAAAAATACAGAAAAGGGTATAATAGTCTTTTAAATATATAACATCTCCTAAAATTAAGTAATCAACAATCACGCCTAAAAGAACTGATATAAATTTAAAAAATTTCCAGACAAAAGATCAACAAATTTGATGCAAAATAAGTAATCATCAAATGCACATAGATGCACAACCAAAGAAATCATCAATACACAGATCCACAGTCCAACGAATTCATGATGTAAATTTGATAAACAACTTTGAAACTCATAGATACTAAATTGACAGAACAATTTCGAGACTAATACTTACAAGATTCATAAATCCATTATCACCAATTCCACTTCTAAGGAAAACATGGATTACAAGCATTTCAGTCACTCCACGACAACAGCAGCCCGCCGTCCACGCCTGCCACCACTGCAACTTCTTCCTCCACCTCCTGTCACAAACCCCACCCACTCATCCCTTCAGATCCGGGAATGAAGAGTTTTGTCTAAACAAGCATCGAGTGTGCATCGGCAGAACTTGTGTTCGTGAAAAAAGATGGCGATGGTGCATCGTAGACCGGCGAATGACGACCGTGCACCGATGACCGGCGAACGACGACTGTGCATCGACGACCGGCGAAACGACGACTGTGCATCTGGTAACTGCTTTATGACAAAACAATAATCGATAGTGCATCTGGAATGGATCGTTTAGTAGTACAGATGCGGCGGATTTGTTTTTTTCCGTGCTGCAACGGTGGTTGTGGTGCTACGTCGGTGGTGATGCATCGGTGGTTGTGCTGCATCGGCGGTGTTGTTGCAGAGAAGGAGACGGTGACAACCAGTATCGCAATAATCGACTCTGCGAAAAGGAGCAGTGAATTTCTTCGATGGCCAACGGCGGAATTCGTTTGGGGTTGTCAGAATTATAGGGTTTGCATTTTAGGGGGAGGATAAAGTTAATCAGATCGTCGGGGCTAATTTCATGGAATGAGTGATAATAAAATATAAGTTACCTAAAATACCCTTTTCTATTTTCTTAATTAAAATGCCACATGTCATGCTCTCCATTCTCCCTACCCTTTTTATCATAATTTTCTTTTTATTTGATCTTGATTATATATATATATATATATATATATATATATATATATAGGGATGAGATTAAATAAAAGGTAAATTAAAGTAAAAAGTGTAAGAGAGATGATTAGTGATAGTTTTTCAGTATATACATCAACTGATAATTGTTAGTTCATCATCTTTATTAATTAAAATTAGTTCTTCATCGATTTCTTTTTGATGAATCCAACATATACATCACTTTTTAGATGAAAGCATTTTGTTCATCACCAAATTATTCCAAAAATTTGGTTTCAAAATCTGTATTTGAAAATCTCTTTTGCTGTGTAAAAAGTGATGAATATGTTGGATTCATCAAAAAGAAATCGATGAAGAACTAGTTTTAATCAATAAAAAGGATTTTTTATTGCCTCTTACCATTTTTACGTTAATATACCTTTTACTTGATCCTCACCTTATATATAGTGCGAGAACCAATCTGAGCCGTCCAATTTTCCCTCCTTCAATGTCATTGCCCATCCATTAATTCCTCACATGCAGCATGCCGCACTCTATCCCTCAACGCTCTCCATCCGTTTAACTTTCCATATCCAATGAACGGCTACGATTGGTTCTCGCGGTTCTCGCACTAACAACGGTTCTAGCATGAACCCTCCCCTATATATATATATATATATATATATATATAGATATATGTGTGTGTGTGTGTGTGTGTGTGAGTGTGTGTGTGTGTGTGTGTGTGTGTGTGTGTGTAATCCAATTAATTAAATTATTAAAAGTAGTAGCCCAATAAATAGCTCAAAAAACTAAAAGAGCTGGAGCTTTAATTTGGCGTAAAAATTGAAGAGGCATTCCATCCCTTTACCTTCTTAAGGCCCTCTCGATTTTGATACTTTGCCTCTTCATCTCCTAATTCGTTCTCTCAGACTCTCTTCCTCTTTGAATCACTCTCCATCCTAGTTACCTAATCCCTCTCTCATTGTCTCATGATCACAATTCGTCACAAGTCACTATCGTCGCTCTTCCTTCTCTCGATATTCACAATTGAAATTAGAAAGCAAAGGGATTAGAAGTTCAGAGGGATATTATATTGTTACTTTGTAAGCATGTTCTTTTTTATTTAATATTGTTCTTTGGTAGTTCTGCTCTATGATAGGATTTGTCTGTATTACCGTCGAACCCTGATGACACACCCAATACAAGACACTCAAGGGTCACACCTGTGAGGGTACGTAATTCAAGAAGTTATATAATCACATTTTGGGAGATGTGTATTATGACAATTAGTCATAAACCAGTTATGAATAACAAGATATAATTAATTAACAAGATTATATATATTTATTAGTTAATAAATATATATTGTTAATTATTAATATTTAAGATTAATACTTTGGATATTATCTTAAAGGGTTATTACTTATTATTAATTATTATTAACAAAAAACAAAATATATAAATATATATATATGTATATTTTTGTCCAAGAAAATATATATATTATATGTGTATAATTTGTATTAATAATAATAGGAAAATAATCAATGTTTCCTATTTAAAGATAACAAGGATGTTATCTATAAATAGGAGATTATACACCTTGATTAGGGTTAAGCAATTAACATAAAAAATTAACTCTCTCCTTCCCTCTCCTCTTTTGATTCGGCCGAGAACACCTAAGGTGGGGGTGTGGTTCGATTTTGGTCATTCAAACACCAAGAAGATCAAATGGTGATTCAATCCTTCTAGCGGATGCTTGTTGTACCTTATTACGGGTGAACTTTCTTTGAGCAATCCAAGGTATAAATCTTCATCTCTTGAATGTTCTTGATGGATATGGTGAAATCGATGGTATACATATAAAGATATATGTGGATCGATTGCTTGTATATGTGATTGCATGTTTGATTGGTTATTGATCTTGGTTATGGTTTAAACTAATCCTAGTAAACATGATAATGCTATTTTTGAGAATATGGATATACAAGTTTATGATATGATCTTTAATCCTTTAGGGTTTTAAGGATTATTATTATTATTTTACTTCCGCTTTATAAATAATAATTGTTTATATTTATCTGCAATTCTGAGTTGGTCCAAACCAATTTGGTTATAAATCAGGATAACTCAAGTTTGAATTGTACCCTGTAAAACCCAACAGTGGTATCAGAGCCTCGGCTCAGTTTATCACAATGTGTTGGATTAACTGTTATTATTATTATATTTTGATATTGTTGTGTATTGTGATTTTCGAAAATCACAAAGGGTTGACAAGTTCATGTCAATCCTAGTTTATTAAAAAAAACAGTTGATTTTTGGATAAGGATTATAGTTTTGAACCTTTGATCAGGAAGGTAAACAGTTACGTTTAACTGGTAGAAGAATTAAAATTATGAACAGTTTATTGATATATATGTGATTCTATTTGTATATAAATTTTCGATAATAGGGATTGGTATGTATCATATCAATCTCAGTTTATTTTTTAATATTGTATGTTTTATAGTTTTTATTTTTAATAAGAAAAGTTAAACCAGTTAGGCTTAACCGGTTAAAAAGAGTTGAAACTATAAAAGAGTTTATAATTATATATTCGTGTGTATATATAATATCAGCCACTTGAGTTAATATGGATGTTTTTGAAATTTTTAATCAAAAACAAGTTTAGTTTTTCGATTAAAGGATAAACTTCAAAATTAAGAAATTCTATCGTCTTGTCAACGAGTTCTATGTTTGATAATATTTTAAAATTTAAATAATAAAACAAGTTTGTGTTTTAAATTTGAATTTTAGATAAATAAGAATTTCTAGGATTATATATATATATATATATATATATATATATATATATTGGAAAAAGTTCATGCGAGAACCATTCTAAGTGCGAGAACCAATCTGAGACGTCCAATTCCCCATCCTTCAATGTTATTGCCCACCCATGAATTCCTCACATGCACACTACCACATTTTATCCCTCCACACTCTCCATCCGTTTAACTTCTTATATCCAAGAAACGACTGAGATTGGTTATCGCGGTTCTCGCACTAACAACAGTTCTCGCATGAACCCTCCCCTATATATATAATGTATAAATATATAAGATTCCAAATTAAAAGATTGACCGGAAAAAGGGGGTCACTGGAAAAAACCTCCGACCACTGGCGGTAGCCCAATGTCGGCGGCCCAACGGTGGTGGCCCATGGATAGTGGCGGGTCGGCGGCCCAACGGTGGTGGCCCATGGATAGTGGCGGGTCGGCGGCAAAGGGCTACATCCTAGTAGTTTTTTTTCGGCCCAAGGTTCACGTCTCAAGCATTGCAGCCCAGCCAAGATCGCAGCGCGACCCACTGGAAAAACGCGACCAGAATGGGCCTCGGCCCAATAACTTTTTTCGGCCCAAGCCCAGGCCCCTTTACGGCGGCCTGGTAGTCCGAGAGGGTTTCTGCCCAGTTAGGGTTAACCCGATTGGTTCATTAATTTAAATTTATGTTAAAAGCCCAAGTTTTTATTTTATTCATAATTATTTTAATTAAAATCAAAATGGGCTTATATGGATTTAAAAGGATTTAATGAACTCAATGGGATTAATGACCTAACTAAAGTAATCTGAGAATGGGCTTAGGCCCATAGGGCTCGGATGAAAATAATTAGGACGGGTAATTCGGATTTAATGATAATACAAGATACTATATAAATGGATGTTAATTTTACGGACTTAAAATTAATATATTTATATATATTATGGTTAAGGTTTTAACTAGTTAAGTTAAAATATTAGTTTTATTATATTTTTGGATTTAAATATGATAATTAACCATAATGGTGTATTATCGTTAAACAATATAAACAAAGGTATTTCTTTAATAATTAAGTTTTTTTGGATTAAAACACATTTGGTATAATAGTTATTATACCATTAGTTTATAAATTGATTAAAATGGTTTTGAAAAGTTTTGTCAAATCTTTCTCATCTCAATTAATAGGTTAATTAATTTTAGAGGAAATGAGAAAGGTTTTATATGGTTATTGCATTATTTTTGTTTATATTTTAATGCATGATTATTTATTTATACATATTGTTATTATGTATAAATGTTGAATTGTTTGAGTTGTATACTAAAGTCGCATTAGCATTTTTAAATCGTATTTGTAGTTTTTACATGTCAACTACAAATGTTTGATTTAAACAAGTCAACAATATATTTTTGTTGTGGTTAGACATGTAGGTTATAGGTTTTGCCGACTTAGATATGTGATTGTGTTTTTTCTTTCGTGTTTTTCTTTTTGGTTTTGGGGAGGCATGCGTGCCACTTACAACCCCTTTATAATGTAATTGTAATAGAATAAGTTTATGTATTCTAGTTTAGATTGTTGTTGCCAAAACCGAAGACGAAAGATTATTCAAGACGGAGAAACCAAACGGAGTTGCTCTTGTTAAGACTGGAGAACATTCGTTAGATCTAGCCATGAGATCTATCTAGTATAGTTTGACCTTAGATTGACCGCTTAGGACATAGTTGGCAAAACTATAACAAGTTATTATCTGCGTGGTTGTGCTGTATTTTTATGATTATTATGCGACTATAAAATCAAAGTAGGAGATTAATAATGGTTTTTATTAATCAGAGATAAAACCACGGTATATGATAAAATTGGTATATGACAACATATTATAAAATTTAATATTTTATGATTGTCATATCAGTATTTTAAAAACAGTTTGTTGTTCAAAATGATTTTGTCACAAGACGTATTGTGTACCTAGTTTAAGGTATACTAAAATATACAGATTTTAAAACAAGATAGTTTCAAAACGGTTTTACAAAACTGGAATCAAGTTTTTAAACTTGGATAAAACCCACAAAAATCTTAGAACGGTAGTGCTACCCATCTAGTGGTACACCTTTCCTGCTCTCGGTACCTTGGTGTGTTGTCGTGCCCAAACCGTGCACACCGGGGTTCAAACCGATGTGGGGAGGGGCTGAAAGACTTTGCGATTCCCTGATGTGACGGGCGAGAGTTTACCCCGTCCTAGGTGATGCTGTGTATTTTGGTGATTCCCTAATGTGACGGGCCCAAAATGCGCTTAGTGTAGAGATAAACATACTTGGATTGTTTTATCTAAAATCTCTACAAGGTCTAGGAGTCGTATCAAGTTAGATACGATTGATAAAGAAACCTACCTACCTGAAATAGCATGGGGTTGGTGTTGTCGTGCCCAAACCGTGCACCAACACGTGTGAAATAAGGTTCCTAGGGCTAATACTTATCATTTAAGGGTTTTTATGAAATTGTATTTAGCAAAGTCTTATATCTCTTACTAATTGAACTACATGATTAAACTATAGATGGCAAACGTTTCAAACACTAACAACCTCTCACTCCGCTCCATCCTAGAATAGGATAAGCTCACTGTACCTAATTTACTCAAGTGGGAGCGCAATCTCCGGATTGTGCTCAGGCATGAGAGAAAATGGTACGTCCTAGAAGAGCCGGTGGGAAATGCCCCAGCCAACAATGCAAGGGCTGATGTGAGGGAGGTTTACCAGAAGCGTGTCAATGATGCGCTAAATGTATGCTGCCTCATGCTTGCGACTATGAGTCCAGAGTTGCAAACAAGCATGATGGAGACATCAGCTTATGACATGATCCGTCAGCTGAGGGACATGTTTCAAGAGCAGGATCGTTCATAACGTTACGATGTCATGAAAGCTCTTAATACTTGCAAGATGGCAAAAGGCACTTCGGGTAGTACCCATGTCATGAAGATGAAAGGGTACATGGACCACCTGGAAAGACTTGGACACCCGGTACCATTGCAGCTAGCAACGGACTTGATTCTTAACTCGCTGTCTGATGACTATAAGCCATTCATAGTCAACTATAACATGAACAACGTGGAGAAATCCATTGCTGAGCTGCATTCTATGCTTAAGATAGCGAAGTCGAATCTGGGTAACAAGTCCAAGGACATCCTAGTGGTAAAAAATTAAGCTGCTAAGCATTGAAGAGGAAGGGGTGCAACGGAAGGGGCAAGGGTAAAACCGAGCCAGGACCATCTACACCCAAGGCCAAGGCAAATGTCAAGGGCAAGGGCAAAGGTAAGAAAATTAAACCGAACAAAGCAAGAGCTGAGAACCGGTGCTTCAAGTGCGGTGAAATTGACCACTATAAGGTCAACTGCCCGAAGCGTCACGAGGGTGGTGAAAACGCCACAGGTAACTTCGTTGACTAACTTCAGTATTTTTGCTTTCAACTTATTATATAAGTGGTGTATTTGACATTTGCGATCGTTTATTGCAAATAGGTCAGTAAAAGCAAAAGGATGCCTTGGAATGCTGGAGGACACTGCGTGCGGAAAGAAGGATATTTATAATTCATAGATTTCTACTTATTTTAAATTTCATTTTAAATATGTAACGGTTTTAAAGACTTTTTATATTAAAACATTAATGAATTATTGATTGATATATCCTTGCGCGTAGCTTAAAATTATATCTACTCAAGTGTGACTAGGGGATAACTAACAAGTCAAAAGTTTTTGACTTATTAGTACTTAGTCCTTATGCATTGATTGCCATTTGAGTGGTATGCTAATATTGTAATTGCTCGACTAAACTTATGGAGTTACTTGAAACAAAACAGTTGATGTTGTACATTAGATAGTCTATCTAATCAAGTAATTATGAAAACAAGTTCAAGATTTGAACTAAAGTTAAACACTTGAGATAATAGTTAGTATTTCTAAGGGTATGTTTAAAGTTAACATTTATGAGTGAGATTATAATAGACATTGTAATCAAGAGAACTCACATGTTTTAAATAAGAATCCATACAAGTGTGTTATACTTGTAGTAATGTAAAGTTTCGAGAAATTAATTTTCTTAATAGGAAATAGTGGATATGTGTAAAATCTAAATTTAAGGTTTCATCGACTTTAAGATTCTTATTCGAAATCTAAATTTTAGATTTATACTTAAAGTATTGACTCGTGTGTCAAGTTTTTGACCAAGTTAATAAGGTATTTTGAGTAATGCTATGTTTTTATAATAGTCCGTGGGAGCAATTGACCTACGCCAAGGTGTTTATCAAGCTTTGATAAACTAAGATATATAATCCCATAGAAGCTAGTAAGTCTTTGGATAAATACAGTGGTTATTAGCTTGTTGAATTTCAAGTATATATGTAATTCGAATGACGGGATTTTGAGGATTCAAAGTGGTCCAAGTATTTGGATTAATCCCAGTTGGTCATAATTATATATTGAAATTCGACGTCGTCAATATTAATATATAAAGGAGTTAAGTGTTGAAAATAATAAACAGCGTTTTAGGTAAATGTTTACACACAAGGTATCTAAATTTGTTCACGGGTCAGTGTAAACAAAAGAATTTATTATTTTAATCTATTTCTTGGAATAAAAAAGTATTTATACATCTACAACATAACTAAGTATAGTTATGAGATAATTTTATGTATTCAGGATCAAGGAGTTAATCCAGTTCTCCAAGTTCAAGGAATATAATAAAATTATAAAGACTAGTTGTTGTTTTTCAAGGTTTACGAAAAAACAATTTATCTAGCAAAGCGAGTGGGAGCACTAGTTAGTGCATACTTGTTTTTAGTTCATAGTAATGTTGTGGTTTCAAGTAGTGATCCATGATAATTCTACTTGAACCAACATACTAACGCAAATAGACACGGTGAATTGAGACGGTGGATTAGTATTAATTTTGTACTTTATTCGAGGAGGATGAATATGGATAGTACATTATTAAACCCATTACTCTTCACAGATTTTGTATGTTTTGGTAATATCCATGAATAAAGAATTATTATTTAAAATCCTATCCGTGACTACCTATCCTGGTGAGAACCTTGATTAGGGAGATAATAACGTCATTGTGATCCATGGTGGAGATTCATAGTGATTGAAGATAGCTACCGGGAGTGTAGGCCAAGGATGTACAGTTATTCACCAGTTGTGTGAATATTGGATAGTGACATCGTGAAGAATACAGCGTGGTCGTCGAGTCAAAGGTATTCATCACATAGGTTGTCCTTAAGCCTAAGATATTTGGTTTGAAATGCGTGGATTTCTGGCATTTGGAACTCACATAACGCTACGCCGTAATTGGGTAGTCATAACGGGCGTATCTGGTGTCAGTGGAAAGCGTGCTGCCAAATGCAAGTATGCGAGAGGCATTCTGCAACTCCTCTTAAGGAGAGATATTTCCGGGCCCCTTGACTGATCTAGACTGTGGAAGTGCATGGCAATGACCAAACGAATTGATTTGTTCTTTGTCGTTTATCACTCAGTCCAACTTTGATAGTTAAGTAATGGTTCTGAGTGTTCAGAGTTGACTCAAACCATGCTCACACTCACAATCGAAACATCGGGATGCACAGGGAAACGCCTAAAGTATACCCAATCATAAGACAAGGGGTTCTTATGAAGTTTTATTATAAAACAGTTAGTTTTATAAATTATAAAATAGTTTGTTTTGTAAGATTTAATTATCACACCTGGGTATAAGAGTTCTTATTGCTTGTTAACCTAAGGACTTGTCTAGAGGTACCCTTAGGCCAATATCATCAAGGCATACGGGTTGACGATAAGCACAAGTGGGAGTCTGATAGGATTATTTGTGTGCATTACCGTCGAACCCTCATGACACACCCAATGCAATAGGACACTCAAGGGTCACACCTGTGAGCGTACGTAATTCAAGAAGTTATATAATCACATTTCTGGGAGATGAGTATTATGACAGTTAGTCATAAACCAGTTAGTCATAAACCAGTATAGAGAGTTATGAATAACCAGATTTAATTAATTAACAAGATTATATATATTTATTAGTTAATAAATATATATTGTTAATTATAATATTTAAGATTAATACTTTGGATATTATCTTAAAGGGTTATTACTAATTATTAATTATTATTAAGGAAAAACAATATATATATATATATATATATATATATATATTCTGCCAAGAAAAAATATATATTATATGTGTATAATTTTTATTAATAATAATAGGAAAATAATCAAGGTTTCCTATTTAAAGATAACAAGGATGTTATCTATAAATAGGAGATTATACACCTTGATTAGGGTTAAGCAATTAACATCAAAAATTAACTCTCTCCTTCCCTCTCCTCTTTTGATTCGGCCGAGAACACCCAAGTTGGGGGTGTGGTTCCATTTTGGTGATTCAAACACCAAGAAGATCAAGAACTAATGGTGATTCAATCCTTCTAGCGGATGCTTGTTGTACCTCATTACGAGTGGACTTTCTTTGAGCAATCCAAGGTATAAATCTTCATCTCTTGAATGTTCTTGATGGATATGGTGAAATCGATGGTATACATATAAAGATATATATGGATCGATTGCTTGTATATGTGATTGCATGTTTGATTGGTTATTGATCTTGGTTATGGTTTAAACTAATCCTAGTAAACATGATAATGCTATTTTTGAGAATATGGATATACAAGTTTATGATATGATCTTTAATCCTTTAGGGTTTTAAGGATTATTATTATTATTTTACTTCCGCTTTATAAATAATAATTGTTTATATTTATCTGCAATTCTGAGTTGGTTCAAACTAATTTGGTTATGAATCAGGATAACTCAAGTTTGAATTATACCCTGAAAACCCAACACTCTATAGTAACCTAGAGGGATGAATAGGTTATTTTACATAGTTTACCACTTTTTTTAGAAAAAAATTATTAAGTAGTGTTTTAAATACTGATCTTGAATTTTATAACAACACAACAAATATTTGCAAGAAATAAAGAGTGTAGAGATAGAGAGATATCACCAACTAGTAGGCAAGAGATTTATGGTGGTTCATGAAAGTGTTAACAAACTAGCACTACATCTACTTCTTGGAATCGCTCATCAAGAGGTTGCTTCACTAAAATTTTTTCTTTGAAGGTAGAGATAAACCTTTACAATTTCTCCCTTTAGTTTACAAGAAATAATCTTCTCTCTCGCAAACAAGACTAAGATGTGCCTAACTTCACTCTAATTATATTGGCTATAGTTAATCCTCACACTTCACTCTAATTCACATACTTTAACATGTGATATTACACCAACACATCATCATGCTTGAACATGGTCAGATTACACACACAAACATGACTAAACATACTTGTATCAAAAATCAAACATGCTTATTTGAATCAAGTCAACATAAAAGTCAAAGTAGACATTATATTGCCATAACTAGCCAAGAATCATCTTGTTTCAAGTGAAATGAGTTTAGTTCCATATACATCATAATAAGTCAACACATGGATACATGATCAAAACCAAAGATGGAAAGATTATACCCAAGCTAAGTAAATATAAACTTGTAAATTCAAGCTCCAAATGTTGTTCTAAGCCTAAAATTCAAGCTCTCCCTCCTTAGAATCACCAAGTTGAGCTCCTCGAGTGTTTGGGGGGTCTGGGGAGAGTGTTTGGGGGAGAAAAATCTGAATTGGGTAAAAAAATCGAACTCCCTTGTAAATGGACAGATTTTGTCATTTAAATTGTTGTAACAGGGGTCTTTATGGCTGCAAACAACCTCTTTACGGCTGCAAGTTGGGCGGTGACTTTGACATGCCAACTGCAAGTTGGAGAAAATGGGCGATTTATGGATAAGCTATCCTTACGGCCGCAAGGGACAACCTTTGCGGGCGTAAGGTCATGTTTTTACCGAATCTTCAGTTTTCTTCATTTTTCACTTGTTTTGCCCATATATCTCACTTTAAGCTCTTGTTAGCCTGCATGGTGAATAATAAACAATTTAGATCATTAATTAAACTAGTCACCTTGGAATTGGGCAAAGAATAGGGGGTTTCAACATGTAAAACATGCATAAAAACACATATATCATAAATCCTCACACAACTTTACAAACAAAATGATAGAATGATATATATATATATTTGCTCTTGAAAGATTTATACCTTTTTACTTGATCTTGACCTTGAAAGATTATATTTTGTATAAATTTATACTTTTTTCCTTGATCTTGACCTTGCAAGATTTTTTAATTAGCTACAAAAGGGCATAAGTAAATTTTGTTCGGATCCCCACGAACGATGTCACGGTCGACCGTGGACATGCCGTGGGTTGTCCGTTCACAATTTTTTATATTTTGAATATAGACATTGTTTTTTGTTTTGTACCATACTCATACTCTTTTGACATAAAAAATTACTAGAGAATGCATTCAGAAAAGTCCCAAGATGAGCTACAAAAAAAGTTTGAATCTTTATGCAAATTTGGATGGTTGTGAGGATTTGCAAAAATGATGTTGGATATTTACCACATATAAAAGATTTTTTTCTAGTTTTAAAGTTGTGGCATTTCAAAACAAGATTATGTTTAGTTTTTGCCATAATGGGAAAGCATTTGTTTTCTTATATATAGTTTGTCTTATATTGCATACAAGACAAATTAATAAAAGTTTGGAAATATTTTTATAACATATATGTGTGACATTCTTATAACAGTTTAGATAAAATATTCTTTGGTATTTGTGGGCTCTTATTTTATTAATCTCTTTTTAAGATGTCATCTTCATTTGTCGAGTAAGATGGTTGATTTCAAGAAGGACGTTTTTTTAAAACTTGAGGGTTATGCAACGACGGCTTACTCATGGTTGACCGTGAGGTAGACCGTGAGGGTTGAATATGTCTTTTAAGCCTGTTTCTTCTTTCTTGTTGATTTGAGGTCTTAACAATGTTATTTCTTTACTTGATCATCAATTTGATTTTTGTTGATATCTTAAGAATGTAGCACATGAACAAATGAATAATTTTGATAAACAATGATATTACATGTTCATATTTATATCATCATCATAAACGGAGTGCATTCTCAATGTGTGATCATGTATGCACTAACAATCTCCCCTTTTTGATGATGACAAAATCTGCAACATCTGTTGAGATTTACAGTGTACAACATGCACAATGGAATAAAAATTAATCTCAATCCCAGTTAACACATTTGGATCAACTAGGGGAATAAAATAGGTATATAATCATATAAAACAAATATATAAATTATAGAGTAAAGTTCTAGAAATTTATACCCATGCACTACTATAGGGGGATACATAACTACTGCTCCCGTGAACCTAGCTGCTAGACCGCCTAGATTCATACCCATAACAAACTGTGTGTGTGTCTGTGTGTTTCTAGCTTGTGACCTCCGCCACAGAACCACCCGAGGAAGGCTGCGGAGGCCGAGAACGGCCGCAAAGTGGTTCATGAGGTTGGGCTCACCGGTAACCGGTTGTCGCCGCTTCAGCCATGGTCTCGAGAGTCCGTTACACCGGGCCACCAGGACCAATGACACCTTCGCTGCATGTATGTGCACTTGCAAACGCGGTGCTGACATGTCATTGTAGAACGCCAATGTACGCATATTGAGGCGATTCACCATCACCTCTCCGCCTGGTCTGGTGTCGCCGACCTCCACCGTATGCGTGATTTCTCTACAGAAATATCGTTATACTCCTCTTGCTCGCTATGACGGCTTGAAGTTCAACGTTTGAATTAGAGTTTTCTCTTCCTTGGAGATGGTGATGAGAACTTTGATCTCCGCGCGTCTAGCTACTTGCTCGTTATCAATCATGATGACCGATAAATCTTCTACGCCTTTGAGAGTGCCGGATCTCCGTCAATTTATCCCGACATTGCCTGATTTTGTGTCTAAACGAGCATTTACCGGCAAGGATTAGACGAAAGCATAATTGCTTTCCAGAACTAATTGGAGGCGGCAACAAAAGATCGAAAGACTCGGAGATTGGACGATATTCAGAACGTAATTCTTACATAGGATAGGTGCTGAAGGCGACAACACTGGCGGGTACTGGAGATGAGTTAGCCGGAGACGAAAAAGGAAAGACGAGAACCATAGACGCTTTTACAAACTGCCAGCCTTACGGCTATTCTACACATATATACATATATAATATGCTTTCAAAAAATATACATATATAAAATATAATAAAGAGTTAATTGCACCAATGGTCCTTTAACTAACCACTTATTGCGGATTTGGTCCTTTCTTTTAAAAAGTTGCATTGGTGATCCTTGATGTAGCCACTTTGTTGCAACCATAGTCCTTTGTGACGATTTCCGTCTAACACTACCGTTAAGCCCTATCACGTGCCTCACACATGAGGGCCTTTTAGTAATTTTGCTTTATTGTTTTAATCAACTAATAATTATTAAAAAAATAAATATACCCTACTCTTTTTCCCATTTCCCAGATCTGTCGCCTCATCCTCCCTCTCCTCTCTCTCTCTCCATCTAACACCGCCACCACCATCCCCGACGGCCACCTACCGCCACCACCACCATCTCCGGTTGCCCCCTCAACATCCGGCAACCATCAAACTAACATCACCACCACCATCTCCCACAAATCTAGCTTCTATACATCACCACGATGAAAACACCTACCACCGCCACAAACATAAAACCACCTGCCACCGCCACCAACATAAAACCACCCACAAAACCCTGTTACTAGAGAATCGAGTTTCGGAGATCTAGCGGAGGATGTAGTAGCCGTCGAGGGTATGACTCTGATTTCCACATGTTCGCCGGATTACTTACTCAAAGGTCTCGTTACCGGCGCAAAAGGTATATTAGGGTTTGGAAGATCAAAAATTGCATTCCAATCTCAGATTGTTAACAATTTTGATATCCCAAGAAAATTCACAGTGGTGGAACAGGTGGCGCCGTTTGGGGTTTGTTTTAGTTCTCCCGTGACGGTGCCGGAGATTGAACTGGTGTTTCAGAGTGAAATGGTGAAGTGGAGGATTCAAAGGAGGAATTTGATGGTGAAAGTGAGTGATTCCGTGATGTGTTTAGGGTTTGTTGATGGTGGTTTGGGTATGAATGAATCAATGGTTTTAGGAGGATATCAATTAGAAGATCATATTTCGGAATTCAATTTGGGGACTAATATGATAGGGTTTGGGTGCGAAGGCAACGGCCTACCAAATCTAACCGTAATCATCAGAAAACACCAGTAGCAACCTTCGACTTCTTCCCCATCCATCTCTCTCTCTCTCAATCTTTCAGAGGTATGTAGATCTTGTTGCAAACACGTTTCTAAGTTGCTTTGATTTGGCTGTTATGGCGGTGGTGGTTGCGAGTCTCTACGGTGGTGGTGGTCCAAATCTAGGATGGGTAGTGGTTGTGGTGGTGGCGGTGGAGAACAGCGGAGGTGGCAGGTTTGGACAGCTTGCGGCACTGCAAGGTACTGGAGAGAGAGATGAGAGGGATCATGTAACATCCCAAATTAGGGCCTAGTAGTACTATGTTGTACTATGTGCTTAAATACTTGTACATTGACTTAATCAATGTATTTTGTTGCTAAATGTGTTATTTGTTAATTATACGTGATAAAAAGGTGTTATATAAAATAGTTATGTTGATAAGTAAAATTGGTATGTTAGTAACAGGTTTTAGATAAGGGTTCCAAATATATCTCCGTTAGGTGAAACGGGTATACGGGTATTAAATTGTAGGTTGAAAAGGGGAACAAAATACCTCATTTTAATTATATGACCACAAAGGTCGGTCTAAGGGATTCTTATCCCCTGGGAACTACTCAAACCCACACAAAACACACAATACACATACTAACTCTCGGTTACACACACACGCCTCAACTCTTTCAAAAATCAAACAAGAAATCAAAGAAGGGATCAAAGGGAGTGGTTGGTTTGTGATTTCAGTATCAAATTCAAGTTCCATCTACAGCTCTTCCACTGATTTGTAAGTATTTTGGATCAAAATCTTGTTCTTGAGTCTTGTGAAAAAGATGGTCAATTTTGATGAATTAAGTTATGTTTTGGTGTTGTTCTTTGGTGTTAAATGAGTCCATAAGTACCATATGATCATAAGGAACCTGTAGAAACTGTTGAATCTGAGATTTGGCCGATTAGTGTGTCAAAAATGGGATTTTCGGGGCTGTTTCACGAACAGGGACGAAGCTTACTGTAACAGGGGTTACTACGGGCGTAGGAGGTGTTTCCTACGGCCGTAGTAGGTTGTTATAGTCACTACGGCCGTAGGCAGGGTTCTCTGCAGCCGTAGTAATGTGTTTTGCATGGTTTACCACCTACGGGTGATGGAAAGAAGCCTTCGGGCGTAGGTACATAACCTACGACCGTTGGTACCCAAAGAATCACTCCTACGGGCGTAGGGTATGGTCCCTTCGGCCGTAGGATATGGTTTTTAGGAAAGGAAGCTCTGCGGGCGTAGGGGCTTGCCTCTACGGCCGTAGGTGGTGTTTGGAAGGTGTCCTACGGCCGTAGGACACATCTGCTACGGCCGTAGTAGTTCTTTTAGGTTGCCTGTTTTTTGTTGTTTGTTGCACGTTTACATAGAAGCATTGATAGTACTTTTAGATGCTGACTGAACCTACACATGATGTGTTAGGTGATTCGGACGATTCCGTTTGCTCTTGGGATTCCCGGATTCATATTTGCCTCATGTGATCTCGAGGTGAGTACCGGTTAACCTTAGGTTTCGTGATAAACATGTTATAACCATGTTTAAGGTAAGTTATGGTTTATGTGTTGTTAATTTGCTATGGTATATGTTGCTATGCACTTATGTTAGGCTTGAGTAGGCCAATCATGTTATAAACTCGGTATATGCTGGTATTATGGCTTTTGTAGGCCAATATGATATGCTATGGCTTGAGTAGGCCAGTTATGTTTATGATGCGGCCAGAGTCGGCCAATACGTGTTCGTGCCGGCACTTTGTTATTGTTGAGGTACGGTGATCCGCGGCCGCGGATCGGGTTCTTGCAAAACCCCGTGCCTCAACCAGGGGCCCTCATTGGACTTCCCCGCTCGTTAAAGGGGCTCTCATTGGACTTCCCCGCTCGTTAACGCAATGGTGGACTGCTACCCGCTCCCCCACCAGCGCGATATTATGGATGTGTTCGGTTTCCCCCAGTTTGGATCATTGAGCCGGGCTTATAACCCTGCAAGACGTGAGTCCTCCTGGGCACGGGAACATCACTAGCTGTTTGGATAGACTTGTTTGATACTTTGTGATACCTTCTGCATGCTATAACATTTTTGTAACGATGCTTATGTTTAATCGTTACTCACTAGCTATTTATAGCTAACCCCTCCATGTTTATATCCTATGTTCAGGTAATTAGCCGCTGGTGAGACGGGGTGCCATGTTTTGGTTTTTACTGCCGAAGTTTTTGGGGAACACTATCTTTCTGGTTGTTTTTGTTAACTCTGATCTTCTGGTTAATGGTCGGCAGATATTTGGTAACTCCGCTGGTGGTTTTGTTTAAACACTAATACAGTTTATGTAATAACTAAATTTAGTTTCCGCTGTGTTTTGTAAATATATCTTTTGGTTAAACGCATAACTTTATTTTATAAAAATAAGTTTGTGAAACGGCGGCGTTACAGATCAGAGAGACATGATGGAGGGGGAAGTATATTTATTATTATTATTATTATTATATTTTGTATAGATTATTAATTATTACTAGAGGAGTAAAGTAATTGTGGGCGTGGGGGGTTCTGAGTAAATAATAAAGCAAAATTACTAAAAGGTCCTCATGTGTGAGGCACGTGATAGGGCTTAACGGCAGTGTTAGACGGAAATCGTCACAAAGGACTATGGTTGCAACAAAGTGGCTACATCAAGGATCACCAATGCAACTTTTTAAAAGAAAGGACCAAATCCGCAATAAGTGGTTAGTTAAAGAACCATTGGTGCAATTAACTCTATAATAAATCATGTAGGAAGATGGTATAGAGAATTCTTTTCAAATTGGTCCCTCCTTCATTCTCTCTCATTGGACTTCCTCTCTTCCTGTGACCGTTGCAACCCCACCGCCTCCTACCAGTCACCGGCGATACACAGCCGTCTCCCGGCACCACAGCTTCCCGGCACCTCGCCGCCTCATTGATCAAAACCGCCTCCCGGCTACACGCAACCTCTCCCCTTGTATTGAACCGCCGTCTCCCGGCAACCCCTCCCCCCATCGTAGCCTCCACCTCAGAAGTCTCTCCACCACCGCCTCCCGGTAACAAGTTAAACCACCGGAGACACCCCCTGCCTCCCGTAACCTAAATCTGTGGGGTATTTTTGCTACTGTTCGAGGGCTGCTACCGTCGCCTATTTCCACCAACGTCACACAAATCGGAGCCTGCAGGATTATCTGAAGCTTGGTTGCTACGATGCACCACCGTCTGCCACTTCCATCCATTTGCTAGCCGGCGAGGTAAGTTTGAGGCCGGCGAGGTAAGACCACTACTGGTTGCCGCCTTTTCCTTTGACTTCCCACCGGTACCTTTGCCGGTGACCTTTACCCGCGACTAAGCCGGAGTACTGATTTTATTTTGTCTGTTTTTTTTATTTCTGTTTATTCCGTCTGTCCTTTTTTCTTTCATTATTACGTTTAATTTGGTTTTGGTTTCTTACTTAGGATTTGTTTAGGCTATATCATTTATTTACCTATTGTTTGGGTTGATTTGTTTCATTCCTATTAATTTATTTACCTATCTTTTTTCTACTTTTTAGTTTATAATAAATGGAAGTTTGTTGGTTTTACTCTTTATAGTGCTTCGTATGAATTATAGAGCCCAGTAGCCCGTATGATTGGTTGAGATCATGTCCTCAGTCTCAGGAGACGAGGGTGACTAGGCCGTCTAGTATGGGTGGTAGAAAGAAGGGTCATAGGCTTAGGTTCAGTAGTTGGAATGTCAGTACCCTAACAGGTAAGTTTTTAGAGTTAGTGGACTCTTTTAGAGAGCGTAGGGTTGATATAGCGTGTGTCCAGGAGACTAAGTGGAAGGGAAATCGCTCTAGAGAAGGTAATGGGTATAAGTTGTGGTACGCCGGATCGGGTAGCGCTAGGAACGGAGTAGGAATATTCCTTTCAGCTAAGCTTAAAGACAAGGTAGTAGAAGTGAAAAGGCGTAATGATAGGATTATGGCGATTAAAATAGTACTAGGAGAAGTAGTAGTTAATGTAGTGAGTGTGTATGCACCTCAGGTAGGTTTGGGGGAAGAAGAGAAAACTAGTTTCTGGGAGGCCTTAGATGACCTTGTGAGAGAGATTCCAGGAGAGCAGGCGGTATTTATAGGGGGGATTTTAATGGGCATATAGGAGTAAGTGATGATGGGTACCTAGGGGTCCATGGAGGTTTCGGCTTTGGGGTGAGAAACGAAGGAGGATGTTCTCTTCTTGAGTTTGCTTCTGCACACGAGCTGGCCATCACAAACTCTTTTTTCAAGAAAATGGATGCTCACTTGATCACTTACCATAGCGGAGGACGTAGCACACAAATTGACTACCTTCTTGTTCGTAAAAGGGATCTTAGGAGTTGCAAAGACCGTAAGGTCATCCCACGAGAGTCGTGTTCCTCGCAACACCATTTACTAGTATTAGACTTCTTTTGTAGGAATGAAGTTCATAGGTCCAAGAATGAGGGTACACCTAGAATTCTTTGGAGAAAGCTTAGGGGGGAGGTATCTGAAACCTTTAGAGAGAGAGTCGTTGTTAAGTTGAGCAGTACCCTCTAGGAGGATGCAGACTTGGCTTGGAACCATTTGGCCCAGACTATTAGACAGGCAGCGAAAGAAACCCTAGGATCTTCTTCAGGCTCATCACGTGTTCAAAGGGAATCGTGGTGGTTTAGCGATGAGGTTCAAGAGAAGGTTAAAAGGAAGAAATCGTGTTTTAAGGAGTTAGTCCTAGCTAGGGAAGGCGGAGGGGAGGATATGTTTAGAGCCCTGATTAGTTATAAAGCGGCTAAAAGGGAAGTAAAGAAGGTCGTAGCCCAGGCTAAAGAAAAAGCTTACGAAGACTTGTATAGTAGATTAGACTAAAAAGAAGGGCAAAATGAGATCTTCAAATTAGCTAAAACTAGGGAGAGGAGGAAAAAGGATTTAGGAAGCGTTAAATTTATCAAAGATGTCAGAGGGAGACTTCTAACTAAGGATATATACATTAAACATAGATGGGGCGATTATTTTTGGCATTTGTTTAATCAGGAAACACGATCGGAGAGGAATATCGGTAGAGAGTTCTTTGAGGTAGACCTACGTGATTGTAACAACTGTTATATCCACGAGAGGTGAGAAGTGCCCTACGCAAGATGAGAGGAGGCAAAACAGCAGGGCCGGATCAAATCCCTATTAAAGCATGGAGGTGCCTTGGAGAGCCGGGTATTATGTGGCTCACGAACCTTTTTAACCTGATCTTTAAAACGGCTAGGATGCCAGAGGAATGGAGACGTAGTGAGGTTATCCCTATCTTTAAGAACAAGGGAGACGCTCAAATGTATGAAAATCACCGTGGTATTAAACTCTTTGTCATACTATGAAGTTATGGGAGAGGGTGATAGAAAACAGGCTACGACGTGAAACTAGGGTGACGGAAAACCAATTCGGTTTTATGCTAGGTAGGTCTTCGATAGAAGCCATTCACCTGATTAGAAGCCTCATGGAAAAACATAAGGAAAGACAACTAGATTTACATATGGTGTTCCTAGATTTAGAGAAAGCATACGATAGTGTTCCTAGAGAGCTTATGTGGAGGACTTTATACGAAAGATCGATCCCTTGGAGATATATTGGGGTCTTAAAAGATATGTATAATGGAACGTTGTCCTGTGTTAGATCACCGACGGGAGTGAGCGAGTACTTCCCAGTGCTTTAGGGCCTCCACCAAGGGTCTGCACTTAGCCCGTTTATTTTTGCAGTGATCCTTGACGAGCTATCGAAGGGGATCCAGGGAGATATCCATTGGTGTATGTTATTCGCCGACGACATCGTCTTGAGTTCTGACTCAAAAGAGGAGCTAAATAGAAGCTTAGAGCTATGGAGAGCAGCGCTAGAAGACTCAGGACTAAGAATTAGTAGAACTAAGACAGAGTATCTTTTCTGCAACTTCAGCAAGACCGACATCGATGGCTGCCAGGATATCTACCTAGGGGATCATGCCTTGAGACCACATGAGTCATTTAGGTACCTGGGCTCTATTCTTCACAAAACAGGGAGAGTAGATGAGGACGTTATCAACCGTATACAAGCGGGATGGCAAAAGTGGAGAGCAGCGACATGAGTCCTATGCGACAAGAAAGTGCCGCTTAAGCTGAAAGGAAAATTTTACAGACTGGCTGTTAGGCCAGCCATGATATATGGATCCAAGTGCTGGCCAATGAAAAAAGCGCAAGCGGAGAAGATGTAGGGGTGTTCATTAATTGGTTTCACCCGAAAATCCAACCGATCCATATAAGTTTGGATTAATTGGTTATGGCCTAAATAGATTTGGATCGGTTATTTGGATACATCCGAATATTTAATCGGATTATGGTTCAGATTTGGATCATAAGCTTTTCTTTTTAATCGGATTATGGTTCAGATTTGGATCATAAGCTTTTCTTTTGGGGCCCAACCGAATACCCGAATAAACAAAGAGTTTGCATTTAATTTTATATATTATCATATAATTTCCTTGAAATAATTTATTTCATTTGAGTTTTTTAATAAACTACTGAATATGATAGTAATTTCTTAAAAGCATTTGTGGGTAAACAAATATCAAGTTTCTATGGATTTGAAAATTATAATGATATAATGTTTTTGGCAGATTGCTTGATTATTTTGTACCTAATATATTAATATGGGTTATTTGAATTTGGTGATCTTGTAGTCAAGTGCTAAATATGTGTGACTAATGATAAGTCTTATATGTGTTTTTTGAACAAATTTTTATTTGGTTTTACGGGGCCCGAACCAATTAACCCGATAGTTATTCGGTTGGATTGGTTTGGTTTATAATATTTCTGGTTTGGATTATGGCCGGTTAATATTTTTCCTAAAATCCAATTAAACCGAACCGATTAAATCCATAGAACCGATAACCGACCGATTGAACACCCCTAAGAAGATGGAAGTGGCCGAGATGAGGATGCTAAGATGGTCTTGTGGTAAGACTTTGTTAGACAGAATCCCAGTTGGGGAATTTAGAACCCAATTAGGAGTGACGTCTATTGTCAACAAGTTAAGAGAAGGGAGATTGCGTTGGTTCGGACACGTTAAAAGGAGACAAACTTCAGCGCCCGTTAGGAGAATGGAATCGATTATTATTGATGGAATTAGGAGACGGGGCCGGCCTTCCCTGAGATGGGAGGATAGAGTTAGAGAGGATTTGAAAGGGCTGTCTCTCTCCGAGGACATGATCTCAGATAGGTGATTAAGTCGTAAAATTGACACCCGTAGGCCTAGGAGATTAAGTGTGCTCGCTTGATTAGTTATTGTCTTGCTTCTTTAGTATAGATGTTATTTTTCTTTTTTTAACCGAGTTTATACCAGCGTCTCGTTATACTCCTTATATTTATGTACGCTATTTTTTAGTTCTCTATATTCTAATTTTCTTCTTATTTAGCTTTCTTTCCAGATTTTAGTATACATATATATATATATATATATATATATATATATATATATATATATATATATATATATATATATATATATATATATATATATATATATGATCTACTTATGTATTTTATCTTATCATGTATTTTAATTATTTTATTATTATAATATTGATATGATTATTATTACTATTCTTATTATTATATTTTCTTTAAATTCCTTAATTCGTTTATATATATATATATATATATATATATATATATATATATATATTTATGATCTACTTATGTATTTTATCTTATCATGTATTTTAATTATTTTATTATTATAATATTGATATGATTATTATTACTATTCTTATTATTATATTTTCTTTAAATTCCTTAATTCGTTTATATATATATATATATATATATATATATATATATATATATATATATATATGATCTACTTATGTATTTTATCTTATCTTGTATTTTAATTATTTTATTATTATAATATTGATATGATTATTATTACTATTCTTATTATTATATTTTCTTTAAATTCCTTAATTCGTTTATTTTTATTCTTTTTTCTTATTTAAATTTTCGCGCTTTTATTGCCGGAGGTTTTTTCTAGGAAGCAATCTCTCTGTTTACGGATAGAGGAATGATTATCTACTTTTTACCTCCCCCATACCCCGCTAGTGCGGGATTGGGTATTGTTATTGTTGTATTGTTGTTGTATGTAGGAAGATGGTGTTAGTGGTGAACATGGGTCGGTTTGGGTTGGTTTTGACCCGAAACTGAACCCAAACCGATAATGTCGGTTATGTGATTTTTCAAACCATTATATTTAGCTGGGCAGTTTAAAGGGCTTCACTATTACAAAATTAGGCTATGAACTTGGGTTATATTTTTTATTGTTTTATAATATATAGTAGCCATTAAATTGGGCCAAACAATATTACAAAATGGGCCTAATAATACGCATCTCTATTCTCTAGTCTTCCACCAATTCATAACTTGTAAATTTATTTTTGATTAACACATCTCACCAAAACTCAAACACATTAACTGATTAACTCGTTTTTTACTTGTAGAATACATAGCCTTCAGACCAAGAAGGTCAAGAACAACTTAATTTGAGTATCCAATAGCGTGCAATGGCCAGTAATGCGTAGTGCAGTCTGTTCTCATGTTGTCGAACCAAGAAGGTCAAGAACAATCGACTTACTTTTGAGTAGTGGATAGGGTTTTCTTAATGACACAGACTGGGACATGGGGTCTCGATTCTTAAACTATCAAAGTAGCCGCCGCCCGCGGCTAGGGTTCTCCTTTGGTGCGATCAGCGGATTAGGACTCGGGAGTCGGGAGAGCGATGAAGAATCATCACTAGCCCAAACAGAATGTTCTAGAATGTCTTAGGATACTCTACAATGTCGTAGAATATTCAAGAATATCGTGGAAGACCCTGGAAGATTATGGAACATTCTTGAAGATTGCGGTAGATGTTGGAACGTCCTAGAGTTATCTAGAATATGGCAGAACATTCTAGAATCATATAGAAGGTTGTAATAAATATAGATTGTGGTAGAATGTTCTTGAATAATCACAAATGTATCTAGTGTGTAGAAAGATCAAGAATCTTCTATTGAGGAGGTGAAGAACACCTATAAATAGACATGAAGATCATTTGCTCCATACCACTAAACAACCAACCTAATAATCCAAACACAATACAACAAAGCATAAATGTATTAGTCTCTAAAGAAATTGTATGTTCTTCTTAAAGTGGTCTTAATAAAAGAAGTGTTTGTTGTTGCCAAAGAAGAGTCATACTCAACGGTCGATAGCAATAGCTAGAGGGCGAGAGGCATAAAGGCAATAACTGGTCCAAAATGATGAAGGACAAAAGAAATTGTGAAAGTGAATGGTCCAAGAAAGATTTGATCTTTGGCTAAAATCCAACTTGAAACTTTTTACTTTCTTTATTATTAATTTTTTTTACTTTTTAAATATTAAATATAAAAAATAATAATTAATAAATCCTTAATGCTTCGGTTTGATATCGGTTTAGTTAGAGGGACAAAACTGAAACCAACCCACTAACAATCGATTAATAAAATTTTAAAAAATGAACCATGGGTTTTCATTTGGTTCAGTTTTAATGGTTCGGTTTTACGGTTTTATCGGTCATGGTTCGGTTTTTAGGTTAAGACGCTCACCTCTAGATGGTGTATATCTTTACCACTGGATTTGTTATGCAGAATCCGAGTTGTGAGTTGGAATCCAAGATGTCTTACAGCTCTGGTAAACGAAAATATTGACATTCCTCGGTGATCGTGAAAAGTTAGAAACTGATTACCATGTTTTATTGGAAGAGCTGGACATAGTAGTAAATAGACACAAAACCTGCAAAAGAAGCACACACACCTGCATGGAGTCACATTTACCAATATAGGTTTGACACGTATATACTCCCCATTGTAACTCATGTTTCATTATTAACCTTTTATGTTTGCAAGAAATCCACATTAATCACGTTTACAATATTTTTCAAACTTTCTATACGTCACTTTTAGATATCCTCATCCACCCCCGACCGGCTACGCAGGCACAGTCGTCTACTAGCACACCACAACGTTAACACATAACACTTATCACAATCAAATACGCACAATGAATATAACAACAACATACCACTTCACACGATTGAAGACATGACAAGTTCAATAACAAATCTCGAGTGCTAGCATAATGAATCCTGGCGGCAAAACCCACAACACGTCCTGGTGAGTCGGACCCCAGCTCGCTTGTACACCCCTCTTGGGTTGGAACTAACCTAAGTCGGACCTCGTAAGGTCAGCCTTAACTTCCAAGTCGGACACACACAAGGTATGTAACCTTGGACGGCTCATGAGCACATATGCGCATGCTAAGTCATACCAACTTTCATAAGTCGGAACATGCTTCACACCCTCCAATTCGGATATCATAATAAGTCATACCTAGCTTAGGTTGCACCAAAGCAAGTCGGACCAAGGTTTATCACATAAAACAAGTCGCACCTTAATATTAAGGCGGATAAAGTGGTAAGTCGCACCATTCTCAAAGTCGGACGGCCTCTTGGTCAGACCAATGCACAAACACATTAAGTCAGAATTGGAGTTATGTCGCACCCGAGACACACATATCTCAAGTGGCACAAGCAACAGGTCTGATCCATGCATGCATATGTTAAGTCGGATCAGGAGTCTAGGTCACACCATCATGTTCCGACTTTCAAGTCGGACGGTATAGATTCAAACAGGTCCTAAGTCGCATACCATTCCTAGGTCAAATGTTACCTAGGTCGCACAATGTCAGGCTATACTTTAAGTCGGATCAAACATATCCCCATAGGTCGGATCAAAGTTCACCCACAGTCAAGTCGGACGAACATCATGTTGCACAGGTACTATGTCAGACTTACCTTCAAGTCGTACGACATACCAACCTTCCTCCTGTTACTTGTCTAGTCCCGAATTTTCCATCGTAACGAGAGAAACAGGTTTCACCTACGAATCGAGTTCTACAATTCTAGTTGCAATCATCAAAAGGTAAATAGTTATAAGTTTTGGAGTTCTTTTAGCATGTAATAAGCATAATTAGAAAAAAATGTTTTATGCAGTTATACTATTCCATTATTGTCATGATTATTTACTACCTTATGTCATGATCTATCAAAGGGAAGTTATATAACAACTTGGACGTATATTAAAACTTCTGGCACGAATTATAGTCATAAGGGGGTACGAATCAAGTGCGGTATACATGGTTTACTATTATCAAAGTTCCATACATTGTTTTTGGATTCACACCTGTTTTCTTTAGATTACTAAAATTTAACAATTATTAAAAGTTTCACAGAAGTAAAATATTAGTAAGACCAAAGTAATTTTTATCGTTGAAAAAAGGTTTGAACGTCTATCAGAAATTCAGCAACAATCTCTACATAAGAAAACCTATATCATCGAGGCCTTGAACATCATGACTCACCCTATCAAACTCTGTTGATCGGTCATCTCGAGAGTCCATTACACCGGGCCGTTAGGACCAATGGCACCTTCGCTGCACGTATGTGCACTTGCAAATGCCGGTGTTGTCATGTCATTGCAGAATGCAACCGTACGCATATTGTGGCAATTCACCATCATCTCTTTGCCTGGTCCGGTGTCACCGACCTCCGCTGTATGTGTGATTTATCTATGGAAACATCGTTCCACTTCTCTTACTCGCTATGACGGCATGAAGTTCAACGTCCGATTTAGAGTTTTCTCTTCCTTCGCGATGTCGAAGAGAACTTAGATCGTTGCACGTCTGGTTACTTGCTCATTATCAATCACGATAACAGATAGTCTTCTACGCCTTTGAGAGTGCTGGATCTCCATTTAGTGATCCCGACATTTCCTGATTTTGTGTGCAAACGAGCGTTTACCGACCAAGAATAGACGAAAGCAGAATTGCTTGCCCGAACTTATTGGAGGCGGCAACAAAAAATCGAAAGCATCGGAGATTGGAAGATACTCATAACGTAATTATTGCATAGGATAGGTGTTGAAGGCGACGGCGGCGTCGGGTACTAGAGAGGAGTTAGTCGGTGACGTAAAGGGAAAAACGAGAACGAGAGACGTTAATGCAAACTGCCAGCTTTACGGCTTTTCATACACATATATACATATGTAATATCTTACCAAAAAATATACATATATAATATAATAAATAAATTAGAATGATGGTGTATACCTTTACAACTAGATTTGTTATGCAGAAACCGATTTTTGAGTTAGAATCCTAGACGTCTTACATCTCCGGTAAACGAAAACATTGTCATTTCTCGGTGATTGTGAAAAGTTAGAAACAGATTACCATATGCTATTGGAAGAGGTAGGCAAAGTAGTAAATAGACACAAAACCTGCTAAAGAAGAACACACACCTGCATGGAGTCACTTATACCAATGTAGGTTTAACACGTGTATACTCCCCATTGTGTTATGAAATCTCATGTAAGTAAATATTGATTTTATTTATTATTGATTTTATATGTTAAATTTTTAATATTAATCGTAAGTCGACGAACTTCACCCACAATCAAGTCAGATGAACATCAAGAGGAGTGGAAAGATATTTCCATAGACAAATCACACATAAGGCGGAGGTTGGCGACACCAGAGCAGGCGGAGAGGTGATGGTGAATCGCCACATTATGTGTACGTTGGCATGTGAGTGCATGTCAGCGCCGCCGTTTGCAAGTGCTGGAGTTACGTCGCACCCCACACACATGCATCTCAAGATGCACAAGCAACAATTCGGACCCATACATGCATATGTCAAGTCGAATCAAGAGTCTAGGTCACACCATAATGTTCCGACTTTCAAGCCATAGAGTCGAACAGGTCTTAAGTCGCATATCATTCCTCGGTCGGATGTTACCTAGGTCGCACCAAGTCATGACATACTTTCAGTCGGATCAAACACATCCCCATGGGTCGGATCAAACTCCACACACATCCAAGTCGGACGAACATCAAGTCGCACGGGTACTATGTCGGGCTTGCCTTCAAGTCGTACGACATACCTACCTTCCTCCTATTACTAGTCCAGTCCTGAAATTCTTCCTAGTAACGAGAGAAAACGGTGCCATGTAGGAATCGAGTTCTACAATTCAAGTTGTAATCATCAAAAAGGTAAAAAGTTATATATTTTGGAGTTCTTTCGACATCTAATAAGCATAATCAGAAAAAGAAAAAAATGATTTGTACAGTTATACTATTTCATTATTGTCATGATTGTTTACTAGCATATGTCATGATCTATCAAAGGGAAAATATATAACAATTTGGAAATATATTACAACTTCTAAAACTTATTATAGTCATATGAGGTACGAATCAAATGCGGTATACATTGTTTATTACTATCAAGGTTTCATACGTTGTTTTTGGATTCACACCTATTTTCTTTAGATTACTAAAATCTAACAGTCATTACAAGTTTCACAGTAGTAAAATATTGTCAAGACCAAAGTAATTTTTGTTGTTGAAAAAAGGTTTGAACGTCTATCAGAAAGTCAGCATCAATCTCTACATAAGCAAACCTAAATCATGGGGGCCTTCAACATGAGGACTCACCCGTTCAAACGCTATTGATCTGTGGTCTCGAGAGTCCGTTAGGTCGGGCCGTCCGGACTAATGACATATTTGTTGTATGCTTATTAGATGAAATAGTATAACTGTATAATTTTTTTTCTTTTTCTGATTATGATTATTAGATGTTGGAAGAACTCCGAAACTTATAACTATTTACCTTTTTTGATGATTGCAACTAGAATTGTAGGACTCGATTCGTACATGAAACCTAATTTTCTCGTTACAAGGGAAAATTTTGGGATTGGACGAGTAATAGGAGGAAGGTTGGTATATCGTATGATTTGAAGGTAAGTCGACATAGTACCCCGTACAACTTGATGTTTGTCCGACTTGGCTGTGGGTGAACTTTGATCCGACCCATGGGGATGTTTTTGATCCGACTTAAAGTATGTCATGACTTGATGCGACCTATGAAACATCCAACCTAGGAATGGTATTCGACTTAGGACCTATTCGATTCTACGTCTTGAAAGTCGGAACATTATGGTGTGACCTAGACTCCTGATTCGACTTGACATATGCATGTATGGGTCCGATTTGTTGCTTGTGCGACTTGAGAAGCGTGTGTGTGGGGTGCGACGTAACTCCAGCACTTACAAACGCCGGTGCTGACATGTCAACGCAGAACGCCAACGTACGCATAATGTGGCGATTCACCATCACCTCTCCGCCTGCTGTGGTGTCGCAGCCTCCGCCTTATGTGTGATTTGTCTTTGGAAATATCTTTCCACTTCTCTTGCTCGCTATGACGGCTTGAAGTTCAATGTCTGAATCAGAGTTTTCTCTTCCTTGGATATAGCGATGAGAACTTAGATCTCTCTGCACCTAGTTACTTGCTTATTATCAATCACGATGACCGATAAATCTTCTACGCCTTTGACAGTGCCAAATCTCCGTTAAGTGATCCCTACATTGCCTGATTGTGTGTCCAAATGAGCGTTTACTGGCTAGGCGGCAATAGAAGATCGAAAGCGTCGGAGACTTGACGATATTCAGAACGTAATTCTTACCTAGGATAGTTGTTAAAGGCGACGGCGGCGTCGGATACTGGAGATGAGTTAACCGGCGACGGAAACGGAAAACGAGAACGAGAGACATTTATGCAAACTGCCAGCCTTACGACTTTTCATACTCATATATACATATATAATATTCTTACCAAAAAAATATACATACATAATATAATAAATGAAGTAGGAAGATGGAGTATATCTTTACAACTGGAATTGTATAGAAACTGAGTTTTAAGTTGGAATCCAAGACGTCTTACAGCTCCCGTAAACAAAATATTGCCAATTCTTGGTGATTGTGAAAAGTTAGAAACAGATTACCACGTGTTATTGGAAGAGGTGGGCAAAGTAGTAAGTAGACCTAAAAACTGCAAAAAAGCACACGCACCTACATTGAGTCACTTGTACCAATGTAGGTTTTGACAAATGTATACTCCCCATTATGTAACGGAATCTCATGTAAGTACATATTTAATATTATTATTTTTATTTTTTATGTGAAATCTTTAATATTATTTGTAAGTAAAGATTTTTTTGTATAAAAGAAATAATAAATAGTGTAAATTTAATTTCTAAATATAATAATTGTAGCTTATGTTTCATTATTAACCTTTCATATTTGCAAAAAATCCACATTAATCACTTTTTCATTGTTTTTCAAACTTTCTATACGTCATCTTTAGATGTCGTCATCTGCCCCCGACCTGATGCGCAGGCACAATCGTCTACTATCACACCACAAGGTTAATACATAACACTTATCACAATCAAATACGTACAATGCATATAACAACATACCACTTCACACGTTGCGGGAAATAACAATAAGTTACGGTAACTCACTTGATTGAAGACACAACAGATTCAATAATAAATCTCGAGTGCTAGCATAACGAATCCTCGCAGCAAAACCTACAACACGTCCTGTCGAGTTAATATTCATAACAAATTCTTTGGTCGTGTGACACACACACACTCTAAGTCCAAAGTAAGACCCAACTCGCTTGTACACCCCTCTTGGGTCTGAACTAGTCTAAGTCGGACCACCTAGGGTTGGCCTTAACTTCCATAAGTCGGAACACGCTTCACACCCTCTAACTCGGACATAATAATAAGTGGGACCTAGCTTAGGTCGCACCAAAGCAAGTCAGACCATGATTTAATGCATAAAACAAGTCGCACCTCAATACTAAGTCAGATTGAGTGGTAAGTTGCACCATTTCTCAAAGTCATACAACCTCTTGGTAGGACTAATGCACAAACACTGTTGGGGAGATAACAATATCAAACCTAAATCAAACATATCTATTAATTAAAATAGGATTTGATGTTAACAAAACCACATATTCAGTTTTGGACTTAGATAAATGAAAAACATGTGTTGTTTTTTATATTAAACTTAAAGAATTTCTAAGTAAGAAATGTCAGCTGACAAATCATAGGTGTCAGCTGAACACTGAGTATCAGCCAAAGGACCAGCTTCAGAAAGATCAGCTAAAAAGAAAAGACAAGTCAAGAAGCATCAGCTATACATCTATAAAAGCATCAGCTGATGGCACAAACCATCAGCTGAGGGTTCCTCAAAGATCAGCTGAGCAGTCAAGGATCAGCTGACACTATCTCATTGGTCAGCTGATGCCTCCCACATGTAAGATAAGGTATTCTACAGTTTTTCATTCTTGTCTCAATAAGCTGATTATACTCAAATGATTAGCTGAGCCCTTGGGATCAGCTGAGAGTTCGTTTTGATTAGTTTATTAGCTGTACCCTAATTATATTGATTAGCTGATCAGTTTGATCAGCTGAGCAGATCTAATTAGCTTAGTCTTTTACAATTGTCCTTAGCTGAGCAAAATTATGTTAGCTGTTCAGTGTCTGTTAGCTGAGTCTTTAATCAGCTAATAGTTTTTCTGTGTAATATTTTCTTAAGTCAAAGGCAGAACATATGTTGTTCTATTATGCCATAGATCTCTCATTGTAAAAAGTACATAGCACTTTTTGGATCTGCAAAGAAACAAAAAGGATAGATATTTATCCTCTAGAAAAGGAGAAAGATACTTTAGAAGAGAAGATCCCGAAGATATGCTTCAACAACTAAGTATGGCTGACAACTCTATACTTGGTTAAGTCAAGTCTTCAAAAAGCATGGTGTTGATTAAAGTACAAGCATGGAAAGAGAAGTTTACTCTCCAAAGACATAAAGGTAGTAATTTAATAATATAATAATAGATAGTGGGTAAACACCTTACCATCTTGCTGAAAAGTATGTTTACTTTACACACTTTGCGTATAAAGTTAAATTACTTTTCACCCACTAACTTTATCTATTATAATATTATTAAACAAAGTACCTTTGTCTCCTTCTCCTCTTCATCAACCCAGACACCCTTGCTTATATATACTCATGCATGGAAACATGCTAAGTATGAGATAGATAGTTGAATACTGAAATCTCATCTGTTGAGAATTAGAAGAGTTAGCATTTTACTTTCAGTACAACAAACTTGTTCATGTGTTGAACATCTTAGACATAAGTTGTTTAAGATTAGCTCAGTCTATGTGCTAGACAAATTTAGTTGCCACCTTTTATTGAACTTAGATTTTCCGCATCTAGTTCATGTAATTCTTGATTCACATCTATAAGAATTATATAAAAGTAAACAGTGTGTCTCTTAAATTTTAATTTGCTAAAGTTTGTATTCAACCCCCCCTTCTACAAACATTTGTTGTTGTAGTATCCATTCGGGAACAACAACTGGTATCAGAGCAGGCTAGATAACTCATATCTAAGATCTGTTTTGCTTACTCTTCAACTGCTTCTACCCCACACTACAAAATGGCCACTCCTGTTGCTGCTTCTAACGGTTCTTCCAACAATGGCTCACTCACAAGGTGTCCAACGTTTGATGGAGAAAACTTTTCTCTCTGGAAGAGTAGAGTTCTTCTCTATATGTCAAGCCTAGATGATGTGATGCTCAAGACTGTTACTGAAGGTCCTTATGTTTCTTCCTCAACAAGTCAAGTGGCTGAAGCAACTGACGAAGTTCCTGCTGTTGAAAGACTGATCATAAAGCCTATAAATCAGTGGTCTGATGAAGACAAAAGGCTTGTTAATCTTGATGTTAAAGCAAGAACAGCCTTAGTCTCTGCATTACCAAATGATGTCTATCATCAAGTTCTTAACTGCAAATCTGCAAAGGAAATGCTAGAGACTTTGACTGTTGCTTATGAAGGCACTGAAGAAGTGCAGGAGAATAAGAAACTCCTTCTGGTAAGAGAATATGAGTTCTTCTTTGCTCATAAAGGTGAAAGTCTTACTCAGACCTACACCAGGTTCAACTACCTTATTAATGACTTAAGAAGGGCAGAGGTTCCCAAGAGCAATAAGGAACTTGTAAACAAGTTTCTAGACTCTCTCCTAGAATCTTGGGATCATTTTATCACTATGCTTAAACATGGTGAGAAAATCAAGGGGGTCTTACACTGGTTGGTTTATATGAAAACCTTATGAATCATGAACAATCAGTGAAACAAAGAAAACTCTCTACCAAGGATATGAAGGAGGCTGCAAAAGCTCCATCTATTGCCCTTATGTCTAAGGATACAAGATCTAGGAGTTTTGCTGCAGTAGTGGATGAGTCCAGTGATGAGGAAGAAGAGGAGGTGTCTTCTGATGAAGAGCAAGTGGCTGATGGGGATGAAGTTCTGGAGAACATGGATAGCATTGAAGCCGCTCTTGAGCAGGCTGCCATGTTGGTTAAAAGGTTCAAACCTTTCTTGAAAAGAAAGGGTGTCAAGAGATTTGAGAAGAAACCCTTCAAATAAGAAAGAGCCATGTCAAAACCAAAGGCTTCTGAAGGTTGTTTCTCTTGTGGCAAGACTAGTCACTACGCCAGTGAGTGTAAGTCCATAGGAAACACAGGCTTCAAGGGTTCCTCAAGCTCAGACAGCAAAATTGACTATGAAGCCAAGTATAAGAAGCTTCTGGCTGCAGTCCTTGACAAGAAAAAGAAGAAAGCTCAGAATAGAGTGTTGGTGGCTGAAGAAGAAGATTGGGCTAAGGAACATCTCTCAAGTGATGAAGATGAGGTCCTCGCAGCTCAGCTCAGTTTAATGGCCAACACAGCAAGTACAAGTTCCTTTGATGAGGACATGAAGAAAGCTGCTAAAGCTTGTACTTCTCCTGACTGGGATCCTTCTTCTATGTATCAGGTTGGAAAATCTATTAACTATAAAGATAATAAAAAGAACACTATGTTTGATTATCTGTGTGTTGAGTTTCAATCAAATATTCAAAGAGAAAAGAAGCTAAAATCAGAAATAGAATTACTAAAAGAGAGATTAAGTCTTAAAGATGAGAAATTGAAACTAATGACAAAAATGGAAGATGATTTAGCTAATCAAAAGATACTTAATCAGATCTTGGTAAAAGAAAACAATGAAGCAACCACAAAGTTTAATGACCTTCAAAAAGTAGTTAAATCTTGGTGTGTTTCTGCTGCTAAGACCACTCAGTGTGTCAATGAGCAGATTCCAAAACAAGTTCAAGCTATTATTGGTGGAAATTACTTCCAAGCTGCTAATTGTGTTGATTTTAACAAGGACATAAATATCTTAGAAGAGGCTGATATTTTACCTCTTACTTTTCAAAAGATTGTAAAAGGAAAAAGTATTATCACTAACAGATTTGTCAAAATTAAAAGTACTCAGCTGAAAGACTCAACCACTTCAAAACTTGGTTCAAGTTCTATTGTCTTGACAGAAAGCAAAAGTACTGAAAATTTAATAGTAAAGGAAGTGAGTAAAGGTATGGAATCATTTGTTGATACCAAAGAGACATTATGTTGTCAAACCTTGAAAGCTGATACATTAAATATAAGTGCTCAGCTGACTGAAATTTCATTAGCTAATGATCCTCAATCAGCTGATCAGAGAACAGATGATAGTTGCTCAGCTGATACCCTGTCAACTGATCAAAAATCCTCTATAAACTGTTTAGCTGATCCAGTATCACTTCAAACTCTTTCAATAAAAGAAACCAAGAGAAAAGGACTAAATTTTCACATGAAGTCTAAGTCTGCCACATCTAAGGTTGATCAAAAAATCATTTTAACTAAGGGTCAACCTAAGGTGATTGTAAACAAAGACCTTATTAGTTTACAGAATCAGTTGCAACAGTTGAATGGTGAAATTTGTCAGCTGATGACCCATAGTCATCAGAAAACAGTTAAGACATCTCTTAGGCAATCACTGAAACATGTCAAAAGCTCCAAAAGTCAAAAATGTTATAAATGTGGGAGCAAAGGGCATAAGGCAAGTGATTGTTCTCTTGAAGGTAACTCAAGACAGCGGACTGATTTTGATAACACAGTTGTTCCTCTTATTCATAAACAACCTAATATGAAGTGGATAGCTAGGTGCAATCCACAGGGATCCACTTAACAATGGATGCCCAAGTGTCACTAACCTTCTTTCAATCTCAACTATGCAGGATCTGAACACATGGTATATTGACAGTGGATGTTCAAGGACCATGACAGGTTGTAAAGCTTTGCTTAGTAACTATAAGAAGGAAAAGGGTCCAAGAGTGACCTTTGGTGATAATAATTGTGGGCAAACTAAAGGCTACGGAGAACTTCATAATGGGAACTTAACCTTGTCCAAAGTATCATATGTTAAAGGGCTTAAGTACAATCTCATCAGCATACGTCAGTTATGTGATGGTGATCATAGAGTCCTCTTTACAAAGACAGATGGTTCCATTTTAGATCAAGAAGGTAAAACAATAATTTGTGCAAAGAGAACCAAGGATGTATATACTCTTGATATGTCCTCTGGTGATCAATCCAAGTTAACCTGTTTGTATACAAAATCTGTAACTGACACAAACTGGTTATGGCACAAAAGGCTTTCTCACTTAAACTTCAAAAATATAAACAAGCTGAGCAAGGGTGAACTAGTGTCAGGACTACTTTCACTGACTTATGTTAAGCCTAAACCTTGTTCTGCCTGTGAGAAGGGAAAGCAGCACAAGACTTCTTTTCCATCTAAGCAAGCCTTCTCCATTACTGAACCTTTCTACATGTTGCACATGGATCTATTTGGTCCTGTTGCTACTGCTAGTATTGGTGGAAGTAAGTATGCATTGGTGATGGTTGATGAATTCTCAAGATACACTTGGGTCATCTTCCGAAAAGCAAAGAGTGAGGCTGCTGAAGAAATAATAAGCTTCATTAAGAAGATGGAAGTGCTAAATGGAAATCTGACAAGGATGCTCAGAAGTGATCATGGAACTGAGTTTAGAAATCAAACTCTAGAAAGTTTATGTGATGATAAAGGCATATCTCAAAACTTCTATGCACTAAGGACTCCACAACAAAATGGTGTAGCTGAAAGAAGAAACAGAACATTAATAGAAGCTGCAAGAACCATGTTGTGTGAGAGTGGGTTAGGATTCAATTTTTGAGCTGAAGCTGTCAGTTGTGCATGTTTCACTCAGAACAGATCCCTAGTCATCAAGAGACACAACAAGACTCCTTATGAAGTGCACAAGGGAAGGAAGCCCAACATCAGTTTTCTGCATATCTTTGGGTGTCAGTGTTTCATTCTAAACCAGAGAAGGTGTTTTTGTTGGATATTATGTGATCTCCAAAGCTTACAGAATCTACAACCTCAGAACAAAGGTCATAGAAGAATCAATCAATGTAAGTTTTAATGAAAATGACTTTGTTGCTTCCTGTTCTACTAATCCATCTACAGGTGAGGAATTTAATGATCTGCTACATACTAAAGACAACATTCCAGTATCAGCTGATCCACTCCCATCAGCTGATGTAGAGGATTTAGATGAAACTGCTCCAAATATACATCAAACCAATGCACATCCTATCTTAAACCAACCCACACTTTTACTGAATGATGAGAATCATGATTCAACATCAATGGACTCTAATTCCATATCAAATATTCCCTCATCAGTAGAAGTTCCAACAGATAACATTCCTGAAATTCTGTCAGCTGATCAACCAGAAGTCTCATCAGCTGATCCAAACCAAAGAATTTTAACTCCAACAATCCAAAATAATCCAAACTCTCCCGGAATCCAAAATGCCTATAAGGACCACAAGGATCATCCTAAATATCAGGTCATAGGTAACATAGAAGCACCTGTACTAACAAGATCAAAAGCTTGTAATTTCTGTTTATACACATGTTTTGTTTCTATGATTGAACCAAAGAAGGTGGATGAAGCTCTAAATGATCCTCACTGGATTAATGCCATGCAAGATGAATTGGCAGAATTCACAAGAAACAATGTATGGACTTTGGTGCCAAGACCAAAGGAAAAATCCAGCATTGGTACTAAGTGGGTGTTCAGAAATAAAATGGATGAACAAGGGTTGATCATCAGAAATAAAGCAAGGTTGGTTGCACAGGGGTATTGCCAAGAAGAAGGTATTGATTATGATAAAACCTTTGCCCCTGTTGCAAGACTTGAAGCTATAAAACTATTTCTAGCCTATGCCGCTTTCAAAGATTTCAAAGTGTTTCAAATGGATGTTAAGAGTGCTTTCCTCAATGGAGAATTGAAGGAAGAGGTATATGTCAAACAACCTCCAGGTTTTGAGGATGCAAGCAAGCCAGACCATGTATACTTCTTAAACAAAGCTTTGTATGGTCTAAAGCAAGCTCCAAGAGACTGATATGATACCCTCTCTTCTTTTCTAACCACCAAAGGCTTTATAAGAGGAAGCATAGATAGCACTTTGTTTATAAGGAAATTCAAGGGTGATGTAATACTTGTACATATATATGTAGATGATATAATATTTGGGTCTACAAATTTGGATATTTGTAAAAAGTTTTCTAAACTCATGTCTGATAACTATCAGATGAGCATGATGGGTGAACTAAACTATTTTCTTGGACTTCAAATCAGACAAGAGGTTGATGGAATTTTCATTCATCAAACAAAGTATATAAATGACTTACTTAAGAAATTTGAATTTGAAAATTGTTCTTCAATGAAAATACCCATGTCCACTACCTTAAAGCTTGGAAAGGACACTGATGGTAAATCAGTGAAAATTACAGCTTATAGAGGCAAGATAGGGTCACTTTTATACCTCACTGCTAGTAGACCCGATATAATGTTTTCAACATGTCTCTGTGCTAGATACCAAGCAGATCCCAAAGAATCTCACTTAGCTGCTGTTAAAAGGATTTTTAGGTATCTCAAAGGAACTCCTAATCTAGGTCTTTGGTACCCCAAAGACTCTGATTTTGAGTTAGTTGTATACACTGGTTCTGATTTTGCAGGTTACACACTAGACAGAAAGAGTACATTGCTGCTTTCAACTTCAACAGAATTCTGTTTCAATTTCAACAGCTGAGGCAGAATACATTGCTGCTGGAAGTTGTTGTGCTCAACTATTATGGCTGCAAAATCAACTACTTGATTATGACATACAGTTTGAAAACTCACCAATCCTGTGTGACAACACTAGTGCCATCTCTATTTCTAGCAATCCTGTTTTGCATTATAAGACCAAGCATATTGAAATCAGACATCATTTTCTTAGAGATAATGTGCAGAAAAAGAATGTTTCAATGCACTATATAAATACTGATGTTCAATTAGCTGATCTTTTTAAAAAACCATTGGATGAGTCTCGGTTCAACTTCCTAATATCCAAACTTGGCATGTTAAATTTGTAACATATTCCTTTCTTAGGTAGTTAATTTAATGTGAGAAAATAATTTCATTTGTGTGTGAAATGAAGTACTTATCTAAGCTTCTTCATATCTTATTAATGGTGAATCAGCTAATGATATTTTGTCAGCTGACAACCATCAGCTGATACTATACCTCAGCTGATCAACCATTAGCTAAGACTTATACGCTCAGCTAATTGCATTCATTAGCTGACACTTATTTTGGCTCAACAAGGATCAGCTGACACTTTCTTCAGTCAGCTGATGATTCTCAGAGTTAAAATTCTTGTGTCCCCACACTTATGGTATTAATTTATCATTTGTTTTTAATGTGTTAACTAAGTAGTATTTATTTCTTGTTAAATGTCCGTTAGTTGTCCGTGTATTTATTAGCTTATCTGTTTATTACCCTTTTTGCAGATGTGACCGTTACTTTTTCAAAAAGATATTTCTGTGACAGTTTAGGTTTCCAAAGAAGATATAAAGGTGTTTTTGAGCGGTTCTTCATTTCTTGTGCATTCAAAATTCACAAACACTCGTCTTCACTCTGTAATCATGGTGTCCTTCAAACTTGTTTCTACTCCAAATGCTGTTGCTAGTGAGAACATGACTGAGAACTCAGAAATCACCATTCATCCAAACAACTTTCTAATCAACATTGACATTCCCTCGCACAAGGCAAACCAGGGATACGAACCTATGGTAGCATTCATAACTGCTCATCCCCTATTTCCATGTCTCTCTGCTCATCCTTTCTTTATCTTTCCAAACATTGTTGGTAAGATGTGGTACACTGCAAGGTACCATACTGATCAAGATCTAATCACCTGCACTTGTCTCAATGGCACCATCAACATCAACATTACTGTCAACACTCTTCGACAAGCCATCTCTCTGCCTAACTTGGCCCCATATCAACCGTTTGCTCAAATGGACCAAGTTTTGGAAGTTTTACCCCTGATTTGCTACAATAAAGCTGTTACCCATGGTCAGTATAAGTTGTCTGTGCTGGGACACCCATGGAAGTATTTGGCCAGTGTAATCACTCGGTGCTTCGGTCATAAATCTGGAAGTTTTGATCAAATGAAAAAAACAGAACTAATGATTCTCCATGCCTTAGTCATAGGGAGGAATATTGACTTTGCTCAAGTCATATTCTAAGAGATGGTGGATAAAATCACTCTTGGCACAGCAAAGAAATCAACAAGGACTATTGTTCCCTACATCAGGTACTTAAGTTTGCTTGTACTTCATCATCTACAATGGGAATAATATACTGGGATAGCTGCTATTTTGGATGCAATGACCATGCCTCAAATGGGTCAAAAGATATTCCATTTAATAAGGGAAGAGCAAGGTCCTGCCATTACTACACAAATGCAAGAACTGATTGATATTGCAGCTGATAAGAAGATGTATTTGTTGAAGAAGAAGGTGTTGTTCAATCTGTAAATGAAGAAATGGCTGATGATTCTAAGTCTCCTGATATAATCACCGAGCATTCTGAAGAGTCTGTGACTCATGATCAAGATGAAGCCATAGGTGAAGAAGAAAGGAGGAATGAAGAGTTGATAGGTACTGATCAAGAGATGATGTTAAGGGCAGACGTGTTTGCTGCACCAGCACAGGATGAGCCTGTTAATCCTGATGATGAGGATGTTGATGCAGATGATAGTGGTGCTGACAGTGGTGGAGGTGATAATGATAAAGCAGATGATGACTTTCATGGTGGTGATGCTGGGTTTGTTCATCTTGAAAATATTCAAGATACCACCACCTCATCTTCTCAAATAGGGATGCCAATTACTGAATTCCCTGTCAGTTCTAGTTCTAGCACACCACAGAATCAACAAAGTGGAGATGCTGCTGATGGTGATGATGCTGAGGATGACACAATTTCTGACAATCTCATTCAACTGATTGAGATCAGCAAAACTCAGCATATCTCAGGTATAATTACTACCACCCTTGAGGACACTTATTTGGTTAGCCCCACCAATGAGAACCCACCTTCTCCTCTAGTTGTAACAACCCCGCAACAGCCAAGCTCTAGTGTACTCCCAACAGTCACTAGTTCTACTCCCTCCTACACCCATACTGAATTAAGGTCACAAGAGCTTGTGCACTTTTCACAAGTCTCTGAGGTAGTGTTATCCACACCTCTGACCTCAACTCCACTAGTTCCCTCTTATGTTGAGGGGGAGCAAATGGAAGTTGACTTTACCCAACTGCCAGTGGATGTGCCCTCACAACAGGTCACATCTGTAAATATAAGACTCCTGCAATCTGGATCACCCTCCCAACAGGGTGATGCCATTGAAAGACAGACCTCCTCCCAAGGACACACTGTGTCTACACCTACATTGAGTCTATCCATACCCTTGGTAAGTTCACAACAACTTACTATTGTAATAAGGGATACCCCACTGAGTGCAAGCCTCACTCATACTCACATGCTTGCACCTGTATTTGATTCACTTCTTACACATGCTACTGCACTGCCTGTCAATACTAGTGGTATAGACCAACCATTAGCACAGGGCACACAATCTGCTCCCAGTGATCTTAGGCCTACATACCAAGGTCTAAGTGAGGGACCTCAATCTATTCCTGTTCTAAGCACAATCTCTCAATCAACTCCAATTCAAACTATTCCTTCTACCTCATCTGAACCTTCACCTCAAATACTCTAAAACCTACTGTCCATCTCTCAAAAGATGGATAGTCTTCAAGCCTCCTTAACCTCTTTCCAAACCCAAACAGAAACTCAAATCTCTCATCTAACCCAAGAGATTGAGTCACTTAAAGCTACTCACTCTCAACCCCAACCCACCCCACCCCCAGTTGATCTATCACCAATTCTTCATAAATTGGATCAACTCTTATCCCAAACTTCTCACCCTACTCCAACCCCTTCACCTCCCATTTCAAACCAGACCATCTCTTCTTTAAACCAAACCATTTCTAATCTTCTTTCCCAACTCCAAACCTTAAGACCTTCCCCTCCTAACATTTCAGTAACCATTCCTGACTCTCTTCTTAGAGTCCCTTCACTTCTACAAACCATAGCTAATGAAGTAACTCACTTAAGCCTCTACTCCAAACAAAAGCACAGTGAAACCCTTAAAGAATTCACAAATATCACTGATGCTATCCTAAGGCTAAGACAACCTCCATCCTTCACCCAACCTCCTATCCCAACTGCCTCTCCTTCACCTTCAAGTATCCCTCCCTCTTCCTCCACCCCTTCTCCATCTCCTTATCCCTTTTTCACACCTTTTGCTCCTGCTAAGCCTGCCAAGCCTTCTGATAACTTTCCTTTCTCATTTTTTGATGACAAAAAGGGGGAGAAGTCAGACTCGGATTCTACTAGCTCAAGCTCATCACCAGATCCTATTCAAGCAGTAGAAGCTGATAAGGCAGCAGTAGATCAAGCGGACCTCAATGAAGCAGATATTCTAAATCAATCAACTGCTAAGAGGGAAAATCCATTTGAGGAGGAGCAACCTGCTCAAGATGAGCAGAGGCCAAAAAAAAGACTTAAACAAATTGCCAGAAGGAAGAGTGCCAAAAAGCCTAGACAAGATGAATCTTGTGATCCAATCAAAGTGCCATCAGAAGATTCTGATGATGATAATGATGAAGATAGGGTGCCTCTGTCCTCTCTGCTCAACTTGAAGAAGCAGAGCCTCTCTACTCAAGCTCCAACTGTCCAAACTTCCTCTCCAGTTCAATCAAGTCAACCAACTCCCAGCAGTACATCAAGGAGAAAAGGAAAGAAAATAATGTCTGCCGAAGAGATTGAAGAAGAAGAAAGAAGAGAGGAAGAGCTAATCAAGAAGATGAGAATCTTAGGAAATTAAGTGAGCTGGATGCTGCACTTGGCACCTCAGTTGAAGAGGTTCTCAAAACCAAAGAAAGACACCAGGACTTCACAACTCCTGAAGACCTTGCTGCCATTATAGGTGCTACTGATGATGAGTTGAGAGAATTACAAGAAGAAGAATTAATCATGTTGTCTTCTCAATCTCATCCAACACAAGTTGCTCCACAGCAAGATGATCCTACTGCCAAGAAAGTTCCTAAAAGAGGAAGAACTCACAGAGAAGCCATTCAAGCATTGCATGAGTTCAACTTTGGGGTTACAACTCAGCAATCAGAAAGGGAGATCAAAGAGCTCTTAGAAAATAAGAAGAACTCGGTAGATAGGAAGTATCCAAATCTCATCTCAAGAGTCACTCCATATAAGGGTACAGATGAAGGTCCATATCTCAAAATAGTAAGAAAAGATGAAAGACAAACACATGAGAATGCCTACCTTCATCACTGCAAACTGTTCTCCTTCGTTGAGATGATTGAGACTTTGTACCACCTCCTTATATCCAAAAGTGAAATTGTTACAAGGTTCATAAGCAAATTTGAATACTGGATCAGAATGTCTGTCTACCACAGGATATGCACTCATGATCAATTCATGGAACACATTGATGTGATTGAGGATGCCTTCAAGAAATCCTCCAAAGCTTTTGTACCCGCTGAACAGATCATACTTAATCCTGATCATCCTTACCTGTCTGCATATGAAAGTCTAAACACTACTCTGCCCTCCAACATCTAACCAGAAATGTTTAAGTACATAACTAAACCTGAGAGAGGGATGTTCTTCAAGAACAGAGCTGGTATTTGGAAATTCCTAAGAGAATCTGACTTAGGAAAAGCCCCTAGAGAACTGATATTTCAAGCTGCAACTTCAACAAGGGGACAGACAGGAAGTGAACACTTTGAAAGTCTGATTCAAGCAAGAGCTGAAGAATTATTAGCTGCAAATCCTCTGGACAGACTTCTGGATGTTAAAGAAGAACATTGGTGGGAAGACAACTGAAACTTCATAACTAGATTAGATGTAATTTCAACTTCTTAGAATAGTTCAACTTCTGTAATTTAGCTTAATGTTCAGTATTAGCTAAATTGTACAAACTCTGATGTAAATACTTTGTTCTGTAATCAAGCTTGAAACTTTGATCATGGACTACTTGACTAAAATGCTAGTATAGATGACTCTTAGTAGATAGCTCACATAGTGTAAATAAAGAAAATATAAAAAACCCTAAAAACAGAAAAAGGATAGAAAAGATACCACAAAAACAGAAAAATGGTACTTCATAAATGAAAAGATTCCCAAAAACAGAATATCAGGGAACATATATTAAAGAGTTACCAAAAACAGATAGCTAGGTAACCAAATTGCACTTAAAAGTTTTATTTTTACAAATCCGAGTCAAACTGGTTCTTCTTAAGCAAGATAAGGTTTTGTCATCATCAAATACGGGGAGATTGTTGGGGAGATAGCAATATCAAACCTAAATAAAACCTATCTATTAATTAAAATAGGATTTGATGTTAACAAAACCACATATTCAGTTTTGGACTTAGATAAATGAAAAACATGTGTTGTTTTTCATATTAGACTTAAAGAATTTCTAAGTAAGAAATGTCAGCTGACGATTCATAAGTGTTAGCTGAACACTGAGTATCAGCCAAAGGACCAACTTCAGAAAGATCAGCTAAAAAGAAAAGACAAGTCAAGAAGCATCAGCTGTACATCTATAAAGCATCAGCTGATGGCACAAACCATTAGCTGAGGGTTCCTCAAAGATCAGCTGAGCAGTCAAGGATCATCTGACAGTATCTCATTGGTCAGCTGATGCCTCCCACATGTGAGATAAGGTATTCTACACTTATTCATTCTTGTCTCAATAAGCTGATTATACTCAAATGATTAGCTGAGCCCTTGGGATCAGCTGAGAGTTCGTTTTGATTAGTTTATTAGCTGTACCCTAATTATATTGATTAACTGATCAGGATCAGCTGAGCAGATCTAATTATCTGAGTCTTTTACAATTGTCCTTGGCTGAGCAAAATTATGTTAGTTGTTCAGTGTCTGTTAGCTGAGTCTTTAATCAGCTAATAGTTTTCTTGTGTAATATTTTTTTAAGTCAAAGGCAGAACATGTGTTGTTCTATTATGCCTTAGATCTCTCATTGTAAAAAGTACATAGCACTTTTTTGGATCTGCAAAGAAACAAAAAGGATAGATCTTTATCTTCTGGAAAAGGAGAGAGATACTTTAGAAGAGAAGATCTCGAAGATATGCTTCAACAACTAAGTATGGCTGGCAACTCTATACTTGGTTAAGTCAAGTCTTCAAAAAGCATGGTGTTGATTAAAGTACAAGCATGGAAAGAGAAGTTTACTCTCCCAAGACATAAAGGTAGTAATTTAATAATATAATAATAGATAGTGGGTAAACACCTTACCATCTTGCTGAAAAGTATGTTTACTTTACACACTTTGCGTATAAAGTTAACTTAATTTTCACTCACTAACTTTATCTATTATAATATTATTAAACAAAGTACATTTGTCTCCTTCTCCTCTTCATCAACCCAGACACCCTTGCTTATATATACTCATGCATGGAAACATGCTAAGTATGCGATAGATAGTTGAATACTGAAATCTCATCTGTTGAGAATTAGAAGAGTTAGCATTTTACTTTAAGTATAACAAACTTGTTCATGTGTTGAACATCTTAGACATAAGCTGTTTAAGATTAGCTCAGTCTATGTGTTAGACAAATTTAGTTGCCACCTTTTATTGAACTTAGATTTTCCGCATCTAGTTAATGTAATTCTTGATTCATATCAATAAGAATTATATAAAAGTAAACCGTGTGTCTCTTAAATTTTAATTTGCTAAAGTTTGTATTCAACCCCACTTCTACAAACATTTGTTGTTGTAGTATCCATTCGAGACCAACTAACACATTAAGTCAGAACTGGAGTTAAGTGACACCCCACACACACATATCTTAAGTCCCATAAGCAACAGGCCGGGCCCATACATGCATATGTCAAGTCGGATCACGAGTCTAGGTCACACCATCATGTTCCAACTTTCAATTCGGACGGTATAGAGTTGAACAGATCCTAAGTTGCATGCCATTCCTAGTTCGGATGTAACCTAGGTCACACCAAGTCAGGCCATACTTTAAGTCAGATTAAACACAACCCCATAGGTCGGATCAAACTTCACTCACAGCCAAGTCAGACGAACATCAAGTCGCACGGGTACTATGTCGTACGTTCCTTCAAGTCGTACGGCATACCTACCTTTCTTCTATTACTCGTCCAGTCCCGAAATTTTCCCTAGTAACAAGAGAAAATGGTGCCATGTAGGAATCGAGTCCTACAATTCAAGTTGTAATAATCAAAAAGGTAAATAGTTATATATTTTGGAGTTCTTTCGGCATCTAATAAGCATATTTAGAAAAAGAAAAAATGATTTATACAGTTATACTATTTCATTATTGTCATGATTGTTTACTAGCATATGTCATGATATATCAAAGGGAAGATATATAACAATTTGGAAGTATATTACAACTTCTGAAACTAATTATAATCGTATGGAGTATGAATCAAGTGTGGTATACATGATTTATTACTATCAAGGTTTTATTACTATAAGTTTCACAGTAGTAAAATATTGTCAAGACCAAAGTAATTTTTGTTGTTGAAAAAAGGTTTGAACGTCTATTAGAGAGTCAGCAACAATCCCTACATAAGCAAACCTAAATCATCGAGGCCTTCAACATCAGGATTCACCCGGTCAAACGCTATTGTTCTGTAGACTCGAGAGTCCGTTACATCGGGCCGTCCGGACCAATGACGTCTTCGCTGTATGCTTATTAGATGAAATAGTATAACTGTATAAAACATTTTTTTTCTTTTTCTCATTATGTTTATTAGATGTTGAAAGAACTTTAAAACTTATAACTATTTACCTTTTTGATGATTTCAACTAGAATCGTAGGACTCGATTAGTACATGAAACCTGTTTCTCTCGTTACCACGGAAAATTTCGGGATTGGAAGAGTTATAGGAGGAAGGTTGGTATGTCATACGACTTGAAGGTAAGTTAACATAGGACCCGTACGACTTGATGTTCTTCCGACTTGGTTGTGGGTGAACTTTGATCCGACCTATGAGGATGTATTTGATCCGACTTAAGTACGACACGACTTGTGCGACTTAGGTAACATCTGACCTAGGAATGGCATGCGACTTAGGACCTATTCGACTCTATACCGTCCGACTTGAAAGCCGGAACATGATGGTGTGACCTAGACTCCTGATTCGACTTGACATATGCATGTATGGGTCCGACCTGTTGCTTGTGCAACTTGAGAGCGTGTGTGAGGTGCAACGTAACTCCAACACTTCCAAATGCCGGTGCTGACATGTCAACGTAAAACGCCAACGTACGCATAATGTGGCGATTCACCATCAACTCTCTGCTTGCTGTGACGTCGCCAACCTCCGCCGTATGTGTGATTCGTCTTTGGAAATATCTTTCCACTCCTCTTGCTTGCTACGACGGCTTGAAATTTAATGTCCGAATTAGAGTTTTCTCTACCTTGGCTATGGAGATAAGAACTTTGATCTCTGTGCGTCTGGTTACATGCTTATTATGAATCACGATGACCGATAAATCTTCTACGCCTTTGATGATATTCAGAATGTACTTCTTACCAAGGATAGTTGCTCAAGGCGACGGCTGCGTCGGATACGGGAGATGAGTTAGCCGGCGACGGAAAGGGAAAAACGAGAACGAGAGACGTTAATGCAAACTGCTAGCCTTACGGATTTTCATACACATGTATACATATATAATATGCTTTCCAAAAAAATACATATATAATATAATAAATCAAGTAGGAAGATGGTGTATATCTTTACAACTGGATTTCTGTAAAGACCGAGTTTTGAGTAGGAATCCAAGACATCTTACAGCTCCCGTAAAATAAATATTGCCATTTCTCGGTGATTGTGAAAAGTAGAAACAGATTACCACATGTTATTAGAAGAGGTGGGAAAAGTAGTAAGTAGACCCAAAAACTGTAACAAGACACACACACCTGGATGAAGTCACTTGTACCAATGTAGGTTTGACACGTGTATACTCCCCATTATGTAATGAAATCTCATGTAAGTACATATATTATTATTTATTTTATATGTGAAATCTTTAAAAATTATTTGTAAGTAAAGATTTTTTTGTATAAGAACAATAATAAATAGTGTAATTTTAATTTCTAAATATAATAACTGTAATTTATGTTTCATTATTAACCTTTCATGTTTGCAAGAAATCCACATTAATCACTTTTTCATTATTGTTCAAACTTTCTATACGTCACCTTTAGATATCGTCATCCGCCCCCGACTAGCCACGCAGGCACAATCGTCTATTATCACACCACAACGTTAATACATAACACTTATCACAATCAAATACGTACAATGCATATAGCAACATACCACTTAACACGTTGCGGGAAATAACAGTAAGTTAGGGTAACTCACCTGATTGAAGACACAACAGGTTCAATAATAAATCTCAAGTGCTAGCCTAACGAATCCTGCAGCAAAAACCTACAACACGTCCTGTTGAAGTAATATCCATAACAAATCCTTAAGTCGTGTGACACACATACACACACATTCTGAGTCTAAAGTCGGACCTCATCTCTCTTATACACCCCTCTTGGGTCGGAACTAGTCTAAGTTGGACTACGTAGGGTTGGCTTTAACTTCTAAGCTGGACACACACTAAGTTTGTCACCTAGGTCGGATCTTGCGCACACACACGCATGTTAAGTCATACCAACTTCCATATGTCGGAACACGCTTCACACCCTCTAAGTCGGACATCATAATAAGTTGGACCTATCTTAGGTCGCACCAAAGCAAGTCGAACGAAGGTTTATCGCATACGAGGGGTTGAAGTTCAAAGTCCGAATTAGAGTATTCTCTTCTTTGGCGATGGCGATGAGAACTTAGATATTCGCACGTCTAGTTACTTTCTCATTATCAGTCACGATGACCGATAAATATTCTACACCTTTGAGAGTGCCGGATCTCCGTTAAGTGATCCCGACATTGCCTGATTTTGTGTGCAAATGAGCGTTTACCGGCCAGGAATGGACAAAAGCATAATTGCTTGTCAGAACTAATTGTAGGCGGCAACAAAAGATCGAAATTGATGGAGATTGGACTATATTTAGAACGCAATTATTACCTAGGATAGGTGTTGAAGGCGACGGCGGCGTCGGGTACTACAGATGAGTTAGCCGGCAACGGAAACGGAAAAACGAGAACGAGAGACGTTTATGCAAACTGCCAGCCTTACGACTTTTCATACTAATATATACATATATAATATGCTTACCAAAAAAATATAAATATATAATATAATAAATCAAGTAGGAAGATGGTGTATACCTTTATAACTGGATTTATTATGCAGGAACCAAATTTTGAGTTGGAATCCAAGACGTCTTACAGCTCCGGTAAACGAAAACATTGCCATTTTTCTGTGATTGTGAAAAGTTAGAAACAGATTACCGTGTGTTATTAGAAGAGGTGGGAAAAGTATTAAATAGACACAAAACCTGCAAAAGAAGCACATGCACCTGCATGAAGTCACTTATACCAATGTAGGTCTGACACATGTATACTCCCCATTGTGTAACGAAATCTCCTGTAACTAAATATTTAATATTATTTGTTATTTATTTTATATGTTAAATCCTTAATATTATTTGTAATTAAGTAAAAGATTTTTTTGTATAAGGACAATAATAAATAGTGTAATTTAAATTTCTAAAAATAATAATTGTAACTCGTGTTTCATTATTAACCCTTCATGTTTGCAAGACATCCACGTTAATCATTTTTTCATTCCCGATCAATATGATTTTGGATCATGGAATAATCACCTTTCAAACTTTCTATACATAACCTTTAGATTCCGTCATCCGCCTCCGACCGGCCATGGAGGCACAATCGTCTACTAACACACCACAACGTTAACACATAATTCTTATCACAATCAAATACGTACAATGCATATAACGACAACATACCTCTTCACACGTTGCGGGAAATAACAGTAAGTTAGGGTAACTCACCTCATTCAAGACACAACGGATTCAATAATAAATCTCGAGTGCTAGCTTCGAATCCTGGCAGCAAAACCTTCAACACGTCTGGATGAGTTAATATCCATAATAAATCCTTAAGTCGTGTGACCCACACACACTCCGAGTCCAAAGTCGGACCCAACTCGCTTGTACACCCTTCTTGGGTCGGAACTAGTATAAGTCGGACCACCTAGGGTCAGCCTTAACTTCCAAGTCGTACATGCACAAGGTATGTCACCTTGCCCGGATCATGCGCACACACACTCATGCTAAGTCATACCAACTTCCATAAGTCAGAACACACTTCACACCCTCAAATTCGGACATCATAATTGTTAGATTATGTGCAGAGATAATTAACGGGCACATTGTTTCCAATGTTATAAGAGACTAAAGGGTCACACTGCTACACACCCAATACGGAACAGTTGGATTTCACCATAAATCTGTGTGGAAATAATTAATCAGTTAGATTAATTATTAAAGAGAAAAAGTAAATAATTAATCAGTAGTATTAATTATTGAAAAGAGAGAGATAAATAATTAATCAGTTCGTATTAATTATTGAAAAGGAAATAAATAATAAATAGTTATTTATTATTTAGAGAGAATCAAATATTAAGTTTTAATATTTAACGGACCAGTTAATTAATAGTTAATTAATTAACTAGAAATGTCTAGGGGTCAAAGTGAAGAGATTAAAAGTTTAATTAAAACAGTGGGCTTTTAATTAAACGGGCTTAGGTCCAATCTAATCCTTATATATATATATATATATATATATATATATATATATATATATATATATATATATATATATATATATATATATATATATATATATATATATATATATATATATATATATATATATGTCCTTAAGCCTTATGGATTAGATAACATAAGTTACAAGGGATTAACCTAGCCACCACACTCCTCTCTTCCCTCGATCTCGCACTCCCTCTCGTCGATATCTCTCTTTCAACCGAACTCTCTCTCTCTCTCTCGGTCTCTCTCTCATTCGTCGAACAAGGAAGAAACACAAGTGGTGTTTCTCGTTTTTGAGATCGACGCAAGCAGACCGCATACATTCTCGGTTTCGTAAACTGTTAAAGGGTTGGTGATCCAGGAGCAGTCTAGCAGCCAGTTCCAAGGAGGTGCAGCAGTGGTGGACTATCTTTAGCAATCCTAAAGGTTTCTGATCAGGTATAATCTTACAACCTACTCTATGGATTGTTTTGCAAGAAACTATGTTTGATCATTAGTTTTAAAGATCCTAACCCTTTTTGGGGTTTAGAGGGTTGTGTTCAATCCAGTTCCGCTTTTAGGATTGAACCAGTAAAATCAAACCCAGGTTTGACCAGTTTGAGTCATATGGTGGTTTGGTCAGGTCTAAAACCCTTCAGTGGTATCAGAGCCTCAGCTCTATGATCCATAGTTTCTAGTTTTTATCTGTTTTTAGATTAAGGTTTAATTCTTAATTCACTATTTGTTCTTGGAATTTTCGAAAATCAAGAAGGTAGCAAAACAGTTTGTTTTGTTATCAGGTTTATCCTATTAATCAGAAAATTCAAACAGTTAGTTTGAATGGTTAAAAGGATCATGATTTTGGATAAGAATAGTTTTAATCAAGAAAATTAAACAGTTTGTTTAATTAGTTAAACCTAGATAATCTAGTTAGTTGGTTTGTTTAATAGTTGATTGATCTTCTCCATCTGTTTTTATTCTCCTCAACTTTTCGAAAACCATAAGGGAATAAAAACAAGTTTTCTGTTTTTATCCAGTTCATAAAAGGTTTGTTTTTAACCAGTTAGGTTTAAACCAGGTTTGTGTTTAAACGGTTAAAAAGGGATAAATCTTTTATCTAAAACTTTATCTTAACCAGTATTTTGAACTTTTGTTTGAAAAAGGTTGAAATCAAGTTTTAGGATAATTAATTATTAATAAAAACAAGTTTCGTTAATATTAATAATTAATAGTTTTTGGTTTTTGAATTAAATCCAGTTTTTAATCAGTATATTAAAACAGTTAGTTTTAATAGGTTAAAAGGGATTTAGAATACTTTTATTAATCGGAAAACGGGAACCGAGATCGTCGCCATGTCGGGTAATGGCTGTTAGCGACGCTAAGGCCAGTTGGGCCTCGCGGCAGCCGTTAGCGGCGCTATGGGTCAGGATGGGCTTCGGCCCAAGTGTTTTCGACCCAAGACGCCACGACCCAATGTGTTCCGCGGTCCAAAGGGCTTCGGCCCAAGATGGGTCTCGGCCCAAAGCAATTCTCGGCCCAGGTAGGTTCTTGGCCCAATAGGGTTTACGGCCCAGGCGGTTTTGATCCAATGGGTTCTCGACCCAATAGGGTCTTGGCCCAGTGGGTCTCTCGGGTTGATGAGAGATATTGGCCCAAAATAGTTTTTCCGGATTAATATAAAAGGAATTATTAATTTTAAGTTTTAAAATTAGTAAGGTGTTATATAAACTAGTGTTATATATTTTAATTAGTTTAGTTAAAATATATATTTTAGACTTTTATTTATTATGACTAGTTTAGTCATTTTTAAATAAATTCTAAAAGGAATAAAGTTTATATATAATATTATGGAGAAACAAATAAGAAAATATTTAAATGACAAAAAAGTTGTCGGTTTTAAGTTTTTGGAAAACTAGTAATAAAACTCGACGTGAGTTTTTCATTCAAGTTTTGAATAAAATCAAGTTTTTAAGTTTTGTTGAAAAACTATTTTGGTCAAATAAATTAGAAGATCATAATTCTCATTTTTGGTTAATAGGTATTAATCAAAAAGGGTAAATGAGAATTTTTGAACAAATCAGGTTGTGTGATTAACAGCACAGTTTATTGTTTATATATTATAACTGCGTTGTTGACTTTTATATATATAGTGCTTATATATAATTGCGTGGTTGTGATACATATAGCTATAGTTTTGCCGACTTAGGACTCGTTTTTCTTATTCTTCTTTTATTTTGGTTTCGGGAAGGCCTGCGTGCCAATTACAATCCCTTTCTTACTTGTAATATTGTACTGGTTCGGGGAGATCTGCGTGCCACTTAGAACCCCATTCAATATTGTATTTGTAATAGATTTAATCCCTCAACCAAGATGGACTCGAAGAAGATGACTACGTAAATGGTGTTCTATACGCGAAGCATGGACACTTCGGGGAGGTGTCAAGGCTAGTGGGAGCAACATATCAAGAAAGGCGAATCCAAGTCACTTTGTCCTTTGGTTTGACCTTAGGATTAGTTGGCAAAACTATAGGGTTTTATATGCTTACTCTTATTATCTGCGTGGTTGTGTTTCTTTTATTTACTTCTTTTCATATAGATTTGCGACATTTATATCATGCTAAATAAAAAGAGATTTAATAACAGGCTGTTATTAAACAGTGAAAAACCACGCGCTTTATGACAAACTAGAATGCGACTACAGGTTGCTAGTCGTGTTAGTTAAATTTTTATAAATTTAAAGTTTTGTCAAGGTTATAAGTTTGGAACTTATAAAAACCGTTTTGTGCACCTAGTTTAGGTACACATTTAAATCGTATTTTTTAAAACAGTTAGTTTTAAAATGTTTTTTTTTTCAAAAACTGGAAAATTAAGTTTTTTAAACTTAATTATAAAACCCAAGAAAAATCTTAGATCAGTGTGCTACCCACCTAATGGTACACCCTTGCTGTTAAACGGTACTCGGGTGTCGGAAGTGCCCAAACCTTGGGCATCCGGGTTCAAACCATTGCGGGAAGGGGCATGAAAGATTCTGCGATAATCGGGAGTCCCGGACAGAATTCATGCTGTCTTAGGTGGTGCGATCTATTTTGGTGATAATCGAGATTCCCGGCCCAAAAAGCACTAGAGTAGAGTTAAACATACTAGACTGGGTCTAAGTGCTCTACGAGGTTCTAGGAGTCGTATCAGTTAGGTACGATTGATACAGGGTGTTACCTACCAGAAATAACATGACTTGGCGGGAAGTGCCCAAACCTTGCGTCAAGTATGTGAAATATGGGTCCTAGGTCTAATATATATTATTTATGGGTTTGATGATATATGATTAGAAAGTATATTTGCAATTACTAATTAAACCGGGTTTTAATTTGTAGATGGCAACCAACGTTACTAGTACCAATAATCTCTCTCTCAGCTCCATTCTTGAGAAGGACAAGCTTGTCGGTCCTAACTTTCTCACGTGGGAGAGAAATCTCCGGATCGTGCTTAGGCACGAGAGAAAGTGGTATGTCCTATAACAACCTCTAGGAAATCCTCCTGCCAGTAACGCTAGGGCAGACGTCAGGGAGGCTTTTCAGAAGCGCTCCAATGATGCCCTAGACGTCAGCTGCCTCATGCTCGCAACTATGAGTTCAGAGTTGCAGTCAAGCATGATGGAGACTCCTGCCTATGACATGATACACCAGCTGAGGGACATGTACCAGGAGCAAGCTCGCACAGAGCATTATGATGCCACCAGGGCATTTAACTCGTGCAAGATGGCTAAGGGGACCTCGGTTAGTAACCACGTCATGAAAATGAAAGGTTACATGGACCATCTAGAGCGACTTGGGCACCCAGTACCGTTACAGCTAGCAACGGATACGATACTCAACTCGTTGTCAGATGACTATAAGCCTTTTATAGTCAACTACAACATGAACAACATGGAGAAATCCGTGGCTGAGTTGCACTCAATGCTCAAGACTGCTGAGCAGAGTATCGGGACCAAGTCCAAGGACATCCTCATGGTGGGTCATGGCGGGCATAAGAAGAGGAAGGGGCGCAACGGAAAGGGAAAGAGCAAGGCCCAGCCCAGCCAGAGTGCACCCAGGGCTAATAACGACAACAAGGGCAAGAAGCCGAAGCCGAACAAAGCAAGAACCGAGAATCGGTGCTTTAAGTGCGGTGAGGTCGGGCACTGGAAAAAAGATTGCCCGAAGGGTCACGAGGCAGGTGGCAAGGCTAGCACCTCAGGTATCGTGTAAACTGCTTCTTTTGTCACTTTCCACTTGTAAAAGTTTTTACGAGTATTCTAATATCTTGCAATCGTTTATTGCAGGAGGGGATGGAAAGTGATGCAGCCCGGCATGGAGAAGATCCCGCGTGCAACCTACGGATATTATAATAATTTTATTTCCTAGTTTATTAAAATTTTAAGTTTATTTGAACAGTTTTTATCTTGATTGTTTATGGAAACCTTCAGATTAAGTTTTATGGAAATTTAATTACTTAGTTAATATCCGTGCACGTGTTCTTATTTTATGAATCAGGCTTAGTCCAGTTTTGACTAAAAGAGAACAAATAAGTCAAGTCTTGACTTGTTTGGTGATTCATTATGATCTTATGCTATGATTTGTTGTAATTATATAAATGTTGACTCCAATTTTCAAACGCTTAAATAAACAAGTGTTGTTTATAAAATTAGATAGTTTTTCTAATTTAATAAGTGTTTGAGTTATTTGTTATGAAAAGTGAATGTTCAAAGTCTTGAACTAAATGAAATTATAGTTATTATTTCTAAGTGTAAATAGTTTTTGATAAAACATTTAAGAAAGTATAAAAGTGATTATGGTAGTCACTATAATCAAGGAATTTTATACTAAATGTTTTAAAAGGGAAAAGAAATTTAGAATGCCTTCACAAGTGTTCTGCACTTATAGCAAGTTTAATGAAACCACTTTCTGTAACTAGAAAGATGGATATATAGAGATCCAAGTTCTTGGTTTCATAAAACAAATTTCTTACAAAAACTAAATTCTTTAAAACATGTGTTTGGAACACAAGTTTTAGGCATGATAGTCAAGTTTTGACTAAGCTTAAAAAGATATTTTTTAAAATAATGCACTTTTTCATAAAAGATAGTGGGAGCATCTGACAAATGTATTTATCAGAGTTAATAAAAGGTTGTTGTTAACCAGTGTGATAAATACAAGTTTGAACTTTTAGAGTATGTAATTATCGGATGATTTTAGAAGTTATCTAAAACAGTAAGTTCTTGAAAAAGAACTCATCCGAGGAATACATGATTTATTGAGAGGTACTCAATAAAGATATCATTGCAAGTTTTTGAGTCAAGTTATGACTTAAGTAGAAATTATATACGTTCTAAAATGTTCAATAAGTCAGCTTAATTGAATATTGTTGGATGGTTGACGTTAGAAATGATAAAGTAGGATGTTTTTTTAACATTCTTAATGGTGATATTAGATTAAGTGTTGACATACACAGGGAATCTAATCTCAAGGTTCTTACAAGTAGATGTAAGAAAGGTTTATCATTTCAAAAGGATAATAAAATCCAGTATATCTACAAATGTAATTAAAGTCTTAATTACAGGGAGGTTATTTTATAAAATCAGAAACTAAGGAGTTATTTTCCAGTTTTCTCCAAGTTTAAGGAATTTTATGAAATAAGTGAGTCTATAATGGTTCTTAGATTGCAAGAACGATTTCTAGCAAAACCAAGAAAGAGTACTTCAGGGTACTAGTCTTGAGTTTTAGGTTTATAATCATATTATTTATTTTTAATCTGTGATAAGTTACAATATAAAATAATAAGTAATTCAGATAAACACCGTGAATCGAATCAATGAAATGGTAGAAATTATGCACCTTTATTCCAGGGTGGAATATGGAAGGGTGTAGAAATTAGTTTCATTATTCTTCACAATTTTGTATGTTTTGGTTTATCCAGGAATAAACTAGGATTATTCAAAACATTATCCGTGACTACTTATCGTGGTGGGAACTATGATAAGGCTATAAGGTCATCGTAATTTTGGGGTAGATTCGAAAGTTTGTCGAATATAGCTGCAAAAGGTTTTTGCGGACCAAAATTGACGGATATTCGTTAGAGTTACGAATATTGGATTGACCCACTGTGAAAAATACTTCGTGGATTCATGTCAAAAGTATTTATCACATAGGTTATCCTTAAGCCTGAGGTATTTGGTTTGGGATACGGTAACTGTTGTCTTCTTAGCGCGTTCTAACGCCACGCCGTAACAGGGTGGTCATAAGGGGCGTGTCTAGATTCAGTGGGAGCCGTATTTCCAAATGCAAATATGCAAGATGGTAATTGCACCTTCATTTTAGAAGAGATATTTCCGGGCCCCTTGACTGATTATAGAAACTGGTAAGTTCACAGCCGTGCTCAAACGAACTGATCTGTTCTTTGTCGTTTATCACGCATTTTTGAAATCAAGTATGTCATGAACAAATTTTTGAGTCTCTGAGTTGACCTTCTCCATGCTCATGCTCGAAATTGAAATATCGCGCTGCAAGGGACAAACCTATATATATGCAAGTTTGTATATATAAAAACGTACCTATTCATAAATAGGGAGTTTATGATAGTTTAGTTTATAAACAGTTAGTTTATAACAGGTCACTTCTAAGCAGGTTGCTTATGAAATTTTTATCACAAGTTACTTTGGGGTATAAGAGTTCTTATAACCTGGTTACCCTAAGTGTCTGGCTAGGGACCTCCTTAGGCTAACAATGTGCAGTAACTGTTACTTATCTTGTACAAGTAGGAGTCTGTTAGATTATGTGCAGAGATAATTAACGGGCACATTGTATCCAATGTTATAAGAGACTAAAGGGTCACACTGCTACACACCCAATACGGAACAGTTGGATTTCACCATAAATCTGTGTGGAAATAATTAATCAGTTAGATTAATTATTAAAGAGAAAAAGTAAATAATTAATCAGTAGTATTAATTATTGAAAAGAGAGAAATAAATAATTAATCAGTTCGTATTAATTATTGGAAAGGAAATAAATAATAAATAGTTATTTATTATTTAGAGAGAATCAAATATTAAGTTTTAATATTTAACGGACCAGTTAATTAATAGTTAATTAATTAACTAGAAATGTCCAGGGGGTCAAAGTGAAGAGATTGAAAGTTTAATTAAAACAGTGGGCTTTTAATTAAACGGGCTTAGGTCCAATCTAATCCTTATATATATGCCCTTAAGCCTTAAGGATTAGATAACATAAGTTACAAGGGATTAACCTAGCCACCACACTCCTCTCTTCCCTCGATCTCGCACTCCCTCTCGTCGATATCTCTCTTTCAACCGAACTCTCTCTCTCTCGGTCTCTCTCTCATTCGTCGAACAAGGAAGAAACACAAGTGGTGTTTCTCGTTTTTGAGATCGACGCAAGCAGACACACGCATACATTCTCGGTTTCGTAAACTGTTAAAGGCTTGGTGATCCAGGAGCGGTCTAGCAGCCAGTTCCAAGGAGGTGCAATAGTGGTGGACTATCTTTAGCAATCCTAAAGGTTTCTGATCAGGTATAATCTTACAACCTACTATATGGATTGTTTTGCAAGAAACTATGTTTGATCATTAGTTTTAAAGATCCTAACCCTTTTTGGGGTTTAGAGGGTTGTGTTCAATCCAGTTCTGCTTTTAGGATTGAACCACTAAAATAAAACCCAGGTTTGACCAGTTTGAGTCATATGGTGGTTTGGTCAGGTCTAAAACCCTTCAATAATAAGTCGGATTTAGCTTAGGACGCACCAAAGCAAGTCGGACCAAGGTTTATCGCATAAAACAAGTCTCACCTTAATACTAAGTCGGATGGAGTGGTAAGTCGTACCATTTCTCAAAGTTGGATGGCTCTTGGTCAAACCAATGCCATAACACATTAAGTCAGAACTGGAGTTACGTCGCACCCCACACACACGCATCTCAAGTCGCATAACAACATGTCGGACTCATACATGCATATGTCAAGTCGGATCAGGAGTCTAGGTCACACCATCATGTTCCGACTTTCAATTCGGACGGTATAGTGTCAAGCACATCCTAAGCATGCAATTCCTAGGTCGTATGTTACCTAGGTCGCACCAAGCCAGGCCATACTTTAAGTCAGATCAAACGCAACCCCAAAAGTCATGTCAAAGTTCACCCACTGCCAAGTTGGGCGAACATCAAGTTGCATGGCACTGTGTCGGACTTGCTTTTAGGCCGTACGACATACCTACCTTCCTCCTATTACTCGTCCAATCCTGAAATTTAACCGGTGCCACGTAGGAATCGAGTTTTCTACTCTAGTTGTAATCATAAAAAATGTAAATAGTTATAAGTTGTGGAGTTCTTTCAACATCTAATAAGCATAATCAGATAAATAAAAAAATGTTTTATACAGTTATAATGTTTCATTATTGTCATGATTGTTTACTACCTTATTCATGATCTATTAAAGGGAAGGTATATAACAAATTGGAATTATATTACAACTTCTGAAACTAATTATAGTCACGTACGAATCAAGTGTGGTATACATGGTTTATTTCTATCAAGGTTCCACACATTGTTTTTTGATTCACACCTATTTTCTTTAGATTACTAAAATTTAATAATTATTAAAAGTTTCACAGCAGCAAAATATTGTTAAGACCAAAGTAATTTTTGTTTTTGAAAAACGTTTTGAGCGTCTATCTGAAAGTCAGCCGCAACAATCTTTACATAAGTAAACGTAAATCATCGGGGCCTTCAACATCACGACTCACCCCGTCAAACGCTGTTGACCCGTGGTCTCGAGAGTCCGTTACACTGGGCCGTAAGGACTAATGACGCCTTCACTGCATGTAAATGCAGTTGCAAACGCCATTGCTGACATGTTTCTAAAGATTCCTTATCATTATTAAACACTTCCTTATCGATTAATCCAGTTAATACAATTTAGTAGGTTCAAAATGGAAATATTTCTTTGAAATTGTGTTTCATGAAACCACAAGAACAAGGGAAGAAATCTTAATCAAAACCCATTCTAGCTCTCAGTTTAAGCTTGGAAATTCTACATAAAGTAATCTAAGAGGATAGAGCTACATTTTTTTGAACGGTTTGTTAGTAGTTAGTGGATGAAGCCTCACAGTGACAACCAATTGAGCAGTATGCAAGACTCACATCCCTCTAAAGAAGATAAACCCCACTCCTCAACACCACATGAGGAAAAACACACACGAGGAGACTCGAACCCAACACCTCCTGTGTGGTAACCAACCCTGTGACCACCAGGGCAAGACCCCGATGGCGGTAGAGCTTCATTACATGTGATTCCTTGTTAGTTTGGCTCAAGGTCTCGATCCTCCTTTCCTCCTTCTTCTTCTCGGCCAAACAAGATCACACACAACGCATACACTTTCTCTCTCAGTAAGAATTACAAATGGTAAACGGAATAGTGAAAACTTGGAGCCCATACCCTAATTTATATATATATATATATATATATATATATATATATGTGTGTGTGTGTGTTTAAGTCCAATACAAACTAAGGTGGTGTTTACTTTTGACTTAATTAACTTAATGAAAAAAAACTTATTCTGGTAAGTTATAATTGTATTGTTTGTTTATTACTTAATCCAGAAAGACAACTTAACACAATAAGTTATGAGTTGGATACTTTCTACATTAAGCTCATGATTTTAATATTTTTCTTATTCAGACAGTTTATTTAAGACATAAAACAAACAACAACACTACTTATTCCATACAGACCTTATTTTTCCAGACAGACACTTAATCCAGACAACACTTAATAACAAGAAAAAGTAAACATGCCCTAAGCCCATCATCTCTATACCTAATAAATGAACAAGCCCAAATAAATAGCAACTCTTGCTATCTAATCGATTTGCCTTAAAATTAAAATCTCAACTTATGATATAAAATTACAACTTCGAACACGGGTATTACAAGAACACATCGTATAAGTCTTTGTTGAAGGCATTCCGAGTTCTTGGTGAAGAACTCTTTGGTGCTCTTGATTTAGAGCATTGTGAGGTGGTCACTACTCGGATAAAGTGATTGTAACTAGTGGTCTCTTCCCTTCTAAGGAGACTTTTGCACATTGTTAGAATCGTATTATTGTAATAGAATAGGAGTTCAAACAATAGTTGCGGGTGCTTATTGTAAATATACTTTATAGGTATATAAGCCTTGTGCTAGACAAGGAAATGTAAGGATTGCACACAACTCTTGAAATAAACTATGTGTGTTTTAAGGTGAAATGAGATTCTCTCTCAACCTATCATAGTTACATATTGCAATCCTTCAATCTACCGCTTGTTTATCTCTAACACACATTGTGCTAGTGGAACTCTTGACGGAAGTGAAGGAGTGAATGTAGGTTGGAGTTCAACCGAACCATTATAAATCTCGGTGTTTTTTGTAAACCCTTAAACTCTTTACATACTCGCATTTAATATTCTTGTCATTTAATATTGATTATTACTTCCGTTGTGTGAAGAACATATTAAAGAGTTTATTTTATAAAAAGAAAAATAATTTTTAGAAAAAGTTAAAATTATTTAAAAGAATTTTAAAAAGTAGACATAGAAATTATTCAACTCCCCTTATAGTTTCTACAAACTATTTCTTCCTACTTTATCCTTCTACTCACCGTAAGATGTCATGTGTAATCCACTAATTCTCCTTTCTTTTCTCCTTCATTAATTTTGACACTTGTATTGATCTTATTATAAACACTACAGTATATTCCCGTGTGATACACGGGTAGTTTAAAAAAATAAATATTAAAATTAATAAATAATATTAAATAATTATATGACATGAGAAACATTGAAAAAAGATTAGCATAACATGAATAAATATATAACAATTTTTAAATTTATTTTGGCAACTTTCAAACTAAAAAGTTTAGAATGTGTTTACATCCCGATGAAATTTGTTTTTAAGTTTATGTATCTGTACTTTGGGTGCTAGTGTCTTGCTAGCTTTTATTTAATATATCTCCGGTAGTGTTAGGGGTGTGATGGCCGAGCCGAAACACCTCCTAATATTACCTTTGCCGTTAAAAAAAACTATTATAATTCATGTATTTTACATAAATGTTATTTACATCCCGGTGAAATTTGTTTTTAGGTTTAGCATAAATGTGTTTTACATCTCGATGATAACCATAGCCCTAAGGGATGTGGATAACAGTAAAAATGTTAATTTTAATTTCTAAAATTAACAATTATAACTCATGTTTAATTATTAATATTTCATATTTGCAAGAAATTCACATTAATCATCGTTTAATTAATATTCAAACTTTACATACATGACATATGGTTACTATATTTAAAAATTAAAATAATAATATATTATTCTTATCCACAACTCTAAGGGTATTGGTTATCATTATCTTAAATTTAATTAGAAGATCTTAACCTTTTATTTAATTAAAATAAAAAAGAATAAATATTTAGAATGCTAATAATTATTCCTGTGTTCTTTAAATTTATTTAGTGGATCATGTTAAATTTATCAAGTGTATCTCATGGTTCATATCAAATTTTATTGTTTTGTTTTAAAATGTATTTTGTTTTATTAAGTGAGTTATCTTTATCTTAATTCACATTAGTTTGACTCTAAAAAGTCAAAATTAAAATTTTAAAGTTTAAGGAATGAATGGCTAAGATTAAATCTTTTACTAAATTAAAGGTCCGGATCATATAATATTTTTTTCTAATTAGTCTTTTATATATATTAGAAGATATTCAATGACAAAAAATTTTGGTGTACATAATATTTTATTATTAACAAAATAAAAGGTTAGGATTTCAAATTATATTGATGAATGTTAGTAGAAGGATATATCATTTTTCTTATTAATATTAAAAAGTTTTTATTAATTTATGTAAATAAACAATTTAATTATAATGAAAGAAAATTTAACAAGATTCAAAAACTAAAGGCTATTAACAAAGTGATTAATGTTGCTGTAATTAAAAAAAATAACGTCAATAAAACTTTTCTGGCCTTTCAAAACTAAAGAGATAAATGTTGAAAATGATATTTGCTTGGATAAATACATGTTTGAAGTTTTAAATATAAGTAACGTAAATTTAGAATTTTATATAATTTGATGTAATTTAAATTATAGATGAATTTTTTTTAAATATAATTTTTTTATCTTTTATTTTATTTAATTATTTAAAGTTAAAATTGAAGTTTCAATTTTTTATTAATGAATAGTTATGATATTTAGTTTTGATTAGGAAATATTAATATTCTCTAATTAAATTTTGAAGGTTATCCTTTTATTTATATTAGAAGATAGAAGATTATAAGATAGAACAAAAAACAATTTGAGAATATCAATTATAATTCAAACGATTGTTAATTCCCCTTTTCAATATAATTGAATCGAACCAAATTAAACTGAAACGTAACTATTATTATTTTTTAACTCAATCTTTGAAATTTTAGTAAGAAAAACTCTATTTCTTTCTAATATTGTCTCCTATTTATTAAAAAATAGCATATGTAATCCAATAATTATTTTTTCTCATGATTATTATTAATTTTAACTGTTATTATTATAGGATATAAAACATCTCTTTTAATAGTAATGAGATCTAAACAACCTCAACCATTTGACCTAATTAAGCATGTATAAGTTAAAAATAATAATAATAATAATAATAATATCATATGCTAACATATAGTCACTTCTAAAGTAGTAACCCTAACTCCCAAATTGATTACCACTTTCTGCTTGCTGCTCGCCCTCTGCATTCTCTTTCTACTCTCTCTCTCTCTCTCTCCCACTCCCTCCCTCTCCATCTTCAAAGCAAGCAGCAAATTAACTCAGTTCACCATTCAAATATGGTAAGCAGCATAAACTTATTTCTATAATCAAATCTGTTTATAACATAAATTCATACATCCAACCAAACTACAATTGCTTCTATTAGTCACAAAATTCTTAATTACTTCCTCTGTTTATAGATAACACAAATTAAACAGTTATCTCTTACCAGATTGACAGAATCTAACACGAGTTAATGTTATCGTTTCACATAGTTCGTTTAGGGTTCTTGATTCTGTTTCATAAATAATTGCTGCCGGAAGTTTCTGTTTCTGTTTCTGTTTCTGTTTGTTTGAGCTTTACCCATCGATTTGTTTCCTGTTTTATGATTTACGACAGTAAAATGGAGTTCTGGTTTTCGTTTTGATTAAGTTTTCGATTTCAGGATTCACAACAATCGTCACCTAAAGAAAAAGAAGGAGCGGCGGCGGTGGAGGTAGCGGTGGCGGTGGCTACTACACCTGCAACTAGCGTTCCTGCTACATCTGCAAAATCGGCAATCGAGGTATACTCTAAACAGTAAACACCATGAATTTGAGGTACTGTGATTTGGAGGTTTTTATAAACCCCTGGTTGAAAATTATATAATTTCCCTGAAATGCCCATGGAATATATTTGTTTAATTATAGAGTTAGTTGCATATATTGTCCATGTTGATATAGATAATTTTCACTTTTGATCACTTTAAAAATTACGAAAATAGTTATTATGACTGTTACTTGATTGTACGTTCGATTTTTTACTCTAGTAAACGTTACAATTTGCATATAAAAGCCCATATGTCACATAAGGGTATTTTGGTCATTTTCATTGCTATATTTTTTACCAAACATCTTTTATCATCTAATACTTCAACCAACAAAAAAACAAATCAAAACATAAATTAGAATGTTGTTGTCATGTTAACAATTTCAAAAACATATTTGAACAAATAGATATAATCATGATAATAAGATGAACTTTCACTTAAAAGATTTAAAACGAACAATGAGCCGGCCTTAAAAGCACGATAATGTTAACGGTGTTTATCCAAACAAAGTTCACTTAGAAGATAAACTTTCATTTAGAAGATGAACCTTCTATTAACATTATCAACCAAAACCTTCTATTATCATCATAATGTTAACAAAAGTTTCAGATCTTGAACGAGACAAACAAGGAACCACCTTAAACGATAACATTAACGTTGGTTGTGGCTGTGGTTGTGGTTGTGGCGGCGGTGGCTGTGGCGTTTACATGAAAGCGATGATGGTAGAGGTGCTTAGACTTAAAAACGACAATGGATCTGAGACCTCCACACATACAAACCGATGATGGTGCTGATGGTTAGGGTGATGGTTGCGATGGTGCTTAGCTCTGAACACGATGATGGCGGTGGGTCTTATATCTAAAAGCAATGATAGATCTGAAACCTCTGCACATACAAACTGATGATGGCGGTGGTGATTACGACGGTGTGTGGTGCTTAGATCTAACATTGATGATGGAGCTAGGTTGTAGTTATGGTGGTGTCGGGAGGCTTCCACGGAGTTGAAGGCTACCATGGTGGCCGTAGTGAGAAAGAATGAGATAAAGTGAGGTTAAAGAGGAGATGTAGGAGACAACCTTGTTTGGTAACAATAATAAAGGCTAAAAAGTCTAAACTACCTAGTATGCAATGCACATCAAGTTTTTTTAACTGTCAAAGTTTATATCTATTAGCTTAGAGGACAAAAAGTTAAACAAGGTGACAACCTACACAATAAAATGAAATTCCATGATAATAACATAAACCAGTTATGTAATTAACTCTTAACTATATATAGATCTGATACATGTTTTATAGACCTTCAATTAATATCTTTTCATTAAAATTACTATTTTCTTCAATCAACTTGTGTATCATATGAGCATCTAATATAGTTTATATCGTACGGTGTATGCATTTTGAGTCTATATTATCATTTTTAGTACACGTAAAGTTAAATAAAAAGTATCATAGGCATTTAGAATAATGGTAATTATCAAAAAAGAAATTACTTAAAATATAATTTTATCAAAGTTTATAAATCAAATATGAAAGAGATTATATGAAAACATTTCTGTATTTTAAGGTATGTTATCTATTAAAAAAATTAGATAGTGATAATTTTATATCAGTAATATTAAGATTGATATCTGAGTAATATTATTATTATTTTTTATAAAAATATGATGATAGTATTGAAATAAAAAATGGAATTATTATTATGTGGGTTGTGGCCTGTGGGGGAGAGAATTTGACATATATAAACTATTTACCCAATTTGGTGACATATGTTTTTAGTAAAGAAACAGAGTACTTGCTGTATGATGTACTGCTAGTGCTGAAACCTATGCCTTTCTTTTCCTGATGTAATTATAAGCCACATCATCTGGATGTGTTTCAGATCCCATTTTATTAGCTAGATTCACTTAAACTATTTATAATAATAATAATAATAATAATAATAATAATAATAATAGAGAAATGTTCGAGTTCATAATTAATTCATAATTTTGGGGACTAATCTTAGCATTTGGATCAACCCTTCAATGGTCCAGATTAAATTTTAGAAATTTAGACGGAGTGAATTTTCGTAATTAATATGTGATGCTTTACAATTACATGTGATTCTATACTTAATTAAATGTGATTTTAGTATTAAAATTTCAGAATTATATTTTTAATATAGACTTTTCTCTATTAATAATAATAATAATAATAATAATACCTAAGATTTTTGTGAAAGAAAAACGTACAATGCTTCTTCATAAACTTTATTAATTAAATGTCATGATAATTATTGGGGTAAGTTCTTGGATTATACACGTGTGACAACAATAATATAGTCATTTATTAAATTTCTTCACTGAGAATTGAATGTATTTATTGATTCAGTCTTTGATTTTTATTTGATGTTTAAACTTCAAACCATTGTATCATGTACAGAGGTGTCTCGAAAATCTTTAAAGTCTCGTGCGAACGGAAAAAAATATATTTATTTGAGAACCATTATTATTGTAAAAACATCGTGAATCAATTTTAGTTATTTATTTAGTAAGTAGAATTTATGAATGTAGAGCGTGGGGATCAAGTGTGGCATGGTACATGAGATGAATTAATGGGTGGATGATGATATTGAAGGAGGAGAAATTTAACGCCTAAGATTGGTTTTCGCGGTTCTCGTAATAAAAATGTTTCTTAAATGAACTTCTTATACACTTGATCCTCCCACGCTCTACATTCATAAATTCTACTTATCATATCAATGATTAAGATTGGTTCTCGTGAATCTAACACTAAAATCGGTTCTCAAGTGAACCTTTCTCTACATATATAAGCAAAACATTAGCGAAATTATGATGTTTGTTATATCATTAACTAAACGAAAGTAACATAGTATAAATATTTTCTACTACATATATTATGATTCGTTGACTTTTTCTAACATTATTGAAAGTAAAGTTCTGAATCAATTGTGTATAACCAATACCCTACAAAATACCATTTTAATAGCTATTACTTTTAATATATTAATTCTTTCTTGTGACATTCCAAACAGAAAGTAAGACTTCAATAATTTAAGTTTTAAAAAACTTATTTATACACATGTACGTCAACGTTATTGGAATAGTCCACAAACCTTATATACACTAATTACATTAGAAAAGCAATCGACTTGTTTCAAATATTTTAACACATCATTAGATTTGATAGTTTCACTAAATAAAAATGTGTCGAATAACTTTAGCTCCATATAAAGTTCATTTGGATTAAAATCTAATCGTTCATCATACTTAAATGTAGCTTCATTATGGCTGCAACATGGACTTAAGATTTTTGTCATCAAATCCTAATTAATATCTATTTTTTAGGCTTATAATATAATTATTTAAATACTTCACAATATTTCTATTTTGTTAAGCGAGTTTTGAAAAATTATGACATTATCTCTATGTGAAACATATGTATATCAAAATTTGTGTCTCCTTTGAAATGTAAGCCCTATACAATCACATCTACTGCATTCCCCCAAAGACGCCTCAAATTATAAAATGGTGGCCAGACAGACTATAAATATAACATACCTTGCTTTAAACGTATTTTCTTTCCAGCTCTATTATACGAAAAACTAAAATCATTGTTACCTCTTATCTCTTCCTTTTTGTCATTAGTTTTCTTTTTCTTTTTTTAATATATCTCGGAAAGGTTAATATCTATTTGTAAATATTGCCTTAAAAGGTTATCTTATTTTTATGCAAATAAATTTAACATTGTTGTTGGGTTCTTTTTAGAATATTGAAATCTTTTTTCTCCTTTTATTAATAATACCCAAAAATTAATATAAGGAAACTATCAATGGCGGCCGACCATTACTAAAATTAAACTCTCCCAATGCTTACCTCAGATCATGTAAAATCAACGGCTTATATCGCAAAACCATTGTTTAATCCAACGGCTGATAAATCATACGCGTCATATGAAGTAGGGCTTCCCTATGAATCCTTCCATCCCATAACCTCTCTCTCTTATCTCTTTCTCTCTCGAAACTCTCAGATTCGCCGTTTTCGTTACATAAATCTTTTATATATTTATCGACATATCGTCTTAAACAAACTCTGTTCATATTTTGATTTTGAGATTAATTGTGTGCTACAATTAGTTAAAGATGCAATCTAGTACTAACGGTGGTGGGTCTGATCCGCAGCAACAAACTCAGCCTGCGGTGGTGGCGACGGCGGCACCGGTTGTGCCACCACAGCAACAGTGGGTGGCGATGCAGTATCCGGCGGCGGCGATGGTAATGCAGCATCAAATGATGGCGCCGTCTCCTGGGCATTACCCGATGCCTCCACACTACATGCCATACCATCCGCACCACCTACACCATCCGGTGGCGCAACAGCCGCAGCAGGGTGGCGGCGGTGGCGGCGGAGAGAATAGAACGATCTGGGTCGGTGACCTTCATAATTGGATGGATGAAGATTACCTTCGTAGCTGTTTTGCTTCTACCGGCGAGGTAATTAATTAATTAATCAATTAATTTTTTTTAATTACACTTAGTTTCCTTTTTGTTACAATCATGTTAATTATATAAATGGAACTGAGACAACCTATTTATTTCCTAATTAATATTGTTAATTAAATGTTAAATCTCTAATTAATTTGTGATGATGATAAATTTGTCTTTCAATTTGTGTTTATAATGTTAATATTAATTAATGATTATTGATATATTGTGGAGTAAACAGCCTTTGCTGATGGTGGTGGTGGACACCACCATGACATGTCCATCAATGATGTACACCTGTGTTTCATTGTTTAGGTGAACAGAAAGTCACTCTCTTAACATAAATATCACCATTTATGATAACTATAGAAAATTAATTGTTTCTACTTACAAGCATAAATTTAGTGATATATTTGGTTATAATAATATGATTATGAAAATTTTGATTATAAACTTAATTAGGGAATTGTATTTGTTAAGTTGCAAGCTGGTTTAGTATGCCTGATTATTAAAAATTTTGTATATTTAGTTTTCTAACATTAATAATAATTTTTTAGTTTTTTTGGACATGCTTTGATTATATATTTTTATTTTAAAAGGAAAACATAAAAAATGTTTGGTTCTAAACGGTCAAACATATAAAACCGGACTAGTTTTTTTTCGGTTTGACCAGTTAGGTTTGGGACATTATTCCCGCTGGTTTGGTTTATAAAAACTTCTAAACCAAGGGTACCAGTTTGGCTGAGGTCTTAGTATCAGTCAAACCGAACCTGCATGCAAATCTTTGTTTGCATATATAACGTAAGATGATAAGTATGTATAGATCTATTTATTAATTACAACCGACAATTTCTCATAAAATTAGAAGCATGGACATCACAATTGTACATTGTCAAGCGAGTGTACGTAAATGTCATTAAAACTATCTACATTTAGCTTCTTTGTTGCTTGACGGAACTCTATATATGCTTATTATTCATAAAAAAATAGATAAAAACTAATTGTTATATATTTTCTTACGTTCACTTTTAGGATCGAAAATGTCATCAAAACCATTTAGCTACTTTGTTGCGTGACGGAACTATACTTATTGTTCATAAAAAAAAAGAGAAAATTGTTATTTATTTCCTTACATTTATCTTTAGAATTTAGAAAAATAAGATACATATATAAGTTCATTAATTACTAAATGATGTTATTTTGATGACTTAAATTTCAGGTTGCCTCGATTAAAGTCATTCGAAATAAACAAACTGGTTTCTCAGAGGGATATGGATTTGTGGAGTTTTTTTCACATGCTGCAGCCGAAAAGGTTTTGCAAACTTATACATCCATTGCAATGCCTAATACAGAACAAGCATTTCGTTTGAACTGGGCGACATTTAGCATGGGAGATAAGCGTTCAAATAATGGTTCTGATCTTTCAATATTTGTAGGAGATTTAGCTGCAGATGTAACTGATACATTATTACATGAAACTTTTGCTAATAAGTATCCATCTGTTAAAGCTGCTAAAGTTGTGATTGATGCAAATACTGGCCGGTCAAAAGGTTATGGTTTTGTAAGGTTTGGAGACGATAATGAGAGGACTCAAGCCATGACTGAAATGAATGGAACTTATTGTTCAAGCCGCCCCATGCGTATTGGTGCTGCTACTCCAAGAAAATCATCTGGTTACCAACAACAATATGGCTCTCAAGGTATAATATTACAAAAAAGATGTCAATTATCCACATCTTTTTTACCAATATATATGAATACACTTAAAACTGTGAAAAATTGCAATCAAGCGTGCAGAAATTGAGTAGTATTTACTAATTTGTATCAAATCTTTACATTTGAAAGTGTGAAAATTAGAGTAAAAGATCACATTTATTAGTGTGTACAAATTATCTAAATTTTCACACTTATAAGCGTGTGGAAAATTTGAAAATAATTCTATAGTTACAAAAGTTCATGTTTTTAAGTGTGAACTTTAATAATTATCTATTTATTGCTAAATTCACACATATAAAAACGTGGACTTTTAAAATCAAATTTACACATCTATAAATGTTAAGTTTTTTTCTTTTTCTAACAATCTTTATTTTTACACTATTTTTCACAATTATAAGTGTGAAAACACTTATAAATTTTACACCGTTTTTTATGAAGCGTGTATAAATGACATATTTTTTGTAGTGATATATGTGTACACCTTTATCAATTGGTCTTGTTTATTGTTAAAATTTTAATAAAATAGACTTCAAATGCAAATTCGGGTTTGTTTTATTTACTTTTTATGTTCTTTGTTAGGTGGTTATATGTCGAATGGCGGCTCTCATTCTGATGGAGATTCTAATAACACAACGGTCAGTATACATAGTCTATTTACTGTTTATTTAGTTCAAATAGATCTTTCTTTTAGTTTCTAATACTTTTTGCTAACCCTTGATTGGTTGTAGATCTTTGTGGGAGGGCTTGACCCTACTGTGAGCGATGAGGATCTTAAGCAGCCTTTCTCTCAATATGGCGACATAGTTTCCGTGAAAATACCCATTGGAAAAGGGTGCGGGTTTGTACAATTTGCCAACAGGTACCTCCTTTTGTTTTCTGATTTTTGATCGATTTTATTAAAGTTAAGATCCTATAAAGCAAGCGCTAAATGTTACAACTTTTGACTTAAATGTCATTAGTTTGAGTCGTAAATTATATATATATATATATCCTCGAAAATTTGTGTCTTGCTGCATCATTATATGTAGTGCCTTATGATACTTTAAAGATTTTACTAGTGTTTTCCCTTCTTGTATATATTGGCAGAAATAACGCCGAAGAGGCACTGCAGAAATTAAATGGCACAACAATCGGCAAGCAAACTGTTCGACTTTCTTGGGGGCGTAATCCAGCAAATAAACAGGTATAAGCCAGGCATAGTTTTAATAAGCTTATTTTTTCAATTTATTTTCTGAATTACGAGCTTATTGTGACTTAAAATCAGTAAGTAAGCCGAAAAATGAGCTCATTAAAAATAAGCCGAACTTATAATCCCATAATAAAATAAAATAAACACCCCTTAGTAAGTCGCACCCTTTATGTCATAGGTGAGAAATTACGTCCTTAACTTATACTACCTCCATCCCATTTTTATTGTTTATTTCTGACTTTTCAAAAGTCTTTCTTTTTCAACTTTAACTTTAAATATTTTTGTTTATGTTATATAATACTTGATAAAGATTATATCAATGAACATTTAAAACACAATGCATTCATATATTTTGTATCAAATATTATATAACACAAACAAAAATATTTAAGGTTAAAGTTAAAATAGAAAAACTTTAAAAAGTCAAAAGTGGATAATAAAAAATGGGACGGAGGGAGTAACTCATTTGACCCATTATCCTTTTAACCAAAGTACTTTTAGATAAACCAGTTTCTGAACCCGTTTTTCTTTTTTTTTTTTTAAATTTGCAGTTGCGAAATGACTTTGGGAACCAATGGGCGGGGGCATACTATGGAGGGCATATTTATGATGGATACGAGTATGCGATGACACCACCACATGACCCGAGCATGTATGCTGCAGCATACGGGGCATACCCAATGTACGGTGTTCATCAACAACAAGTAAGCTAATCGTATCAAGGCGTAGGTCTGCCCTGAATCGAAAAGAAGTTAATCAGCAGGGTATCTGGATAGGCATCAAGTAAAAATGGTGACAAAATTTGTGTACCATTTTTAACTCTTTGTAGTGTCACTTGGGAGTGTAGAAAGCGCCCAATTCTCGATCGAACTCCTCCCTCTGAACATGGAGTGGTGGTTGAATTTTGACTACATGAGGTAGTTTTGTAGGGTTTCAGTTAAAAACATGTGTTTGTTTTGGCATGTGTGGTATTTTAACTGTAAGACTTTGGTAATGGTAATAAACTAAATCAAAGAATTTAATCTGGTAGGTTGTTAATTTATGCTTTGATTTAATCTGTCCTTTATGTTTGACTTTGGAAGTAGTCAACTTTTTGAGTTGGCATCTTAATACTTGGCTTTGAATCGATTCCTTTGATATCATTGGATAGTTGATTCATTGGTAAACTTTGGCTTTCAGACAATCTTTAATATATATTAAATAACAATTACTGTATTTATACACGAGATATTAAAATAGTTATAAGTTGCTTTATCTTCCTTTAGATTTCAGTAGATTATTCGTTAATACATACAATTCAAGAAGACTATGAACCCAAATTTTGTTCTCGAAGTTGTGTTCGATTACCTTATAATTGAATTGTGTTTCATATCGATGTTGACTTATAGTTTTAAAAAGATTGCGCGGAAGGAGTTCAAGTTCAACATATTTCTAAACAAGATTAGTTTGCTTACATTTTCATCATAATATTTTCATCTCTACAGTTTTCTTTTCTTCATAAGTTGGGTTACTTCTCACTTTTCACTTGTGGTGGCAGATCAAGCTAGTATAGATAGGGTTGCCTACTCAATAGTTAGATTGTCATGATATGCATCGTTATCATTATATCATGTAGAGATAAGGCAAAAACATCTATTTGTTGATATGGCATAAAATCAAAGTCAAAGTGTCTTATACTGTTGTATGGCACATTATCAAAGATGCCTACAACAATTGGTATAATGGTATTAATGGGTATTCAATAGGGTGTACAAAGATCTATTGATGACTCTCCGGCCAGCTATTTGAATTTGACTCGGAAAATATTCAAAACCGACTTAATTAGCCAGGTAGGTATAGACCCAGGTCACAAATTATTCAGAAAATATTCAAAACGAACTTACTTAGCCAGGGGTGGACCTAGGACTTTTTGTGATCGGCGGGTGGTAACATCATGTAAAATTAAATTAATTAAAATTGAGTGTATTGTTCAGGATTTTTTTTTGTTTTAGATCAATTTTTCTATCAACTAGCTAGCTAATAAAGTAAAATATGGGTTTTCTTCCCCCTAAAAATGAATGTTTTAATTATTTTTATCTTAAATCGGTGAAACTGAAAATATTAGCTAAAAAGGAACAAGTCAAATAAGTTAAAAGTCTTCTAAGTTTAATTTCTACAAAGATAACCTTCAAAGTTTATTTTGATCATAATTTAGATTATTATCTTAATAACACTCTTTTTGTACCCCGTAACTAAAATATTAATTTACAAGGTTAATGACCAAACTACCTAAAATTACCCGTTTGACTTGTACTAGAAAATGATCGTTCAATTTGTTACCTAACCTATCCGACTATCCCATCGATCATGCCACATCTAAGAAATACATTAACATAATGATTAATGTTAATTTTTTGGACGACTACTAAATCTACCCAAATTTGTTCTAAACATGACTTGAACCCATGATCTTGGTCAATGGGCAATCATCATACCAATTCATTAAGTGTTTATCACTAGGTTACAACCTAAGTGGCATAACTCCATAGGCTTCTATCCTCGTTCTGGGGCTAGCGCCTATTGGAATGGATATTTTTTAACCTAGCTGGCTTTGAGTTCGGACTTCTTTCTATGACCAGATCAGGAGCTGCATGATCTGAAGAGCTATCAGCTGAGAGACTGTCGCTATGAGATAACGATTTTAAAGTTGGCGAATGCCTATGAAGGTTATTCATTTTATTTACCAGCCTTTATGGTTTTCGGGGGTAGAATCTACCGGAGTGGAGTCTTGCACTTCCATGTACGTGATCTTTTGAGAAGCCTGATACAATTAGTGGAGCCTACAGAAATTGACGAAAGTGAGGAATATATAGAAAGTGTTGTTATGGCAGCTTCCTGCTGCTTGCTAGTATTCACTTTGAAAGATATGAATAGGTTGTGTTTGAAGCTCTGCTTAACGCTCGCTGCCACTCGCTTGCTTTGCTTGCTGCACTCCGTTTGTGCTCCCCCCCCCCCCCCCCCCCCCAGGATCACTCACTGTCTTTAAACCATTACCCTAAACAAGCCTTTTGTAACATGTTTATATTGATTGTAGATGTCATATAGATAAGAAGTTTTAAGTGTTTTATCATGATCTTAATCTTCTAAAATAGATTTATTCAATCCTAATAGTTAGTTTATGAGTATTTGTTGCACCTTATAATCAATTCCTAAACAAACCACTATTCATTTCAATCTTCATTTTATCCCCTAATAAATTTCTATTTTTTACCTTTTAATTTACATAAATTGCATTTGATCTTCCATATTTTATTTTCACTCACAAGTATATTTTTATTTACTTTTATCTAATATAAGAATACATTTTACCTCATAAAATAATTTATAGTTTTATTGTCATAATTATTATTTTTCCTTATTACTACAACTATTACATATGCTTTTAGGTTGAACTAGATTGCATAAAACTATAAAATTAAAATTATAAGTAAATTCAACATGGGAAGAAATTAACAAAAATATTCTATTGAAAATTATTTATAGTAATATTCTTGTACTAAATGAGAGAAAGTAGTGAGAAACAAATATTTACAGGACAACCCGACTTGTCACAATAATTGTTTTTGGGCATTTTAGATAGCGTTTATTATCTGACGAGTTGGATAGTATAAAACTAAAAACTTACTAAACAGAAAACAGGTCAAATGGGTGATGTGGGACAAAACAAGTGGATGTTCGAGAATTTAATATTCCAAAATGTTTTTAACCACCAAAATGGACTACTTTAAGGATAAAAGTGAAGAAAGAGAATGTGTGAATAAACAGATGAAAGTCCGATAAACATATATCAAGAAAACAGTTCTAATTGTATATAAACACATTCAAATTACTACGTTTTTGCTGTTTTGCATCCATGTGGTGATTCAAGGACACAGAGTGAAGGAAAGTGGCTATATTTTATTGATAAAAGTGAACAAGGAAAGTGACTATATGCCCATGTGATCGTCGATAAAAATGAAGAAAGAAAGTAACTATATCATCATTAGAAGAGATTAAACATAATTATATTAAAAAAAAGTATTAGAAGCTGGTCATCCATAGTTATAAAGCCTTAAACTAACATTTTATTTTACTAACACATTAGAAAGCATGGTGAAAAGTAGGACTGTAAACAAGTTGAGCCGAGCTTGATTGGTTCAAGCTTGTTATGGGTACTTTAGGCTAAGCTTGACTAGATTGCTCGCGAGCCTTAATAATATAAGTTACGAGCTCGGCTTAAAAAGGATTCAAGATCAGCTTGAGTTCGGCTTAAAAAGCTCAAATATTTACTTAAAAATAATTTTTAAATAACTAAACTTATTCCAAATATATGAAAAACTATATTACATAACATAATATAATTTTAACTTTGTATAAACATAAGTAAAAAACTTGAACATATGTGAAAAATAATTTTACATATGTGTAACCCTAAATATAGTTCATCCATAATAATTTTATAAGTTTAACTTTATATATAGTTATATACACATATACATTTATATAAAGCTCGAATAGCTCGAGCCAAGAATTTATATGTTCAAGCCTAGCTCGTTATGTATTTCGAGCTTGTTTTTAGACTCGAATTCAAGGCCGACTTGAGTACATTCGAGCAGGAACTAAGCTTAAGTAACTTGATAAAAAAAGCTCGACTTGTTTGCATCTTTAGCAAAAAAATAGATTTCACTAATCATAATCAAGGTAGACTAGAAATACTTTTTAGTGGAAAAGGATAGATTATAGATTGGAACATGAGGACTAGCATGGAAAGGTAATCGAGTTGTCTAGCATATAAATACTTTTGACCTGCAATAGCAGGTCATCTTTTCCCACAAAATTTTCACTTCAAGATCAAAACTTTAAAGTCCAAATTATTAATGTATATTTAACGAAAAACAATGATTTTTGACTCTATGGAAAGTTAATCAAGTTGTCTATGAACTAATACAAAAAAACTTAAATAAAAACGAGTTTAAAATGTGTCAAATCATCAAAATTCCGTAAGGGTGTTGAATAGGGTCATTATCAACTTTAATTAGCAATTTCTACTGTAAGGGTGTCCTTTGAAAGGTAAAAAGATTATCTACGATAATCTATAAACGAATTACATAAAATGATCAATAATCGAGCAAAAAAAGATTCATTTTTTGCCCTGTTTTCGAACTAAAATCCACAAAAAATTCGAGACTTTGACCTCGGAATTCTCCATGAATACTTGACGAAAGTTCATGAATTCTGTGTCATTTGAAAGGTATAATGATAATTTACACAATTCTACAAAAAAAAAAAAAATCAAGAATCGACAAAAAGAACATGCAAAAAAACTGGCTAAAACGGGGTGAACAGGTTGCAGGTTGTGAAATGAGCATATCGACTCGTTTTTTGTAAGTTAAATGGCCAGAGATACGTAAAAAAAGTTAATGTGTCATATCGAAATATGGGAAAAACACGTTTGTTTATAGTGACTTTAACCATATATTGTAATAATTTTGATTTTCTTTAGGGTTAAACATGATTTAATTATTAAAGTTTTTTAATTTTTCACTTAACCATTAAATTTTTTTTAGTGGTTATACCAAAATGTTTTTATTTATTATTATTTTAATCCTTATGTTTTGTTTGTTTTTCATTTTTATCTATTTATTTACTTTTAACCGTTAATTAATATATTTTTGTTATTTTTTATAGTTTTTCTAAAAAAATCTTGTTGAATGTAAAATGATGAAGATGATCAATTAAATTTTAGACATAATGAAGATGAATATAACAAATGATAAAGATATAAAGAAATCTGAACACCCACTTACAACACAGATCTAAAACTCAACCATCTTGTTAAATAAGTTACATTTTCATAGATATGAAAATCATAGAATAAACAATATCTACTCTAATAAAAAGTTATAAATAAAAAGAATGAAAAAGAGAAATATCCAATGGTTAGTAATGGAGACCCCGGGTAACAGTAACATTCAATTATTGATTGCATACATGTAAAAGAAAGTGACCATTAACAAATTATATATATCCTTACATTTTGCAGAAAGAAAGTGACCATTAACAAATTATATATATCCTTACATTTTGCAGGAAAAAAGCAACTTTGTAAAGCTTTGGCGGAGATGGATAAAGCTTTGGCCTTTGGTGCTGTTACCCCGGGTTCGATTCCTACTATCTTACTTTGATTTTATTTTTTTGCAGGAAATAGGAAATTAAAAGTAGGTAATGGCAGACGCCAGACGTCATTGCCTCATGGGTTAATGTCCTATGCTTTTGCTTCTTCTTCTTCTTTTTTCTTAAATAATAATTTCTACTCTAATTTTCTTTTAAATTACATCTCTATTTTTAATTTTTTCCCATTCAACCTTATTTTCCTTTGTTTTTTTCCTGAATCTACGTTGATTTTTTCTTTCTTCTATGCAAAAAATGCTTTATTTTTCTCTTTTTCTTAAGGTAAAAAATTTTATTTCATATTTTTAGTTAATTAAATTACTTAATAAATTAATAATATTTTATAGTATTGTTCAATTAGATTAATTTATGAGTTTTTAATTTTTAATAGTATTTTCCTTACATAATATTAGACCTTCATCATAAATTTCTTATAAGATACGTATATTTTAATATTAGACAAGAAGTTAATTTTATAAATGGAATGCATGGTGGTTGAGTGAGTGTTTCTTGAAATGACAATACTTTTTCTTTACATTTGTTTAATTTTATGCTTATATTTTATTATTATTGTATTAGCATAGTTTATTTTATATTTTAGCTTATAATTTTTTAAATATAATGTTTGGTATAGATATAAATATATATTTTTAATAGTCTTATTTTCATCTACAGTTGATGATGAATTTTATATTACATTATATTTTTTGTAATATTATAATACTATAGTAGAATGGATTAAATTGAATCTATTAGAGCCTTTTTCCTTCGTTGGTTATATTAAATATAACAGGAAGAAGTTCATTTGAGAACCGTTGTTAGTGCGAGAACCGTGAGAACTAATCTGAGTCGTCAAATTACTCCTCATTCAATGTCATTGCTCACCCATTAATTCCTTACATGCATCCTGCCACACTCTATCACTCCACGCCCTTCATCCATGAACTTCCCGTATCCAAGGAACGACTAAAATTGGTTCTCGTGGTTCTCACACTAACAACGGTTCTCGAATGAACCATCCCCAAATATAACGTCAAAACAAGATCCAAACCAGTTTGAATTTGAACAAGATGACACATTCTAATCCTAAATCTCTATTATTATTCTCTTTTATTTATATACTTGAGTTTAATTTTAAAATATGTATTTGTTCATTTAAACCCGCTGCAGCGCGCGGGCATAAAATAACTCGTTATAGTACCATAACAAGGAAAAAAACCTTCTTCGATAATATATATTAAATAACCAATTCGATAACCAAATATGATTTCGGCGGAGTGGTAAGAAAGTAATTTGTTAACCAGCTGGCGCGAGTTCGAATCCTCCCACTGCTAACTTTTTAATTTCCATTTTTTACTATTTGTTTATTAAATCTTAGTATTCCTTTAAACCTTTTGGGTCTTTTTTAACTTCTAATTTTTTGAAAACATGAATTTCAAATGTTTAATCATTTCTTTAACTTCTTTTAATCTTTGTATTATTTTTACCCTTTTTTTACTTCTATTTTCTTAACAGTCATATCTATCTTTTTTTTTATTTTCTTTTGCTTAACATAAATTTCATATGTGTATATTTTTTTTATACTTTTATCTTAACAATATTTAATATATTGATTTACTAGAGTTCTGATTAATGTTAAAAATAGTTTAAACTCTATAGATTGTATAGTTTCATACATTCAAACATTTATTAGTGTTCCTTTCCTTTTCACAACTTATTTTTTCTCTGATCATCTTTTCATCTAAGAATGCATATGAGCAGTTTGATGTGATGTGTAGGATATTTTGGTTTATAATATAGATGTTGTACTCTCGCAATTATGTCTTTTATATTGCTCACAAGGTGTTTGATTTAATGTCAGAGATAATCAATACTCTTTTTTTTACAACCAGAAGATCAATAGTAAATCAAACCAAACAAAGATTATAATACCAAAAGCAATCCCCTCGATCAGTTTCTCGAGAGGCAGAGCTAACTAAAATAGATCCCAAAACTTTTACCTATAACACCTCAACACTTACGCAGATTATGTGGTATCCATCTCTTTGGGCTAGAATTTAAGTTAACATTTTTAATAAAGATTTGAATTATGCAAATTTGGTGTTTACTCAACACTTACATATCCAACAAATAACGAATAAAAATCAAAATAATACATCATACTTTACCTACTCATATTCGACATCCAACTATTTTAAAGAACATAAAATTTAAACAAAAGTGTTGCGCGCCAGTCAATCCTATTTCAACCTAAAATGCAATGCCTTAATTAAAATTAATTACCAAATTCTTTCTTCAAGGTCTCAACATTGATACTCCAGGATACAAAACTTACAATTTGGTAGTTACTTATGTGCAATTAAAGTTGAAATAGCATAAATGAAGATAAAGGGAATCACTTTCCTAGCTTTAGAATATAACTGATACACATATATAACTACTTATACATACAACAAATACATATTTACACAACACTAATAATAAATGTATTATTTTTACAGGGAACTCATTTTTTAAAAACTCATGCAACCAACTTATTCAGATGCTAACAACCATAAAAATATCAACAAAGGTCGTAGTCCTTACCTCTTTTTTATTATAAGTATGTACAACCTTATTACTCTTTTGAGGACTCATACAACATAAATATGTTCATATGCTAATTAATAGCCATATAAACTACACAATGATTACCTCATTGATTCAATCGTATAGCTAAACGCTAGACACATGCATGCACTTCACTATGCTTTCATACTATCATATATGTACAAACTTATATTTCATGTAAATTTTGATGCTTATGCTATAATGTGTCACAATTTATAACCCAGCGGAAGCGCATGCTCATAATATCTAGTATTTAATAAATTAATAGAAAGTAAAGTTGTTCAAGATAAGTGCATGATACCACCATGAATTCATTAGTTTGTAGATTGAGCAAATTACAATACAACGTGACCCTTACATTATAGTTAAACTTCACACAGACCCCTCTATGATTTAAATTATTTAACAAAACCTATTACACATTAATTCCTTTGATAAGTGCTTCATAATCATAAATCATAACGTCACTACAAATAGTGTTATACAAAAGTTGTTCAAGTTTGATATAAAATTATAAATGTTCTTTTTAAAAGGATTTTATAATACCTTAAATAGTTGGTATAAAAGTTTATAACCTTTTTACATGAAAAATAACCTAAGCATCCAAAATTTAAGACATCGCACTTTTCTAAACGTAAAATCATATACAATTCTCCATGGGCTTTTATATATTGTAAGACTTATTAATCCTCTCAATTTACGTTCATTTATGAGAATGAAATCCTTAAAAGGAAACTCTATTTGCTAAACTTATGACATCCCACTTTTCTAAAAAGTTATAAATATCTCAGCTGTCATTAATTAGTACTACCCATAACCGATTATAGAAAATGGTCTACCAACTACCATACACAACCTACAAAATTTATAACAAATATCACAACCTAAATCATTTGATCCTACAAGTGACATTCAATGTCTTCTATCAATCGCACTTTGCATAAGGTGTCCAAAATATGGGCAATGCCCTAGTGCTGAGTAATCATTTTATGTTTTTTTAATACATAAGTACATAACCTAAGGCACTAGTGATTTGATAACTTGGTGGCATCACTCTAATAATCATGTATCGATGGCTTTCGGTAAGAGATATGTAAGCTAATTCAGAGGGCTTGTGATTGATCTTGACCTAGTGTTTGTTGTTTGGCTTACATGATTTACATCTTTTATAAAAGAGAGGGTGGGTTACCTTCATTTGCCCTTGTAGTTAGGCTATCCGTTTTATTCTCCCTCTTCCCTTTTCTTACCCACTGCCACATCAGTGTCACATCATTTTTCCTCCCTTTCCCTTACCCACTACAAGTGTTATACCTTCCCTTTTCCCTTTTCCTTTCCTTTTCACTTTAAAAAAAAAAAATATATATATATATATATATATATATATATATATATATATATATATATATATATATATATATATATATATAATATATATATATATATATATATATATATATATATATATATATATGACATGAACATGTATGATTGGTAGAATGTGGGGGTGGGGGGTGGGGTGGCGGGGGTTTGCGTCCGAGTCCCACAACTCGCAAATCTCTCTGCCCGCCGAGTAGGCACCACCCGAGGTGGTGTTCCTTGGGCAACTCGCAGCATACTCGCCATGGGCGAGTCGACCATAACGGATGGCCTTACAAATTTTTAGGGTGCTAATTAGAAATATGAAAAGAACAAAGGGGGATAGTACAAAATCTCAATAGACGAGGGGGTGGAAAGCAAATATGGAAAAAGCGAAGAGTACCTGAAAGAAAGGATAGTATAGCTGATTTATCAACAGGTGGCTCGACGGAAAATCAAAGTCAACCAACACGTTCCCCCAACACCGCCATGAATTTATCGCTGCTTTCTCTCTCTACCAATCTCTCTCCTCCGGTGCAACCTCCTCACCGCCGGCGAACTCATATCCAGTCGTTCAACGTTAGAGCTTCTTCTTCTTGTTCTTCTCCGACGACTTCGTTGTCGAATCATCGTGTTGTTGTTACGAGGGAGCGTGGTAAAAATGGCAAGCTCATCAAAGCGCTTGTAATTTCCTTTTCTTTACGGTTTCTGTGTTTATTCTTCATGTCTCTGTACTTTAATTTTTGTTTGGTTTGGTGCATTGCGTAATTGCTATAACCTGTTCGAATTTTAGGTTTTGTTAGGTAGTTCATGTTTTGTTTTTTGCCGTTGCATTAGTTTGCTGTAATGTAATCTATTATGTTGGACATAGCTATTAAATGAACGTAGGGTTGGTGTTTGATCAAGTGCTCGACAGAATATGTTGATTTTTCTCATATAAATTATGCTTCTCTCCTTATAAATTTGCAACAAGTTACTTTTTGGGATATCCCAAATTGGTGTCACTCTCTCTATGTTCCTAAAGTTTCAAATTTGAAGTTTTTTAATTACTGGTTGTAGTCATTTTCGACTGCTGATCTTGTTGATTATGACGTACAATATTCCATTTATTTCTTGACTGAGTACTGCAATTTTGAATATAACACTCAAAAACATTTATAGTTTTATACTGAGCTAAGATCAATGGTTAATGGTTGTGGTCTCTGGGAATGTGGGCATAAACCTAAAAACAACGAAGTTTACCACTAGCAGCTATTTGATGTTGATTGGTGCTAGAATCACTTGGTTTGCGGCACATAGGAGGTAACTGTAATAGGGTTTGGCAAAAAGTAGTATTAACAGTGGTTAATAATTCTAGACCACTTTCTGATTTCAATTGAAGCAGCCTGTTAAGGGCAACATTAACAAGTCAATCAACAATTACATGTAATTATAATATATTCACACGTGAAAAGTCGATTATGATAGTGGACCAAAAGGTTAGAAGCATAGTGATCATCGTTTGACCAATTCTGTAACTTTTTTTTATGGTTCTTATAGTTTTGCCGTTATATGTAATTTTTGTTTGAGTAGGCAGCACATGGGATCAATTGCTTGGAGCTTCCCCTGATTCAACATACAACATTGCCTGATATGGACAGGCTGTCTGCTCTATTGAGTGGTAACTTCCTACCTTATGATTCAACTTGTACTTGCAAATTCTTTCTTAGATTATACTGCTTGATTGCCACTTTCAAAATGCTTTTGTTACTTGAACATGTTATACGAATCACGCTGTTGAATTATAATACCATCTAAGATGACAAAATATAGGTGAATTACTTGGTGATAATGTGATATGACATTCAATTTTCTACATTCGGTTAGCTTCTTGGATTTCTGATTTTCTTGATATTTGAGTTTGCTATAGTCGTATTGCAAAGTGGCTTGCGGAAAATAAACAAATTAATACATTACTCTGCTTTCCAAAAAGATTCTGCCCTATATTTTTCTAAGGTTCATATCTGTGATAAAATTTCTGACAGTAGGGTTTATTCCCATTTCGTTCTTGTGCTTTTATGGTGGCAGCCACTTCTTTTGATTGGATCATCATAACTTCACCTGAAGCAGCTTCAGTGTTTCTTCATGCCTGGAAGTACGTACAGAACTTTTCTGCATATGAATGTTAACTTAACATTGTTAAGCTACGATTCCTTCTATAACTTCTGAAACATTATTCTAAGGCGCAAATTACAGTATGATCAACATCTCTACTAGGGGTATTTTGGTCATTTATATATTTACCAAAGCTTGAATTGTGTACCGGTGGATGATTATTAATTAACGAGGCTTGCTTTTCTCAACACCCCTCATTAATGAGCCATTGATGAATCATTAATGAGCAAAAAACTAGTTTTTAATGAGCCGCCAAAATTATTAGGCATTGATTTAACTTAATCAAGGGCCAAGATTGGTTCTCGCTAGGGGTGTAATCGAGCCGAGACAACTCGCGAGATACTCGGGATCGACTCGAAAAAAGTTCGAGATCGACTCGACGTGAACCGAGTCGAGCTCGAGCTCGAGCTACTCGAGTAGTGTATCGAGTCGAGTTCGAGTTTTAAAATACTCAGCTCGTTAGGCTCGCGAGCCTAATCGAGCTTTCACCAAATTACACTTTTACCCTTATATATATATATATATATATATATATATATATATATATATATATTAAAACACACACACGGTTCTTAGAAATTAATAACCCTAATTCATTTCAAAAGTTTCCTTTTCATCCCTTTTCAAACTTCCGCCGACATTCACCTTCATCCTTTTCTTGCACCGCCACCGACGACCTTCACCTTCATCTTCTTCCTGCCCCATCACAGACTCCGTCGGTTCACTTTCCTCGAGTTAAACTTTTACCGACACTACCGCTCACGGATTGGAATGTTACCGCTGGTCAAACCATTGCTTTTGACCGCCGATGGATTGCAATGTTGCCGACGGTCAACCCATCAGTTGTGACTGTCGACTAATGCTTCGAGCTCTTGCATATCTCATCACGTTGAGATTAATTTTTTGCTTCAATTCTTGTTGCTTTTGTTTCAGATAGATCATGGATTTGTTTAGTTTTGTTTTATCTCTGATATGGGTTAAAGCATTCTTGTTCCTGCTTGTATTTTCTTCCCATTTTGCTGATGAAATCGTGAAGATAAAACTTATTTTATTATCAATATGTTTATGCTAGTTTTGTCATCAGATGATTTTTTTTTTTCATGAAATGCTTGTGGTAAAAAGCATGTAATATGGGTTTAAGCATTCATGTTGTTTTGCGACAGGATACTGTTAGTTTTGGTTTGGATTTTGTTTACTAAGGTTAAAGTATGAGATTGATGAAGCTTGAATCTCATACTTGAATAGTTTATGTATTTGTTTGTTCTTCTATATTCTAAAAGTGCTACTATTTCTCAGATTGATTTTCTCTTTAGTTTTCTTTTGTTATTGCTTAATGTGGAATTTTTATTGTTTAGCAAATAATTTTCACGAGTCGAGTCGAGTCGAGCTCGAGTGTATCGATTATTTACCGAGCTCGAGCTCGAGCTTGAAAACCAAGGCTCGGTCGAGCTCGAGTCGAGTTTCGAGCTCGAGTATTATGCTTCGAGTCGAGCTCGAGCTTGACAGAACTCGGCTCGACTCGGCTCGTTTACACCCCTAGTTCTCGCGGTACTTGCAATAAGAACGGTTCACAAATGAACTCCCCCCTATCTTAAAGAAACTCTTAAACTTTAAGTAAATTGAAATTACTAACTTACCCCTCATTTAAACCTAAAAGGAAATAATTGAATATATTTAATTAGATTCTTAAAAACTGTTTTAATAACAAAACCTTCCATAAGAAACAATGTTTAAAAATGTCAAGTTTATGAAAATTAAATTTCAACCTATAATATATGAAACAAATTATTAATTAAATAAAAAAACCTTTATAGAAATATTATTTTAATACTATATCATATAACAATATTTTAATTTAAGTATTAGAAAGTTCGTAAAATTAAAATTTATAAACCTAATAACATGTAACTCGAATTTATAAGCACTCGTAGAAGTAGGTTAAAAGTTTCATTCATCATATATTTAACATTTTATTACTTGAACTCTTAACATTTAAGCAATAGAAAATTATTAATATAATCTTAAATATCTTTACATCTTTTAAAATACGACTCATTCAAATAAACACAATTCACAAAGTCATTGATATGTTTTCATCATCTTTTTATAAGTAGAATTTTTTTTTTTTTCAAAAGTTATTTTAGAAATTAACGAAAGAGTGATAATAAAGAAATAAATAAATTAAAAGAAGGGAAGAAAATGAAAATGCTGCGAATGAAAATTATTCGATTTCATCCTAGTATATATATATATATATATATATATATATATATATATATATATATATATAGGAAGTTCCATTGAGAACCATTTTTAGTGCGAGAACCAATCTGAGCCGTCTAATTCCTCCTCTTTCAATGTCATTGCCCACCCATGAATTCCTCACATACACCCTGCCACACTTGATCCCCCCACGCTCTCCATCCATGAATTCCACTTATAAAATCAACGGCTAAGATTGGTTTTCGCGGTTCTCACACTAAAATCGGTTCTCAATGGAACCCTCCCCTATATATATATATATATATATATATATATATATATATATATATATATATATATATATATATATATATATATATATATATATATATATATATATATATATATATATATATATATATATATATATATATATATATATATATATATATATATATATATACAACAACAACAATACCCAATCCCCCGGAAGCGGGGTATGGGGGAGGTATAATGTAGACAATCATACCTCTATTCATAGATAGAGAGATTGCTTCCTGAGATAGATGTAGGACCGGCTGGGGGACGGGGTTCTAAACTAAACTACGCACGTAGTGAGGTCATTTCGTGCGAAATGGTTGTGTTATTTAATCCATGTTGATCAACATCCTCACCACGTGCGAAGTGGTACTCACTACGCACGTAGTGAGGTCATTTCGTGCGTGGTGAACCTGATCACCAAAGTGGTGATTTTTCCACGCAGACTTAAACTTCCAAACTCACACCAACACATGGTTAAGTACTTGTAAGCTTAAGATAATCACATAGAATCACTAAGAATATATACACATGCAAACAATTAATCAAAACACATTTGAATTAATATTTCATGTATGTACTTTATTGATACGAACTAGGGATTCATAAAATATGCACCAACATACTCCCCCTAAGACCTAGTTCTATCAATAAACATTTCACTAAGTAAACATTCACAAAGTAAAGTTCACTAAGCAAAAAATTCACACAGTAAATTTCACCAAGCAGAATTGCAAAATGCACACAATGAAATTTGCACAAAGCAAAACATCACAAAGCAAAAAGTACATAGCATGCTGCACACAGCACAATGCTATTGGAATACCTTTCGTTACACCCTTACCTGCACTAAGCACATTGTGAGCTGTAACCCGTATTTAGTGACTCCATTTCGCATGTGATGAGCTTCTCCTCTGTGAACCTTGATACTGTTAGTACTACACTCAGCAGCAACCAGTCAGTAACTTCAAGACCACTAATAAGCATCTAAGTACATCAAAGCGAAAAGAGAAAGTCTAAACAAATAACACACTAAAAGACATAAAAACATATCAATCCTCTTCGTATGTTTTGTTTATCAACTTCGTGCGTTTTGATTCACTTCGTGTGAGTCAGCTTCCTCACATAGAGTTGGCTCTTTTTCTCGATTGTCCTGTACTTAGCACACAGCTTTTAGAAACTTCAGGGCAAGTTATTAACATATAAGTACCAGTGAACATTCGGAGTAATAACGAACAATAATATCAAGAAATAAGATAGACTGAAGGAAACTTTAACTAATAAAAGAAAATAAATTTAAATCTAATCTATTTACTAACTAAATCCTAAGGAACAAACTGGAAAACAAACAGTAAAGAAATTGCAGGAATTTAAAATTACTGAAATTAAATCTTTTTGTGAGAAGGTTCCAATATGGAGTCAGTACCAGCTCGTCTATACTTAGTAGTCATTCATTTCAGAACTTTGGGCCTAAACATATTCTCTCAAACTCTGTCTGTCAACCTAACTTTCCTCAGATAATGACAGATTTTGTTTCAACATTTTCAGATTATCTAGATTGGATACACGGTTAAGGCTATCTCTTTCAAAGTCTCACAGTATATTGATTTACTTAGTAGTTTGCACAACTTGGTTACTTAGACTACCATGCTTGTGTGATTTTGTTAATTTGTCAACGCATTTTATGCTCTTTGACATGGAGGTCAATTTTTCACCTCACTTGACATTTTTCTTGCTGAGCTTGTGTCAATGCATTTTATGCTCTTTGACAATTTAACATTTAGATCGATAAGTCTAAATTCTTTTAACATAAACAAGGTTTGGGGTCAATTTTTCACCCTCTTTTAGCTCAATGTCATTTATCACATTTGGCATGGTAACAGATGTGTGCATCAAACTAAGCTAGTCTCAACTGTTTTTGACCTATAGACTTGGAATGTCTCGATAGCTTAAATCTTATGAGATTTTCACAGCATAACCATCTATCTGTCTAGACTTTCCTTATATGTCTTACACACTATCTGTTTCTTATCTGATTCAGCTATGTTTTCAGACATTTTTCTCAGGATTATGTATATGCCTTCAGTCCTAATTTTACTAAGACATACTTTGTATTGATAGCCAGTGTGCCATCATTCTCCATCCAGGTTGGATCAACTTCTCATTTTTATATATATATTTTTTTTGTATTTTCTAAGTTTTCTGATTTTTTTTGTATTTTCTAAGTTTTCTGATTTTTTTTGTATTTTCTAAGTTTTCTGATTTTTTTGTATTTTCTAAGTTTTCTGATTTTTTTGTATTTTCTAAGTTTTCTGAACTAACTATCTCCCCCTAAAAAACTAAACAAACTAGAAACTAAGAAAATAGAAATGCAACGACACAGAAAATAAGCACAAAGAAAATAAAATGATAAAGACACACAGTCATAGAAACCTTAACCTGGACTATTTCGGTTGACACCCTTCACTTAGAAGAATGAGTTAGACAACATTAGGAACCCAAGCCCGAATGGTCATGGGTTTCCCGTCTTCTCCAACCACTGGAAGTTTCATCCATGTTCCAGTCTTGATGATCCTGTCACTTGATTCCTTGGACATTTGAACACACAGTTTGTTAGTCCACTTAGGAATCCTTTGATGCTGAACAGGAAGAGTTGAGTTTTGATGGTTTTTAAGAAACGTTTTATTTTCTTGCAAAATCTCAACTTTCTTGTTACAGCTTTGATGTGTCTTCTGATCACACTTGTAACTGAGGTGACCAGGTCTCCTGCACACATAGCAGACCCTTTCTGGGTATTGCTTCACAGAGCCTTTCGTTACCTTTTGAGGCCGATACCCTAACCCTTGATGTTTGGGTAGTTGTTTGACCTCTTGGTATGGACGGGTATCAGGAGACTTAATACCCTCATTTTCAAATTTCCGAAGTGCATCATGGATACGATGCATCAACGGACCTTGCACATAGAAACTGTCCAACAGTTCTCTAATGCCTGGTTCAGCCTTTTTGGTAACCTCTTGCTGAACCTCATTCTTCTGAGGCTTACCCACATCCTCATGTAACGTTAAATCCTCATTTGAGGTTGATGCAGAAGATTTATCAACCTTTGTGAGTAGTGGGTCAGCTTCAGAATGGACATCATCGTTCACCAGTTGATTTAACACTGGTGGTGGACATTTTGAATATACGTTTTTGTCCTTTTCTGAATCGGTACCTTGACCTCTCTGATCGATTATGTACTCAAAAAGATAAGAAGACGTGGAATAGCTTTTGAGTTTTTGACTCAGAGTCTCATAATCGACCTTTGAGGTAGCAAGGTCCCGTTTCAGCTTATCGATTTCGTTTATGTAAAACACGATAGCATCTTGTTTATTTAACAGAGCCACACCTAGTTCATTAACCTGTTTACCTAGACTTTCATTCTTTTCTTTTAATTGATTTTCTCTTCCTTTGATCAACAGGTTATTATCTAACTTAGATGTGAGATCTGAAATAGTAGACTTTAAGAACACTATCTGTTTTACATATTCATCACACGAACCACAAGGTAATCCAAAGGTACATACCTGATCCGCAGACGGTTGACCACAGCTGCACACCTTTTGATTTGACTCTTTGGCACGGACATTCACTGGTGTCTCTTCTGCAGCTGGTGTCGAGGCTGGTTCATCATCATTGCTGGCACTTGATTCTTCTTCACTTGAATAGCTTTCGGTCTCGGATGAAGAATCTTCGTTCAACACATGAACGTTCGCCAAGTTGATGTCAGCATCAGCATTCCCGAACTGTACAGACCAATCCACTCCCTCATCTCTTTGAACAACCGCCATAGCCTTAGTCGGTGTTGGAGTTGCTTCAGATTTTATGGTTGTGGAGGTAGATGATCTGCTGCCAGAACCAGTTTTGAATGGATACCTCGGTCCCGAATTCTTCGGCTTTTCACATTCACGCGCGAAGTGACCCTTTTCACCACAGTTATAGCAGGTCACAGCAGATTTATCAAAGCCGAGTTTGGTATCCTTGGTTGCTGATATTGACTTTCCCGTTCTTCGCTCATAAGCTTTTGCCCTTCTCACTAAGTTGGCATACGACCAGATGATATCTTGTCTCTCCATCTCATCCTCGTCGATCTGGTCATAGTCCTCTTGAGTCATATGAGCATTACCAATCTTCCCCTTCAGTAGATCATCATAAGAGGAGACTAGTGCACTTAGCATGCTCATATGTGTCTTAACCTCATCTGTACTTCCATACTTGAAGTGTTCGACATTAAGTCCGGAGGAAGATGCAGTATAAGATGGCCCAGAGGATGAAGCATCAGAGGTAGATCTGCCCGATTCATTCACGTTGGTCACATAGGCAGATTGTAGGGGGGCATGTGACGAGGTGGACGACGAAACAGGTGTTCCGGAGTAGTAGAGTGAGGGGTTCTGTTGATAACTAGACATAGAATCCAGATTTAGTTCCTCCTGCTCCTGCTCCTTCAACTTGGTGATGAAGTCATTAAGGTCCATCCCGTCAAAACCGTTACCATTCTTCAGAATCATGATGAATGGCCTCCAACTCTTTGGCAAAGCTTTCGCCAAGATCTCTACTTGCTGCTTTTCTGGAACAGTGACACCCAGACTGTCCAGTTCACTAAGAAGGTGGTTGTATCTTGTAATAAGGGAAAGAATCTTCTCATCTCTTGTAGCCATGAAATGGTCTAATTCCTTCCTTAATTGACTTGCTTTTAGTTCCTTCAGAGCAGCGTTTCCCTCGTTCCTCTTCTCAAGGGCTCTCCATAGACTGTAAGAAGTTCGATATCTTCTAAACTGGTGGAAGATCTCGTTGGGAATCGCCTGAATTAGTTGAGCATAGGCCTTCTTTTCGGCATTGTAACTGGTCTGCTGTTCGACAGTCATCTTATCGTAAGGGGTTTCAATGTTTCCCTCCCCTTTCGGAACCATATACTCAACGTTCATGGCTCGTCGCAATCTACAGTCAACCCCATCCAAAAATATCTCAAATCTGGGCTTCCACATAGGATAGTCCTCCATGATTAGCAGTTTCGGTACTTTGTTGACGCTACCCATTTCAGTTTCAAGAAGAAGGTTGTTTAAAGCGGTTGTTTGTTTTGAGGCCATTTAGATTGATGCTAGGAGCCAAGGCAACAAGCACACAGAGTAAAGATTGATTAGAGAAACCACACACAGAGGCACGGACGCACGGAACGAGGTATGAACAAACACAAAGATCACACAGTCCAGTACGTGCGGACTGGATTCACTTCGCACGTACTGGTGAACAACACGCACGGAGAGACACACGAAGGTTCTAGATGGGCAAAAAGGCACCACGCACGCACTAAAGGCAGTTCGCACGTACTGGATGCCCACTACGCACGCAGAGACAGACGAAGAATCTAGAACACACACAGGCAGTTCGTGCGTACTGGGTCCACTACGCACGAAGTGGGTATCCACTACGCACGGATGAAACTCAAAGAGCCTAAACGAAAACAAAATTGACCTTTTTAACGCAAAGAGGCCTATTTCCGACCTATTTTCGGTTAAAATCGACGCAAGAGGGCACACACAGGCCTAAAGGAACACCTAGATCGACAAATCCTAAGGAAAAGTGATCAATCAAAGCACAAGACTCTGATACCACTTTGTAGGACCAGCTGGGGGACGGGGTTCTAAACTAAACTAAAACACCCTAATGCTAGGACTGATCTAGGATGAGAAATAGTGCGGAATTCTATTTCCCAAACCTCCTAAGGATTCTAAGATCTGCTTAGGTGTCCGGCACACAGTATCACACAGTGAAACACACAGAGTAAAAACAAGAACACACTCTAAGAACTCACACAGAGATGCTTAAGGCTGCCCTTGGTTTTCGGATTTATCACTTAGATTTCGGTTTTCGAGGGCTAGTTTGCGTTAATCGAGGCTTAAGGTTGTAAAGGTCGAGTTTCGTGGCTAACTCCCCTCGAATATGCGAATTAAGCACTATTTATAGGCCCAGACTAGTCACTACGTGCAAAGTGCCAGTCACTACGCACGTAGTGACCTCAATTCGCACGAAATGGTTGTGTTATTTAATCCATGTTGATCAACATCCTCACCACGTGCGAAGTGGTACTCACTACGTACGTAGTGAGGTCATTTCGTGCGTGGTGAACCTGATCACCAAAGTGGTGATTTTTCCACGCAGACTTAAACTTCCAAACTCACACCAACACATGGTTAAGTACTTGTAAGCTTAAGATAATCACATAGAATCACTAAGAATATATACACATGCAAACAATTAATCAAAACACATTTGAATTAATATTTCATGTATGTACTTTATTGATACGAACTAGGGATTCATAAAATATGCACCAACAATAGACCTCCGGCAACGAAAGCAAAAGACATAGAAAAGAAAGAGTGAAATAGGAAAAACAATACAACAATAAAATAAATAAGGAAAATAAATAAATATATAAAAGCTCAACTTACAAAGAGAATAAATACAAAAGCAAAATCGATCCTAAAATGCGGAAAAAAAAAGGAATAGAAGAAAGAAGTTGCCAAAAAAATAAATAAATATAAATAACTCAAAAAGCTAACTCAATTCTACTCGTAAGCCTAAGGCTGTCTAACCTTCACCTTCCTATCCATGTATCCTAATCCTCCTTCTCCAAGTTAACCTATCTGAGATCATGTCCTCAGAGAGACAAAGGTCCTTCAGATCTGCTCTAACTCTATCCTCCCACCTCAGAGAAGGACAACCACGTCTCCTAGTGCCATCGACTATAATCGATTCCACTCTCCTTACTGGCTCTGTCGGTTGCCTCCTTTTAACATGTCCAAACCAACGTAGTCTCCCTTCTCTCAACTTGCTGACAATAAACGTCACTAGGGGAAGGTTCAAATAAGAATGAGAAATTAATTGAGAATGGGAGACTAAATCTCAGCTGTTCATTTTGTAAGTGGAATTCATGGATGGAATGCGTGGGGAAATCAAGTGTGGCAGGGTGCATGTGAGGAATTCATGGGTGGGTAATGACATTGAAGGAGGGGGTTGAAAGAGGGGGAATTGGACGGCTGGGATTGAGTCTCCCATTCTCAAAAACAATTAAGTTCTCATTTGAACCTCCCACTATATATATATACACAGGAAGAAGTTCCATTGAGAACCATTTTTAGTGCGATAACCAATCTGAGCCATCCAGTTCCCCCTCTTTCAATATCATTGCCCACCCATGAATTCCTCACATACACCCTGCCACACTTGATCCCCCCACACTTTCCATCCATGAATTCCACTTATCAAATCAATGGCTAAGATTGGTTCTCATGGTTCTCGCATTAAAATCGGTTCTCAATGGAACCCTCCCATATATATATATATGGGATATATATATATATATATGTATGTATGTATGTTAACTTCTCATACTCGCTTTTCATCTACAATTCATAGAGCTGCTGGGTCCCCAAATGTCAAGGTAGCTGTGGTTGGAGCTGGTACGGCAACCATATTTGACGAAGTTACAGTTTCATCTAAGCAATTAATTGATGTTGCTTTTGTCCCATCAAAAGGTATTCGCGCATGTCTTCCTATTAAAGCCTGGAATTTATGATAAGTTTGTGGGTTTTTAAGGGTGAAAACAATAGCCGAAATAGAGTTTAGACCAAGCTTGGTTAGCTTTCTATATGGTTAACCTTAACTTGTAAACTTTTGCAGCAACTGGCAAGGTTCTTGCTTCAGAGCTGCCAAAGCATGGGAATGAAAGATGTACTATTTTATATCCTGCTTCTGCAAAAGCTAGTCATGACATAGGTATTTTACTCTCCTTTGTATGTGATTTGATTCATGTTAGATTATTTTATTTTGTATTTTCTATTTGTGAAATGAAAAACTGTGTTGTTTGTGTTTCAGAGGAAGGCCTTTCTAGGCGTGGATTTCAGGTTCAAAGATTGAACACTTATACAACGGTAAACATTTATCTTCTTGTATTTTTGCTTTTTAAATTTGTTTGGTTAGTGATCGGTAGTATTCACCTATGCAGTTATCTCGGTCAGAAATCAAATATCGGTCAAGGACCGATATTTGAAATCTCAGTTATATCGGTGAGATATCGGCGAGATATCGGTTTTTATATTTTTTAAAATATAATATATATATATATATATATATATATATATATAATATAACATCATACAAAAATTAATTAAAAAGTATAGCATAAAAGTTACTAATTGTTCAAGTGTGAAAACATAATTTAATTGCAATCCACGGGTTCGGCATCCGAATTAACATCGTCTGGAAGAAGAAAAAAACTTTATTTGTCTTGGCTTAGAGTTCTTCGTAGAAAGAAACAGAACAGAGTGTTCCCGTCGAGGCGTCGAGTGCTGGCTGTGTTCTTCGTAGGCCGACTTTACCTGGTTGCCGAGGCTGGAGTGAAGGAAGAAACAGGCTGCCCTGGTCTCGAGATTGGACGAAGACAGCTTCAGCTTCAGTCGACGGGAAGGATGCCTGGTTCGGTTGCCCGTTTGGTGCTTAGTGTTTATGTTAGTAGTATTGTACTAGTTTTAGGTTGTTTTAGGTTTGACGAGAAGTGGGCTTTGGGTTAAAAGTGGGTTGGGCTATGAGATATAAGTTAGCAGATCAAAGAAAAAAGGAAAAAAAATACCCGGTACAAAAATCGGTGATATACCGATATCTCGGTTTGTCAAATATCGCCAAAATATCGCCCAATATCGCCGATATTCTCGCCTCCGAGATATCCCAGCGATATATGAAACCGATATTTGGTGAACTTCCGATATTCGATATCTCGGCGAGATATCACCGAGATATCGCCGAGATTGACTGCCCAGGTATTCACTTTATTACAAAGTAATATTATGTTGTGTAACTCAATCTGATTTATCAACCTTTTTTGTTAAAACTTACCGGGCTATACAATTGAAACCAGTATCGCGTAACACTTTCTCTTTACATATCAAATCCGGTATGAAATCGTTGTTTAGGAGATTTTATGCATTGAAAGTACGCCGTGGGAACTTTCGATCTGTTTTACCTGTTTCCTTGGCTATATATTTTTATTTCACTTGTTTGACCTGTTAAGAGATAAAACATAATTGAAATTGGCACCTTTAATTTTTATATTAAATCTGGTTACTTGTTTACGGTTTTGCGCAATATGAAATAACTGGAAATCCTAATCTTAACTTCTTCTAGGAAACTGTTCAACATGTGGATCAAATGATCTTTGAGCAAGCACTCTCCGCTTCTGTTGTTGCAGTTGCATCACCTTCTGCAATTAGGTATATAAGTATATTATCGCTTATATTGTTTCGTGTTTCTGGAAGCTATGTTGTTTTTATCAGACGCATGATCATCGGATAATGGTGGTTGCATTGAGTTCTTTTTCATAAAATTTTGTTGCGCAACAGAGCATGGGTAAATCTTGTACCGGATTTAGAGCGGTGGGGTGGTTCGGTGGCGTGCATCGGTGAGACCACTGCTTCTGCCGCTAAAAGAATGGGTTTGAGAAATGTATACTACCCGTCCAACCCAGGTCTCAAGGGGTAATCGTTATTCTCTTCAATCATTGAGCGTCTCTTTAACTTCTATCAGATTTCACATGTATCTGGTTGTATGTAGAGGTGGCAAGATGGGCGGGATAGATAACAGGTCAAAATGGGTAATACTATCCAATCTGTGTGTGTTTCTTGGGGTGACTTGTGGCCCGTTTGACCTGTTATCATTTAGCTGAGTTCTATATGACGCGTTAGAAAAGAAAGATAACCTCAATTGACCCGTGTTTAAGTAAATGAATTAAAATAGTCACCTTTAGATGTATGTGTAGTAGACCTCAAATTCTTCTTGACACATGATTTTGTTGCACAGTTGGGTTGAAAGCATTATTGATGCTTTAGGCGTCCATATGCAAGTCCAAAAAGTCTAAGAGCATCAACATACTCATTATTCAGGTAAACATTTGCATTTTGCAAATTTTGGGGACTACTTTAGTTCTTTATATTCAATGTTAAGGTTTAAGTGTTTCTCTCTGGTTTCTTTATGCAAGATTTCTGCTTCTGATGCGTAAAAAATACGAAGAGGAAAGTTATGTAAAGATTCGTTTCCCATCACTGTGTAAATATCTAGAAATAACGAGATGTACTAAGCAGAAGAATAGGATTTGGTGAAACTGTAAAAGATGAGATACAGAGATAGTAAGACGTACTTCTTGTCTTCCTGACATTGTAATATTTTATTCTTGTAGAATTTTTTTTTTCATTTTTCCAGTTGTTACATGGGGTAGACATTGCTTTCAGCCAATTGACTTTGTAGTTTAAAATAATATATAATATATTAATGTATAATGAAGTTCATCTCTTTAATTCCCATAAGTCATAGGTCTTACAAGCTACATTATGTGATATTCTTATGTTTCTGTAAATTTCTCTCATTTATTAGCATCATAATTGCAATTTGCAAATACTGTTTAACAAAATGGGCTAATCCCAGTTGATATCAGGCTAAAAGGGAAAGACAAAGAGCTCATATTGAATGCTTCACCAGCTTGAGTGTACAATAAGCCCTATGGGCTAACAGGCCAAACAAAGGAGCAATCATGTGGTCTGGCCCCTAACAAACAAGGTCTCTCTCTCTCTCTCTCTCTCTCTCTCTCTCTCTCTCTCTCTCTCTTATCATCACTGTGGTCTATATTGTCAGAAAAACACAAATGCTATAAGCCAAATATGTATAAAGAAGGTTCTTAACGTACACTAGAGGAAACCAAATGGTTGGGCCGTAGTTGGTTCGTCTCACTTGTGACCTTAGTTAGCGACACCAGAGTCAGAGTGTTGTCGCTATTGGAAATATATCACCATAGATGCTCCAAAGATAAAAAGTTGTTGTCATGGTGTTGACGCCTGCTAAATTATTGGCATGCTACACATCCACACTGGACCCAGTTTTATAAATGTCACCCCTGTTGATATGTGTGCCTGTCACTTTCCTACCTCATCTACCTATTCTTCTCTTGATACCCTTTCTTTTCTTGACCCTAACCCACCCGTGACTAGAACCGTATACGGTATACGTCGACTCGGTGTGGTGATTTTAACTCATTCTGCCATTCGTATGGCATCGTATTTTGTTGCTAACAAGTTACACGAGTAAAATATATAAACATGTGTTGGTGGGTCTGTGTGACCCAAACCTGTTTTGACCCACACATAGAAACTACTCGTTTTCACGTGGACCAGTTTTGTCTCGTAAATCGAGGACCAATTTTGCCTCGTGACTTGGGTCGAGTCGCCTTATTTTGTTATTTGGCTTTGATGTGGTCCAGTCTCAGCTCTAGTGAATTTGTCTGCTTGCTTGATTGGGTTAGGTGTTCGACTAAGGTAATTAGCAGGCCAGCCTTTCGAGTGTTAACCGAAAAATGGCTCTGAGTTTGCGGGTTTAAGTGACCGAGGATGAGTACTGTTTGGGCTTATTTTGGATATGTTACAAAAGTTTAGATGGACAGAAGTCTTGTGAATTAAAGGACAGTGGGGTTCTGAACAAGTATTTGAGGGGTGGGTAGTGGGTAAAAGAAAAGAAGGGAGAAGGTCACTTTGTAGATTGTAGCATGTGGTTGCTTTTACACTTTTATGATGGTCCCAACCAACAGGGCCACCACTGCACCACCAGGCTCCACCACCCATATCACCACCAACATATCTTCATTTTCCGATATGCTATGTATCCAGAAACCTATGGGGGATGGCATTGGGTGTTGTCTTAGAAAAATATCACTTTACACTTCCATCTTTTGACTTTTATGCAAACATAAGTAAGCTATATTCTTAAAAAAAGATTGAGATAGGTTTCTTTGTTTTATATTATAATTATTTAGAGGTCCTTTAGCTTAATAGAGTAAATGCAGTTTCACTCCTATCACTTAGCAATGTAGTGGTCACTTTCCACCATACTACGGGTTTCACCAAGTCACATGTTACCTCCGCTCTTAGGGTGATGGGAGTGGTTATCTCCTACCGCTCCCACTTCATCATAACTTCAGCTTTTCACTTCCACCACACAGACCAGTAGTTGTTATTCTCATATCAAATTTTGGGACTCATCTAATATCTGTTACCTTGTCGCTACGTTGGGACCGCGCATGGGGTAATATTCACGCGCCCGGGGCGGGGGTTAATGACACCAAGATGGTGTGGAAATTAATTCCACCATGCCGCCATTAACAATATCCACGCCAAAGTTTAGTGCCACTCCGAGTACTCTTAGCCTCTTGAAGGTTTCTAAGTCAAGGTTATTTTAGTAAACTTATTTTTTCGGCTTAATTTCTAAATTACAAACTTATAACGATCTAGAATAAGACAATAAGTTAATTTTATACGCCAATCAAGAGATTGGAGGCATACTTACTTTTTATATGGAAATGATAACTATATACGAAAGAAGTGAATGTGCAAAAAGGACTGCAATTTAAAGAAATATGGACTAGGAAATATTTCACTTGTTTGGCAAGCTCATAAAGTATAAAAATCATAATAATAAATAAATAGTAATCAATCTAGCTTTGCAAGTTAATTAAGTATTAACAATAAACAGAATGTATTTAGGTTATACGAGAGGTGTCAAGTCTTTGGCTTAAAATGTACATGGTATTTTTTTTTTTTTAGATGTACATAGTTTTACTAATATATATGTGACTGTTGCCGAAGTATTTCTGACCATCCTTGAATGAAACCCCATAAGACTCTTAACTTTTAACCCCTTCTATAGGACTCAAGTGCTCAACCTATCAGGTAACTAAATTCAACAAATTTTAACTAATACAACCTTCTATTAGTTTTACACAAATATATATCCTTCAAACGAACTTTTGCACATTAAAGTCTAGTTAATCATAGTTTATATTAACAAACTTCCATCGTTTTATTAGTTTTATTGCTCAACTTTCTTTTATAGAGATTCTATTCCTTAACCTTTTAGAGTTCATTTTTTTAACAGAACACACACCATTTATTATACACCTTATGTCAACTACAAGATTTGAACTCATAACCATGTGATAAACCTTCTACATCTTATACCGCTATTCTATAAGCCATTTGCTGAGTTAATATTGGTTAGTCTCTTTTTATCAGGGTTCTAGAAAACGCGCCATGGTGGCGTCAAGGCGCAACTCTGACGTTAAGAAATAGCCCTTGGCGGTGGGTTAGGCGTGGCGTTAGACAAGGCGGCATAAGACGCGCCTTATCACGCCAAATGGCGAGTTTTTTAAAGCGTGACGGGTAGAAATTATTTTTTCCCTCAAAAAACGGTCTTTTTTTAAATACATTTTGCGATCGCATGTATTGAACTTCTATAAAATTGTATTTTATTTTTTGTATCTTTGCTCCTCATTTGTGCAAATTTGTGTAAATTGTATATAATAATGATAAATTGGACATATATAATTATAACATATACACAAAATTGTTGTCTTAAAAACGTCATAGCTTTACCATGGCTCGTAAAGGTTGAGGCTTGACCTCTTCCCACGCTACGCTGGATGTTACTTAGAACCATGCTTTTTATAGCGATATGAGATTTTTTAATCTTAAGGATTTTATTTAACTTATCAAACATATAGGGTTAAAAAAATTTTACATCAGAACCCGCCTTATAATAAACCTACTCTTATATATACATATATATATATATATATACATATATATATATATATATATATATATATATATATATATATATATATATATATATATATATATATATATATATATATATATATATATATATATATATATATATATATATATATATATATATATATATATATATATATATATATATATATATATATATATATATATATATATATATATATATAGGGTAAGGTTACACATAAAACCTTACTTAAACATAGAACCTAAAGAACCACTTTAGGTGATGACACGTGGCATCCCCCTCCCTTCCAACAAACTTTAAAAAAAAACCCTCAATCTTTAAATGATCATAATTCATTCGTTTTTAAGAATTTTAACAAAAAAAGTATATCGTTAGATTCAGTTCTTCGTCCTCTTTCAAACAAGACCAGACTTGATATATTTCTGAAACTTTATTTTTTTTTGAAAATGCAAATTTTTCAAAATTTGCAATTATACCTGGGTTCCATTTGAAAATGCAAAAATGCAAAAACCGAAAATGCAAGAATCGAAGATGCAAGTTATGCATATGCTTCCAAAAATGCAAATTTTGAAACCAATACTGAAAATGCAAACACGAACTAACTGAAAATGCAACCCAAAATGCAAAAAAAAATTTGCATTTTCATAAAATTTTTTGAAAAATATGGCAAGAGTGGTCTTGATTGAAAGAAGATTAAAAAACTAAAATATTGGTATAATTTTTTTTTAAAAATTCACAAAACTTAAAAAGTTATGGCAATTTAAAGTTTTGGGGGGGTATTTTTTAATTAAAAACGTGGGTTTGTTGGGAGGTAATTACAATTATGTCATCCTTAATCTCAACCATTGATTTTGATGATTCAATGGTCCAGATTGGTTCTATGGTTCTATGTTTAAATAATGGTTATATATTGATCCATTATATATATATATATATATATATATAGGGGAAGATTCATTCGAGAACTGTTGTTAGTGCGAGAACCGCGAGAACCAATCTCGGCCGTTCCTTGGATATGGGAAGTTTCATGGATGGTGAGCGTGGAGGGATAAAGTGTGGCAGTGTGCATGTGAGGAATTCATGGGTGGGCAATGACATTGAAGGAGGGGGGAATTGGACGGCTCAGATTGGTTCTCGCAGTTCTCGCACTAAGAATGGTTCTCGCATGAACTTTTTCATATATATATATATATATATATATATATATATATATATATATATCACTATAAAACTTATTCTTTAGAGATCACTTAAACACATAATATCGTTGAGCAATTGGCATTTTGGTAACATATAGGGTTTAAACCAACTTACTTTTACCTATTTCTGTAACTTTTTTCAAAATGGTTTAACTCTTTAATCATTAATTGTGTTATTCAAAGTTTCAAACACATTTAATATATTCCTACAACTACATACATGTAAACTTGTACTAATTTGGCATTATGTAAGCAACATGATTCATCAACGGTGTTCATTGGTTCAATAAAGTGATAGAATAAGAAGATGACAAGGAACATTGAAAAGTAGGTGAGACGAATAAGATAAGAATACCTACATTTAGCCTAATTCAAGTCAACCTAAATAGCGAAATAATAAAGCGACATATCATTAGTTAATAGTACATGATATCGATCTTAATCTGTCTATTTAGACTTTTATATGTCGTTGTTGGCATGATTTTATGTATATGAGTATGTGACTTGTATTGTAAATTATAATTAGTTAATGTGATATATCTTGTATGAGAGAGAGTTGTGATTCAAATATTAGCATTCAATCGAATAAAGTAATAATCAAGTTATATATATATATATATATATATATATATATATATATATATATATATATATATATATATATATATATATATATATAAATTTAGGGGGTTCACCACTGAGCTCGAGTCTTTCCCGCATTTTGTCTGTCAACTATTTTTCAATTAGAACATATTTTTGCCACTGGATTTGTGTGTTCACAATCTCACGCCAATAGATGGGTTCACATATTAAATTTAGTTGATTTTCATATAAAATTTTTAAAATTTTACATATGTAATTGATTTTTTCAAAAAAAAAATGGTGGGTTCACCGCCACCCGGTGTGGTCTAAGTGGATCCGCCCCGTATATATATAGGAAGAAATTCATTTGAGAATCATTTTTACCGCGAGAACCAATCTGAGCCGTCCAATTCCCACTCCTTCAATGTCATTGCCCACCCATGAATTCCTTACATGCACCCTGCCACACTCTATCCCTCCACGCTCTCCATCCATGAACTTCCCTTATACAAGGAACGACTGAGATTGGTTCTCGCGGTTCTCGCATTAACAACGGTTCTCGAATGAACCCTCCCCTATATATGTGTGTGTGTTGGGGGGGGGGGGGTATGTGTGCGTATTTACATATATATATATATATATATATATATATATATATATATATATATATATATATATATATATATAGAGAGAGAGAGAGAGAGAGAGAGAGAGAGAGAGAGAGATAGAGAGAATAGTTAATGCGAAAAGTGTTTTATTTGGGAAAAATGCGAGAAGCGTTTCTGTCCTGTAGATCATTTGACCAATGGTTATGTTTGATTATGGCAATTTGGTAATTTAAACAAACTTTATTACGTTTTAATTAAATGAGAGAAGGTAAATAGGTCTTTTAGAAAACAAATACATCCTCGTCTCTCCCCTTATCCCATCAGCTTCACCAAGCACCATCGTAGATCTGATGTCACCGGGCACCCTTCACCAAGCACCATCCTGACCTGAGGTCACAAGTTCTCCAACTTTCTACCGCCGCCAGCACCTCTTCCCAGTATTAAACCTTGCAACATATATACACAGCAGAACCTCTTACTTTACCAAATTGATAACACATATAAAGTAAAGAGATAATACGTGTTTGTTGGCACATTTTTACCACGTCTTTATCTAAAAACACAAAATACAAAATTTACGATGGACCTAAACTTGTCATTTTATTTTTGAATTGTTTTTTCATATAACAAGCTCATAAACATGTCATTATATTATTATACAAACACAAATAAAATAAAAAAAATTATACGCACAGTTCATTGCATGATAAACGATACGTTAAGTTTAGTAAACTTGTTTGTAAACCCATTAAAATGTACACGAGCGTGTTTATAGACACACATGTAGAACCTCTTACTTCACCAAATTGATAACACGTATAAAGAAATGAGATAATACGTGTTTGTTGACGCATTTCTACCACTTTTTAATCTAAAAACACACAAAAAAAACAAATTCATGGCCATCACATATCCGTTGCAAACTTATAGGATTTACGATGGATTTGTAACGGACATAAGCTTGTCATGTTGTTTTTTTATATAACAAGCTCATAAACTTTTTAACAACATATTATATGACTATACAAACACAAATAAAATTAAGAAAATATTATACACCTATGTCGCATATGTCGTTGTATGATAAAGGATATCTCAAGTTTAAAAATGTATAAAAATGCATACAACCTTGTCTATAGAAATACGTATAAAATCTCTTATTTCACCGAATTGATAACACATATAAGAAATTAGATGACTCATATGTGTTGTACGATAAACTATATTTCAAGTTTAGTAAACGTGTTTGTTGGTGCATTTGCGTCGTTTTGCGACGGTTACTATTGATATATTATTTTTTAAATTAATTTGTGTCGGATTTGCGACGGGCAATTATATAATTTACTTTTTTTATTTCTTTTTTATAATTTTGCGTTTGCGTCCTACTGTTCCGTCACAAACTGTTCCGTGGATTTATATCTTGTAGTCTATCGTAAATCCGTCGCAAAGTCGTCACAAGTTTGCTACTTTTTACGACGGCTTTATTTCATCGCTATAGGCTGTTTGTGTTGTAGTGCCCATTACTACCACTGTCTTACTTATAGTTCTAAACACCACCGCCACAAGCAAACTCTCATACTTATCAAACGGTACACACTACAAAGTAGACCCCTGAAATCAATAAAAAATCAAAAAAATAATGTAGGAAGCATAACTTCAGGTTAAATGAGACATAAAAGTGAGATGGTAAATTAAACTTTAAGGAAACAAACGTACAATGATTGGAGTTGGACACTGCCTCCACTTTCATTTTAGCCAACAAAAAGATAACCCTATAAATGGTCATTAGCTTTATACATGAATTGATGGCATCAAATAATCACTTTATTAAAACACACCCACAAATGGTGATGGTAAAAACACCCACAAATGGTGATAGTAAAAACACCACCTTTATAATAAAACGAGCTAATGATGACCCACGCTATACGGCAGCAGTCAAAACATAAAGATAAATTTGTTAAAATTAACGTGAAAAACAAGTATTTGAAAACATAAAAAATATAAACAATTGGAATTCGATATAGTAAAATTTAGCATTAATGAATTCGTAGTGATTAACATCATATTTGGTTCTAATTCAAATATATTCAAGTTTAATTTATTTATATTACGAATATTATACTATTTAACATTGTTAATCTTTAAATTAAAAAATATTTTCATAAAAAACTATTTAAGAACTATTAATTTTTTTTTTCCGTCTAAAAACATAAAAATTAAGCATGAAAAATAAGAATGATGTATAAAGTTATATACGTAAAATTAAAAGAAAATTTAAATGGGCTATTTTTTAAGAAGAAAATTAAAAAGTTTCGTTTATTAAAGAGAGTATTTGTATTACAAATTTTGAAACTAATATGAAAATAAAGGTTAGATTTTTTATTTTATTAATATTCAAATATAATTCAAGTTGCTAATAAAATGAGAGTCTTTCTAAAGAACAAACAAAAAAAAAGATTTCAGCAGGAATTGAACCTGCACCACCTCCTACCTGAAAATACACCTAACAAACTGGTCTAGAAGGCATTATGTTATTAATGTAGTTTACTTTTTTTGTTTGAACAACAAATTAGTGGACCGGATCCGCAATGACATTTATACGGGCAGTATGCGAACCTCGAGCCACTCAGCATGAGGGATTAAACCCTTCTCTGTTATCTACAAAGACCACCACTATGACGAATAATATGAGGATGTTATAAAACCTAGATACCACTAGGACAAGTCCTAGTTAGCATTAATGTAATTTACTTAATATAATATAAGCAGAAGGTTACTATTTACAACCTCATACAAAATGTTATTATAAATAATGTAAGACATAGTGTGAATAATAGACATGACAACACGAAAAAAAATAGCTTTCATATGAAATTTAGTGGGGTACGATGGTCAATGTCAAAAATTATATATGAGTTTTTGGCCCCTAATTCTTATTCTGAGTGAAAGGATACATTTTCCCATAAACATGAGACATTTAATTCGAAGTCAAGAATATATATACTCGATCCAGTGGGATAAAGTGAGAGGTTTTGTGGTTTGCAAATATTAATTAGGGATGATGTCATAGAAATCTATTCAGTTTCGTATAACTAGATTTAGTTTACTCAATTTATAATCATCCTAAAAACGATTATTTCTATAAAATAACCGTCAAAGTTAGTTACGTAACAGATAATTGTTAGTTCGAAACAGTTATAAGACAGGATAATAACTACCGAACTTAGGTGAGCCACTTAGTTAAGCACCAATCAGCAAAGTAAACACTCAACCCAACATACTTTGTTTAAGTTAGCACTATCCATTACTCAGGGGCGGTAAGGGGTGGGGGCAAAGGCCGCCAATCAACCTAACGCACATAACGGAAAATTTTTGAGAAGAGAAATGATATATCCTCCTACTCATTTGATCAAGACATGCGTCAAAATCAAGGGAGGAGATGAAGAAAGAGAATTAGTGACGTACACATGTCTTGATCATCTCCTCCCTTGATTTTACACTAAAAGAGAATTGTAATGCGTGCCCCAACTCAATTTTTCGGGTGCCCTCGGTCAATTTTTCCAAAGCAATGACGGTACATTATACTTTTTGACAAGCTTATTATCTCATTCTCTGCCCTATATCGACACTGTTATTTTGACATTTTGTGTTCTTGTTTTAGTTGACTTGTTGCAAATGTGTTCTTTTAGGTAATTGGTGATTATGTGCTCTTGTTTTTTCATTTGTTTATGATTTCATTTTGTTGATTTTCTTATAGTGATTTGGTAAATTTGTTGTGATTTGACAAGTTTCACCCGACCCGTTTTAACCAAATTAAGATCTAATTCCATACATAAGTTGTGCTAACATCTTTAAAATGGTGTCCTAGTGACAAAACAGTTCCAGATAAGTAAAGAAAACTCATTTAAGCAAACCAAAATTAGCTATGCATTCAATACTTGTATTATAGACACAGCTAAGAGGCGCTCAACCAAGCAAACACTCATCTACCCCTTGGACTCTGTGTTTTGGGTTTAAGACTTCAACATATATACACTCCACACTAGCTAATGTTTAACAAGTTTAGCTAAATCCTTTAGAATTCCACTAATATAACTACAACCCTCATCACTTTAGTGTAACACTAAAACCATAGAATAAATAAACACAAATTTAAACTCCTGTATAAATGAAAATGTCGAGACAATTAAATTTATATCTTAGTATAGTATGCATTTCTAATATTCGAGCATGAAGGTGTTTAACGAGTGAACCCTTAAATGCTTTAAATGCCTGAAGATAACATATACATATGTATACATAACAGATTGCTTTACTTGCCACCTTACAAGTCATGCATCTTATCCATGCATAAAATTAGGCTGACAATGTTTTACTAGATACGAAACTTAATTCAAACCCGACATGAAAAAGGTGTCCACGAACCTGAAACATGTAAAAAGTGAGCTTACATGAAAAACTAATGTCTGCTTAGATCAACCCAACAACCAAAAGTGACTATATGGCTCGTTTAGTGTAAAATTGTAAAATCATAATGCTTTCTTTAAAACTTAATTAAATTTAAAATTTATAAAGGGATTGTGAATTGAAATTGGGAGATGGCGTCTAAGGGTAATTAGAACCAAAAAAATAAAAACACAATACTTTAAAAAGTTAAAAGTTAAAAGCTTAATATAAAACAATACAAGAGTTAAAGTTGAAATAAGATTATATCATTTTGGTATTTGATATATGGGTTAAAGTTGCTTAACACAAACAGACTTTTCCCAATGTTCTGATATGGCACATTAACTTTTTTTTTACACATATGACCATTTAACTTTCCAAAACCGTGTCGATATGGCAAAAAAGTGATCTGCAACCTGCCAAGTCGGTTTCAGCCCGTTTTTTGCGATTTTGGGTCGATTTTTTGTGGTTTTTTGTGATTTTTTTTGTAGAATCTTGTAATTTATCATTATACCTTTTAAATGACACAAAATTCATGACTTTTCGTCAAGTATTGAGAGAGAATTTTGAGCTTAAAGTCTCGTTTTTTTGGGTTTTTTTTTCCGAAAACAGGGCAGAAAAAATATCATTTTTTTGCTTGATTCTTGATCGTTTTACATCATTCTTTTTATAGATTGTCGTAGATAATCTTTTTACCTTTCAATGGACACCAACTTCATGAAAAACCATCAAGTGTAGGCCAAGTTATTGCTAATTAAAGTCAGTAAATACCAATTCGACACCCTTACGGTATTTCGATGAATTTACACATTTTAAACTCGTTTTTATTCGTTTTTTTGTACTACTTGATAAACAACTCGATTACATTTCCATAGAGTCAAGAATCATTGATTTTTGTTAAGTGTACAAGGAGAATTTTGGCTTCAAAGTTTGTATTCGAAGTGAAGGAAATTGGGGAAGAAGGTGACCTGCAATTGCAGGTCAAAATCACCAAAATGGCTATAATAATAGGTTTCTTACAAGTTAAATGACCATATGTGTAAAAAAAAAGTTAATGTGCCATATCGGAACATGGGGGAAAACGTCTTTGTCTTTAGTAACTTTAACCCTTGATATATTGACTATATAGTTTTGGTATTCTAGCATTTGACTACTTTGTATTATTTACTATAGGACCGTAGTATTTTGGATAAGTTTTATTTTTTTAATTAATGATGCATTATTTTAATTTGATATCAATTGTTTCTTGATACTTGTTAGAAATATATAATACATCACATGGTTTTTTATAATCATTTATGTAAATTGAGTTAAAAAAATAAAATAAAAAATTAACTTAAATTGGAACGAACACCGAATTCGAAGTTCGAGTCTAATCAAAACAAACATTTAAATTTTAATTTTGAATTAGTAAAATTACATTCGATCGACATTTATATTTGAACAAAAAGAATTCAAATAAAAACCTAACAGTACACGTAGAGCACGTTTGGCTGAAATTGGCTAACACGAAACACGACGTAAAACCTAACATGGGAAAAAGGACATGACGCGAACCCGACGCGCAAATAAATCGGTCGACACAAAAATTAATACGAACACAAAAGACAAATCGAATTACCATCCTTACATCAAATGTATGGGAAGCGAAGTTCAAACATATTGAAATGGCAAGTAGGAAAATACATTGTTTAGTTTGTACTACAAGTTTGTGTCAGGAAGCCTAGGATTTAACGTCTCCAAGTAAGAAAATCCAACTACTAGTAAAAGAATGATCTTCTACATTAGCTATCCAACTTGTATAAAAGATCATTCAATACTACCATGAGATAAACTATAATCTATAGTTTTTTTAAGATACTTTAGAGCCACCTAATTGTCTTGGATTACTTGTGAACTTACTCAACTTTTGTAACACCCAGGTTTGATTAACCCTATTTATATGGTAATTAACAGTAAGAATTATATGAGTATGAGATAGTTTATATGTGATTAGATGGGTTTATTAAATTTAGAAGGGCCAAAACTGTCAATTATGGAAGTTGCATAAGTAAATGGGTCATTTGTGCTATTTCCTTAACTTATTGATAGACTTTGACTTCTAGTGAAGTCAAATTGCCATATCTCATTTCTTTACATAAATACATACGTGACTTACTCTGCTGCCAATTTCTTTTTCGAATTCAAGTTGTAGAACAGTAGTGATTTGTACCTCAGTAGCTCCATATCAATATTAGAAGCACCAAGGTATGAATTGTTTTTGTAGAAATTGAGTGTTCTAAGTCAAAATGGTTCATAGGATTGAATCATGGGTTTGATTATGTTTATGATTGAGTATTTGATGTTATAAGTTGTAAGGGGTATAGGAAAACAGCCCTATGTCGTTTTATGTTTATTAGAATTGAAGTTATAGTGTTTTGGTTGGATTAAACAACAAGCAGTCGTGAAACTGCTGCTGTATGTACAGGGGGCACAGGCGTACCTTTGGGGGTATGGGCGTGCCTATTAGACCATGGCAAACCCTAGTTCTTGGGGTCTGGGCGTGACATGGCATGGGTGTACCCACATAGGTACGGGCGTGTCTTGGGTACGCACATGCCTGAAGGGCCTTTGGCCGTACCTTTTAGAAAGGCACGGGCGTGCCTGCAGCAAAGCACCGGCATGCCTTGCCCCTGCTCACTTTCATTATGTGCAGTAGTGAGGTGATATTAGTTACATGTGTTATGCTATTTGTGTAGGATCGTGAGTATTCGATTATACAACTCTTATACAATGTTATAACCGTGAATTAGTTATAAGGTGAGTCTTTTAGACTATTACTCATATATGCACAATGTGTGTTATTACAGTAGAATACAATCATGTGACATTCATATGTGTTTATAGCATACTACTTTGTGCAGTAATGGCTCATATTTAGTTCAATACTGTAGCTCAGTGGGCTGCCCTGAGTCTAGAACTAGTGGCTGGCATGTTCCTTTTACACATGTGTTATCTATATGTGATTATATACATGTGTTTATATGATTGACGGCCTGGTAAATTCACTAAGCTCTCGTAGCTTATCAGATATTATGTGTTGTGTTTTGTAGGTAGCAAGGATAAGGGTAATGCTCCTGTTTGACTTCAGTCTTAGTTACAGTTTTTTGTGAAAATAATTTAACGCCTCATTGTAAATATATAGCTTTTGGTACCAACTACGAGTGTACATGTATAAATATCTTTTGTCAGAATTTGTTTTAAAAACTTGTACGCTTCTGCTTTAGTTTATACTAGATGTGATTATTCTCATAGATGATTTTAGTATTAAATTGTTAGTTTTTCCAAATTGGGGCGTTACAACTTTCTTACTACATTGGCAATATAAGGCATTGTATCAGTCATAACATACATTAAGCATTCGATCACCTTTGAATACTTCAATTGTGCAAGTCATGATTCAGACAATCCAGACCTTGGAAGATCCATTTCTCGATCTGAGCACAGTAATGATAGGCGTGGACTAGGTAAGGTCTATACTTGACAATTGAAACCTTGAAAGCGAAGATTCACATATCTTGACATGTTAAGCATTTATGAAATATTAGTCAATTAGAAGACATTTATTAAACATATCATGTTCGAGCATTCCCAAAGCTGATAGGTGTCACTCCATAGCTAGGACGTCATATTAGCCAAACTCGCTAGGGAACTTTTCTAGAAGGTACATTTGCTACAAGTACTGAGCTCCTGTCTACATTGTTACTGTAACACTGTACTTTTTAAACATAATATTTACTGCACGCGGAAGCTAATTACATATAATTATCTTAATTACATAATAGATACAAAAATATTTAACTTGTTTGATGTACAAAGACCTTTACAGTGTTAATACAAAAACAGGCTCTAACAAAATACTTTGACATCAGAGTAAGGTTTGTCCATTTTCCCAGCCCAAGCATCAAGCTCACCACTGAGAATCTGCAAAACAATCTAGTGGGTAATTAGCACAAAGCTAAGTGAGGGAACAAATATCTAAACATACACAAGGCAAATATGCCCAAACCAAATAGCTCATGAATCCCAGGAGAACCGGCGGTGTTGCAAGCACCTACAACCAAGGTCGGCCAAAACCAAGGTTTACCGATAGCCCAGCTAACAGTGATAACAACACCAGTCTTCTGGAGTACAATAAATGCACCACCAGATCTGATAAGTTACACCCCCAAGCAAAGGCCCAGACTAAACTGGTCTCCAAATCACATGTATATACAATCCAAACAAGAGCATTCCAAATAGGATATCATATCCTGTATATCCGAAGATATAAATCCACTCACCAAAGTCTTCAAAACTTTGGCACACTCAGATGACTAAATTCACCGAGTCTTCTCAGTTCTTGAGATTGAAGTAACCCAAGTCAGTATTCAATTCATAATACTGATCCAGCAATAAGTATCATATTTATTCATGTTCTCATATATATATATATATATATATATATATATATATATATATATATATATATATATTTATACATACATTCAACATACATAAACCCCAAACAGATATACAATTCATGTTTATCTCCAATTCATCAATTCCGACTAAGTGTAAATCTGATTACAGTCGGATTCCGAGTAAAAGTCCAATTCCGATAGAATAGGGAATTCCGATTAACTCCAAATCCGATAAAATCACAATCCGATAAAATCACAATCCGATAAAGTCACAATCCGATAAAGAGTTAAGGCCAAATCCGAGTAAACTTCTATCGGATTCCGAGTCAAATGGCAATTCCGAGAGATTTGTTAAGGCAACACTGATAATTTAATCGGATTCCGAGTCATTCAACCACAAATCCGACAGAATCATAACTTCATGCAAAAATCTATTTCTAACTTAAATCTTACTGATTTCATGGCATACAAGTTATATATGTTTCCAGAAATCATTCTAAACATATAATGAACATAATCTATCATCAAAATCTAACATACATTCATCCTATGATCATCAAATCATCAAAAACAATCGGTATTATATATATATATATATATATATATATATATATATATATATATATATATATATATATATATATATATATATATATCCAAACTGAACATATAAACAAATAACCAACTATAAATCAGTAATCTAACCTCTAGATGATTTCAAATAACCACAAAAATGCAAGCAAGATGGAAGTTGATTTTCTTTTCTTCCTTTCTTTCTTTCTTTCTTCTCGGCCGAGAGCAACCCAAAGAAACACACACAAACACACTTTGTCTATTCTAACAAGTAATGAAGTATGGAGGGGGAGTGGTAGCTAAACCCACCAATCGGCCATACCTTCCCCAATAACCCAAATATTTATTTAAAAGAAATTATTTATCTAAATCAAATAATATCACAAAATAACAATATTCCAACAATTAATAATTAACACATAATCACAAATAATTCACATAAACCAAATAAATCTCAAGATTAATTAATTAATTACCTTAATTAATCTAGGCCGGTAAAGAGGGTGTTACAAATCTTCCCCCCTTAAGAAGATTCCGTCCCCGGAATCTAATCGCTCTCGAACAAGGAAGGATATCGGTTCCTCATGTCGGCTTCGGTTTCCCAAGTCAAATCAGATCCCAAACTGTGTCTCCATTTAACCAAAACCAACGGTATCTGCTTCTTTCTCAACTTTGTAACCTTTCGATCTAACAATTTAACTGGTTCTTCTACAAGTTTATGATTCAAATCCACACGAAGATCCTTAATCGGAAGAACCTGCATCTGATCTTCTACATTACACTTGCGCAAGTAACATACATTGAATGTATCATGAATACCCGCTAATTCATCAGGAAGTTCTAAAGCAACTGCCTGATCGCTAACCACTCGTCTGATTTTGAAAGGACCAATGTAACGGAGAGCCAACTTCCCGCGTTTACCAAATCTGATTACACCCTTCTAAGGAGATACTTTCAAATAAACCATTTCCCCCTCGACAAACGATACTGGTCGACGACGCTGATCTGCATACATTCTATGTCGATCCCTTGCAGCTTTTAATTTCTCACGAGCAATAGCTACCTTATCAGCTGTCATCTGCACAATATCAGGCCCTGCAAATTGATTTCCCCGGCTTCTAACCAACAAGTCGGAGTTCTACAAGGACGACCATACAGCATCTCATACGGCGGCATACCAATGCTAGAATGATAGGAATTGTTATAAGCAAACTCCACCAAAGGCAAATTTGAATCCCATGAACCCCCAAACTCTAACACACATGCTCGAAGCATATCTTCTAGCGTCTGAATAGTTCTTTCTGATTGACCATCTGTCTGCGGATGATAAGCTGTACTCAAATTTACCCTGGATCCCAATTCCTGTTGCAATCTATTCCAGAAGTTGGACACAAACCTCGAATCTCTATCCGACACAATGGACAATGGAACTCCATGTCTAGATACTATCTCATCAATGTACAATTGAGCCATTTTACTTAAAGGTGCAGTTTCAGCAGTAGCAAGAAAATGTGCACCCTTGGTTAATCTGTCAACTATAACCCAAATCATATCATGACCTTTTTGAGTTCGTGGAAGTTTAGTTACAAAATCCATCGTAATGTGATCCTACTTCCACTTAGGTATATCTAGTTGTTTCAATGATCCGTACGGTTTCTGATGTTCAGCTTTAACCTGAGCACAAATGTGACACATCCCAACAAATTTCGCAATAACTGTTTTCATTGTCGGCCACCATTATCGATTCTTTAAATCAAGGTACATCTTTGTACTACCCTGATGTATCGACAATCTAGATTTATGAGTCTCATTTAGAATTAACTCCCTCAAATTACCAACTTTCGGTACCCACACACGCGTATGATAAACCTTCAAACCACGTGAATCAGAAGTTAACTCATGTTGTCGTTTGATCATTAGTTCATCCTTCAAGTTCTCATCTTTCAAAGCTTCAAGCTGAGCAGCCAAGAGTTGATCCACTAAATCAGACTTGATTTCTAATCGCATAAATTTTACAGTTTCTGACGATCCCTTTCTACTGAGTGCATCTGCAACTACATTAGCCTTTCCAGGATGATACTGAATACCGCAATCATAATCTTTGATCAATTCTAACCAACGACGCTGTCTCATATTCAATTCCTTCTGAGTGAACACATACTGCAGACTCTTGTGATCAGTGCAGATAATGCATTTGGTTCTATACAGGTAGTGTCTCCACAGTTTCAAAGCAAATACCACTGCTGCTAACTCCAAGTCATGAGTCCGGTAATTTCTTTCATTCGGTTTCAACTGCCTCGAAGCATACGCAATTACCTTACCCCTCTGCATCAAAACACTACCCAAACCAGCGTGTAAAGCATCACAATAGACCACAAAATCTTCTGAACCCTCTGGCAATGAAAGAACAGGAGCTTGACACAACAACTGTTTCACATCTGGAAAGCATCTTCTTGAGATGAACCCCACTGAAAAGGAACATCTTTCCGAGTCAACTTAGTCAACGGACAGGCAAGCTTAGAAAAATCTTTAATAAACCTGCGATAATAACCCGCCAATCCAAGAAAACTCTTTATCTCAGTTGATGTTTTCGGAGCACTCCAATTCATCACTGCCTCAATCTTGGACGGATCTACTTTGATACCTCCTTGACAAATCACATGCCCTAGAAACTGAACTTCTCGCAACCAAAATTCACATTTCGAAAACTTGGCATATAACTTGTGTTGTTTCAAAATCTCCAAAACCTGTCTCAGGTGCTGATCATGCTCATCTTCTGTTTTCGAATACACCAGAATATCGTCGATGAACACAATGACAAACTTATCCAGAAAGGGTCTGCACACACGATTCATCAAATCCATAAATATGACAGGAGCATTCGTCAAACCAAATGGCATCACCAAGAATTCGTAATGACCATATCGAGTACGGAAAGCAGTCTTAGGTATATCCTCCTCTGCTACCCTGACCTGATGATAACCAGATCGCAGATCAATCTTTGAAAAGTAGGAAGCCCCTTGCAACTGATCAAACAAATCATCGATTCTGGGCAACGGGTACTTGTTCTTGATGGTTCTCTTGTTAAGATCCCTGTAATCAATACACATACGAAGAGTTCCATCTTTCTTCTTCACAAATAGTACTGGTGCACCCCATGGCGAAGAACTCGGACGGATAAACCCCTTATCAAACAAGTCTTGTATCTGAGTCATCATCTCCCGGATCTCAGATGGAGCCAAACGATACGGAGCTTTAGCAATCGGTGTGGTACCTGGTACCAATTCTATCTTATACTCAACATCCCGTACAGGTGGTAACCCTGGTAGATCATCTGGAAATACCTCTGGATATTCGGAGACAACACGAACATCGGTAACAGGTCGCTTCTCTTTCTTCACATCAATAGCGTAAGCCAGAAAAGACGCACACCCTTTGGCTAGAGATTTTCTAGCCTTCATAAACAAGATGATTGGAAAAGAAGATCGAGATCTATCCCCACGAGCCACGACATGCGACCCGTCAGCCAAAGGAATAGTAATCAGTTTCTTATGGCACTGGATACTAGCCCTATGGTGACTTAACCAATCCATGCCTAATACTAAGTCAAACCCCGGTATAGGCATCAGTAAACAGTCTACAGGCAGACTAGTACCATCAATATCTATAAACACCCCAGTCACAGAAGAAGTTACAGGCACTAACTTACCATCAGCTACTTCTACTTCTAAAGGAGAAGCAATAACAGTAACAGGTAGTTTCAGTTTGCCACATAAAGATACAGACATGAAAGATCTATTGGCACCAGAATCAAATAACACACGGGTAGGCACAGAGTTTACAATAAACATACCCGTGATCACATCACTGTCATCAGCAACCTCTGTAACAGTCATCTTGAAGGCTCTCCCTTCCACAGAAGGTGCAACCTTTCTCTTCTGACCTGCAGAAGACGATCCCCGACATTGGCTACCCCCTGCCCCGTCCTCCTTTGCCTTGATTTTGAGCATGCTCCAACTCTATGACCCTCTTCGTGACAATTCCAGCAAACATTTGTTTTAAACTGACAGACTGATGGTTCGTGGCCAAATCCACCACAACGCAAACATCGCTTCGTCTGTGATGTGCAGGGACCAGTATGACTAGTATTGCAGGCTTTACACCACGGCTTATTCTGATATAACCCTGAACCTTTTGGTTTCTGATCACCCCGATTCTGATTATTTTGCCACCTACCTTTGTTTCCACCCTGATTTCCACCTGGCCTGTGAGACGACCCTTTCTCACAATTAATCCTCTCCCAAGCTTTCACATCACCTTCCGCAGCCCTAGCGACAGTAAACGCCTGCACCAACGATGTTGCTATCCGGGTGTTACCCCGATATTCAGGTAACATTGCTTGAACGAAATGATCTATTTGTGATGGTTCATCGGGTACCCGCTGCTTAGCAAACCTCAGCTTCTCGTTAAACTTTGCAATCAGGTCATCCACTGACATCTTGTCATCCTGAGCTAGATCCATGACCTCTCGTTTTACCTTGGCTAAATCATAAGTATTACAGAATTGCTCACAGAACTTGGTTTGAAATTGATCCCAAGTAACAGAATTCACAACTTCCCTAGATATATGAGCAGTTAGAGAATCCCACCAGGTTATAGCTTGACCCTTCAACCTCCGAGTTGCAAAAATAACCCTATCGGATTCCTCACAATTGCAGGCATCTAAAGCCTTCACCATCTCCCTTAACCAGCTCAAAGTATCACTTGGGTTTGAGCTTCCAGAATACTCAGGTGGTTGGCAACCCATGAAATCCTTGTATTGCCCTTTCGGTTTAGAGCCTCCTTGAGTAGGGTACCATGGAATGAAGAAGTTCTGTTGTTGTGGTTGGTACTGCTGTTGGGGTTGTGATACAGGTGGTATAGTAACAAATGGTAAAGAACCAAATGGTGTTGACACTGTATTGAAAGGTGCAGCAGAGAAAACAGAAGGTGGTATTGACTGGGTAAATATAGCTGACTCTCTAGGCAGATGAGTGGTCTGAGTTTGATAAGAGAACTGAGTCTGATGTTGCTGCTGTTCCAACTCCTGAACCCGATCTCTCAAACTTTGCATAGTATCTTCCAAGTGCAACACATAGTCATGCTGATCAGATTCATCGTTGTGGGAAGTACCGGCTCTGTGGTGCTGCTTATTGACTGCCGTAGAGGACTGGTGATTTCTTCCGGGGGACGCAGGGGTAGTTGTCTGGTTCACGTTATCAGCCATTTGCTATGCTATACACAGCATCTCACCAATTGTTAGATATAATCCGTTAGTATAAACACTAACTACCCTCAAAGCTACACTACTAATTACCCACCCTGGGAATACTGGACTGACCAGAGCCTCGGTTCAAGTATTGCACAAATCATTCATGCAAATCCTCAAACCAGGGCTCTGATACCAATTTGTAACACTGTACTTTTTAAACATAATATTTACTGCACGCGGAAGCTAATTACATATAATTATCTTAATTACATAATAGATACAAAAAGATTTAACTTGTTTGATGTACAAAGACCTTTACAGTGTTAATACAAAAACAGGCTCTAACAAAATACTTTGATATCAGAGTAAGGTCTGTGCATTTTCCCAGCCCAAGCATCAAGCTCACCACGGAGAATCTGCAAAACAATCTAGTGGGTAATTAGCACAAAGCTAAGTGAGGGAACAAATATCTAAACATACACAAGGAAAATATGCCCAAACCAAATAGCTCATGAATCCCAGGAGAACCGGCGGTGTTGCAAGCACCTACAACCAAGGTCGGCCAAAACCAAGGTTTACCGATAGCCCAGCTAACAGTGATAACAACACCAGTCTTCTGGAGTACAATAAATGCACCACCAGATCTGATAAGTTACACCCTTAAGCAAAGGCCCAGACTAAACTGGTCTCCAAATAACATGTATATACAATCCAAACAAGAGCATTCCAAATAGGATATCATATCATGTATATCCGAAGATATAAATCCACTCACCAAAGTCTTCAAAACTTAGGCACACTCAGATGACTAAATTCACCGAGTCTTCTCAGTTCCTGAGATTGAAGTAACCCAAGTCAGTATTCAATTCATAATACTGATCCAACAATAAGTATCATATTTATTCATGTTCTCATATATATATATATACATTTATACATACATTCAACATACATAAACCCCAAACAGATATACAATTCATGTTTATCCCCAATTCATCAATTCCGACTAAGTGTAAATCTGATTACAGTCGGATTCCGAGTAAAAGTCCAAATCCGATAGAATAGGGAATTCCGATTAACTCCAAATCTGATAAAATCACAATCCGATAAAATCACAATCCGATAAAGTCACAATCCGATATAGAGTTAAGACCAAATCCGAGTAAACTTCTATCGGATTCCGAGTCAAATGGCAATTCCGAGAGATTTGTTAAGGCATCACTGATAATTTAATCGGATTCCGAGTCATTCAACCACAAATCCGACAGAATCATAACTTCATGCAAAAATCTATTTCTAACTTAAATCTTACTGATTTCATGGCATACAAGTTATATATGTTTCCAGAAATCATTCTAAACATATAATGAACATAATCTATCATCAAAATCTAACATACATTCATCCTATGATCATCAAATCATCAAAAACAATCGGTATTCATATATATATATATATATATATATATATATATATATATATATATATATATATATATATATATATATATATATATATATATAACAAAACCGAACATATAAACAAATAACCAACTATAAATCAGTAATCTAACCTCTAGATGATTTCAAATAACCACAATAATGCAAGCAAGATGGAAGTTGATTTTCTTTTCTTCCTTTCTTTCTTTCTTTCTTCTGGGATAAGAGCAACCCAAAGAAACACACACAAACACACTTTGTCTATTCTAACAAGTAATGAAGTATGGAGGGGGAGTGGTAGCTAAACCTACCAATCGGCCATACCCTCCCCAACAACCCAAATATTTATTTAAAAGAAATTATTTATCTAAATCAAATAATATCACAAAATAACAATATCCCAACAATTAATAATTAACGCATAATCACAAATAATTCACATAAACCAATTAAATCTCAAGATTAATTAATAAATTACCTTAATTAATCTAGGCCGGTAAAACGTGTATTACAGTTACAACTGATGTGTGAAATCAAGTTATAAAATTTCAGTCCAATTAACACCTAATTTAGACTATCACACTATAGGCAAGAATGGCCTAAGCGTATGATAATATAGCTAAGGTAAGTAAAAGGGCACCGTCTCCACATGGAACGGTTTAGCTGATTACTATTGTTAAAACAAACTCAATTAAACTAAAGCAATTTGATTTTAAAAAGGGTTTTTGTTATTTAGATTAATTACTTTAATAAATTGCTTAAATGACTAAAAAGATTGAAACTTCATCTAATTAAATGAACTTTGAATAAATTATAATCGATGGGAAAATAGATTCACTACGATTAACTCCCCCCAAACATAGATATGGTTGATTAAGTCCCAATTAAATTGTATTCTCTTGAGGTTGATTAATTAACTTTCGTTCAATTTCTCACAATGTTAAGACATGGTTCATAGGATTTTCATCTCTAAGCCAATGCAATAACACACCTTAAATTATCATTCAATGGGATGGATTTCTCGTCTCCACTAATCCTAGAACTTTCGTTTTAAGAATTAGTCATTTAAGTAATTAACTAGGTTATTGATGGTTAATTTGAACCTACATCTCTAGTGAGTTGCCTACTAAGTCACATAAGTGAAAAGTAGAATAAACACATAAGCATGACACTTTCGTGATCAATAAACACATATGTAACACCCTCTCTACCGGCCTAGTATTATCAAGGTATTTAGTTATTAATTTTGAGATTGATATTATGATTATATGGACTTAATTGTCATTAAGTGATATGTGATAATTAAATGTGTTATTTATTTATTTATTTATTAAATTAGAAAATGATTAATAATAAAATATAAATTAGTGGAATTTTGATGTGTCATTAGTGTGTGTGTATGTGTTTAACCACCTAAATGCCATCACTACATCACAACTACATGCAAAACAAATCGAGACTAAGTGTTTGTGTTCTTGTGAGTTTCGGCCGAAGAAAGGAAGAAGAAGAATTCTCAATTTCATTTCTGATTTAATTGAATTCGATTCTGCATTAATCTAATCCAGAAGGTTAGCTTAAATGCATAATTTGTTGATATTATTCGGTTTATGAGAATTAAGTGAAAACCGCATGATGTTTATGATTTGATAAATTAGGATGAATGGATGTTAGTCTCTTGCATGAATTCATGTTATTTATGTGATTATAATGATTTCTGGAAACTTAGATTACTATGCATGTATATAAAATTAGATCAGAATTGAAGGAATTGATTTAAATAGTCAAGAACACTTGAATGATTCGGGATTTGTGATGAATCATGCGGGATTCTGTAAATACCGCATAGAATATTCGGGAATCTGAATACCGCATGGATTATATTCGGGATGTGAAGAATCCGGATACATTATACGGGAATGGAACTAGAAAACCGAATGAAAACTAAATGTTGCCTAACACTTGGAGAAAACCGAATGGATATCCGGGATTTAAGAAAACCGCATGTGTGATGCGGGATTTATGAAAACCGGGTGACATTGTCTTAGCTTATACAGAATTTTAACTTCATCCGGAATTATGAACTTATGATCTATCCGGTTTTTGAGAAACCGAATGACAATCGGGAATGGTATAAAACCGCATGAGACTTTCCTTTGCTTATTCGGAATTTATGATTGGATCCGGGATTTGACTAAAACCGAACACATCGCCTTTGCTTATCCGGGATTATGACTTGCATTCGGAATGATGATAATTCCGCATAGATTATCCAGGATTTAGAACATTGAATTAGTTCCTTAACACTATGATCGGATTTGAAGCTTATGATGATAAAACCGAATGGCTAAGAAACCGCATGAAGACTTATACGGTTTTGGAGAAGATTTGGAATTTCTAATAAAAGGGATCATGTCATAAGGATTGTATATATGTTATATGTATTATGTATGTATACATGTAATATATGAATAAGTGAATTACTTATTACAAATCAGTATTATGGATTATATACTGATTTGTGTTTATACCTTCTCAGGAACCGAGAAGACTCAGTGAATTAGTCATCTGAGTGAACCGAAGCTGTGCAGACTGTGGTGAGTGGATTTATATCTTCGGATATACAGGATATGATATCCTGATTGTAACTTGCTCATTGGACTATATGTCTTGTTTAATATGTATACATGTTGTTTCGGAGATCAGCGTCGTGGGATTTCGGCTGGGCCTGTTGCTAGGGGATTTACAGTATTAGATCTTGACATGCATTTGTTGTATTCAAGGGAGCTAGTATTGTTGTCCATGTTAGCAGGGCTATCGGTAAACCTTGGTTTTGGCCGATCTTGGTTGTAGGTGCTTGCAACACCACCGGTTCTCTTGGGATTATGAGCTTTGTATTTGAGCATGTTTGCCTTGTATATGTTTAGATATTTGTTCCCTCACTTAGCTTTGTGCTAATTCTCCACTAGTTTATTTTTCAGATCCTGCGTGGTGAGTTTCTCAAATATGAGGACTGGGAAAATGGACAGACCACTACTCTGATGTCTATATTTTTGTAAAGAGTCTGTCTTGTAATTAACACTATAGTGGCATTTTTGTAAACTTAAAACATGACAAATATTGTATTTAACTTTTGATCTTAATGTAATTATATGTAATTACCTTCTGCACGCAGTATTATGTTTATATAAAAGTACAATGTTACAAATTGGTATCAGAGCTCTGGTTTGAGGATTTGCATTAGTGATTTCGTGCAATACTCGAACCAAGGCTTTGGTCAGTCCAGTATTCCAAGGGTGGGTAATTAGTAGTGTAGCTATGAGGGTAGTTAGTGTGATTATACTAACGGATTAAATCTAACAACTGGTGAGATGTTGTGTATTAGATAGAATATGGTTGACAACGTGAACCAGACAACTACCCCTGCATCCCCCAGAAGAAACAACAACCAGTCCTCCACTACAGCTAATGAACAACATCTCCGGGCTGGTACTTCTCATAACGGTGAATCTGATCAACAAGATTATGTGTTACAGTTAGAGGATACTTTGCAAACTCTGAGAGACCGGGTTCAGCAACTGGAGCAACAGCAACAACAATCACAGTCTTCCCAACAAACCCAGACAATTCACATGCCTAGAGAGACAACAGTGTTCACTCAACCCACCCATACCACCTCCTGTCTATACCGCTACTCCGTTTAGTATTGTGTCAACACCATTCGGAACCTTCCCTTATGTGTCAATTCCACAAGTGACCCAGCCTCATCAACCTCAGCAACCGCAACAGCAGAACTTCTTTATTCTATGGTATCCAACTCAGGGAGGTTTTAAGCCAAAATGCCAGTATAAGGATTTCATGGATTGTCAACCGCCGGAGTATTCTGGAAGTTCCGATCCTAATGTTACCTTGAGTTGGTTGAGAGAAACGGTTAAGGCATTGGATGCCTGCAACTGTGAAGAGTCTGAAAGGGTAAAGTTTGCAACTCGGCGACTGAGAGGTCAAGCTGCAACTTGGTGGGATTCCTTGACTGCACATCTTTCCTGAGAGACTTTGAACTCTGTAACTTGGGATCAATTTCAGAGCAAATTTTGTGAACACTTCTGCAACGCTTTTGATTTGGCTAAGGTGAAGCGGGAATTTATGGATTTGGCATAATATGACAAGATGTCTGTTGATGAGCTGATTACTAAGTTCAATGAGAAATTGAGATTTGCAAAATAGTGGGTACCTGATGAGCCAGCTCAGATTGAACATTTCGTTCAAGCCTTATTGCCTAAATATCGGGGTAACACCCGTATGGCAATATCACTGGTTCAAGTATTCACCATAGCCCGAGCTGCCGAGGGAGACGTGAAAGCTAGGGAAAGAATGAACCATGAGAAGGGATTTTCTCACAAGTCTAGTGGGAATCAGAGTGGAAGCAAGGGTAAGTGGCAGGGCAACCAGAACCGGGGAGATCAGAAACACAACGGTTCGGGATCGAATCAGAATAAGCCATGGTGTGGAACTTGCAAGTCCCGTCACACAGGTCCATGCACACCGTAGAATCGACGGTGTGTAAGGTGTGGTGAGTTTGGTCATGAGCCTTCTGATTGTAGGTTCAAAACAAATGTGTGTTGGAATTGTCATGAGGAAGGTCATCGATCCGGAGCTTGCACCAAAAAGAAATCAACAGGGACGGGGCAAGGGGTAGTTAATGTCAGGGGATCATTTTCTGTAGGTCAGAAGAGAAATGCTGCACCTTCTGCGGAAGGGAGAGCCTTCAAGATGACTATTACTGAGGCTACCGAGAACAACGATGTGATCACAGGTATGTTTTTAATAAACTCAGTGCCTGCCCGTGTGTTATTTGACTCTGCTGCAAATAGATCATTTATATCTGTATCCTTATGTGATAAACTGAAATTACCTGATACTGTGATTACTTCTCCATTAGAGGTAGAAATAGCATATGGTAAGTTAATGCCTGTAACGTCTTCAGTGACAGGGTGCAAATAGATATAGATGGTACTAGCTTTCCTGTAGACTGTTTGTTGATGCCTATACCTGGGTTTGACTTAGTATTATGCATGGATTGGTTGAGTCACCACAGAGCTAGTGTTCAGTGTCATAAGAAACTCATTACTATTCCCTTGGCTGACGGGTCGCATGTCGTGGCTCGCGGGGATAGGGCCCAATCTTCTTTTCCTATCATCTCGTATATGAAGGCTAGAAAATCTATAGCCAAAGGGTGTGCGTCTTACTTGGCTTATGCGATTGATGCTAAGAAGGAGAAGAAACCGGTTACCGATGTCCGGATTGTGTCAGAATATCCGGAAGTATTTCCAGATGATCTACCGGGATTGCCACCTGTCTGTGAAGTAGAGTACAAGATTGATTTGATACCTGGCACTACACCTATTATGAAAGCTCCGTATCGTTTAGCTCCTTCAGAGATCTGGGAGATGATGTCTCAGATACAGGAACTGTTAGACAAGGGATTTATTCGTCCGAGTTCTTCGCCTTGGGGTGCACCAGTGTTATTCGTTAAAAGAAAGATGGGACTCTTCGTATGTGCATTGATTATCGGGATTTGAATAAAACTACCATCAAGAATAAGTATACGTTGCCCTGAATTGACGATTTGTTTGATCAGTTACAAGGGGCTTCTTACTTTTCAAAGATTGATCTGAGATCAAGGTATCACCAGGAGAGAGTAGCAGAAGAGGATATTCCTAAGACAGCGTTTCACACTCGTTATGGTCATTATGAATTTCTAGTGATGCCGTTTGGTTTGACAAATGCTCCTGCCGTATTTATGGATTTGATGAACCGCGTTTGCCGACCGTTCTTAGACAAATTTGTGATTGTGTTTATTGACGACATCTTGGTTTACTCTAAGACAGAGGATGAACATGATCAGCACTTCAGACAAGTTTTGGAGATTTTGAAGGAAAACAAATTATATGCTAAGTTCTTAAAATGTGAATTTTGGTTACGCGAAGTTCAATTTCTAGGGCATGTAATTTGTAAAGATGGTATCAAGGTGGATCCGTCTAAGATTGAAGCTGTGATGAATTGGAGTGCTCCGAAAACGCCAACAGAGATCAAGAGTTTTCTGGGATTTACGGGTTATTACCGACGGTTTATTAAAAATTTCTCTAAACTTGCCGGTCCGTTAACAAAGTTGACTCGAAAATACGTTCAGTTTCAGTGGGGTACAGCTCAGGAGAACGCTTTCCAGACTTTGAAACAATTATTGTGTCAAGCTCTCGTTCTTTCTTTACCTGAGGGTTCAGAAGATTTTGTTGTGTACTGTGATGCCTCTCACGCCGGGTTGGGATGTGTTTTGATGCAGAGGGGTAAGGTAATTGCTTATGCTTCGAGACAGTTGAAACCGAACGAACGAAATTATCCAACTCATGATTTGGAGTTAGCTGCAGTAGTATTTGCTTTGAAACTGTGGAGACATTATCTGTACGGAACCAAATGTACAATTTGCACAGATCATAAAAGTCTACAGTATGTTTTTACTCAGAAGGAACTGAACATGAGACAACGTTGGTGGTTAGAATTGATCAAAGATTATGATTGTGACATTCAGTATCATCCGGGTAAAGCTAATGTAGTTACAGATGCACTTAGTCGAAAGGGATCCTCGGAAACAGTGAGATTTATGCGATTGGAAATTAAATCAGATTTAGTGGATCAACTTTTAGTAGCTCAGCTTGAAGCTTTGAAAGATGAGAATCTGAAGGATGAATTAATGGTTAAACGACAAAATGAATTAACTACTGACTCGCATGGTTTGAAGGTATATCATACACGTGTTTGGGTTCCAAAGTTTGGAAACTTGAGGGAGTTATTTCTGAATGAAGCTCACAAGTCCAGGTTGTCAATACATCCGGGCAGTACGAAAATGTATCACAATTTGAAAACACTTTACTGGTGGCCGACTTTGAAAATGGATATTGCCCGTTTTGTTGAAACATGTCACATCTGTGCACAAGTTAAAGCTGAACATCAGAAACCGTACGGATCTCTGAAACGATTAGAAATTACGTGAGTGGAAATGGGATCACATTACAATGAATTTTGTAACTAAACTTCCGCGAACTCAGAAAGGGCACGATATGATTTGGGTCATAGTTGATAGGTTAACCAAGGGTGCTCACTTCCTTGCTACTGCAGAAACCGCATCGTTGAGTAAATTAGCACAGTTGTATATTGATGAAATAGTATCTAGACATGGAGTTCCTCTTTCCATTGTCTCAGATCGGGATTCCAGGTTTATATCTAACTTTTGGAATAGATTGCAACAAAAGTTGGGATCCAGAGTAAACATGAGTATAGCTTATCACCCACAGACAGATGGTCAATCAGAAAGAACTATTCAAACTTTAGAGGATATGCTTCGGGCATGTGTGTTAGAGTTTGGTGGTTCGTGGGATTCACATCTGCCATTGGTTGAGTTTGCTTACAACAACTCTTATCACTCCAGTATTGGTATGCCACCGTATGAGATGTTATATGGGCGTCCCTGTAGAACTCCGACTTGTTGGTTAGAAGCTGGGGAAAAGCAATTCACATGACCAGATATAGTACAAATGAAAACTGATAAGGTAGCAATTGCTAGAGAAAAATTAAAAGCTGCCAGAGATAGAAAATGCCGGTATCTTTTGTTGAAGGGGAAAAGGTTTACCTAAAGGTATCTTCGTGGAAGGGCGTTATTCGTTTTGAGAAACGCGGGAAGTTAACTACTCGTTACATTGGTCATTTCAGAATTAGACGAGTAGTGAACGATCAGACAGTTGCTTTAGATCTTCCTGATGAGTTAGCGGGTATTCATGATACTTTCAATGTATGTTACCTAAGAAAGTGTAATGTAGATGATCAGACATAGGTTCTCTCGATATAAGATCTTCGTGTGGATACGAATCAGAGACTTATTGAAGAACCAGTTGAGTTACTTGATCATAAAGTCACAAAGCTGAGAAAGAAGCAGATACCTATGGTTTTGGTTAAGTGGAAGCATAGTCTGGTCTCTGACTTAACTTGGGAGACCGAAACTGACAAGAGGAATCGTTATCCTTCCTTGTTTGAGCGCGATGAGATTCCGAGGACGGAATCTTTTAAGGGGGGCGAGATTTGTAACACCCTCTCTACCGGCCTGGTATTATCAAGGTATTTAGTTATTAATTTTGAGATTGATATTATGATTATATGGACTTAATTGTCATTAAGTGATATGTGATAATTAAATGTGTTATTTATTTATTTATTTATTAAATTAGAAAATGATTAATAATAAAATATAAATTAGTGGAATTTTGATGTGTCATTAGTGTGTGTGTGTGTTTAACCACCTAAATGCCATCACTACATCACAACTACATGCAAAACAAATTGAGACTAAGTGTGTGTGTTCTTGTGAGTTTCGGCCGAAGAAAGGAAGAAGAAGAATTCTCAATTTCATTTCTGATTTAATTGAATTCGATTCTGCATTAATTGTAGGACCGTGCTGGGGGACGGGGTTCTAAATTAAACTAAAACACCCTAATGCTAGGACTGATCTAGGATGAGAAATAGTGCGGAATTCTATTTCCCAAACCTCCTAAGGATTCTAAGATCTGCTTAGGTGTCCGGCACACAGTAACACACAGAGTAGAAACAAGAACAAACTCTAAGAACTCACACAGAGATGCTTAAGGCTGCCCTTGGATTCCGTATTTATCACTAAGATTGCGAATTAGTAGGCTTAAGGTCAGATAAGGTCAATTACGATGGTTCCCGTAAAGTACTTGATTGATTCGTCGATTACGTAGGTTACTCGCTCGATTCCCCGCGCTAATGCGGGGTTAGGAAGTATTTATAGAGTAATTAACTTCAGTACGCACGTGATGCTCATCACTGCGCACGTAGCTAGTTCAGTACGCACGTACTGGTTATATAAATAATAATTAATTTCCTTTAAACCGACCTACTCACTACGTGCGTAGTGAGATCCACTACGCACGTAGTAGACTGACTTCGCACGTGGTGATTTCTCACACAGACTTAAACTTCCAAACACACATCAACACATGATTAAGTACTTGTAAGCTTAAGATAATCACATAGAATTACTAAGAATATATACACATGCAAACAATTAATCAAAACACATTTGAATTAATATTTCATATATGTATTGGATTGATAAGAACTAGGGATTTACAATTATGCACCAACAAACTCCCCCTAAGACCTAGTTCTATCAATAACCATTGCACTAAGCAAAATTTACACAAAGTAAAAAGTACATAGCAAAAAGTACATAGCATGCTGCACACAACACAATGCTATTGGAATACCTTTCGTTACACCCTTACCTGCACTAAGCACATTGTGAGCTGTAACCCGTGCTTAGTGGGGTTCCATCTCGCATGTAATGAGTTTCTCATCTGTGAATCTTAATTACTGTTAGTACTGCACTCAGCAATAAACGGTCAGTAACTTCAAGATCACTTATAAACATTTAAGCAAAACACATCAAGGTGAGATGAAAGAAATGTAAACTGAACAAACTCCCCCTAATCAAAACACTTAGAATGATTAAGAACATACTAGAACTCTTTTTGTATTTTTCTGATAATAAAGGAAAATAAATGCGAATGTAAACTATGAACTAATTAAATCCTAAAGAACAGAATAACCAAAACAAAAGGAATTGCAGAAATTAAATTACTGAAATTTAATCTTTTGTGAGAAGGTTCCAGTATGGAGTCAGTACTAGCTCGTCTATACTCAGTAATCATTCATTTCAGAACCTTGGGCATAAACATATTCTCTTAAACTCTGTCTGTCAACCTATCTTTCTTCAGATAATAACAGATTTTGTTTCAACATTTTCAGATTGTCTAGACTGGATACATGATTAAGACTATCTCTTTCAAATTCTCACAGTGTTTTGACTTACTCAGTAGAATGCACAACTTGATTACCCAACCACCATGCTTATGTGCTTTGTGATTTTGTCAACGCATTTTATGCTCTTTGACATGGAGGTCAATTTTTCACCTCTCTAGACATTTTTCTTGCTAAGCTTTTGTCAATGCATTTTATGCTCTTTGACAATTCAACACCAATAGATCAATATAGCTTTTGTCACTGCATTTTATGCTCTTTGACAATTCAACATTGATAGATCAATGTATCTATTGCTTTTGACATTCTCAAAATTGGGGTCAATTTTTCACTCTCTTTTACATATAGCTCAATGTCATCTAACACATTTGGCATGGTAGCAGGTGTGTGCATCAAACTAAGTCATTCTCAACTGTTATTGACTTGTAGACTTGGAATGTCTCGATAGTTTGAATCTTATGAGATTTTCACAGCATAACCATCTATCTGTCTAGACTTTCCTTATATGTCTTACACACTATCTGTTTCTTATCTGATTCAGCTATGTTTTCAGACAATTTTCTCAGGATTATGTACATGCCTTCAGTCCTAATTTTACTAGACGTACTTTGTATTGAAAGCCAGTGTACCATCATTTTCCATTTGAGTTGGATCAACTTCTCATTTTTGTTTTTCTGATTGATTTTTTTTTGTATTTTCTAAGTTTTCTGATTTTTTTTTTGTATTTTCTAAGTTTTCTGATTTTTTTTTTTGTATTTTCTAAGTTTTCTGATTTTTTTTTGTATTTTCTAAGTTTTCTGATTTTTTTTGTATTTTCTAAGTTTTCTGATTTTTTTTTTGTATTTTCTAAGTTTTCTGATTTTTTTTTTTTTGTATTTTCTAAGTTTTCTGATTTTTTTTTTGTATTTTCTAAGTTTTCTGATTTTTTTTTGTATTTTCTAAGTTTTCTGATTTTTTTGTATTTTCTAAGTTTTCTGATTTTTTTTGTATTTTCTAAGTTTCTGATTTTTTTTTTTGTATTTTCTAAGTTTTCTGATTTTTTTTTTTGTATTTTCTAAGTTTTCTGATTTTTTTTTTTGTATTTTCTAAGTTTTCTGATTTTTTTTTGTATTTTCTAAGTTTTCTGATTTTTTTGTATTTTCTAAGTTTTCTGAACTATCTCCCCCTAAAATACTAAAGAAACTAAAAACTAAGAAAATAGAAATGCAACGACACAGAAAATAAGCACAAAGAAAATAAAATGATAAAGACACACAGTCATAGAAACCTTAACCTGGACTATTTCGGTTGACACCCTTCACTTAGAAGAATGAGTTAGACAACATTAGGAACCCAAGCCCGGATGGTCATGGGTTTCCCGTCTTCTCCAACCACTGGAAGTTTTATCCATGTTCCAGTCTTGATGATCCTGTCACTTGATTCCTTGGACATTTGAACACACAGTTTGTTAGTCCACTTAGGAATCCTTTGATGCTGAACAGGAAGAGTTGAGTTTTGATGGTTTTTAAGAAACGCTTTATTTTCTTGCAAAATCTCAACTTTCTTGTTACAGCTTTGATGTGTCTTCTGATCACACTTGTAACTGAGGTGACCAGGTCTCCTGCACACATAGCAGATCCTTTCTGGGTATTGCTTCACAGAGCCTTTCGTTACCTTTTGAGGCCGATACCCTAACCCTTGATGTTTGGGTAGTTGTTTGACCTCTTGGTATGGACGGGTATCAGGAGACTTAATACCCTCATTTTCAAATTTCCGAAGTGCATCATGGATACGATGCATCAACGGACCTTGCACATAAGAACTGTCCAACAGTTCTCTAATGCCTGGTTCAGCCTTTTTGGTAACCTCTTGCTGAACCTCATTCTTCTGAGGCTTACCCACATCCTCATGTAACGTTAAATCCTCATTTGAGGTTGATGCAGAAGATTCATCAACCTTTGTGAGTAGTGGGTCAGCTTCAGAATGGACATCATCGTTCACCGGTTGATTTAACACTGGTGGTGGACATTTTGAATATACGTTTTTGTCCTTTTCTGAATCGGTACCTTGACCTCTCTGATCGATTATGTACTCAAAAAGATAAGAAGACGTGGAATAGCTTTTGAGTTTTTGACTCAGAGTCTCATAATCGACCTTTGAGGTAGCAAGGTCCCGTTTCAGCTTATCGATTTCGTTTATGTAAAACACGATAGCATCTTGTTTATTTAACAGAGCCACACCTAGTTCATTAACCTGTTTACCTAGACTTTCATTCTTTTCTTTTAATTGATTTTCTCTTCCTTTGATCAACAGGTTATTATCTAACTAAGATGTGAGATCTGAAATAGTAGACTTTAAGAACACTATCTGTTTTACATATTCATCACACGAACCACAAGGTAATCCAAAGGTACATACCTGATCCGCAGACGGTTGACCACAGCTGCACACCTTTTGATTTGACTCTTTGGCACGGACATTCACTGGTGTCTCTTCTGCAGCTGGTGTCGAGGCTGGTTCATCATCATTGCTGGCACTTGATTCTTCTTCACTTGAATAGTTTTCGGTCTCGGATGAAGAATCTTCGTTCAACACATGAACGTTCGCCAAGTTGATGTCAGCATCAGCATTCCCGAACTGTACAGACCAATCCACTCCCTCATCTCTTTGAACAACCGCCATAGCCTTAGTCGGTGTTGGGGTTGCTTCAGATTTTATGGTTGTGGAGGTAGATGATCTGCTGCCAGAACCAGTTTTGAATGGATACCTCGGTCCCGAATTCTTCGGCTTTTCACATTCACGCGCGAAGTGACCCTTTTCACCACAGTTATAGCAGGTCACAGCAGATTTATAAAAGCCGAGTTTGGTATCCTTGGTTGCTGATATTGACTTTCCCGTTCTTCGCTCATAAGCTTTTGCCCTTCTCACTAAGTTGGCATACGACCAGAGGATATCTTGTCTCTCCATCTCATCCTCGTCGATCTGGTCATAGTCCTCTTGAGTCATATGAGCATTACCAATCTTCCCCTTCAGTAGATCATCATAAGAGGAGACTAGTGCACTTAGCATGCTCATATGTGTCTTAACCTCATCTGTACTCCCATACTTGAAGTGTTCGACATTGAGTCCGGAGGAAGATGCCGTATAAGATGGCCCAGAGGATGAAGCATCAGAGGTAGATCTGCCCGATTCATTCACGTTGGTCACATAGGCAGACTGTAGAGGGGCATGTGACGAGGTGGACGACGAAACAGGTGTTCCGGAGTAGTAGAGTGAGGGGTTCTGTTGATAACTAGACATAGAATCCAGATTTAGTTCCTCCTGCTCCTGCTCCTTCAACTTGGTGATGAAGTCATTAAGGTCCATCCCGTCAAAACCGTTACCATTCTTCAGAATCATGATGAATGGCCTCCAACTCTTTGGCAAAGCTTTCGCCAAGATCTCTACTTGCTGCTTTTCTGGAACAGTGACACCCAGACTGTCCAGTTCACTAAGAAGGTGGTTGTATCTTGTAATAAGGGAAAGAATCTTCTCATCTCTTGTAGCCATGAAATGGTCTAATTCCTTCCTTAATTGACTTGCTTTTAGTTCCTTCAGAGCAGCGTTTCCCTCGTTCCTCTTCTCAAGGGCTCTCCATAGACTGTAAGAAGTTAGATATCTTCTAAACTGGTGGAAGATCTCGTTGGGAATCGCCTGAATTAGTTGAGCATAGGCCTTCTTTTCGGCATTGTAACTGGTCTGCTGTTCGACAGTCATCTTATCGTAAGGGGTTTCAATGTTTCCCTCCCCTTTCGGAACCATATACTCAACGTTCATGGCTCGTCGCAATCTACAGTCAACCCCATCCAAAAATATCTCAAATCTGGGCTTCCACATAGGATAGTCCTCCATGATTAGCAGTTTCGGTACTTTGTTGGCGCTACCCATTTCAGTTTCAAGAAGAAGGTTGTTTAAAGCGGTTGTTTGTTTTGAGGCCATTTAGATTGATGCTAGGAACCAAGGCAGCAAACACACAGAGTAAAGATTGATTAGAGAAACCACACACAGAGGCACGGACGCACGGAACGAGGTATGAACAAACACAAAGATCACACAGTCCAGTACGTGCGGACTGGATTCACTTCGCACGTACTGGTGAACAACACGCACGGAGAGACACACGAAGGTTCTAGATGGGCAAAACGGCACCACGCACGCACTAAAGGCAGTTCGCACGTACTGGATGCCCACTACGCACGCAGAGACAGACGAAGAATCTAGAACACACACAGGCACCTCATGCGTACTGGGTCCACTACGCACGAAGTGGGTATCCACTACGCACGGATGAAACTCAAAGAGCCTAAACAAAAAAAAATTGACCTTTTTAACGCAAATAGGCCTATTTCCGACCTATTTTCGGTTAAAATCGACGCAAGAGGGCACACACAGGCCTAAAGGAACACCTAGATCGACAAATCCTAAGGAAAAGTGATCAATCAAAGCACAAGGCTCTGATACCACTTTGTAGGACCGTGCTGGGGGACGGGGTTCTAAACTAAACTAAAACACCCTAATGCTAGGACTGATCTAGGATGAGAAATAGTGCGGAATTCTATTTCCCAAACCTCCTAAGGATTCTAAGATCTGCTTAGGTGTCTGGCACACAGTAACACACAGAGTAGAAACAAGAACACACTCTAAGAACTCACACAGAGATGCTTAAGGCTGCCCTTGGATTCCGTATTTATCACTAAGATTGCGAATTAGTAGGCTTAAGGTCAGATAAGGTCAATTACGATGGTTCCCGTAAAGTACTTGATTGATTCGTCGATTACGTAGGTTACTCGCTCGATTCCCCGCGCTAATGCGGGGTTAGGAAGTATTTATAGAGTAATTAACTTCAGTACGCACGTGATGCTCATCACTGCGCACGTAGCTAGTTCAGTACGCACGTACTGGTTATATAAATAATAATTAATTTCCTTTAAACCGACCTACTCACTACGTGCGTAGTGAGATCCACTACGCACGTAGTAGACTGACTTCGCACGTGGTGATTTCTCACACAGACTTAAACTTCCAAACACACATCAACACATGATTAAGTACTTGTAAGCTTAAGATAATCACATAGAATTACTAAGAATATATACACATGCAAACAATTAATCAAAACACATTTGAATTAATATTTCATGTATGTATTGGATTGATAAGAACTAGGGATTTACAATTATGCACCAACATTAATCTAATCCAGAAGGTTAGCTTAAATGCATAATTTGTTGATATTATTCGGTTTATGAGAATTAAGTGAAAACCGCATGATGTTTATGATTTGATAAATTAGGATGAATGGATGTTAGTCTCTTGCATGAATTCATGTTATTTATGTGATTATAATGATTTCTGGAAACTTAGATTACTATTCATGTATATAAAATTAGATCAGAATTGAAGGAATTGATTTAAATAGTCAAGAACCCTTGAATGATTCGGGATTTGTGATGAATCATGCGGGATTCTGTAAATACCGCATAGAATATTCGGGAATCTGAATACCGCATGGATTATATTTGGGATGTGAAGAATCCGGATACATTATACGGGAATGGAACTAGAAAACCGAATGAAAACTAAATGTTGCCTAACACTTGGAGAAAACCGAATGGATATCCGGGATTTAAGGAAACCGCATGTGTGATGTGGGATTTATGAAAACCGGATGACATTGTCTTAGCTTATACAGAATTTTAACTTCATCCGGAATTTTGAACTTATGATCTATCCGGTTTTTGAGAAACCGCATGACAACCGGGAATGGAATAAAACCGCATGAGACTTTCCTTTGCTTATTCGGAATTTATGATTGGATCCGGGATTTGACTAAAACCGAACACATCGCCTTTGCTTATCCGGGATTATGACTTGCATTCGGAATGATGATAATTTCGCATAGATTATCCGGGATTTAGAACATTGAATTATTTCCTTAACACTATGATCGGATTTGAAGCTTATGATGATAAAACCGAATGGCCAAGAAACCGCATGAAGACTTATACAGTTTTGGAGAAGATTTGGAATTTCTAATAAATGGGATCATGTCATAAGGATTGTATATATGTTATATGTATTATGTATGTATACCTGTAATATATGAATAAGTGTATTACTTATTATAAATCAGTATTCTGGATTATTTACTGATTTGTGTTTATACCTTCTCAGGAACCGAGAAGACTCAGTGAATTTGTCATCTGAGTGAACCGTAGCTTTGCAGACTGTGGTGAGTGGATTTATATCTTCGGATATATAGGATATGATATCCTGATTGTAACTTGCTCATTAGACTATATGTCTTGTTTAATATGTATACATGTTGTTTCGGAGATCAGCGTTGTGGGATTTCGGCTGGGCCTGTTGCTTGGGGATTTAAAGTATTAGATCTTAACATGTATTTGTTGTATTCAAGGGAGCTAGTACTGTTGTCAATGTTAGCAGGGCTATCGGTAAACCTTGGTTTTAGCTGACCTTGGTTGTAGGTGCTTGCAACACCACCGGTTCTCTTGGGATTATGAGCTTTGTGTTTGGGCATGTTTGCCTTGTATATGTTTAGATATCTGTTCCCTCACTTAGCTTTGTGCTAATTCCCCACTAGCTTATTTTGCAGATCCTCCGTGGTGAGTTTCTCAAATATCACTACTGGAAAAATGGACAGACCACTACTCTGATGTCTATATTTTTGTAAAGAGCCTATCTTGTAATTAACACTGTAGTGGCATTTTTGTAAACTTAAAACATGATAAATACTGTATTTAACTTTTGATCTTAATGTAATTATATGTAATTAGTTTCCGCAAGTAGTATTATGTTTATATAAAAGTACAGTGTTACAACATACGATTAACAAATCAACCAACAAAAGATCAAAGCCAAAAACTTTAAGGGTTCTCTAGTTAAAAACATGATGATTGTTCAAGATAACCAATTCAATCCATAAAAGATAGCCCGATCTAGTCTAAGGTTTGTCAAATCATATTGAATACAAAAGATCTAGCACCTAGACATACTAGAAAAGATCTTGATTGAACAAAAGATCAAAACAAGGAATAACACCGAATTAATGAAAATGAAAGCCTTTGAATCTTCTCCTTGAATGATTTGAAGTGGAAAAGCCTTGATGAAGACTCCTCGGCTCCAAGAATTTGCTCCCAATTAGAATTCTCCAAAAGATCCTTTCAAAGAATGTGAAAAAAAAATCAATTTATGGTAAGGGTTTCCCAGCGGGCTCGCGGCGCGTAGCCCTCCTCCTCACGGCGCGTAGCACAGATAAGCATTATCTAATATTTGAATTTCGAAGAGTCCAACCGGTCAACGCATGTCTCGTGGCGCGAAGCTGAAATGCCAAGTTTTCCAAAGAATTTTAGCCGGCGTGAAGCATATTTCTCACGTCAAACCCGTTTTCGCGGCGCGAAGGGAATATGTTCGCGGCACGAAGGCCTCTATGCGGCTCGATTTTCTAAACTTTTGACTTTCTTGGCTCATTTCTTCACATGTTTGAGCACTTTTGCATCCAAGAACCTGAGAATCACAAAGTACACAATTTAAGTGCAAAATTTCATCCTTTTATCATATTTCTCAAATAAAAACCAAAATATTGATGGGAATTATTATGTATGATTTTGACAATATTAACAACCCAATTTTTTTAACGTACACCAAACATATTTACCCGTCTAATCTACACCTATGTTTAAGATGGGATTTGAACCCTCAACCCTATAAAGGAAAAAAACACCTCAACTCTCCTTGATACTACTATGCCAAATGTCCACTTCATTTCCATGTGAGTAATGACTTGAATTATTTGATTAAGATGAATTCGTTTTTGTTAGACTATTTAGGTATTTTGGTTTAACCTTTTACGTACCTGACCTTTAACTTACCCAAAAGTCTAGTAGACTAGCGGTATAAAGGTGTTGGAAGATGTTCCTCATTGTTTGTGGTCATAGATCCAAATCCCACCGTAGGGGCGGACCAAGGGTAAGCCGGCGGGGCACGAAACACCAGTCAAATATATCTGCGTAGTGTAAATATTAATTTTTTGAGGCGGTGCTACCATTTCGTACTGTAAGTTTCGATTTTTTCGAGCTAGTGCTACCACTCATTTCACCCATTTCAAATAGTGCCACCACCCATTTGAAATCATGGGTCCGCTACTGTCCCACCGTAGACAAAATATGTAGATTTAAGAGTAGATTAGTATGCGTATATTTTCCGCTTTTCAGATAATCTAACCTTGTTTCACCTAATTAGTATAACCAAACAATGTCGGTCTCTAAAATAATTAATAGATAAAAAACAAAACTAAAAACCCAAAATGTGCAAAAGAAACCTTGTTGATATTGAATATGCATCATGATCATTAAAATAATGAGGTGTGAAATAGAATTTGTTATAAATTAAATGAAGGGAGTAAAATGATTTGATTGTGAAAGAAAGAAAGAAAGTAAAACTGAAAAGCTGGTGTCGATTATGTCGGTATTCAAAAAGAGATTTCAAGTGATTGTGTTAAAAAGCAAGAACTTGTCATGTGCTCAGTTTGGTCAGTGTGGCAACCTTTTCATAATTATTAATTATCATAATTTAACTTCCATGTGTGTTTTTCCATTCACTAAATTTTGTGTATAATATGTTTAGTTAAATTTAAATTATTTAAAATTCACTCTTAATTAAGATGAAATCACAAACCAGGTATTCGATTAACACTTCGTAGAGTCCCCAAATTTGTTTTCGTATAATCGTAATACAACATGATGGTTATTTTATAAGTTGTATTTACTCAGTAGTTCGACATGATCTGAAATTCAACACAAACCGAACGTTAACACAAATTCAACACAAAAGTAAGAAATAGGAAATTGTTTAAGTCGGGTCTTGTTTAAGCCTATAAACCAGAATTTGACTTATCTTATATCCTTATTAAAAGAAAATGATATTTACCTCATTATTTCCCTTCCCTAAAAAATCTCCACCAATCATAGCCCTTTATTTTAAAAAAATAATTAAAAAAATAGAAAATAAAAGCATTATGACATCACATGTTAACGGGATAGTATGAAATATGTGAGGGGGTTTTAAGAAAATTGTATATTAATGTAATTAATTATAAGTTGTTTGAAAATCATGTTTAATAACTTCAAATATATTTTGTTTTGAGAAAAAATAATTATATATTTGTAATCATCTCATTTTTATGTACGTTTTGATATAAATTTTATTGTAATATGAGTTTTTTTTTAAAATTAGTATATTTTAATTGTTTTATCAACATCTAAGTAGTTATTGGACATTTTATTCGTCTTTTATAATTATTCCCTCTACATAATGTAGTTGATATAATCACTGATTTCTTAGTATTTCGATAAAAAGAATTAAAAGTATACTATAACTAATGGTTAGTGGCATAAAGTTGTTTACAAAACTACCACTACCGTTAGAGTTTTTTAAAATTAATTGTTAGTTGTGAGTAAATAACCTTTCAGAAACTAGAACTCTACATAATTACTGAGTAGTGAAACAACTGTCATGATAGTGAGTTAACTACACATACAACTTGAAATTTTATATAAAAATTTTAATTGTCTAAGTTTTCTTATTTTTGAACTAAGAACTTGATACATAAAATAAAAGTTATTATTACATGGATATTTGAATTCAGTGAGATCTCGTGTTTTCAATTATATTTAATTGAATAGTAAATTACACTTAAGTGATTTACGTATGTATAGACACTAGCATATTACCCGCGCAATGCGGCGGCGTCAACTAATTTTTACTCAGTAACCTACTTGTTTTCGGTGTTCATCAATACAGTGATTACAAATAATTTTCCTTTGGCAAGTGGCAACATGTCTATTTTCTTTATCTTTTTTCTATTTTCTTTATTATTATTCTATTCTCAATCAACTCTTTTATTATTTGAAAATAAATTTTGAGAACAATTAAATAAGAAAAACGATCTCTACTTATAAAGTAGGTTAAATTAAATGACAATACAGAGCGTAAGTTAGTAATTTGAAACTATTAAAAATTAAAAGATTAAGATTATAGAATAAATTAATTTGAAACTTTTAGTTATATGAGCTATTTTAAAAAATTAAAATATATGTTTATAAATTCTAATTGTATGTTATTCACATTTATAAGCTCTACTTAATTATACACATTTTTTTGATAAATAAGTTAAAATGTTTATAACATAATTGAATATTTATTATTTGATTTTTTTAAGTATGGAAGGTTTAGTTATTAAAATGGAATATAAGAATCTTATTAAATGCATCTAGTAGTTAATTTATATAATAGTTTTCATTTATTTATATGAAGGGTAATTTAGTATATTCAACTTACTTACAAATTAAGAGTTTTTAGGTTGTAAATGCTTTATATAGGAGTAAGATAATATATTCTATGTTAGAATCTTATTTTTATGCGATCTAATTTGCGTATACTTAGATGGATGTCATCATTATTTAACTTTTAATAAATTTAGTTTACAATTACAAATATTCAAATATATAATTGGCTAATAAAAATGTATTTAAAGCACTTGATATTATAACATTGACAATAATATTATAGTTATGTCTTTACAATGTCGGGATAAAGCTCCATCACGAGAAACACATTAATATTATACTAAAAACTTTTAAACGTGTAATGTAATTTTATATTTCTTAAAAAGAGTATTTATAAAAAGTATTAAAAATACACGTTTTTACTCATGGGTAGTTATATGTGATGGTTTCTCGAGTGAAGAGTAAGGATTGATTAAAAGTTTTAATTTACGATGATGAAGGAAACCATACTAATAAAACAATGAATGTTGTTTATAAAGAGATTTTACAAAAAATTTAATGAATAATCTTATGTATGGATTTCAAAATTCTGTAATGGTTATTCATTTCTTATTTTCTTACGAGATTTTATTTTCATATCGATGTTTTGTTATTATTTTTACTATACGTGTTATGACTATTTAAAACTATATAAATTTAAAATTAACTTATATAATCCCGTGTTAATACACGGGTCGTTTAGCTAGTTTAAACAAACTGACTTTAAAATTAGAATTAAAAGAAAGAATGATACTTAGAAATTACATGTTAAGCAATTTTACGTTATAACAATTTTTTAATATTAGAAATAATATAAAAGTTATAGAAGATATTACAAAGTTATAAAAAGTATGATATACATCTTCTAATATAAATAAAAGACTAATTTCAAAAAAAATTTTAAATGATTTGAACTATTCATTTAAAAAAAATATTTAATCTTAATCATTCATCCACTTAAAATCAAAATATCAATTTTGACTTTTTTGAGTCAAAATTATTATAGATAATTTCATATATAGCCTTATTAAATCATATAAATTCATATTTGTCCACCTTAATTTACAAATATAATATTTACCCTCTATAATATCTCAAAATATCATATTTAACCAAAATTTTAGTTTTATCATCCTAAAATATTTTATAATCATTTTAAATTCCTTTTTAATTATAACCAACAACGCTTAACTTTATTACTATTATTTGTAACAATAATGATTGATTACTTATTTAAGAAATACAATCATGTCTCTTTGTATCATGATACTACTTTTCTGCCATCAAGTCTGCCCTTCCACTCGCGTCGATGTTTCCGCCGCCGGTTAGAGTGTTGATGTTGTATGTCGTTATTTTTTAATATTCTGATCTAATTCGCATTTTATTACTATTTAATACTTTTTCTTAATGTTTAATATTTATTATCATTTAAACCAACCCACGTATCATACGGACATTTAGTCTAGTAATATATTATATACAAAGTAGATAAATTTTAAAAAATTCAATTATAATACAGAAAGAAATAGGAATTGATGAGAAATATAATAGATAATCATTTCTCTTGCTTGGTACAACAAGAAATTTATCTAAGATTTCTAACAACTTTATCATTTACACCCATAATTTTTCATAACAATCACCTATTTTAGCCCTAGAAAATAGGTAAATATACCACAAAGGGTAATCAAACATAGTTTTTAATGTTAGATGATCCAAAAAAATACTATTCAACCATGGTCGCATCCAAAAACATCATTTTAGCTCATAGTCATACAAAAAGTAGTAAAGTCTAACAAAAAAATAGTAACCATATACATGTATCCAACAGCACTATCGTATACGATTCTACCATTCTAATTTTATCTTTTTCTGTCAACCTAAAAGTAACCATCCAAGAACCGCATCCTTACCAATCAAATAAGCTCCTTTAAAATGTTTTACTCATACTAATGTTAGGTAAAACTTTTAACTCAGCACCAACCTTCTCATAGATTTCACGAACCTTCAAACATTTTCTATTCAATTGTTCGCCTACAATCTCTCCAAATGTAACCTAGACTTCCTTCATCTCTTTGCATGACCCGCGATATATTTCATCTCCGTCCATGTTTTTTCATCTTTTACTCTTGTTGGTTACACTACTTGTTGGTCCTTCAGATCGATGAGTATCTTGAACGGCATCTTCATCGAAATCAAAGTAATCAGCATCAATCCGAGAACTTCTTTGCGTCTCTGGAATGCCATATTATTCTCCAAGAAAAATCGCTTTACTACCCGTTGTTCTATCGTTACCAAAGATGATACACAGTAAGTCACACAAAGGAAATGGCTTGTCTTGAAAATTTGAGGCACCTTTGTGAGACTACAAGGCAATAGAAGTAATTTTAGAATAAACCTTTCATAATAAAAATACATATTTTTTAGAATATACCTTGGCGTTGTCATCTCAAACACTGTCCTCAGCGACAATAGTCTTTGTTCATCCCAACCGAACTCACTTGTATGCACCATATCTTATATACAATGCTAAAGTGTTCTTCCATGTCTTCATCCTAGACTCTAATGACTAGTATCCTATTCTTTGCATTATGAGCAAGAGAATGTAAAAACATAGCAAGTTGCTCATTGACTAGCATATTTTAACTATTCTATAGTCCCCCTCTACTTTCTAACATATCAAAAAGTGTTGAAAACGCATGTTTTCACGCCTGTTATAGTAACTCATTAAATATTTTGTGTGTAACATTCTTGACTTAGTTGAATGACGCAAACGATAACTACACATTATCCACCAACGAATGATTACATATATGGCATAACATGCACCTATTGCAACTATTCTTTGTCTAAATGATAATATTTCCATCTAAACAGACAAATATAATAAGATTCATAACAAGTAAGATTTCAAAGCCAACAAGATTCAAGTTAAAAAAAATAATTTCAACCACTTGGGTCAAGTTTCAAAGGCAACAAGATTCATAAACAACAGCTTAAGATTCAAACCCTAACAAGAGAACTATTTCAAGGTAAACCTTTTCACCACCTAAAACAACAATTTTACCAACAAAAACAACAATCTCAGCCAAGTATCATATCTCATCCAGAGAGGTCTTCAAATTTCTTTATTTACCCATGCATCATTTTGAAATCTAGCTATGTCCAAGCTTGAACTTTTTTAATGAACTTTTAGTAGTTATTAGATAAGTATCAATCTAACTTCAAAGTGTCCCACGTTAAATTAAATATTCTTTAATAAGCTAATTTTTTTGGCCTTCAAATTCTATGGCCTTTTGCAATGGTGCAGCTTATGCATGCCTTGCTCCGGTTATGAGTGAGACTGAGAAAGATAATGAGACAGAGAAAAAGATAGAGTCATACCCACCGGATATCCCTTTGTTGCCGATTAACTTCCGCCGAAGAAGACAAAGTGTGTGAGAAGAAGAACATAAGCACGACGGTCGAAGAAGATAAACTGGTTAGAGAAGAGATAGTGTGTGAGAAAGGGGGAGAGAAAGTGTGAGAGCGAAACAGAGAGAGACACAAACCTGTACAAAGGGCAGCAACGGAGATATGTCCGGAGAAGACGAGTGGAGATGACGGATGGATTGGAGAGAGGAACAACTACAGAGAGAGGAATGGCTGGAGGGCAAAAAACTGTGTATAAAGGTCTCCAATTCTCCTCTTTTTTTTCATTTCTCTAGAGAGTTTGATTTTTCATTTCCCACCATTTCTCTACGTGTGGTGGAGAATGAAAAGAGGGAATAGGAAAAGCTTCAGTTCCCATGTTTTCTTTTCTCAAGTGTAAAAAAACAAGAGACTTGTTTTCATTTCTTTTTCTTAGCCTTCATTCTCTTTTTAGGGCATGTTTGGTATAGGAAAATAAAGAGAGGAATGAAAATTAAATCAAGTCTTTTGTTTGTTTAGTAGGAGAATTTCTAAACAGAAATAAAACATTTCCTTTTTCCTATTTCCAATTCTCCACATTACGGAGAGAAAAGCTAAGATTTGAAAAGTTAATTCCACACAATCTCCATTGAGACTTCACATTTCCGTTCATCAAACAAAAAACCCTTGACACACAGACGCACACACTCTCTCTAGCGCGGACGTACAGTAGCACTAACGGCCTCTCGCAGCAACAAAGTAAAGGTATGTCTCAATATGTCTCGTTCTCATCAATGTTAGGGTTCTCTCTCAGTCATGCGGTGGAAGCTCTTTTTCGATTCTCTCTCTCTCTCAAACACACACACACCAAAAAAGGAGAATATAACATGAGAATTTGTTGTTTATGGTATAGTTGTGTATGGTTGAAGTACCTCTTTTGTTTCACCATAGTTGAAGTACTTTTTTGGTTTCACCATAGTTGAAGTACATTTGTTGGTGTAACTATGGTTGACATGTTTTTATGGTTAAAAATATGTTTTGGTTAAACATTATGCTTGTTGTTTATTAATTTTTTGATAAATGCCTTTTAATTATTAATTTATGTATGTTTTTGAGTTTGAATAAATATTGTTATGAAAAAAAGATACTTGCAAAAAGAGGTGCATAAAAAATCCGAATATCCGATTTTGTGCAAAAACTATCCACACCGGTTTTTTATAAAACCGGGGCGGATTTAACCGGTTTTATCCGATCTGATCCGGTTTTAATCCAATCCGAAGCCGGTTACACCTTTGTCCGAGAAAATCCGGTTTTAATCCGTACGAAACCGGTTACACCTCTGTCCGAGAAAATCCGGTTACAATCCGAAAATCCGTTCCCAAAAAAACCGAAAAAATCCGGTCCGGATTTTATCCGATCCGGATCGGATTAAAATCCGAAGATTTGCACCTTTACTGTTGCAAATGATAAAGTTTGTAAAATTCTTTGTTGAATTTTTTGTGAATTAAACAAAAGAAATGATTCTTTGCAATTCTATTATCCACATCACACCTTACAAGAGTCTAAAAACTAAACATTATTTTATTAAAAAAAGGAATCTCCTCTATAGAATTGTACTCACCGCATGATTTAATAACACAATATCACTACAAAAAATTAGGATTTATGTTGCCGCTAAAGCTCAATATGTCGCCGCTAAAAACCTATTCCGACGACATTTCGCCGCAAAAAAGTCGCCGCTAAAGCTTCGTACCCAAAAGTTTTTTGCGACGATACATAACGGACCCATCAAGTGCCACGTGGACCATTTTTTGCGACGACTGTTGAATTATTTGCGGCGACATTTTTAATATAATTAAAAAAATATTAAAAATCTTTTTGTGGCGACATATTAATTTAAAATAATTGATTTTTAAAATACAAATAATTACCTTTTGCGGCGACATGTCGCCGCTAAAACCCTAAAAATATTTTTTCAGCATTTTGCTGTATTTTGCGTTTTCCACCCATTTTTAACCGGGCAATTACAAAAACCTGCTGTTTTAGAACCCAAAACAACTGTAACACGATATTTTAAGATATATAAAACAAACATACATACCAATCATAAGTTTCAAAGTTAACATAAACGTTTTTAGACAATCACAACGTCGTCTAACAAACTAATAGTCTAATCCTCATGATCGCTAGACGCTTCATCACGAGAAGCCAAATCAGTGCTTGGTTCATGTCGGGAAGTTGAGGGAATATCGACATTTATACCTACCGCACGTAATACTTCAAATATTGCTTCTGTACGTTGAGAATTAGTATGCATCTCCTCCCGGACCTGCTGGATATCAGAAGAATGAGACACAAGCATGACATCTACCTCGGCTTGTGTATATAATCTCCCTGTAGGCTGGGATTGTGCGGTAGATTGTACAGCAGATACGGATGAAGAACTTAATGTTCTTCCCATTCCACGAACATGTCCTCGGCGTTCACCCAACACCGCCTTCAAGATTTCTTCTTCACTCAACGGATTTTGGCTCCCGACTTGACCGTCTCTCAAGAAAACCATATGACGCTGTGTATAAATAAGAAATAAAAACAGTTAAAATCATATTATATAATATATATATATATATATATATATATATATATATATATATATATATATATATATATATATATATATATATATATATATATATTTAAACACATAAGTTTCATGAAGTATAAATAATTACTTACATAATTTTCTTGAAGAGACTCGGATGTAAAGACGTCATTGCGTGAATGGTTTAACATGTACTGTTCAATCAAGCTAGGGGGTTCTAGCGTTTCCGGGTCACGCTATAAACAAATTTAATAAGTATATATTTAATAACTATTAATATATCATATAAACGGGTCAATCATTATATCAATAAAACTGGTCAATCATTATATCAACATATTATGTCAAAATTAAGATTTAAAGATAAATAGACTTACGTTCTCGAATCGATACTGACAGTATGATCTCCGACCATGCAAGCTTTGATTTACTTGTTGCGCTCTTACTTGTGTGTTCGCTATTGACCGTTAAACGGTCTTTACCCCACAATAATAGTCAATGTACAAACCCCACTCACTCAGTTCCATGTTAGGAGGAGGATCTTGACGCAGTCGTTGAGCCTGCGAGACCCCCCCTCTTCTTTCAAACCATTTAAGCTTAAACTTGTATTTTTGGTCTCTATACATCTCAGCACACATCTTATCGATCCCCGTCAAGATCGACGAACGGTTTGGAGTGTCATAATGGTGCCTCAAATCAAAGTAAGTCTGTAAATTATAAGAAAAAGTTAGTTTATTGTATATTCTTTACAAATATACAATATATAAAAAAACTTAAGTGAAACCTCAAGGGCCGGTACGATCGCTGCTTTCAATTCTACGGGGACTTTTTCCCATGACGGGAAGTAATATGGGATGTCGTCTCTCACCAAGGTCCACACGTAACTCGTAAAGTAATCGGTATTAACCCCGACCGGTCTCCAAGTTTTGTTACATCTAACATCATCAAACTCGATTGGAAGTGGTCGTTTCCCGTTTCTCTTCCACGTCTTTCTCATATCTACATTTCGGGCTTCTCCACGCCCTTTCTTGCGGCCTACGATTTCAAGCAAACAAGTTAAGAATACACGTAATTAAATTAACCTATAAAAAACATTTCAAAGTTATATAATACCATCACCGCCACAAACACCAGAAGAAGATTGCCAGTTACCATGCGGTGGATCACCACCACAGTCTCCACCGTGGCCGTGAGCTACAGCTGCCATCTTATTAACATTAATATATAACATTAATAATTTTAATTTTAATCAAACAATAATTTTAATTAAAATAACTAAAATTATTATCAAACAATAATTTTAATCAAAAACTAATTAACAATAGCCTTAGATTAATAAATTATTACCACTAATTAACAATTAAATAATTTAAATTACTTACAAATAATAATAATAATCAAAACACAAACTAATAATAACCTAAACTAATTAACATTAATATATAACATTAATATACAAATAATAAAAAAAATACCTCAATGAGGAGGAGTAGGTCGACGGAGGCAGAGGCAGCGGAGATGGATTCTGACCGGCGGCGGCGGCAGGAGGTGGTCGACGGCGGCAGCTAGTAGAGGAGGAGGAGGAGATAACATGTAACAAACAAAAAATAAAAAAAAATAAGAATCTAAAACTAAAACCCTAGATTTATAAACACAAAAAGGGATTTTTACCTGAAACTCAAGGTCGCCGGCAACGGAGAAGACGGCGAACGGCGGAGGAAGAAGAGTGGTGAGAGGCGGCGGCGGTTTCGACGGTGAGAGGGAGCGGGGGCGAGAGGCGGTCGACGGCAAGTATCCCTCTACGACGGCGACGGCTGAGAGAGGCAGCGGCGGTTTCGACGGAGAGAGGCAGCGGCGGTTTCGACGGAGAGAGAGCTTCGGGAGAGAGAGAGGGTGTGCAGTAATGTAATGGCAGAAAGAAAGAGGTTTAAACCCTATATCTCGTATTCTCTTTTGCGACGACGCTTTTTGCGGCGACGAGACCCCTTTTGCGGCGACACCCCTAATTAACTAAATAAAAAAAATAGAAAATAGTTTTTATTAATTAAAGAAAATAGAAAACACTTTTTGCGGCGACCCCTTTTGCGGCGATATGTTATCTTTAGCGGCGACATTAAATGTTTTCGGTGGGAAAAAATCCCGCCATGGTTTTCAGTGGGAAAAAGAGGTGGGAATACCCTTTAGCGGCGACATATGTCGCCGCAAAAAGCTTTTGGCGGTGACATCTTTTATTTAGATGGTTGTGGGCCCATTTTTTGTCGTTTAGCGGTGATTTAGCGGCAACATATGTCGCCGCAAAAAGCTTAAGTCGTCAAAAACATTTTTTCTTGTAGTGTTTTTACGTATGATTTTTCTTGTCAAAGCAATACAATTTATATAAATTACGGCTATTCGAGAATAATTGTCTAGTTGAATATGCAAATTTCAAACCGAAAATTTAATCCGATCAAATGTTAGGTTATCCAACAAAATCCATTAAACCAAACTAATAATCGAAAACAAAATTCGGATTAGTCGAAACTTATTGATATTGGGTTATTCAGGTAAGTATATTTTTAATGCTCTAACAAGAAAATTAAAGATTCGTTAATTTTACAAAAAAGTGTGTTAATACTTTATAGAGTGATATAAACAGAACTCGACATGAAATTAAATTAAATAAAAACTAGTTAATTAAACCTTAAGAAACACCTAATACACAAAATTAATGTCGCTCGTTTGTAATTCTTCCGTTGAAAAGAAATGCAATGAGAATTTGGGGGTGTCAATTAATATCAAAGACCATAAAATTAGACTTTACATGTGTGGGTGCGTACTGCGTACATATGAAAAAAATAGCAAGACAAATTCCTTAGACATAATAAAGAAGACCGTACGTACGTTGTCACTATTTTAGATTTTATATTATTTTATTTAAGAAAAATGTATCGTTAAATATAGAATGTAACTATCTGTATCTATCTGCTATTCTAAATTAAACATATGATATGATGTATATGAGTGTATAACTTGTATTATAAACTGTAACTATTTAATATGATATGTCTGGTATACGAGAGGGGGGGTTCTAAATAGTAACACCCTCAAATATATTTTAACGGTTTAGAAATCAATGACATAATATATTACTCGGTAGTTTCTTAAGGGTTCATAAAAAATTGATGTTACCTTATGATTGCAATCTCTGTGTTAATTTTAGTTTTGAAGTTAGCAGCTAGTTTTCTATAGTTAAGTATGGTTTAATTATCAAAATTTTAGTTCAATTTTAGTTTAATTAGAGTTAATTACACATTTGGTGCCTTCTGGTTTTATCGGTTTTGGTCTATAGCTTTTTATTGTTATAGATTAAGTTCCTAAATAACCAAACCTCTTAGGAATTTATCCATAACTAAACTTGAATGATCAACTATCGCTAACCTTTTTTTGTTTCTATTTCTATAAAATTTAATTGATTTTTAATTATCATTTAATATTAATTTCTATTAAAATAAAAAATATTGTTAAATAAATAAATATATATATAGGCAAAAGTTCAAACGAGAACTGTTTTTCGTACGATAACTGCGAGAACCAATCTGAGCCGTCCAATTCTCCCTCCTTTAATGTCATTTGTAACACCCCAAAATGGGGTCTAGTTGTAAACTGTAGTACATGTAGCTTTAACAGTTGTACGTTGACTTTAACTGGTGTTTTGTTGTTAAATGTAGTATAAATGTTGCTAAATGGTGTCTTAAATGTTAATTGGTGTTTTAAACATGAATTGGTGCTAATTGGTGTTAAATGGTGTTAACTGGTGTTAATTGTGGATAAAAATGTAGTGTTGTGAAAAGTGTCATAAGTTGACCAATTAGACAAATAGTTGAACGGTTTTGGATAATGATTCCGAAAATATCTCCGTTAGTTGAAACGGATAACCCTAAGTGGCGTTTTAAGTTGAATAGGAGAACGAAATACCCGAGAGGGGGTATTAGTTTTTAAGGTCGGCTTAACAGCCTTCCTTATCCCCTGTTGAATCTAATAACACACACATACACACTTTCATACATACGTACAAACACAAGCTCACAAACCTTGATCTTTTGGAGATTAATTCGTGAAGCAAATCTGTTGTTTGACGTTGTCTTAGCTGATTTCGCAAGTGATAAATCGGTCATCTTCAACCTTGTAAGTGTTCTTGAAGCCTAAACCTAGTTCTTCATGTTCTTGTGGGTGTGATGTTGTATTCAGGATTAGATGGTGATTTGTTGTAGTTTTGATGTCCAAAACATGTTAGTAGACTTGTATATATGTTAGAAATGTTGTGTAAACGCTTGGATATGGATTCAAGTATGATTTTGTGTCAAAAACCCATAAAACCGTGGCTGTGCTCGAACAGAGCAAGAACACGCTGTAATTGTTGTTCCTACGGGCGTAGTATAATGTTACTACGGCCGTAGGGTGTGGTTTGTAGTTACTGCGGTCGTAGGAAATGGTTGCTATGGCCGTAGTGTCGTGTTTAAGAGGATTACCACCCACGGGTGATGGAAACAAGACTACGGGCGTGGGTATATAACCTACGGCCGTAGTTGCCCAAAAGATACCTACTACGGGCGTAGGATATGGTTACTACGGCCGTAGGTCATGGTTCTTTGGCAAGTGATCCTACGGGCGTAGTGTATATATACTACGGCCGTAGTACGTGTTGGATGGGTGTCCTGCGGGCGTAGGAACATGTTCCTGCGGCCGTAGGAGGTTGTCAGAAGTCATGTTGACCTTTTGTTGAGACAGTTGTTAGTGCAGACTAATATAGTGTATACTAAGGGGTGTTTATCTATGTTTATTGGTGTTAGGTGACTCAGACGATTCCGTGTGCTCTTGGGATTCCCGATTGCATATCTGCCTCTTGTAGTTTCGAGGTGAGTACCGGTTTCCCATGAGTCTCAGTAGGTAAGTTATCTGTGGTACTTGTTGACATGTGACTGGTGTGTTGATACGTGAAAATGGAGGTATGTTATGATAGAGTAGTACAAGCATGCTTATTATTGATATGAAAGATATTGTTGTGATTATATGCGCGCATGAACTGGATCCTTATTGGATCAGCTATTTGTTTATGAAGTTATGTCCGGACACTGAATTGGAGAACACGGAGGTCAGTCAGGTAGACGGGTGTTAGTATCTGGCTGGGTTCCCAGGGTCCTTAGGGACTACGAATTGGGGAACTAACGGTACTCAAGTAGTATACACTTGGGTAGGGCTCTGCAGGCCGCCGTTCCTCTATGGAATTGGGTTCCTTGATAGATTGGAACAAGCATGAAAGATAGGGTGTACCACGTGGACTGCTGTTGGGTTGTTGAGCGGGGTTGGCTCCCCTGCAACATACGACTACTGCTGACACGTTTGGCTCGCCTCAATATGATAGGATAGCCCTGTGTGCTGTTCTGATACATGATAGCTTGCTTATTGTTGCTTATGTGTAATTGGTGCTCACTAGCTAGTTGTAGCTAACGGTGCAGGATTTATTTTTTTCGCAGGTTGATGCTAGAGGCCTGGTGAGGCGGGTACTGAGGGTAGCTTTTGTTGTATATATCTTTTGGGGAACACGTTGTGGTATGTATGGATCCGATGGTCGGAAAAACTTGTAGGTAACGCTTGTAGTAAGCGAACTTGGCTTAATTTTTGATGTAATTAATTAGCCGAGTCAAACCACGTTGTTTTTGTAATTGGTGTTTATTTCCGCTGCAACGTTTTTGATAATCGTTGTTAAAAAGTTTAAAATTAACTCTAATTTTAAGCTCGTTAGGGGTGGCGTTACATTGCTCACCCATGAATTCCTCACATGCACCCTGCCACACTTGATCCCCTCCACGCTCTCCATCCATGAACTTCCCATATTTAAGGAACGGGTGAGATTGGTTCTCGTAGTTCTTGTACGAAAAACAGTTCTCGTTTGAACCGTCCCATATATATATATATATATATATATATATATATATATATATATATATATATATATATATATATATATATATATATAGGGTATGGTTAAACAAAGAACCACTCTTAAACATAGAACCTAAAGAACCACCTTTGGTGATGACACGTGGCACATAGTTTAGGGGTAAAAAAGGAAAATTAAAAAAAAAACCAATTTCAACGTCGTCATCAGCTCTTCCCCCAGCAACTCCAAATTAAAAAAAAAAAACCTCCATTTACTTTAAATGATCATAACTCGTTCGTTTTTAAGAATTTTAACAAAAAAAATTATATCATTAGTTTCAGTTTTTGCGTCCTCTTTCAAACAAGACCGAACTTGATATATTTCAGAAACTTTTTTTTTTTGAAATGCAAAGTTTGCATTTTGAGCTGGGTTCATTCAAACCCAAATGCAAAATCCGTAGTTTGCATTTTGAGCTGGGTAATTCAAGCCTAAATGCAAAATTCGTAGTTTGCATTTTGAGCTGGGTTCATTCAAGCCTAAATGCAAAATCCGTAGTTTGCATTTTGAGCTGGGTTCATTCAAGCCTAAATGCAAAATGCAAAATCCGTAATTTGCATTTTGAGCTGGGTAATTCAAACTATGCAGCGCCAAAATGCAAAAAAAAAAACATTTTCAAATTTTTTTTCGAAAAGTATAGGAAGAGTGATCTCGTTTGAAAGAGGATTAAAAAACTAAAAGAATAGTATAATTTTTTTGATTAAATTCACAAAACTTAAAAAGTTATGGCAATTCAAAGTTTTTGGGGTTTTTTTTTAAATCTTGGGTGTTAGAGGGGATAATTACATTTTTGCCCTATTATTTCTAAATTAATATATAATAATTACAGTTTTGCCATCGATCAATCTTATCCATTGATATTCATGATCTAAATGTCCAGATTAGTTCTTTAGGTTCTTTGTTTAACACATGGTTTTTTATTGATTCAATATATATATATATATATATATATATATATATATATATATATATATATATATATATCTTAAAACACCACACAACCTCTAACACCATTGCCACCCACCATCACCTCCACCGACTCGGGCCACTCATTTTCCAACAGGGTCCAATACCACCACCGACTTCGTCTACGTCCACCATCACAACCTCCTTCATTGTTGTCCCAGTTAAGAATCACCACCATCGCCTTCATCTTCATCCACCCCTTTATCCTCCAACACCAACACCACCGCCACCTACATCACCTCCACCAACTCCGGCTAACCTTTTCCGGCATGGTCCAACACCACCAATGCCTTCTTCTTCATCACACCACCACACCCTCCTTCATCGTCATGTTAACCACTACCACCAATATCTTCTCGAGCAAAACCTATAAATTTCAAAAACCACACACCGCCTTTAAAACATGAACAAAAACGAATACCCTAACTATCTTTTAACCAAAACTCAATCATCAATCATGATGAAAACCCTAACATCATTCAACCATGGATTCTAACGGACACTTGAATAACACATAAAACACAGACACAAACAAAGCGGAAAAAACCATTAAAATCTGGTTCAAGTTCGAAAAGCTCTATATCTGTTTGAAAACCGTAAATTTGAATACGATGAATGATGACCAAGAAGATGATATATGACGAAGCGACATATATAGAGAGTGGTGGAACAATGAACACATACCATACGATACACGAATCTAGTGGATTTGGAACTAGGAAGGTGAGAGTATGGAAAGGCAAATGGTGGCGGAATATGGTGACGGTGGTTGATGCTTGTAGAGAGAGTGGGAGAGAGAGAGAGAGAGCGGGGGTCGATGGGAGAGATCGATCTGAGATAGTGGGGCATGGGTTTGATATTTGTTTTTTTTTCTTTTTTTAATGATAATTATTAAGAGATAGCTGGGATACTTTGGTCACTTAAGTTTGGTTAGAAACCAAATTCGTAAGAAGTTTGATCGTCTAGAGACCAAAAACGTAAACATGAAAAGTAATTGACCAAAACTGTAAAAACCGCCAAACCACGTGGACCAAAAATGTAACTAACTAATATAGTTATCAAAGTTTTTTAACGATTGTACCGTAAAGTTTGAATTTGTTATGATTTATACTTCAGAATTTGTTTTTCAAATGGTTTAAACTTTGTAGTTTTGTTAAGAAAATGAATAATTCCTTACATTTTGTTTGGTTTTTGATTTTACCTTCTTCACTTGCCTATACATGTTAGTTTTGTTAAACACTTAACAAAACCCAAGGGTTAAACCATTTTTAACAAAAAATTTGAGGATTACATTTGGAAAAAAAAAACTTTAAGATTTAAACCAAAATAAGATGTAACTTTGAAGATTAAATCATAACAAATTCAAACTTTATGTTATAACCGTTTAAACAAGCTTTAATAATTAAATAGAAACTAAACTAAAACTTTGATGATTAATTAAACTGTTATTAACCCTTCAATAATATTTACATGTGTAATAACATATAATATCTGACTAAAATATAAGGTTACAAGATTTGTACACATGCATGATGCTTCTTGGTCTCTCTTTTATCCAAGATCATTATGGCGGTCTCTCTTTTACATGTGTGATAACGTTTAATATTTGATTGACAATAAGTTGAAAACATAAGGTTCTTTTTCTATATCTTATCAGCCATAATAATATATCATCATTCAATTTCATCCTTAATTTTGTCATACATATTGTCAGATTTAAATGTGCATGATTCAAGAGATTTTAGTTGTCTGTTAAGTACACACTCCTTTTACTCCTTAATTCAATCTGCCATCCTTGCAATAGATATCATCTCTTTATTTTCTCTTATCAAGACAATTACATATTTACATGTATATATATGATAGAGTGTCAATTGATTGTGATAAAATGATAAACTTTGTGAAAATGCATTTATTCTTACCCAATTTGTCATACTAAACATTCTAAAATGTATATGATTGTATATTTGTGCTAGCTAGATAGGTAGGTACGAGGAGGTCTCCTTGGCATTTATTACCATATATAAAGTACAAGTTAAACATATGGGTCTAATCATTAACCCTTTGCAATTTCACCATGGTAAAAAAAGATGTAGTACGTACATAATGATGGTTATATTTAGGTTGGTCGCATTTCCTTTCTGATATGATATAACTTTCACTGAAGACAAGACCATCCATAGTCCAATAGTGGTATGCTTATAGATATCGTGTACATCTTAGACGATCGACTCGATCATTGTAAAGTTTAGGCACACGGTTGTACCATCTTTATTACGTAGTATGTTAATTTTGTTATGGTCGAAATGGATGGATTTTTTATAGGTGACATGAGATCGAGGGTCATCTTTATTATGTTAACTATCTACAAAAAGATCACTACAAGGAAAATCACTTTCAGGGAGGACATATGTCCTCGCGAAAGGTTAGTTTGTCGTCGCAGAAAGAAGAGATGTACACTATCTATTGAGAACATTTAGTCGTTACTAAGATGTTTAGCGACAAGTATGTGCATATTTTCTTCACAAGATGGCAACTTAATCGACAAACCTTATTTCATAGATATGATGCTTGAATAGTGAAATGATAATAACAAAATATATCAAATGAGTTGGAAGGAATATTAAATTAACATTGGATATGGACATCTAATAATTTATCTACAGATAGTACTATTAATGTTTGACTGCAAATTTAAATGTTTTAATCAATTTGGTATAAAATGCGTGTTTAATAGGAGTTTTTGAGAGATTTGATATTGACTCAATTTAGAATTAGGGTTATGTTTTTTTTTCTATAAATAGATGTTAGGATTTTATAATTTTATTAGATAGGAGAGAGAAAAACTTATGAAAGTATTTAAGAGTGTTTAATAGGATTTTTATGGTTTAATCAACTTGGTATCTTTTGTCATTTTTTCTCTAGGATTATTTTGCTATGGATTTAAGTTGACTAATGATGTCTAGTGAGATGTCAAAGCTCTCTATCCTATATTCAATAGGAAGATGGTTTTTAGGGTTTGACAGATCTCGATTGAAGATGTGTCGATACAACAAGATCTTGCTGAAGCTTCATAGAAGACAAAATCAGATGAGGTATAAGAATGTTTGGAAGACAATAAACAAGAATACATCTAGTTTAATCAGGTTATATATCAAATATAGTGCTTTGAAGTAGTGCGTATGTGTGTAACGGTTAAATTACCAACCATTATTTCAAATGTCAATTAAAAGGAGCGTATTATTAAACAACATACAATCTAGAAAGAAGATATGTTGGTAAGAATCTTATTGGTCAACCATAACCCAAGTACTTTAATTAGGGTCATATTAGGGTCGACGTAGAGTATGTACATGATGCTCAACCTGTTTAAAACATTCGTTACCACGATGTGGTCTAACTGTTCGAAATGTGAAATATGTAGTAGAAATTGAAAATCAAACCCTGACACATGATTTTTAACTCTTATATTTTGATCGGATTGGTTGGTGAAGGCACCAATGGACAAGTCACCATATTTATTGTTGTACGTAAGTCATTTAGATGGTCATGCTACGAAATATATGGGTTTTTGTTTTCAAACAGGTTACAAAAGGTTTACTATTATGTCTTTGGTTAATATATCTTGCTGAAACAATATGATCTCTTATGTATTTTCTTCAAAGTGTAAAGTTAGAATGAGAGAAAAATAATAAAGTGTCAAAGTTTGTGGGTGTTGCCTTCAATGTTTTGGATCAAAATGGTTAACTTTTAAAATTTACACTCAATTACAGTTTACCTATTGTTTAGCCCTTTATCTTTTAAGTTTAATTAAACAGAAGGGATATTGTCAACTATAGAATATGGTTACCTTATTTAAGAAAACTTAAGAGTAAAATGAAATAGAGCTTAAACTTTAAGGATTACACTATAAAATAAAAAACTTTAACGGGTTTTCGTTATAACAACCCGAAGTTCTTTTTTTACTTTGGTTAGTGACTTGAAATCCATTTCCTTATATATGAGCATGTGTAAATGTGTGATGCAAGAATTGAGAAGTTTAAGGGGTTAGAATGTAAAAATAAAGACCTAAAGGGTTTAAATATAAACTATGGTGTAAATCATGCATTTTTAGGGCCTAAAGTGTCGAATTGACAAACTTAACCCATATGAAGGCTTTAATCCGGGAATAGACCACTATTACCTCTCATTCACATCAGTCACAAACCCTAGAGAGAGTTTAAATTGAGTTCATGCATAATAAATGGAGTCTTAAACAAGATTTGGAAGGAATATTGAAGCCTTGATGGTGCAACATTGAAGCCCATTGGTTGCTTTATTGTTATTCTGGATTTCCTAAGGTAAGTCTTCTATTCTTGAACCTTAGACTAAGATTTATAACCATTAGAGTGTTAGTTTGAGATTTATACATGGTGATGGGAACTCTTGTTGGGTAGCATGATTAATCTTGATAGACTTTTGATCTAACTATAATGTCCCACATTTTTTTTTACAAAAATCATTAAATAAAATCATATAATTTAACCATCAAAATTCATAAATACAATAATCCCGAATAGGGTATTTAAATCGTTTACAACAATGGAAGCTAAAAAAGAACATAATTATTTAAGAAACATTCAATTGAAATCTCTTGACGTTAGTCTCGCTGCTGTCACGTTGGAGCATTGCCTTTATCTTTACCCGATGATCTTTAAACCATAAATTAAAAACATGTAAGCACAAATCTTAGTAAGTAAACACCATACTTACACCTTATAGCGGATAACACACAACGCAATCAAGTCGCATACCATAGTTGGGCCCCGCCCTTGCTGCCGCATCTTGGATCCTACCTGTTGATGTCTAAACTTATGCGCCATACGCTATGACACATCACGGGTCCTAACTTCAGATGAAGTCATCGTTGGTCCTTAATGTTTGCCCAAATTGTTGATTCAGTCCTTTAATTAATGAAAGTAAATGGATGGTTCTTTTTTCGTGCTATTCATTGCAATATCGAGCATGTTAGTCATAGAGAAAACAATGTGAGCATCCCAGTCATAGTCACGACAGAGGAAGGTGTTGTTGGCGGAGCACCAGATGTACACAAGTGTGCATCTACATCTGTCATACAATTTGACAAAATCATCATGGAAGAAGATGATGGTGATTTGGTGGTTGCGATCCGGTGAAGTGTATTGACTTAGGGAGCCTAAATGGCGTAATGTTGTGCTCATCCAAAAAGTGTCTGTGTGTGAAAGCGTGAAAGAGCTAAATCAAATACTTTGACGATTGAGGAGGGAAGAATGAGTTAAAAGAAAACTTTGGTTTGTTAACAAAAAATAGGTGAGAAACCTTATTTGGTAGCATAAATAAGGTGAGTTAAAAAGAAAGCTTTTGTATGGTAATGAGGATAACAAAAGAAAAGACTAAAATATATATTTGACTAACGGTCAAGTTAAACTTTAATTGAGTAAAGGACCGTTATTGTAACGAATATCGTGAAATATATGATCATCCATGCACTTTAATTAATTAGAGGACTGAATTTATAATTTAGACCAACCTTAAGGATGAATGGTGCAATTTAAATCATGTTTTAATAAATAAGGAAGAAAATGTAAATTCTAAATTTTGAAAATCAAGGTGTTACAAAAGTAATTGTCAAATATTAAACTTTTATATTTTTCCATTAAAATGTGTCTTGTAGTCGTACAAGATATTTAGAACACTTGACTTGATAAGATGAGTTTCTATGCTGGTTATTTGATTGATACTAGATTATTCATTGACCATAGAAACCTGAATTATTTACTGATTGCAAAAAAAAATAACAATTAGTAAACATGTGCAACTAATAAACATGGTGGTGGCATTGAAAATCAATAAGCATATTGTTCATTTTTTTTACAGCAACAAAAGAGAAAGTTAGGGGAGCTTCGGCATTACCATCACTCCATTTAACAAATCCAATATATATACATATATAAATAAAAGACTAGCAAGATACTAATCATAGAGTAAAAGATGAGTTACATAGGAATTTCATCAAAAGGAGAACATAACAAATTAGACCAAATCATCTTCCTAGACAACTTTCCTCTAGAATTTAACCAAAAACCTGAAATACATTAGGCTTCGCCTAAAATATCCTTAACTTTTGATCCACCATTTGGAAATGCAATTGAATTTCAAAACAAACCTAACACCAAGCAAATAGAAATCCATCCAGTTTCTTACTTTTAAAACCCAAATTAAACCCAAGATTAATGAGCTCCACGGTTGTCGATATTGAGGGGGCTGAAATTTTCTACCATATGCAAAAATCCCGAAGCGACTTCTTTAATGGAGGGAAAAGCACAAACACGTGATCCTCTGTTTCAATTTCCTTGTTACAGAAAGAACAAAAATCAGAGTCAATGGCAATTCCTCTAATAAACAAATTATATAGAGAAGGTAACCAATTCAATTAGCATATTTTTCATTGATCTTAAAAAACACACACTTACTAAGACCATCCGCATTGGCTGTGTGAGGGGGCTCGTAAGAGGCCTTCACACTCACGAGCACCATCGCTAAAGTGTGTGATGGCTTCCTCACGCTCACGGGCGCGATGGCAGTCACGAAGGTGAGCTGAAGGTTTTTTTTTTTTTTTTTGATTTTTATTGTGTGTGAGGAGATTTGATGAATGCAGGGTTTGTGTGATAGGATGAGAATATGGTAGGGAGATGATATGACGCTGATGT